>CM029788.1:24896414-25507839 GCA_017562165.1 Ectropis grisescens
TCACAATAACAATCAAGATTAATAATAATGAAATAAATAGGTTATTTATGAACCTGTTTATTTAACTGGGTCACAGTTTCGTGGGAATGGCCTGGCCTACTTGGCAGTGGCGAAATACAATTATAGAGAGTTTTGCGAAGCTTTGATGAACTAAATTTAGCGAGCAGCACCTATGAGTGTGACCAAGGGCATGTCAATCATTCGGTAGTTTCTGTACACAACATTTCAATTCTGTGAACTATTAAATTGTGATGAGAATTCGGTTGGCACGCTTTGGGATTACATCGTGTCATTTATGTGTCATGTGACATAATGACACGATTAAAACACAATGTTTTGAGTTGCAACATCCGTTGAATTAATCTGACTTAATCTTTCTTTGCCCACATGATGTTTCATCACAGATTTTTATCAATAAAGTAGATAGCCTTGTTAAAATACAACCTTTCTTAGGGAATTATTTTTCGTGTATACAAAACCATAAACAGGAAGAAAATATTTTAATGGAAAATAGCATTAGGTGTCAAATGCAAATGCCAAATGGCGTTTTTATATTTTTACGGTGACATATAGCTCTACATTTGAGCCTGTATGTATTCTTATTACTATCTTATGTATCCTTATATAAACGTGTTCTAATTATGAATAATCACTTCCCTGTCAACTTAGTACAGGTATTCCAAGTAACCCTGTATAATAAAATATTAAATTATCCTGGATATTATTTTAATGCCCAGTTCCATTTACAAGTCGTTATTCCCGTAAAGTTAACGGAAGCCCAGAACTGGTCGTTTTGTTTAACGGCGAACGGCTGCGTTTAACGACAGTTTAAAGACCTAAATCTAGATTTCTATCCGTGCCTAGACTTTCTATGGTAACCTAAATAAGCGACAGGTTTTGAAACCAAAACAATCTCGGTGTAGGCTTTCAAGACCAAACACCGTATCTGGTTGAATATTTTTAAGTCCTCCGTGATCAAAATCCATATATTTTTTTTAGAAATTTATCATTAAAAATGTTTTTGAATATTTTTTACAGTAGAAAGTAACATGACAAACATTTGATGGTTACCATACGCCTGCTCATAACAACTATGGTACTAGTTGAGATATTTATGACAGCGACATGATGAGCGCAGTGCAGTGCTAGGTAATGATTTGGACTCTTTATGTTCCAATAACTGAACGGTGTCACTGCTGTTATGCAGGCAGGCATGTTGCTTACCATCAGGCACATGTACTGTTCGTCTCGTCACTAATTATTAAAAAAATGAAATTATTGCCTAGTACTGCACTGCACTCGTCATCTAAATTTGACGTGACATGATAAATCTCTTTGACCTGAAATTTCACTCAAAACGTTTGCTAATCGGAAGACCATTAACACATTCCTGCTGCATAGGCATTAGCAGATGTGTTCAAAAAGCTGTGTGGCACAGTGCTGCTATGGGCAAGCGTGGTACTTATTATTTTACATAATACTCTATATTATGTAAAAAATGTTTTGAAATACAGAATAGATGTTAAAAATAACATAACTAGAGATGTTGCTTTGTGGTCGATATTCGACCACTTGGTCACCAAGTGGTCAGTCTATTTTCAGATTAACAACAAACAAACAAGTATTTTTATTCGTGTATGTGAAATACATGATAGTGTAGTCTGTGTTTTAAACTACATAATATAAGTTTGCGAGATTTCAAATTTCTTCATTTGCGCCATCTACACTAATGTTATAAAGAGGAAAGATTTTGTTGTTTGTTTGTTTGCATCGAATAGGCTCTGAAAGTACTGGACCGATTCGAAAAATTATTTCATTGTCACAATCCCACATTATCTGGGATGAACATATGCTATATATTTTATTTTCTAATAAAGGGGTAAAAGTTTTTGTTTTACTTATTTATTTTAGATTCTGAAACATTTGAACATCCTAGGAGACGAATAACTTCATCACACATTAAAATTAATCTATTTCCTATACATCACATGTGTACATACGTATTTAGCGTAATAGATCTAGCCTTCTATCCCGAGTCTAGGCTCTGTTCTCATGCATTCACCGTGAAATCGCAATTTCCTGCGGCCTTTGATGTGCCGCCTCTATTAGGGATAATTGTTTGTATCTAGGAATACATTTGAGATCACGTTCCTATCTGTCACTTACGTGTTACCTTATAAGGGGATTTATTTTCTACCTAAAAGTAAGTAAAGCCTGGCTAATGGGAAAATCTAAGCAAATTTTATCACGAGAACCAAACTGTTTCTGCAAGATAAGCACGCTCCATCATAGACCGCATCTCCGTTTAACATCAGGCGAAATGCCGATCAAATGTAAGCCTAAACAGTTAAAAAAATAATTACGCTAGTAATAGAATTGAGAACATGTGGCACCCGCCAACTCGCACTTGTCCAGCGTGGTATAGGCTAGACGTTCTCGTTGTGGCATAAGGTTCCAAGTCCCATCAGTAGCAACCAAAGAGATTTTATACTAAATCTATGGTGGTAACACTAAGTAGACTGCTTATGTATATGCAAAATTAGCTCTAATCTTCTTTTTTTCCTTGTTTCAGAACCTACCCAAACCAGTCAACCAGTAAAGTAGAGTAACCTCACAGTGACTCTCATCCCCGTATCACCATTATAAACAGGTGCATCATACCACAGTGTAAAATATGAATTCGTATAGAACACAGCTGTGAGTGAGCTAGTGAAATTAGTGATCCAGTGAAGTGAAACCAGTGAACTAAGTGATTTAAAATGGAAGCGTTAGAGAGGAGACATCTCTTCAGGCTACTTGTAGCACTAAGTTCACTATGTAAGTATTTTTAATATGTCCTTCTTAGATAATAATCATTAAATTGGGTCGGAATCGAAGTTTTTACGAACAAGTACAGCCTAAACTGAATTCACTGGTGTAGAAACTAGAGGCAAAAGTTGAAGAGTTACATATTTTTGAAAGAAGTATTAATGGATTGAAAAAGATCCACATGTATAGGGTTTGAAGACTCGCTGCGGTCCACGGTATCTTAAAAGTTACTTAAAAGTTATTCACGATGATTTATGTTAGCCATATACCTACATACAATTTAAGCAAAATAATAGTTATTTGAGTATCACATGGAAACCATTAACTTTAATAAGATAATTGGTGACATGTATGTATACATAGGTACCCACAATTTACTTATTTATTACTTTTTTGAAAACACTTGTTTTTGCAAATCCGTTCAAGCGTTAAATTGATACGTGGGAACAAACATAGACTCTTAGAAACCCACAAAGTTTTGCCTTTATTAATAGTGCGATTGTGTCAAAATATATTATGATATTAATATCCTGTTCATCACACAGTGGCTAACCACATTTTTCTATTAGGACCTGTGGTATAAGATTTTGGGTTGTATAAGAGTTTCTAGTGCGTATCGATGGTTTAGATTTTGGACTAAGAAGGAAAGCGCACCACACCACGTAAATAACCAAGAATTTCACTGGTAACTCAGGTGACATAGTCAGTTGTGTCACTTGACCACTTTAGCTTTCATCCTAAACTTTCTAAATCTACTATCATAATATAATATTTCACAAAAGCGTGTTGTATCAAAATTAAATTTATATAACTTGCGACTTTAGTCTATCACTTGTACGTTCTAATACGTACATCAATTCAGTTATAAGACAAGTAAAATAACGTAAAAATACCGCCTATACGAGTATAACACAGTAAACACAAGTAAGATGTCATATTTCTTCATAACCTTTCTTTTCTTAACCATTTCTTGACACAATGTTTCGCTTCCAGCTCAATTTCGAAAAGCAAAGCTTAAAGGAATCCAATAATTATCAATATAAAAGTACGCGAAAATAACTTAAATATGCAACAAATTTTGTTTAATACTCATTGAATTAACATATTCAATTATGAGACTCATTTTGTGGAATTTTAATCTGAACCGTAGCACGTGGATTATATTCATTTCATTTAGTTGACCAACAAAAAAATGTCATTTGAACTAGTTTTAACCTTGAACAAGAACTTGTCTACTAATAATTCTATCGCCCACTTCTAAAAGATATTCTATTTATTCAGTCAGCCACCGTTTCCGATGAGTCTGAGATAAAAACAATGAGTATTTAACAGAAGTGGAACGCCTCTGGTGATGTGTGATATGCCAAGACTAATTCAAATCACCTAAAACTCATACATTGAATGGAGAAGCCTTGTCTGACGCTTTGTGATGGCCAAGTCGATGACCCTTGCCAATTCAGTGTTATGATGTATTTTGACAGTTTAATTGGCTAACAATGCTTGAGTTTCTCACGCGGTAATCACTAGTTTATTCTTGTTTCATGCTGAAATGTTTAGTCAAATCTTGGCGCTAGCTGTCTGTTTCGTGGGTTATCCGTGATGGTTGATTTTGTTACTTCAATTTTTGCCAAATTGCTGCATGCAACATGTTATGGTGTCTTTTTTATATTTTTTATAGTATAGGGTGAAAGACGAGCAGGACTTGTTTGTGCCTGATTGTAAGCAACAAGACTGCCCATGTCAGCACAGTGACACGCAGCTATTGGAACACGAATAGTCCAAATCATTACCTAGCACCGCGCTCGTTATCCGGAGATTTAAGGTGTTTTGTCTCTTAGCCCAGTAATTTCCCTTGAAACATTGGCGTTCATACCGGAACAGAGTAATGTTTGCACACTACTGCTTGGCTGCAGAATAACTGGCAAAAGTGTGGTACTTCCAGGACTCTGCAAAGAGCCCTATCACTACTAAACTAAGTACTAATATAGTATAGAGGGACGAGACGCATGCTTATCACGCTGCCTTCGCCTTAACTCTCTCTTTATTATAGCAGGATCCTAGTCTCAACTTTGGCAAATGGCATGCTTTGAATACCTTGAATAACTCTACTACTCTACTCCAATTCCTCAGGTGTGGTGTCCGGGCAGCGAAACAGCACCAAGATGTCGTACGTGTGTCCCCCGCACTTCGTCCGCCTCGGCCACAGCTGCTACTTCTTCAGCGACGACAAGGCCACCTGGCAGAACGCACTCTTCGCCTGCAAGGTAGGAACGCTTCTATTCTTCTCCACGCATGCGCGGTCCGAGGGGGGGTCACAGGGGACATGACCCCCCCCCAAATCCGTAAAAGTGAAACTAAAAATCTAAAACAAAATTAACGATTTATTGTATTCCTACTGGTGACCCCCCAAAATTTAAGACTTCGCACTGGTGACCCCCTCCAAAATTCAAGACTGGGACCGCGCCTGTCTCCACGTGTATTATTGTATATTTGTGTCTCTTCGCCTATAAAGTAGGAACGCTTCTATTCTTCTACATGCGTATAATACTCTTCTCCTACTAGGTAGGGACGCTTATATTCTTCTGATTGTTATACAATATACTTTTTCATTTCTTTCCGTCACAGCGGGAACCTGGTGGTTATAATACGTAATACGTCCAATAATTAAGCTTATACCTTACATCTTTAAACGCCGTTTGTATTTTACATCTGTTAACGTAATATACTAAATATCAAATTTCTAAACATTAATACAGCTGTACCCAGTCACAGAGCCACCCTTGGCAATTAATTAACAATAAGTAGGTACTCCGAAAAACGATAAATTACCGCCTAATAGATATGGGAATAACTGTGTAATTTATTGGAATACCTGTTAATAAAATGCTGTATAAATACTGATATAGTTAACCGGTTTATTAATTATATCATGACTTCATCAATGTCTCTTATCAGATTTGTCACTGCAGCCGATTCATAGACGGGAAATGACGTCATATTTATTGTATATATATCTTGATAGCAATGCTAATTACTTAAGAAATTACAGTAATTACTAATTAAGATATACGAAGACTGTGAAAATATCTTTCAATGGTATTTCTTTGAGTATCATCTCTGTTTAAAAATATTATTATATGCATCATATCGCAAGGTTTTTATTCGAAAGTAAACAACTAAAATTTTATTACGGTTTAGTATGTGAATATATTGACATCGATCAAATATTTGTGGCTTTCTGTCTGTTGATCAACATAATCTATTTTATGCATGAGGTTTTATAGACTCTTCGAGGATATTGTGGAAATCAATGACACGTAGAATGATTCATAATCCATTGAAATATAGAATGTACTAATGTATATATATAGCTTGAATCTGAGCTTGCGTCACTTTTGCTCGAGATAGACGAGGCTAGTTTTTCAAAGCTAGTAAGCTATTACGTCTAGCTTCGCGTAGACAACGCTACGCAACGCTAGTTTTGTCTACACAAAGCTAGAAAGACTAGCTTGCTAGATTACTAACACTAGCTTGCTATCCTGGCTTGAAAAACTGGCCTCGTGTAGCTCGGGCATTATTAATTTCGAAGTTTCCCGTTCAAAATTTTAGTTAACCAATCCATAAAGCATTTTTTTTTTCTCAATTTTACCACAGACTTTATCAATAAACGAAAGAGTATTTATTTTAAGCGTGGCGTCAATCGCGTTGGAACATATGAACGGATCGGGCTGAAATTTGGAATACAGGTAGATTATTTTTTTATCCGAATATATTTTATGTGAAAAATAACGGTAACGCGAACTACGCAGGCAACACCGTGTGGTGCTGAAAGTTTATGATATTAGAAGAATTAAGTGTTCGATCTTTGAAAAGTCGGATCGTAAGGTGTAAATAACAAAAACGAAATCAAAAGTGTACCCAGGAAACGCTGTATTTAATGAAAAACGTTACGATCAAACTCATAAAATGACGAGCCTATAAAAGCTGAACGACATTGGACGATAATTTACTGATTAAAACGCTGTAAAGCAATTAATTTGGCAACTGGACCGTTCTCCCAGTCTACCAATTCACTGGGGTCATCTGATTATATTGGAATTTATTGGACATTTAAAGTGGAATGTCCTTAGCGGCAG
This sequence comes from Ectropis grisescens, assembly GCA_017562165.1. Classification (NCBI taxonomy): domain Eukaryota; kingdom Metazoa; phylum Arthropoda; class Insecta; order Lepidoptera; family Geometridae; genus Ectropis; species Ectropis grisescens. The sequence continues at coordinate 24,903,359 of CM029788.1, forward strand.
CGTAGAGCCATTCAAGACTGCAACCTTGAACTTCTGCTTGTTCGATTAATTAAAGTTGCGGAAAAAGTTGTATAACGTCGTGTTGATTCGCGGTCACACAATTTAGTCTATTATAATGCTGAATCAAGGATATAAACTTACTGGGTTACAAAACCTGACATAAGCTTATATATGGTAGACGTGTTATGCACCCATTTCATCGTATTACAATAATAATAAATTACTTATTACAATTTTTTTATCTTCGCCATTCACGTGTGATAATGCCGCCAGGATGACGACCAATTTCCGACTGATGGGCTTGATCATTTAGATTATCTTTACACCTTCATTGGTCTATGGATATTTTTTATTATTAGTCGTGCTAAGTGTAAATAGTTAGTGAGGTGTGTAGTGTAGTTCTTATTGTAATTTAGGTTTGTTCATAAAGACTTTGTCGAGATAAAAATATGGATTGGGTATCAAACGAAATAAAATTCATGAAAAGATGTATATCTTACGTCACAAACTTCAAAATAATATAAAATCATAATAATAATGGCTCATCCGTCTATTTGAGTCGAGCAGTCAAACAGATCTGCACCAAAGTTTTGGTTTTTTCAACGTAAAAAGCCCAAAATTAGGCCTCTTCATGACCAAATTGCTGCAGAAGCGGCCCTGCATTCATTATCATCATTCATCATTCAATGTCTAGCGTTCCTTAACTCTACATTATAAAAAGAAAAGTTACACGTTCAATCTAACCCGAATACAAATCTAAAGTAGAAATTTCAATTTCAGCAGCCTTATTTCGCAACTACGCGTGAAAAGCTATGTTTGAGTACCACTTAATTCTACTAATGAATCTGCAATTCGCAAGAGGCGTTACTTGTTATGTAATCCGTGTGAAAATCAAGTTTTACGTAGTTGTTAATTAATTCAGCAGCTTTTTGGCAGTATTGTTTGTGAATATTGCTAATTACTGGCTATTAGATATCTTTTGTTTTATAGTTAGTTGATTTATGTGAACTATTTGAGTGATTTGATTTTCTCTGATATTAGACAGTCCAGATTATATTACTGTATGAATCTGGTAAAATTAAACATATTGTTGAAATAGAACAAAAACTGTATTTAAAACAAAATTACAAATGTATTTGTTTCGCATTCGACATGTTTGCATTGCAATTTCAAAAGGTTCGCTTACATCTTTGTTATACTTTCGCAAGACTTGTTTTACCCACTCAGGCAACGTATTTATTTTAGTCTAGTTGTTATTACCTTTGTGTATGGTAGCCTTGAAAAGATCGCTATTAGTGATAAGGTTGCCAATTTCTACTTGGTTTTGTTTTGTTCTCAGTAACTTTTGTTTGTTTTTTTTTAATTAAGTGCTATAAAAAGTTAATCTATCTATCTTTAGATATAATTTTGGTGTAGTTTTGTCAAAAGTGAATCAGTTTTTTCAAATAGACGCTATCCATCTCAGACCGCTTGTTCATTTAATACCAGACAAGATGGCTTTAGATTTAAAAAAATAAATATTGGAAAAGGTTACAAAAATACGTTACGCAAAAGTTAACAAATATATGACCGGCAATTATACAGAATGTCCCCACTTAACCATAGAACAAACCTATTAGCATATATGCAAACATTACAACTGAGGCATGCAAATCTTCTCAAATATACATAACAAGTACTGGTACACATTACTATGTTCATGTCAAATATTTTTCACAAGTCCGCGTAGATTTATTACCAATATATTCGTCGGTATTCTTTGTACTTTTTGTAAGGGTTTGTGAATGGAATATTTAATGATAAATAGTTCTTTGGTTGTGACATGACTAAATAATCATTGCTATAAATAATCATATTTTAGGAATAACGGGGCTAATAGGAGTTCGATGATTTTGACTGTTTTTAGATTTAGCCATACAAATAACCAAAGTTTGTTTGACTAACTGGTAAATAATTTAGTATGAAAAGTAACGTGGTTTTATATAACATTACACATTTTAATTTAAAAAGGGAAATTTTGTAGTTTTGATTTGTTTTGATTGATAATTAATTTGAATTGTTATTACATCCTTCTCATTAATTTTAAGTCTATGATTTTCAGTTTATGATTTTGTTTTGTTTAACTGATGTCGATAATAATATTGGCACTTGACCACCCTGCCTCCCTCCTGACAGTATAGTAGCAGACAGCCCACAAGACATAAGCTTACACTAATTTGCAGTTATTACAATTTTTACCTACAATTAAACGAGCTTAGAGCTATATTTCAATGCTCATTGTATACACTGCGGGGCTTGCGCGATACAACATCGACTTTGACCTTTGAAATGCAAGCCATTGTCATCTCTGTTCCTCACACATTTATTCAAATTCAGGCCAAAGTACTTAACGTAATTAAAATTCACATCTAAGTACATTACCGCTCTTTGAATTAGCATACGAATGGTCGCATAACCGGACCCGCAATGTGATGCAAATCCGCTCGCTCTGTGCGCTTCTCAGTACTTCGTTATAAGATGAATTCTGATAAACATAACGTATGGTAGTTGAGAGATTGAATTATGATAGTAAGGATATGTGATTGATACAAACAGGACTGTAAGAATGGAATGAAATGCAAATGTAATGATGGATCATCGTAACTTATCTAGTCTACAGATTTATTTGCAAATTTATTTAGTTTGCACTTACCGCCAACCACTATCGTGGAAACATTACTGTGTTCTGCTTTGAAGAATAAGTGTTCAAAGAAATTACAGGTACAAATATTTGGGTGAGGAGTGCAGTGCAATACTGGTTAGTGATTTAGTGGTGGTCAAACGTATACCTTAACTTAAAAAAATAACATTTTAACAGCGTTTAGCAGTACCTGACATGGTGATACATTTTATAGAGCGACCTATGCCATTAAAAAAAAGTTAAAAGTTTGCCCACAAATTGCGTGATGGAATGGTAAGATGTAGTCTAAGAGCGTTCGTAATTGCGTATAAATAAAGTGCTTATAACTAAAACATTTACGGCCTGTTATTCATTACTCTATCAATAAATTCGATAATAAAGAGTTTGCAGTACCAAACACAGATATTAGATTTAAGGCAGTGAACCCCCAGGATTGTTAAAAATGTATTCTGTACAATGTACACAAGAAATAGCAGAAAATCTATTTGTTCAATATTATCTCACATTGTCGAGCCTTTTGTTACTCCTGAATACAATATTTCTCCTCGACCGGATTTGGATAACAATGCTTCTGTAACGTATTCATTTACGTAAACAATTTTCAGGGATCATTCAAACAAGGCACGCATTTTACGCCGTGAGCGATAAGGCCGCTATTAAAAGTTGCGATGTTAGTTTCAGGTTCTATTATTAAACTCATACTATTATTATTATTATCACCCTTTCATGGTCTTCTGTTTGACTTTCGTATTTCCTACAGTTTTGGGCTCATCATGTTGCTTACCATCAGGCACATGTCCTGCACGTCTTGTCACCCTATACCGTGAAAAAAAGGAATGCAAATGGAGAAATCCTCACAATATATTATTTAACGCACCAAAAAACGTATATTTTAGAAACACTTTGTGTGTTTTAATAAGTTTTTACTTTAATAACTATTTTACTGTTTTTTTTTTTCAATTTCGTTTCAATGTACATGCCAAGGTATTTCAAATATTTTAAATAGTTATTTTATTTTTGAAGATATAATAAGGTTGCTGCTATTAAGGTTTGCCACTGACTTGATCGACAACTCCTGAAGCAAAATTATAAAAGCACGTTGTTTTATGCAAGTAGGTAATAACGCGTTCTACGTCAACTCACAGAAATTATAAAAACACCGTTTCTTTATGGTAAATTCGACCATTTGCAAACAACATTCAGTCCAAATAGACCGCAACCCAATTTTGATTGTACAGAATCTGATTCTGATCAAACATTGTATCAGACTGTTGTGTATAAAAACTTGACGTAAAAGACTTTCGGCTTCTCGGCTTCGACGGCTTCATCCGAGTAATTTCCGACCCAGGAATATAAACTAATAAAAATCGATAATAATTACCGATGCGTTACACCGGACTATCGTCTATATTTGTACCTAACTTCATTTAGATCCCTTCAGTAGTTTTTGCGTAAAATAGTAACAAGAATCCATAGATTTACACACACATTTTTTGTAAAACTAGTAAGGATATTAGTAGGTTTATATAATGTTTATATAGTATCTACGGGGCTTAATCATGAATAATGCATTGTTTAAATACCTCGACGTTTCGGCAGCGTTACAACCGCCGTGGTCACGAGAAGACTGAAGACCCCCGTAGGTACTATAAAGTTCAAAGTTCAAAGCTTTGAATTGTGATAATTTCCCCCATAGCAACTGCTAGTAGGTCAGTATGTGTCAGATACTCAGCACAACCGTTGGTTTCAGTCTTTGTTAGACCCATTTAAACAAAATTCTATATTTCTATTACATTTTCAACACGCTCTATTTTCAGCTGGACAGCTGGAATCTACACATGAACGTGTTTATTTTGCCATTTTTTATTTAAAGGAACATTACTCATGCTTAAAGATAATTTTAGTAGAAAAATGTTGCTTACATTTGAATTTATTTAATTATTAGCACCCAGCAGTTTTACGTGCATAGTTCCCGTTCTAGTAACTTTTCTGCGGTGAAAAATAGCTTATTTGCTACTACAGACTATAAGTTAACTGTGTAACGAATTTCAAATCGATCTGTTCAGGCGTTTCAATGTGATCGAGTAACAAACACATCCACGTTTATAATACTCGTATTAACAATGTTAGCAGTGCGAAACTTATTCAACACTGTTTTTTTTAAGTTAGAGTGACGGGACAACCAAGTCATGCGCCTGATGATTAGCAAGACTCCCGTAATGGCACAGTATCACTTTTTGTTCAAACAGTTGTTTGAACAAAAAGAGTTCAAATCACTACCTGCCATTCCCTGACGTATACCCTGAATTATCTCTTTGCGAAGTAATTTCTGAGGTACCATTGCCTATCAATCCAGAACACAGTAAAGTGCAAACATTACTGAATAGCGGTAGAAAAAAGTTTCATCAATCCCGCTTTTTATTGCGGGAAAATTTAGAGAACCTTAACTATGTGGGTAATACTGCGAAGAGCATAAAGCGTATAAACTCTTTGGCGAAACGCTATATATATACGTATAATTAATAGGCAAGACGACTAAAACAACGTTAGATTAGTCCGATTATTAAAAAACATAGTACTCGTATTTTTTCTTATGTTTCACAAACAAAAAATGACGAAGATACGGCGTCTAAAAGTGTCGAGTGACGTCACGTTATGGTACGATTTTTACTAAAGAGTGACGTCACAACCCCCCACTGCGGAATTTTCATGATCTATGTCTTTGTAAATTTTTGATATTTTGATAAAACAAAAATACGTGTCCATGTTTTTCGGTAATGATTCTAATTACCGAATACCTAACGAACTAATTAGAATGGTATATTTTTGACCCTGTCGTCGTCCCAACTATGTATGTAGACCACCCAATGCACGTAGTTCAATGTCTACGATCCGTACTCGTATATGTTGTTTGCTTACATTCCCTACTCCCATGCTATTTCCTCGTCCGCGATGATCAAATCGCTCCATCTCCACCATATGTCGATTATTGCATATTTAATCGGAATCGGAACGCCATAACATAACCCATATTTCATAATAGAATCATTCGCATTTGTTAACGTTCATCGGAATTAGATTTCGATGTTTTATATCAAGACGTTTGGTTTCTGCTCCACATTTTAGGATTTCGGGTTTCGATTTCCTTTCTCTGTTAATGGACACGTTTCGTATTTTCCGGTTATGACGAAAAACTGCCGAATGGATACAATAAGGTGATTTCATTAACGTACGCAACGTGAATAACATTTTATTCTATATTGTTTTTCATCGTTTTAAGTTTTCTTTTCTGAATTGTGGGACTGGCCTGGCCACCTGCTCTGGTCTTCAAAAAATCATTTGTATTGCGTATTTTTGGTATCAAAACCTTTTCGCACGTGAGCGTTGAAGTAATTTAACTAATAATTGTTTAAATTTACTCTCATAAACTTGGGGATTATCTTTCATGGAAAGAATCAAAGGCATAACCCACCACGCTGACCAAGTGGCGGATGACACACGTATTCAAAATACATTTTTCTTGGAACCTGCCGTTAAATTCAATGGTAATAACAAACTTCTTATTTCTTAGTATAATACATACATTACATGTTACATGTACATGTTACATAATGTCTCTCAAATATATGAACCTAAATGTTTCAGTACCTTTGGTATTCACTTCCTCAAGTATGTGTACTTAATGATATAGAAGTGAGAGTAAGAGTTACGGTTATCTCTTGGATAAATTCCTTGGTATTGAGAGCGTGATGCGTGGTCACAGCTAATTTTAGCCCGGCTGCACGTCTATCATCATTAAGCACAGGATCAAAGGCAGTCGTTATTTCAAGTGCACTCGCATTCACTCCGAGTTATACGGCGAATGATATTAATTGGGTCAGGTAACAGACCGCTTCATATTCTTTGTACTTGAACTTGTTGAATGTGTCAGATAAATCTCTTATGATTTAATGAGGAATTCCGATGATTTCAAACATGATATGCAATGTCAGGGACAATTTCAAGGGTTTCATTCAGCGCGGTAATGATGCCAGAATCTTCTTATTGGTAGTGGGCTTTTTTATCTTTTGTCATTCATTGGTCTGTTGATAATTCAGAAGTGCAATGTGCTTAATATAAGTAGTGCAGTGTAGTCTTTATTGTAATTTAGTTTTTTTAATAGGCCAAGTCTACAAATTTGCGAAGAAATGACAAAACTATTAGTTTATTCCTAGTTTTAGTTTAGTTTTATTGCAGACACATGTTCCGTGTCCTATGAGATGATACTCCAACTAAAATATCTTACAAAATTTTTAGACTATTTTTATAGGAAGAGTAAGGACTTGATTGATTTTAACTCCATATTTTATTCCCGTTAACATTATTTAATGTAGCGCATTTACATAGAAGAAACAGACTCGCCTTCAATATTGCATCCATCGGGAAGAAATCTTCACAAGTAACGATTTCTGTTGATCAACTAAATTCAGGCTCTTCCTAAAAAATTACAATAGTACAAAAGGTAACAACATGTTTTGAGGTATTCTAGTTAGATTTGCCACAACTGTCTTACTCTGTAAGTGACTTAAGTCAAGTATTCTGTAATCTAAAGTACATTGGCGCGTTTCTTATTATGAAGATAATACCACTCTCATCTAAATGGGAAATTTAATCACATTTGGTAATTATGATAAATGTCATTCGTAGTGTTAAAAGCGTTTCCTTGTCATATTTTAAAAAAAAAACATATAAAAAATCAAGATGTCTCGATCGACATACCGTGTAACAACAAACTTGTCTTGCTGGTGTCAAAAAACTAATGTTATCTTTAAATTACTATTATAGTACTTGGCCTTCGAAATGATGAGCGCAACCACGGAAGATCAATACAGCATTAAATTGCATCATCAAATTTTTCGGTAGTAACTGAATAAAATTGACACAAAACAGGTAAGATTAGGTAAATAGAAAAGCATTGTGTATCCTCAATGGACTGAAATTGACTGACAAAGATGAAAGATAGGACTCTTTATAGGGTCCGCTAGGTGGGAAAGTACCGCACTTTTGCTAGTTATCCTACCGCCAAGCAGTAATGTGCAAACATCACTGTATTCCGATTTGAAAGACAATATTTTCAAAAAAATCACATGGCATAGAGATAAATCGTCTTGTATCTCTAGGTGATGAGCGCAATGCAGTGTTAGGTAATAATTTGTACTATTCGTGTTACAATAGCTACGTGCAACTGTTCTGTTATGAGCAGGCGTGTAGTTTACCATCAGGCACATGTCATGCGCGTCCCGTCATTATACACTATAAAAAACAATGTGTAATCATTGTAGGTGAACTAAATAAATAAAACCGCATCGTTGGCAAGCTGCATCACTTTGTAGAACCTCGACTAATGCCAGTAATCGCTCACACGCGGTCACGACAGCGCACGCGTTAATTTAACCAACCATTCAGATTGCTTTCTCCGACCTAATTAACCAGTTTAAGCTCACATGATCTAGTTCATGTCGTCCCACAGGAAACCAGTAAAGTTTTATCGACAAACTTACGTGGGCTGGACTGCCCGTGCCAAAATAATGACGTCTCCAGGTACATCGGAGTTCTGGAAGTTAGTTTGCGTCACAACGTGTAGGACTCGGCAGTTAAAGTACCCATAAACGTAGATTTATTCGATTCGGTGTTGAATTACTGAAGACAAAAGTTTTGTTTATGGATTTGTTGCTTAAGAAAATATGAAGTCACATTCTTGGAAATATGTATGAAACGAAGAGTTGTTAGATAGGAATGAGAGCTAGTCGTATTTTTCTAGTGTACATACAGATGGGACAATTATGTAACATTTCATTGCTTTGCAGTTAATATTGAAGTTGTGTTGTCCTTTTGGCTAAAACGTATGATTCAGAAAAATAAAAAATTTCAATAGGTAATTTTTTTTGTACATACTCGTATTTTGTGCGGAACGCAATGCAGTACTAGGTAATTATTGGAACTTTTAATGTTCCAATACCTGGGTGTATCTATGCTGTTATGTGACAGGCATGTTGATTTACCATCAGGCATATGTCCTGCTTGTCTCGTCACTCTACTCTATGTAAAGAAATGAAGATTCCAAACAACTTCTTAATACAGCACTGCGCTTGTCTCTCGTTGGTTGATTAAAGGCGATTCATATATTCACTGTAATTTGTTTGAATATCTGTACCAAATTTGCACTACTGAAGTGTTTGATGACAGTCATTAGGCTTTCCCTCAATAATCAGTAGCTTGTGGTAAACGTTGGGAATATATTACTTTTTATTCGATCAAGTGATGCACTATTCATTTTCGCACAAGTTTTTTTTTAAATCGATGATATCATACCCGTAGATACTTGTTTACGTAAACATTCAGCACTATTTATTCGTCAGACGTCATGTTTCCAGAGACTGCGTTAATACGTGACATGGGTAGGCGCATGTAGTTACCGGGAATGTATGTATTTTAACGTATGATGTCATGAGTGCATCACCCATCACAGAATTCGTATAATAATAAGCTGGCCACTATAATATGTTCTCACAGCTAGGACTTGGGATCTTCTCTCATAAGTTGAGAGTTGAAGCCTTAATCCACCACCGGGTGCTTCCGGAGGATGCATCTCATCATCATCATCATCATCAGCCGCAAGACGCCCACTGCTGAACATAGGCCTCCCCCCTAGATTTCCACAACGAACGGTCCTGCGCAACCTGCAACCAGCGGTTTCCAGCGACCTTTATGAGGTCATCTGTCCATCTAGTGGGAGGCCGTCCAACACTGCGTCTTCCGGTACGGATGCCGGATGCCGGATGCATCTACTTGAAAGAAATCTTCACGATATACTCGTAGTTTCCTTTACCCGTAAAGACAATGGTGATGTCAAACTGCACTCCTCACTCATAGATATAATTTATACTGGCGATGTATCTACAAACATTGGTCATCAAACCGGAATACAGTAATGTTTGTAAACAACTTGGCAATAGAATAATTGCCAAACAAGCATGTTCCAAGAAAGTCATCTTTCGGAAGCATGCGTAATCTGCCAACCAGCACTTGACTACCGAAGTGCATTATGACCTTGAGTCTCTCCTCGTGAATCAACGCACAGAGTTACCGAGTCGCAGGAGACGTGGGCTGCGTATTATGTTAAAGCTTTATTTAATATACAAATCAAATATTTGTGGGCATTCCTCACACACACTAACTACCCCTAAACCAAAGAATATAACATAGAATGGATAACCTAAGTTTAAGCAACGTTTGTTCTATGGAAGCTCAAGTTGTATTTTTGGAGGGAAAATTAGAAGAATAATTTTGTATGAAAAATATTCTACTATTCTGTTGTACGCTTTCTAAATAATATCATTATTTTCACGGACATTAACTGCATATGACCTTCAATATAATTGGAACACGTAATAGTTAATCTTGCATTTTTGGTGCAAGAGACAAGTCATCAGCGTGTATTAAATTTTCGATGCCGTATTAATATTGTTTGCTAAAATAGTGTGTAACCCTGTGTATGTGGGTACTATTCCAGACTATAATATAAATGTGTTTAAAAGTTTCATCCTGATCCATTCAGTATGTCCGTCGTGATTGAGGAACAAACATCCAAATGTGGAAAGTTTAGAATTTATAATATTCGTAGATTAAATAGTTCAATTCAGATCCCTGGATCAATTGTTGTTTGTTGATTTTGGTTTATCTTAGAATAAGTCATATATTAAGTAAGTTATATATTAGAGAATAAAAGTTATTACAAACTACAAGATTTTTTTCAAGACAATTTTGATGACCTAGAAATGAGACGTTCCGATGCCACTTTTGCCATGCTCTTATAGGGCCATATGTAACGAATACAATTACTATAATAACAACACATGATTGTACTGTACATATGACGCAATAAAGATTTGAGTATTGAGAAGCCAATTTTGTCTATTTTTTTTTAAATTCATAATAAAGTCTCCAGCTTTCCGCCATCTCATCTGATGCTCAGCGATGCTGCCTATAATAGATTGCTTTTACTAAACTGACACCATTTTTCACCATTGGGGACACCAATACTATATCCATCAGAAAATCACTCACCACTCAGGCAACGTATTCCACAATTCAAAGTGATACGAAATTTTCGACCGAGTTTTCGGAACATTACCCATAAACGATGTTGCTTATTCGAGCTATAGGTAAGTAATTTGGTATAAAAAATAGGCAATGTGGTATTTAAAAATGCAAGTCAAATGTCATACATAAATGTCGTACATACTCCGATATGTACCCGAGAAAATACTAACAAAATGTAGCAATGTTTTTTTTCAGTGTCAATTTAAACATATTAGCGACACTTAAAGTTGACAAGCCCTAATAAATACTGATATGTCTGCGCTCTCATTAAAAGATTGGTTCGCACAAACCAATCTCGCCCAATCTTGCTCCCATCACGGGCAATAATTGGGCCAGTTTTATTGGTTTGTTGATCAATCAACACTTCAATCATCTCATAATTGATATCCGCCCGATTATTATTTCATTTGGCATTCAAATTCCGTCGCTTGGAGGCCTATCGTAAACTTGATTGAGATCAATTCAGTTGACTGTTGACATCATCGGGCCCTAAGCTTACACAACCTATTAGCAAAGTGTTGCCATGCGTGAGGTCATCTTCTACGCAGGGTTGCCAGATCCAATGGACAAAATTACCAAACGGCAACGGCGTCCGGTGAAGGGATTTGGCGCAACGGGCCACCTACGCCCAACAGGAATGGCGTTTCTACTTGTGTAACAAATTGAATCCTTTTGTAGTATTTGAGGTCACGGAAGCTGCATCCGGGTAGCAATAGTGGACTTCGATTGCGTAAATTGTCCGTATTTCTATTTTATAGATTTGTAATTTGCATCCAGAAATGTTATGTTTTTTAGCTATAATAGGTTTGTTCTTGCGCATCTCGCCTGAAGTTTAGCAACGATGCGATATATTTTTTTAAAACCCATTCACTATCGGAAAAACACCACACAGTTGACACATTATACAGCCCAGATGATTTTAGATGTTACGGAAGTGAAGTAAACTCTTGCTTTAAACATTTTAAATCGTTAATCACCAAACGAAGTCGTTTTCCCTAAATATCGTTTTATTTTGAAATTTTCAACATTTTAAGCGCCTGAATGGGGAGGAGACCCTCAGTTTAGGAAAAACGCAAACGACTGGCAACCCTGGTCTTAAGCAGCAAACGCAATAAGCCGGGCTTTTGTCGCCGTTCTTGACATTAACTTCAATACCATGGACTTGACGGAAGGTCTATTTGGAGGCTCACTTTAATCTGCACACAAAAAAATATTCGCTTTCAAGTAGGTACCTAATTTTTTTTCACTCCGATTGGTTTATAATATTTCACGGAAACTGTTCGGTTTCTACTCGTACCTTATTCTGTCTATTTTGCCTACACGCATGAATAAGTTTGTAATTAACGAATTGTTTGCATTATTTTTGTGCGCTCTTAAGAATTTTTATACTACCTATCTAAAATCGTCCTTGTTTTTCTTAGTCTGGACTACATTTTCTTTCTGTGAAGAATTAACAATTATTATTATTTACTAGCTGTACCCTGCCATGCTTCGTTGTAGCACATTCTGATGCAAAAATTAGATAAAAACAATCCTTGATGCGGATTAAATATATCATTGTAAAATTTCAGCGCGATCGGTTCAGAATTTTTTGATTTTTTGAAGCGTACACAAACCAACATTACATTTTTATATATAGAGATTAATAGGTACACGGCAAACTTATGTATTCATTTTGACTCATTCTTATCGTTAATTATTATATTTATTTAGAGGGCCGTAACGCCACCCAAAAGTCTAAATACATAGCCAACCCAAATAAGACAATATATGGCCAGATGTTTTTAATATTTTCGGTATAAACCCATTGTGCTAGTCCTTTAGAACTACAGCTAAACAGTAGTCATTTATGTCAATGTTGGTTCTTTAATATTGATATCACTTCGTGTCTTTTACGAGCTTACCTACCAGTCCAATTATCAATTCACAATAACATCTTATTAAGCGTTCATTGACCGATAGCACTAAATGTGTAATAATAAAACTGGTTATCGATCTACCGACTTATTTATACAGGTGGCAAACTCAGGCTTTTCAATAGCCTGATTTAATCCTCCAGCTTTATTAGTAAAACCTATGGTGTCTCCTTATTTGAGTGTATCAATAAATTGGTCTCGGTGTCTCTGCCAAGCTTCTTATTTTATTATATTTATTTTATCTGTTTCTGGACCACACCTAGATAGTTGTAACATTACGTTTCAGAGTTTACGATCTGTTTTCATGGCCAATGAATCGTTGGAGCAATTATCTTCACATGATGCGGGGTGGTACACCTACGCTGGTCTAACGATGTTAGTTACTTGATCTAATGATTGATTTTACGTTTTGTTTGATTGGATCAATGTCTTGATATTTAACTATTATATTATTGTTGACTTTTATGTATTCGTCTAAACCCAACATGACTTGGGTTGCATAGGTATTTTTCTGACGTCCTAGTTTGAGACATGATTTTTGGTAATAGATCAAAAATGATGTAAATATAGTTTGAAATACCTATGATAGGTACATAGAAATACACAGAAATAGAAGAAGCACCTGTATTTATCATATGTATAACAGTTTGCCACGGTGGGAGGGAATCAAGCCACTGGCATAGTCATTTGTTTCAGTCAATTGTACTTGTAAAAGGTTTATATATACCTATGTAGATGTTAATATTTACCATTGTTTTAATACTGTACATAACTGATTGTAAATTATAAGAATATGATTATAATCAATTAATACTAAAAAAATCTTAAAATCTATTTTTAGTTTTTTGGTTTTTAGAGATTTATACTAATATAAATCTCTCGCGAAAAAATTGTGTTGTCAATTTCTCATAAATATGTATTTGTATTTAATAACATTATTCATAATGTATTTCTATATTATATATATCTATGTATATATATTTTATACATATATTTCGTACATAATTACTGATTTAATTAGCCACAAATCTATTACACTGTGCAAAGTAAAAATGTCTTATTTCTTACCACTAATATTGGAATAATTTAATTCTTGAAAGACGTTTTTGTAAATACTTGTTGGAACATCCACTGAGCAACCAAGAAACTAAAAAAGGTCAAAGCTAGTCAATGTTTTCGTTCAATCTGTTTTTCAATGAAATAGTATTGTTTTCGTCTCGCATCATCAATGGAAAACCGTCTCGTATTTGGCATGACATACATGATTCATGAAAATAAATTGTCCGTCGTCCTCGTTTAAAAATGCATTAAATTCAAACACGTTGTGAATGCATAAGCAATTTGTTTTTTTATCCGTATCAAAGGATCCACACAATATGTCGCATGTCCATTACTATCCAGGCTATAAAATTACTGATGTAAATGTGTAGATAAAATAGGCATTGTGTATTATTAAATAACTAGAAAAAAAAACAATAAAATATGTTAGATTACAACTTCTCAACAGGTCTAATGGCATTCAATTTGGGAACGAGTTTTTCATGCTAAATATACAATAGAAGGAATTTATCATAACATTATTATTGAATCTTGCCTTCCTTCCACTCGACACCACCAAAACGACACCATCCGTGGTGTCGTATGGAATCTCTAGTCCATACGACACCACCCTAGTGATGTGCTGTTCCGCCATTAGTTTTTATGTATTTTGTGTCGTCAGTATTAGTATCCATGTCCATTGTGAAAAATTAAAATATTCGGACGGAAAGACAATAATATGCAAATTGCAATGAACAATGTCAAGATGACCATTTGAGTGACAGATAAATATAAACTTTATCAAGTGACATACCTCATTAATGAAACTGCTTGAACTTAATTGGGTTTTCATATTAACAACTTTGTATGTAGGTACGTAACCTCACTATTAGTCGGTGGTGTCGTATGGACTAGTGATTCCATACGACACCACCGATGGTGTCGTTTTGGTGGTGTCGAGTGGAAGGAAGGGAATCTTGCATGTACGTAACTAAATATTGGTGTGTTTATACAAAAATCTCGATAACGTCGTTTATATTCGTCGCTCGTCCCTACCCCTCAGAAACAGCTCGACTGGTTCTAACGTACTAGCAGCGCCCCGCGGTTTCACCCGAGTAGTTCCCGTTCCCGCTATGTTTCCGGGATCAAAATGTGTTTCTTCCAGACTATAATCTATGTATATTCCGAATTTCAATCCGATTCGTTCATACGTTGCGACGTGATTGAGCAACAAACATCCAAACACTAACATTTATAATATTAATAGATTTTTTTGTATATTTGGTAGATATGAGCATAGGTCGTATATATTTCCCCAAAAATGATCCGTTATGGTATTGGCTCTTTTTTAGCGCGAAAAGGTCCCGAGTTCCAGCAGTGGGCAGAGCCGGATTTAGGTAAGGGCAACCGAGATTGTGCCACGGGGCCTCCACAATAGAGACTTTACCTGGGTTGTCTTTCAACGTACGACGTTAAAGACAAATTTATTAGCCCCTTGCCCCAGGGCCTCCACACGTCTAAATTCGGCCCTATCAGTAGGAACCATAGAGTAAAAAGTAAAGTAGACTTATAATGAGAAAACAGTAATCTACTCTAAATCAATCTCTCAGACAACCAAAACATTGGTAAAGAGTTTACAATCTTCAAATAATGGTACTAGTTTAGTTATATGAAAGTTTGTCTTCAATATTAAACTTGCCAATCTTGTTGTCCAAGAAACAAACAAGGAGAGAAACCAAACACTATTCATCGAGACAGCCTTGAATCGAAATAAAATTGAATTACCAATTGACTTTACACGTCCAACATATTACGGGAATAAAGCGACAATAGAGATCGTAAATAATGACTCCAGTGGTTGCATCCTAAGCGAAGAGCCACTGTCGCAGTTTCTGAGGATTGCAAATAAGGATGTATAGAAATTTCCGATTGGAGTTTTGGGCAAACTCTTTGCATCCATGTCTACTGATAAGTCACACAGCGAGGACGATTTCGTTGCAGACAGAGTGAGTTAAATAACACAGCTGCTTACCACAGTCTATTAACTTTTATTTTGTAGTAGTAGGATTCCTGGCAGAGACCACCTGGGGAAGTACCACACCTTTGCCAGTTATTCTACCGCCAAGCAGTAATGTGAAAACTGTTACAGTGTTCCGGTTTGAAGGGCAATCTTAGGTCTCTGGGTGATGAGTGCAGTGCTAGGTAATGATTTGGACTCTTCATGTTCCAATAGCTGCGAGTCACTGTGCTGCTATGTGGCAGGTATGTTGCTTACCATCAGGCACATGTCCTGCTTGTCTTATCACTCTTTATTAAAAATCAAACAACTACGAACTAAAAAAATCATACAACTACGAGTACATAAGCAGTTCATTACTGCTGGCACTCCGGGCTCGGCGTCTTTTCTCGCAAGGAGAGAGATAAGGCTATAATCCATCCACCTGGACAATATGTACACATCTTTCAAAAAAAACCTCAGTAAGTATATATATACCTATGACAGTCGACCTCAAGTGTCCACTTTTGCCTAATTGAATTTAATTTTCATGCTCATGTAGTTGTTTCGAGGGTTGAATTTTTAAGTCGCCACAAAAAAAAATGCTCAGGGATGCCTCCTTGAGCTAATCCTTTTTTTAGATTTTCCCTTGGTCTATTTCACAAACAAGGATTATAATCAATGTCATTTTGTATGTTTGTGTCATACATAAATTAAGTATTTTTATAACTACAGGACCACAGGGTGTGTGTAGTCTTCGTAAAAGTTTGTAATGTTCGAGAACAAGTGGTCACAATTAAACAAAAACTTAGTAGTGGTAGGACTCTTGGCAGAGTCCGCCTGGGGAAGTACCACACCTTAGCCAGTTATTCTACCGCCAAGCAGTAATGTGCAAACATTACTGTGTTCCGGTTTGAAGGGCAATGTTTCCAGAGAAATTACAGGGCTTAGAGATATAAGATCTTAGATCTCTGGGTGACGAGCGCAGTGCAGTGCTAGGTAATGATTTGGACTCTTCATGTTCCAATAGCTGCTTGTCACTGTGCTTTTATGTGTCAGGCATGTTGCTTACCATCAGGCACATGACCTGATCGTCTCGTCACTCTATATTTAAAATTAAATTAAATTAAATAAAAAAAAAAAACAACACTAATAGATTTTCTGTTAGTAGAAAGTGCAACAACAGTTCTATTCGAAAAACATTTACTTTTAAATTTTATTGCATTTCTAGGATTCTTCGACTAACTCTCTCTGTCAGCTTGACTCATCCGATTTCAATTCACGGTTCGTTTTTCCTACTCGACCTCATACCTATAACTCACTTGATGCGCTTGGCGGCTGTTCCGATTGAGCCCTTTTATTTTGTTCTTCATTGCGTTTAGTGATTATTATAGCTATTTTATTAAGCTCGTGGTTTTTATGTCGATGGCAATGATGGGTGTTTTGTTTTTCTTTGGCGTTGGCAATGTACCATTGACCGCCGTAACAACTAGAAGACCGGGAGAATAGTGAGGCTAAGAACTCATGGAGGGATTTTTAGCCGCACCCATTGCGGTTCCGGACCCGCAGCTTCTGTAGAATGCAGATATTTATGGAACACGGGGATGAATATCATAAAACAATGAGTGCCTTCGTTCTTATTGTGATTTAAAACCAAAAACAACACTGGTAAGTTTCTAAGTGCTTATCTCCTATACTTCTTAAATTTGAACCTCTGAAATCTCCATGGCGATGGGCTATTATACTGTGGTTTACGCTTTAAGTTGTCACAAATAATTTCCGGATTCTTCCTATTTCCAAGTTTCCTGGGAAACGTGTAAATTGCTTGTTTATTTTTAGATTAAGTTGATCAGAGCGCCCCTGAGCTGATGGCAGCAATTTCGTTCGGGATTAAGATCAGAGTGAAAGTAGAGTTGTTTATTGGCTAAATGGCTGAAGTTACGAGTGCCAACTATCTCTAATGGCAACCGACAATCTCATTAACAAATTTAGATTTGGTTCTTCAAGTTTTAAAATTCGGCTAAATTTAGTGATTGAAAACAGAATCAATTATCTATATTAGAAAAATAATGGGAGTGAATTTTAACAGTGCGCGCTCACAGTGACAGCCTAAAAACGACATGAACTAGGTAGTCGTAGACTGACAACTGTCTCTCCAGAGTGAATCTTTTCGATGCGCACGCATATCGACACTAAGTTCGACTCACTGAAGTTAATTGTGCCTTTTTGAAGTGAAAACTTATTTTGGCGCTCCACAGACAAATTTTTCGTGGGCTGTGAATTGAATTCTAGCCTCACGCTCGGGAATAATAAAAAAATCTTCGAGTAAACTCGGAACCATGAACGGAACCATAATGCTGATGCATTTCTAGATGGTCATGCTCATGACAACTCCCTCCGGTTTCACCCGAATGTTTCTAAAGTAAGCTTCACTTATCGGTCATCGTCTTCACATATCACTTCGGCAGTTCCTATGACCGCCAGTTTTTTAAAGGGGCCTATGCCTGTTGGTCTAAACTGGGTTCTATTGAATTTAAACGTAATTAATTTTTCTGTACGCAAAATTTATATTTTATTATTTATTTATTGTTTCATGCCGGTTTTTTTTAATACTTAAATAGTGTTTAATAGAGTAACGAGACAAACTATACATGCATCTGATGGTAAGTGCCTGCCACGCCTGCCATACCGCGCATTTCTGTTTGAACATTATTTATTCTTGCCGTGACATCTTAATATGAAACCCTCTACACACGAGCCCTAAAATCAGAGGAAATTACGTAAAACTAGTGAGGAGGACCCTACATCGCACCATAAATCACCAATCATCATGTGCGATGTAGGCTCCTACTACTTTTACGTCATTTCTTCTGATTTCAGGGCTCGTTTGTCGAGGGTTTTAATACGCTTAATATTCTTATGTGTTTTATTATTCTCATTCGTTACGGCAGTTGTAATCGATGTAAATAAAACACGTTGGAAACTATTAATCTTGTTCAATTGGAATAAGGGCGCGTTTGTTAATGTCCAAAATAAACGACAGATATCGTCGACTAAAATAATGAGAGCAGTACGCCGAAGTGGACGTCAAGTAAGCGCACGCGCACCTCATTAGTTTCTGATACAAACAGTCATAAACTAGCTACTGGTGGAGAAAGCAAGCGGAGCTTTTCAAATTAAATTTTCAGTTAGTTGCACCAAAGTGCATCTACACATTATAAACTTTAATGGGGCGTTATCAAGAGGCAAAAATACCTGTCAAAGACAGTTCCTAATTTCGCCGTAAGTGGCGCCACTGTTTTATTTTGTTAAAGAAATAAAAACCATCAGTGGTGCCACACTTAAGAATATTTAGAACTATCTTAGACAAGTCTTTTTGCGTCTGGAAAACGCCTCATTAATAAATAAATATTACTAAAGATTCCTCACTCAATATTAACTAGAACTACACAAAACAAGGATTGTGTTATGGAAACTACATAGCTGATATAATCTTACTAATACAATGAAATTTTGAAAACATAGGTACAGATAGATAGCACATTTCGCGGGAAAATATTAGGACGGAAAATGCGGACGTAGATGATATATTTGCCATCACTTGTCACTCTGAAGTAAACGGACATTATGAATTTCGCGAATTAGAATAATGTTAGTTATCCGAAAGGCATCTGGAATGAATTGACATGGTTATCCTATGGCGCCAGCTCATGCTCTATGCTCCGTCACCTCTCGGAACGAAATTTAAATTTATTACTTCAAGGAATTAAATATACCTACTTATTCTACAGGTTTAACAATGTTTCAGCGAATTTCAGGGTATGTCCATAAAGCTGTGGTGGGCTAGTGGTGAGAACGTTTATTCAACGAGAACGAGATTTCACAATCGTAGGTTCGATTCCCGGCTACACCTCTGATTATTTTTCCAAGTCCATTATGTTCAAGTTTTCATCATCACTGGCCTTAACGGACATGCATATTTCAAGAAAAACACATTTTCTGGACTCAAGTCGTCTGTCAACTCGCTCTTGGCCAGGATGTGATTTGGCCTTGACTCTCTCCATTTGAAGGAAGGCTTCGAGTCCTAACGGTGGAAACATAAAGTGGAATGGTTCTGCTTATGCTAGACCATCACTCCTCAAATCTTTTCATCACACTGTTGATGCATGCTATGTCGGCATGTTGAACTGTTGATAGTGTCATCATGTATAATGGTTCTGATTTTTGTTAGTTTACTGTTTCCTTCTTATCCCATTGTCGTTCTCTCTTATTGCTAAACCTGGGAGGACAAAAAAGTCGCTTCGGTTTCCTTTTCACCCAATTTTAGTGCAATAAAATGTATTACAACAAAATTCAGATATATTTATCTGCGACGCAGCAGCTTATGCTTTAGCCCGGTCAGTTCGCAGAACCTAGTAAGCCTGTTGGCATGACGCTGGTAAGAGTGATCGGTTTGGCTCGGGACGCGGCTGCAGTCGGTAACATTGCAGCAGATATCTTATCGTAATCGCCGTGGCTGAGTGCCACGTGAGATAGAACCCTGTATGCCAGAGTATTACTTACTTCATCCTCAGGTATATCCCCAATTTATTAATCTAATGTTTTTTATTTATTTATATGCTTCTTACAAAAGATTACTTGTAAAACAGTCTGTCGTAGATATTTTTTTATTAAAAGATTTGCACTTTAACCCTATCTCGCTTGATGGAAAGTAACTAGCACTCTAACGGATTATCTAGTAGAAATTGATTCACTCTGACTCTGGCTTGAACACATCCAAATTATATCCATCATAGTATAATAGGTTAAATGGCCTTACTATCAAAGTGGAGTTAAACCTATTTGTTCGAGACTTTGGAAAGTCAACCAAGAAACGATGTCTCATTAAGAGCTACAAACAGGGCAAATGTTTCTAAAATCAATAAAACTCGTGTGAAACTTACAAGGTACGTACAGATCGCTAAGAATAGACTAGAATAGAAGAATAGAATACAGAACAGTTTTCCAAGAACATGAAAAATAAATTGCGAAACTTTATTTGTAGTTAAATTCTAAATCCCATTGTCTCAGTTAAATTATGATAACGATTTATAACAAGCCGGGAAAGCATTCCTGCGTGTCCACATTGTTTTAAACAAAAACAAAAGGTAGATATAAATCCCAATTAAATTACAGGTTTTCCTATAAAATTGGTCATAATTAATGGGTCGCCGCCGTCACAAAGCCAGGCATCTGATTTCGACCACATTTGTATATTATAATTTGTATTATAAACATCGTATTATTATATAAATCATTGGTCGGATTCCCGTACGGAAGCCACATCAGTAATTATTTGGTTAATTGCCTCTTCTAAATATATCGTTAGTTTTGATTTATTCTGTTGATTTCGAGTAGAGAACGTTCACCTTTATTTTGAGGTATTCGTTCCATTCAAAATTGTTTGATAGATAGTGTTTGTAATTGATGGGTGGGCAGGATTTATTTATAGTTATTATTATTTATTTTATTTGGAGCCTATTATGCCCCAATGTTGGGTAAACCTCTCCCTACCCTCTCTCCATTTGGTTCTGTCTTGACTTAATGTTTCCCAGTCTTTCGAATAGCCATCAAGGTCATCCCGCCAGCGTTTCTTTGGTCTGCCGCATCGTCGTTTGCGTTCGGGGTTCGGGCTTCCACCGAGTAGTGATTTTGGCCCAGTTAGCATCAATATACATTATTTAGAGTTATTAATGTATATTGTTATCGATTGTAGCTGTTATCTATCTTCTATAGGTATCTAATTATATCATGCCAGCTGCACTGCAATACAATAAAGGCATTCTTATTCTCAAAGGAAATATTATCATAGCAGAAGCCCACTTTATGTTTGCTGTTAAGGCTTGGGATCTTTTGTCACGCAAAGTTAGCCAGCAGTGATGACTAATTCTTACAGTCACTAGGTGTACACAGGATTCAAACCCATGATTCAAACCTAGAACCTACTATACCTATTCATACTTATGTGAGTAGCTATCATTAACATTATGTGATAAGCTATCCTGTTTTTTAAGTAATGTTTTAAACTGAATAAATAAATTTCATTTCTTTCATTTTATCACAGGAATATTGTAGGAACGGGATAAAACCGCAGGACGCTCACACTAATAAATAAATAACCACGGTAAATGTTCCGTAATAACATACAATTTTGATTTTACAATATCGCTTCTTAAATATGATTCCACTAGAGCGACATCATCTAATTAGAAAAACAATGAACACAAACATAAATTGTTTAGTAAAAAAATAATATCTACTATAATACTTGAATGACAGCACTACATACATCTCCACGACTATCTACTTTCAGCAGTAATTAAATAAACCAGCGCTACGGCAATAAGACTGTAACCTGAGACTCTGTGCGATAATTCACTGAAACGCGGAACTTTCACAATAAATAAAAAACGGATCCCGCTCGTCTTCAACTAACGCTAATTAGTTAACTGAATCGAGGCATAAAGAAGGTGATGTATCATCAGCCGGTAAATTAATTATAGCGAGAGCGGCGACTAATGAACTTGTAAATTCATTTGATGCCGGTATCGAGTATTGCCATGTTAAAATCACACTTTACCCTATTACACTTACCACTGCATTACAAAACTTGAATTAAGCTCAATTTTGTCTTTTTAACTACGTTTAATGTTACAAACTTCGGCAAATTATTTGACTTTATTTTTTGTAAACAGGGCATACTGAATAGGGCGTACTGTACTAGAATTGGCTAATTTGTATTTTTGTTTAGTTTTGACTGATATTTCATAAAGTAATCACCTTAAAGTTATTTTTCTAAAACCCAGACCAAGGGTGCCAACTATTTAATAAAGATACGGGTAACACTCGTGTGACATGATCGGTCCAGTTCGACTCAAGTGTTAACAAACCTTCATCCATCAATAAAAGTACCAGGAACGTCTACCTACCTTCAAGTTACCCACCAGTAGACCAGCGAAGCACAGACAGATGACGTTTCTCAAGTCTCAATTTCTCAGTAAATTAAAAAAAAACTAATACTAATTATAATGGACACGATTATTTTTTTGCTTATACATATCCATAAACGAGACGATGGTTTTTTTTTAACTTTTGTAGGTTTACCCTTGGCCGCCATCTCGCCCGATGTCAAGCGACGATGCGGTCTACGATGGAGCGTGCTTACCTAGAAGAAACCGATTTACTCTCGACTTGAAGACACAAAGATACGAGTAGTAACCATCGGGTAAACACTTTCAGGCAACGTATTCCGTCAAACCTCTTCGTTCGTGCCTTAGACATTTATGGATTTAAAACAAACAAATCCTATTTTACCTAGTTTTTGTCCTTAATGTGGAATTTTACCTTTAATCCGCGGTAAAACACCCCAAGCAGCGGAATCTGTGGTGTCAAGTTAAATCAGGCGGCTGGCGGTCGTCACGACTTATAATTACCCAATTAGAAGTTGTGAAGATGTTATCAAAGCTTTGAGGGGAAAGCCGCTAACGCACGCTGTCTGCGCTGTCGTGGCGTGGCGCTTGTTATTATGAATAGCGGCGGGGTAATTAATTATTTTAGGGTAATAAAGTGTCATCATCGTAATCAGGCTACATTAGTCTATTAATAAAGGTGTTCCTTTTCCATAATACACTACTTAGGCTAATGGTAGGACTCTTTGCAGAGCCTACCTGGCGAACTAACACACCTTTGCCGTTATTCTACGGCCCAACAATAATGTGCAAACATCACAGTGTTCCATAATTGCAAATTACATACAGAAAGTTACATCATACACAAAAAATTCGCAAGATGATACAAAAAGATGACAATATTATGATAACAGTGTTTGTGTCATTGAACTCTTAATATTTATATCAACGGTTTGTGTAATTAACCAGTCTATGGAAGAAGGTCCAATTGAGCAAATCAGTTGGCTACATGCCTCGTGAGGGGTTAAAAGACTTTGAAGTAAAGAAAGTGATTTGTAATAATATAAAACCTACTCCCGAATGTTTTCCTAACGGTGCTCATTCAGCCTTTTAGGTATATGTAGAGGTAAAGTCACTTACGAGATTGGAGGTCTATCTTTCTTTAAAACGAACATAAAATACATTGGTAATGTCCGTCCGTCTGGTCTACGAATTGAGAGTTCGTGTAGGTGTTCCTTGCTTGAGTGATTCGGCCGTGATCTTGCAGCTTCGAGTTTCAATCACCCGCGTCACATGTCACTTCGATTGATACGGCTGTACTGGGATATACTAAAACAAGGTTTTCTTGTCCGCTGAAAAACGTCGCTTCTATCTATCTATTTGGGTAATGTTTCATGTCAGCATCGTTAGTTTTACTTTTGACCATCGACCTCATTAAGTTTGTGGATCTATATGCTTGTTGTTTCGTGTTCTTTTGTTCGAATTAGACCTATTGTTGTCTACGTCAGAGTTGATCAATTCATTAATATGATAATCTATGCTTAGAATCTTTTTAAATATAATCTGAGCCGAATTTTGAGCTCAATTTCTGTATCTTTGAGCCACTTTGAATTAATTTGACAAAGCCCCAAAATATGTCAGGTTTTCTGTTCACATAACCTTTTAATAATAAGTAATCGGAATTATATTATGAATGCGAAAGGTTATATAATATATGTTCGATGCTCAATCACTTTTAGAAAGACCAAAATAGCCAGTGAACCAGATAGCTGACATAATACGCATAATATGAAAGTACAGTGCTGGTATTAGCACTTCCAGCGCCCAGGGCGAATTTTTTTTTTCTTTGTCACGGCCGTTCAATAAGCGTGGGCTAGTTACAGACTGGACACAAAGGGGCGCTTGCGCTTGCGGCGCCCTGGGCGGTCTCCCTACCGCGCCCTACACCAACGCCGGTACTGTATAAATAGGTACAAGTACATACATACATAATTACTATACATTAACACATTTTTGTAATCTTATACAACAATTTGCCCGAAAGCTTTAAAAAATGATACAACTTTTACTAATAAAGTGAAGCAACTTCTATTAGAGAGGACGCTGCACAGCATACAAGAGTACACCAGTGAAAAATATGACGATTGTGTTTTATAAATCTAATTGAGCTGTGCCTCCCTCCTGTTATAGATTACTTTTGTTGAATTATATATGTATATAAATATTAAACAATTAAAGTTTAGATGTTCCTACTGCCCCTTTACAGCAAAAAAATATATTGATTGATTAATCGTATCACTGCATATTTCTGACGAGACATATTCTAAGCCCTGTTATCCATTGTTTTACAATTTATTTATGTGAAAAATGTTAATGGAATGTTTAAGTATGTCAATAAAGATTATTCTATTCTATTCTATTCTATTCTATTGTAATCATCATTGAAATATTTAATATGAGTAGGTACCTCACAACCTCCGACTCTACGGGTAGACTTACTACCAACTAAGCCACTAAGCGGTTAATATTCTTAAAACTTACAAGTTGCACTCAATAGGATAATCATTCTGTCCAGACGTATTTAATTACAGTAATGCCTCGACGAACACTACCCCGTTTTACGTTATTTCGAAAATACGCGGTTTTTGTTGTATTCATTATTTAAATGCCCCTATGTCTGCGGCTAATTCAAAACACTCGGTACAAAATGATGTCCATTCATAAATCATGCCCTTGATCTTCTGAAATCGCTCTAGTTTTGAGAGAACGAAGACACAATGTAGTCAGTTTTATAACATTTTTGCTATCTATTGTTTAACGTTTGCTATGGTAGATTTTTCTTTTCACGTCTTTGCACCATACAATAGCTTGGGGTTTTCCGAGCAAAATATTTACTTTACAGACTCGTATGTATAAGTAGGTACATTAATAAAAGTTTTTTTATACTATTGAAGATAATTTTACACATTACTTAACTAACGACCTGGTTCTGATGGTGAATGCTATGATAGCCGCTAGCGATGTTATGGTAGGGCGCTGTAGGGTGTCCGCCCAGGGCGCCGGACATAAATGGGCGACTGCGCTTGCGGCGCGGTGCCCCTGTCAGTAAATAGGCTTCATGCAATGAGCGGTCAAGTGTGAGTCTATGAAAAAAAAACACGCCCAGGGCGTTGGTAGGGCTGAAATCATACAGATGATAGCCAAGTGGTGAAAACGTTATATTTTACAACAGTGCGGTCGTAGGCACATTTTAATACAAGTCAAATCGGATTCAATTAAGATGCAACCGAATCTGTTACGACGTGGTTAGAGCAGCAAATAAATAAACAAATAATATAAAACAAACTCATAATAGTATTTACAGTAAGCACAACAGGGTTATTCTTTTAGATTAAAGTGTAAAATTTCTTTGATTTTCCTCTGTAAATTGGAATAACTTTAAGTGAAATATATCAATGTCCCTATATACATTGTCAATTGAGGTTTTGGGGCTAAAAATGTTCTGTGAGAAATGTCTACCAATAGTTTTTAAAACCCCAGCTGTGGTAATAACAAGTGGGATGCTTAGGCTATTCAAAAATAATAAAAATTTGGGTAATTAGTATATTCCGTAATATAATTAGTCATCACATTTGCTCTTTTTCTTTCAAACTATGCCAACAATTTTGACAATCTCATTAACAGACCACGTTACGACGCGCATAAATGTAGTATGTTGTATCTGTTCTATCATTGAATCGAACGATTAAAACGGTACCGTATTCAAATCTGGCACATAACATGATGCATATCCATCGTTCCTAATCGAGACACGCGACAGATAATAGTGTTGTCGATCATGATCACAATGGAACACATGTAATCATTTTAATACAAGTCAAATCGGATTCAATTAAGATGCAACCGAATCTGTTACGACGTGGTTAGAGCAGCAATCAAATGTTGATTTTTAAAAAATATAGAAATCCAAAATCGTTATGGAAATCTATGTCCTGTAATTACTTTTTTATCTTATTTTGTTTTTAATGGCTTAGTTATTAACCGGGGTTATTATGTTAAATGTATTTTTATGTCTTTGTTCATCTTGTATTTTAAAATCGTTTATAAAGTTCTATGTAACTTTTACCTTTATAATTATAACATTCATTCAAAAGTTGTCGTCTGATATATCGAATGGATGCTACGAGTTATCCAATTACTCATTTCTATATCTTGTCTAACTATAGTGCAGACCAATGCAGACAAATGTCCTTGAACTTAATTGTGTCGCATACGAACGACCGACTGGCGTCATCTAATTTCTATGTCAGTCAGTGTGCCGCAAACTGCACGGTCAATGAATTTGGATAAGCCCTGATGCGATCTTGTTACTATGCTCCTCTCTTTTTAATACTTAATGAAAAGTAAGATAGCAAGTATAGTTTGCATTATGACCACTGTTATGAATTCGAGTAGCAAGTGCCTACAATTGCATTAATATAATTTGTTTTGTGCTCGTTTATTGGAGAGTTGTTGTATTGTATTGTAATTCAGTCTGCAAAAACAGTGGGTCTCTAGTAGAAAAGAAACGATTTTTCGTGACTGGTGTTCGAATTGCTTGATTGCGGTCTAATGCATTTGATGCATCGTTAATGCTAAAAGCGTAGGCTATTAGGGATTTTAGTTTCAGTCTTTGAATTAAGATGAGTGTGGTTATGTCAGTTTACATTTCAATTTATCGTTTAAGAATTTTGTTATGTGTGCTTTGGCTTGCCTTATGTTGCGTAAGTTACCTATCTACATGTACTCATGCACCAGAATGTCGTAAATATCTATAAGAAAAGTTGTCATAATTTCATAAATAAATTGGTATGGACGTTGGCATGTTTTCTTAGGAAACAAAAGTTCGAAGATCCAAATTGATTTAAATTACAATCTTTATCTTTTTCGTCTCTATTCTCTGTTTTGAGATCTTCATTGGTACGTTTATTTGTTTGTTTCGTAATGTTACCTATCATTAATGTAATTCTCGTCCATTTGTTCCGTTACCGTGGCCCAAAACTGCAACTCATGTCCACAATCAGGGCACATCTGGCGCAGATCGTCGAATCGGGCGGAATCAAACTCTGACAGGTCATTCATCACGCGGACTCATTCAATAACTCCAGCGAACACGTCTCAATCTAACATGGCGCTTGTTTTGTTTGTTGATGAATGTATTTTGATGCTTTGTTGGTGTCCAGGGAACCATATTTCATTGCCTGTGATTCAGAGATTCTAGGGTATTTTCATCTAGTATGATTCTATTTTCAGAGATTGTTTTAACTTTATTATGAGTTGTTTCTTTTCTTTCAGTTTGTTCTGCCATAAATGTCTTGCAAATGTGGTATTTTACTAGAAAACGATTCACGTTAGAATCAAATGATTTGACCACTGATCTATTAGGATGAAATCTTTATTTGAGATACCCTTGAACTTATCAAAAATACAGCCGGTATAATAACAAAATATACTCTGAATAAAAGTTTCCGAAAAAAAAAAATTTGTTTGATGATATCATCAATTCAATTCAATTCAATTCATTTATTCATACCATAAATTCATAAGAACACTTGGTAACGTCATTTACAAAAAAGGCAAAGAATCTGTGTACATAATATGATAAAATAACAACAACAAAAAAAAAAGAATAAAGCAGCTGTAAAGGGGCCTAGTCAATTACATGCAGCTGTAAAAAGGCTTTGTCGAAGACAATATAACAAATAATCAATACACACAGTATACAGATACTACATTAGTACAAACAATGTAACATCAAAAGTCTTAAAAATCTATTATTTTACCTTATTACAAGATTCTAATTTCGACACATTTCTCTTCCATACGTTACTATCTTTAACAAAGTCGTCTATATTACAACATGCCTTGCTCAATAGGTAGCTTTTTATTTCATTTTTAAACATCAAACCCATTTAAACAAAACAGTTACACTCTACTATTTAAATGTTCAAATAGCTAAGTGGCACTGTGCTTGCACCTGTTTTGCTGTTCCCCTTCATACTGTGACTCTGACTATGACTAGACCCTTTGGTAATTGTTAGTCCCATTTCATTGTTTTAATTCCATTTTACGGCTCTTAGGAGCATGCCAATTAGAGTTGGCTAAACTTGGCCTTGGCATGCATAACACCATAAACCATTCCACCTACACCACGCTCGGCGCCGGCTGGTGACGGCATCAACGTCTCACTCCCATCTCAATGGGGCACGTCACACCATGGCAATTGGGTGAATAATGGCTCCCATGTCTTCAAGGTGCGGTAACACCACTTGACGTAATTACGTATGCTATCATCACTTCATCTGTTTAATTTGTGAACTCTAGTCTCATCCCGCTGTTCCGTCCGCTGTTTAATTGTGGATTTTTTTAACTTAGAACTAATCCATGAATCACAGTATATAATAAGCAAAAGGTATTGCGTTGTTGAAACGGCTAACTATACGAGTATATAAATAACACCATCGATATCTTTTCTTTTTGAAGTTAAATACTTTAACGTCCACCAACAAGTAAGATAAAAGGTGGCGATGAGTCAGTGCTAGACTTAGCCACAGATAAACCAGATCTCTACAAATAATCACCACTACTCGCAATGAGTAACACAGCGGTTAAGCAGCTCTATTCAGCGAGCCTGAAATTAGATCCAACAAAACTATCAAGCCCTGCTAGACTGATTGGCGGGGACAGGGAACAACTGTCAATGTGTCTGACAGAATAAGTTACCTTGCCGAGTGACTACTTTATATCCTAGTATCACTATATCTGGTGCACTAAGATAAAACATACAGACAAGACTTTGACATTAGACATATTACTGTTAGGCCATTGATTTTTTAATATTAACGTAATTGGATGTTGCGGTAGGAGGTGACTAAAAATGTTATATGAATTATTTGGAAGAGGAATTAGGAGAGAAGTAAAACACTTGACGAATGGAAAAAACGGGTATGTTGGACCGACCCCACAAATAGTGGAATAAGGAGGATGATAATGATGACTATGAAGCCAAAGATTTACTCGTACTTAAGTAAGTAAGTAAACATAACTTTACAAGAAACATGATATATGCCAGCGTAATTATGAAACTCAGTGTCATTTGTACCCAGCTGGAATAACTGCCGATTTGAGGTAATTTTACGCACGGTTTATTGTCAGTAATAAGCATACTGGGATTCTGGGACCAGCTTATATTGGAAGTTACGACACCTGTCGCAATCGACGGGTACCAGATACGACGGAAACATTTAACATCATTCGGAGTATCACTTACCCTTGCATCTATGCAATGATTAGGTACGTCCCGCGGTGTATCCCAACTAGTTTTTATAATAGTTTTCACCAAAGAAGTCGAATGAAAAAAAAATCGAAATCTGTGGTTTTCCCGATAATCTGTTTTTGTCCAACTTCACATATTATTTCATAAAGTATCATACGGCAACCATTAATATAGATAATGTACTTACTACTTTTTGAAGTGAAAACTTCTTTCGGCGCGCCCCAGAAAGGTTTTTCCTGTGCTGTGAATTGACTTCTTGCGTCATGCTCGGGAATGATAAGAAATCTTCGGGTAAATTCGGAACTATGGCCGTTGGCCATCTAGAAATGCGTCAGCTTTTTGACCATGACCATCCTCATGGCCACGCCCTCCGGTTTCACCAGAGTAGTTTCCAAAGTAAGTTAGCTATAAGTTTTACTTCTATCGGCAGTTCCTATGTCTGCCAATTTTTAATTTCATTGATATCCGTTCAGTCTTTACAGCTATACATGGGACACATACACTTACAAATTTAATAATATGCTTTTATATTGTTAGTGTAATTATTCTGTCTGTTGCCATTTTTGAACACAAAAGTTACGTCACTTTTTTTTTGATAAAATTCTCGTGTTACTTTTTCGTAAAAATAAATAAATGAATATCACTAAAATGTTAACTATTTTAACATCCCCTAAGTGATAAGAATAGCTTAAAAAATATGCCTCTTTTGAATGATTTGACATTAAAAATATAACTAATCTTCACTCTAAACGATAAGTCTGATTTTTTTTTTTATTTATTTATTTATTCACCAAGTTTCCTTGGATCCTAATACTTATTACAATCTAGCCTAATTTATTAAGTCAAGGCTAATGAGTAATTTATATCTAACTTAAATTGCTACATAGTTCCTAATATACAAGAAGGTGTCCGTCCATCAGCACTTTTCTCGTTGACTCTATTAAGGGGAAGTCACTTATTTCACTTGACTTAGTACATTTAATTGTTTTATATAGTATTGCACTGCCACTACACTATGTTAACTCAAAAGGTTTTATTCTTTTAAGTCTCCTCACTGTGTCCGTGTTATCAAGGAGCTGGATCGCCTCGACATTCACATGATTATGAAGCCTGCCTTCATGTGCTTCTGCGTACTTTTTTATCACTTTGCCGACAAGATCCATTCCAATAGTAGTAAGATAAGTCTGAATTGGAGACATTTCATTATTTTATATTTTACTAGCTGTACCCGGCCACGCTTCGCTGTGGCACATTGTGATGCAAAAATAGATTAAAACAATCCTTGATGCGAATTATATATCATTCTAAAATTTCAGCTCGATCGGTGCAGAACTTTTTGAGTGTTTGAAGCGTATACAAACCAACACGTTTTTATATATAGAGATAGGTTTAGTTTATTCTCCTGTGTAACTTTTAATTAAGAGTCTTCTTATCTTTACCTTATCTATATTTACACATCATTTCCTTTCACCTCTCCAAGGATAGTATACTCTTTTCGCGATTTATCACCATGGTTGAGTAAGTGAACAAATGATAAAAGCTCTAAGTAAGACCTACATAGCCCCAGGTATTAAATCCATTAATTGCGAAGGCAGCACGTAGTAAAGCTAGATAATTGCGTTCCGAGCGCGGTGGCCATAAAACAACAAAAGAGTGTAATGTCTGAACATCTAGTACGGCAATAAAATACAGCTATTAGCAGCTCTTGTGTTAGTCTGGAACACTGAATTACTGAAGATATTTTCGCTTTTAAAACAACTTCTCACGCGGAAACACTGTAAATATTCTCATATCAACAAGAAAGCCTTGGTCCAGCGCGGACACCACTTACAGATTTAGATGTTAATTTCACGATGTGGTTTTGAAGTGATCATTCTTTCGATGTGTTGAATACTTTTTGTTAGCAAAAAATTTATGGATTCGCGTAATTGTCATTCTAAAGTAGCGGCGTAGCGTCGGAAAGGCGGCGAAGCAGCAGAACGTGCGCGTTAGACTGTTTTTTTATAGAATAGAGTCACGAGACGAGCCGGACATGTGCCTGATGGTAAGCAACATACCTGCCACATAACAGCACAGTACCACGCAGCTATTGGAACATGAAAAGTCCAAATCATTACCTAGCACTGCACTGCGCTCGTCACCCAGAGACCTAAGATATTATATCCCTGTATCTAAGCCCTGTAATTTCTCTGGAAACATTGCCCTTCAAACTGGAACACAGTGACGTTTAGCTTTTGGATGGGTTAAATTTCATGTGGTCATGTCACTGACATGCGTAATAACAGTATATCTATGTCTATACATGTGACGTACTCGTATTGTGCGACATTAGGACCTTTAAAACCTTTTTTTTCTTTTAATTAAATTTAGCAACTCCACAGACTCCGGGGTCCGTGACCTTTGTCATTTGTTTTCTTTTTTTTACATGAATCTTGGATTAGGAAGAAAAGGAAATAGGGGGGAGTGGGGAACATTTTCATTCTAATTCTAGGGCTATTTTATTTTCTAAGCCGCCCCCTCCTCAGCGCCTCCACCACGACTGCATTTCTGTCTTTAAATACTCAAATTCCAAGTTATAAGTTCTCGCGTCTTTCAGCAGTTCCTATGACAGTATTTTTTTTGTTTTAAACGCAACAATGCTACCCAGCCAGTAACATAAACTAAAAAGATAATGATTATATAAACTTAGTCTAAGATACTGCCATCTGTGGAAATCGTGCCCAAAACGCTAGGCCCCATTGTGCTAGGTAACGCAAATGTACACGTTTTACTTTCAACAAATAGCATTTTAAAAAATAGTAAAAGATGCGGAACATTGCACAAAATTCAATAAAAACGGGCGTTAAATCTATAAACAAACAACATACAAGACCAAGTAACCCAGTTGGCAGGGTTCGCGCGCCGTGTCACAATTTATTCAAGTCTGTAATATATTTCCCACGCTCCCTCGCTGTAGGTAAACATTACACTCGTACTATCGATGCACACATCTATACTAATATTATAAAGCTAAGAGTTTGTTTGTTTGAACGCTAGGATCTCGGGAAGTACTGGTCCGAATTGAAAGATTATTTTTCTATTAGATAGTCCATTTATCGAGGAAGGCTAGAAAATAACGCTATACTATTAACAGAAGCGGAGCATGAATCAAGAATGTAACAAAATCGGGAAAAAATATTCCTTTTTGAGAGTTTTCGTCCGTTTCGTGCTTTGACATGACAGCATGTGTCTAAGATTGCGTCATTGAATATCACAGATTACATACCTCTTGAATATAAAACCTTTGCTAATCTCTGAGTTGGTACGACCAATTTCCGACAGATGGCGTAGCAGGTAGCTGAAGAGGTGTTTTGTTTGAAAGCGATATTCTCAGGAATTACTGAACCGATTTCAGTCATTCTTTCGCCGTTGTATATGTACGGGATCCTGATGAGTGTATAAATGTACCACGGGCGACGCCGGGGCGGGCATCTAGTGTTAATTTATAGAGATCCAGTGTCATGATGTTTGTTCCAAGTGAACTATCCACCAAGTCAAATAAAGTTTATATGTATGTGAAACTAGTGGTCTGCCCCGGCTTCACCCGTAGTACATAATACGAGTATACAATCCTATAGCAAACAGGGATCATGAACATATCTAACGGTGAAAGAATGTCTGTAAAATAACTAGCAAACGTGTGGATACCAAAGAGTTTACATATACTACGTATAGAGTTAGAACAAACGCTTTACACCGAAAGTACAGGCCTTCTACCGCCTAACTAAATCGGCTTTGGCTATTGCCATCTCTGTCATTCCAAGTCAAAAGAAAAGAGAGAAAAATATCAAAGCTAAGACATTTTTCGTTCGGCGGTAGACCCCGGGTCTGATCGCTCTTGTGGCAGTGTCATACTTTTGTCGCGGCACATCACTATGTCGTCATAGCTAACATACACCTCATCTGCTTACGATTGGTACAAAATAACCATGCGGAAAACCTGAGCTATTTACTTATTTATTATCTAAGTGCGATACTTTCCCAAACGAACGCTGACAAAAGAGTTACTTCTTATTGTTAATGCATACTTAAATGATACATGGAAACACTCCCTCACTCAGAAGCACAATGATTACGATTCGCCAGACAAGTATTCGCTTTAGATGGGAATCGAACCCACGACGTATGACTCAATAAACATATTACCAAATAAGTCATGTCTCTAATATTTTCTGTTATATACCATAAGGCAAGTAGATTACGTCGTCCGCATCTTATTTAGTCCATTACGAATAACCCGTCTTAGACATGGCTAAGCGTGGGTCGGCAGATACTACACTACTTGTCTTCGAAAGATACTCGTATTTTCCATGGCGAATGCCGGTTTTCTCCCGACTTAACTTTTTTTTTAAACTTTTATAGGTTTACACTTGACCGCCATCTCGCCTGATGTTAAGCGACGGAGCGTGTTTACCTAGAAGAAACCGATTCACTCTCGATTTGAAGACACAAAGACTGTAACCATCGGGGAAAACCCACTCAGGCAACGTATTCCACATTTTATCACAAAAATGGAGTCAAATCTCTTCATTCGTAAACTTACTGACTGACTAAACATAACAAAAGTGTACGGAGAAAATACTCAGAAGTACAGGTGGGATTTGAACCTACGAGCTCGTGAAATCAATGGTCTCGCGAGAACAATGCCACGGCTTCCCCGTGGACTTACTAAATGGAAAAAGCATAATATCTCTGATAAACATTTATTCCATTAAGTCGATCGATACTCTTTCGTTTCGTTTTCGTTTTTCGTTTCCGCTTTTCCTTATTTTTATACAATATGTATTTCAGAACGTTCCCCGATATTTCCCCTGATTTCAATATTGAATTTACAAAATAAATATGAATCGTACTCGCTCGTCAAATTTATAAATTCACTCAAAACGTCGCTACTATCAAAATTTTGCGCGGATTTCATATTGGAATCGTTATTTCTAGTTTTGGCCGGCAGGCCTGATATGTTTGTGATTGAACTTGTGGCGAGAAAGACGGTGAAGCAAGAAATTAAACTGTCAAGATACGGAAACGTCGCCGTAATCGACAGATTTGCGCCGCACGTGGACGATACAAACGGGCTTTTTGGCTAGCCTTGTGCCTTCGTTGGTGGTAAGTCTGCTTGCGAATGGTGCAGGACCGTGGGCTTGAATCTGGGTAGCCAGTGCCACTCGTGTTGAAAACAAACATTTGTTTTGTTTCTGGGTGTTTTTATCTATGTGTATATTTACAACAATATAAGTATCGTATCAGCTAAACAGAAGCTTTGCTTAGGGCTAATTAACATTGTTCGAGCAATGACCAACAATATTATAACAGATTAAAGTGCTGGCTTATCGATCAAACTTTTTATAGTTACAGCGAATTTTTAGAGAGTGTTGGCAAAGTTCCCATAAAAATGTAAATAAATAAATTTGACATAGGTTACAATAAAGACATTATACTCGTATAATGCTTGACAGTTTTCTGTACAATAATTATTGTAATACAGTAAAGTAGTAGTTTCAATCTTTGAAAATGTATACAATTTGTATGCTCTTTCTTTTGTTTTTATTTTTTATTAATTGACGTGTAAATTGTACATTTATGAATAAAGTAGTTTGACTTTGACTTTATTTATTATTATTTACAACTGACCTAGTGGCTTAGAAATATATCAGAAATCAGAATTATTTATATCACAAACTAAGTCCATTAAATTTAATTATACTGTGGCACTACTGTGATTGTACTTACGCACATATGTACGTAGAACATTTACCTACCGCACTCACCGACTTTGGCAACGAAGTTCTACCACTACCTACAATAACGCTACTGTAGAACCGCATTATTCGATGAAATTTTGGACGTACAATTTAATTTCGTGACTTTATAATGTTTAAAATAAATTAGTTTGGATTATGTGCAAAACTATCATGTCTGTAAAAGCTTCTTGACATTAGCGTCACCATTTATTTTTAATAATGGCTTTCTAACACATTTGCGGAGATTTGCTGTGATCTGTCATCGAAAATGTTTCACGACTTGTGGGAAAATCAACAAATTAAAGTGAATTATGACTAACCGTTTTTTATTACTGTGTCTAGAAAATAAAAACAGTAAATGATTTATCGCGAAGCTTAAAGTTACATTTGAATATGTGACATAGAGTTGTCATTTATGTCTACGATTTAACAAATCTCTACATAAATCTACATTAGTTCGGTGTTTGTGATGTCAAACGAACTTAAACAGATAAATGTTTGCAGTACCTTCATCGATATAATTAAAGAAACGAAGATGAGGTATGCTTATAATCTAAAGACAACATAACGTGGCGAAAATTTGTTTGAAAAATTTGAAAATTGAATTGTCAGCGAACGTACACAATTGTCAGCGAACGTACACAACTCCTTGTTGCGACTGAGACTAAATCAGGAGACGTCACCTGATTTTGCATCGCCATAGTAGAAGAGCGTTTGCCGCTTCTGATGAGTACCTTAGTAATTATCAGTGAATTTCCTTTAGCGTAAGCAGCTCACTAATTATTCTCACTGCTGGGATTCGGGGCGATCTCTCGCAAGGACATACTTAGGTATATACAAGGCCAATAGTCCACCGCGTTAGCCCAGAAAGCCTACCGCCTAACTAGAACTGTCTTAGCTTTGAAATTGCTCTCTCTCTTTTCTTTCTGCTTGAAATTATAGACACCGCAATAGCAAAGCGAAAGCCGATTTAGTTAGACGGTAGAAAGGCCGAGTACGGGTTAGCGGATGACGCTTGATCTAGAAAAAATGTTAGAAGTTTTATCACGTTTTCCTTCACCGTTAAAGCCTTTGGTGATAACAAACTTGTGCATTGACATTTAGAAGTACTACAAGAAATACTCAGAGCTGCAGATGAAATTCGAACCCACGACTTCACTATTGTGACTCGTACGTGCCAGCCCTAGGCCATCAAGGCTTCTGCCAGAAATTTCATTTACATCTTCAAGTAGGAAGTAGGTATTACAGAATTATTTATTTGATAATCTATTATTTTTATGACTACCCTAATAATTTATTCGTTTTTAATAGATCTCCATCCTTGACGATTTATTTATTCGCGTATAAAAGTAGCATAAAGACAGTTGTAACGCGCCCACCTCCGACACGTGTTTTTCATTTCTTGTCGATTTATAACATTATTTAGCTTTATAGCTCTGCGTTCTAAAATTCCGAAGTGGACTTCTTATTGTAATTTTATCAAACTATTTAAATATTTTATCAGTCACGTATGTTAATGTAACAAGTTGATTTATAAGAAGAACTCTCATATTTTAAATTACTTGTTTGTTAAGTTGAGCCTCAAATAAAATGTTCGTTAGTGGCGCTTACAGTCCTCTAAAATTGTACGGATTAAGCTTCCGCGGCGTACTTAATTCTTTTTTTGTGGGGAAATTTATTGAAGCACGTCCGGAGTGGCCCTGGGAGAGATGCGTCTACAGTCTGGCAGTCACAGTCTAGGTTTAAATTGGCCTACTTTCAAAATATAGTTAAATGGATTCGTTACCTCAAATTTATATTAAAATATTTTGCAATAAAATAATAAAGTTATTGGTTACTACAACGTATCAGATTACCTAGAAAATCCTATATGTGTAGCAAATACACGTCAAAGATAATAATTGATAAGTGAGTGAAATTTAAAATCCTGTTATTATTAATATATGTAGGTACCTATTTTATTTCCACGCCGTAACAAAGTCATATACTAGAAATATTTAATTTTACGGTACCAAATACATTTCAGAATACAGGACCAGGAGCTCGTCTCATTTTCATAAACCTTTCCGAGCGCAATAAATGCAAAAAGTAATAAAAATGTTATGATAATATAATGATATGAAAGCAATTGCGAACGATGGCATGGCTGATATGGTACACTCGTGGTAAAACTTTATTAAATAATATTTTACAAAAATACCAATACGGAGAAAAAAGTATTCCCATTTGTTACGATCTCTAAATATTATTACGTAACATCACTCCTGTTTCAAACACCCGTCAATTTAGCTCTCATATTCAGTGCCTACGATTGATCAAATAATTCGTCCAAAAATAACTTCTAACTCAAGAGCATAGAGAGCTCAGATATTCGCTCATGTTGCCATGTAGCGAGTACTGGAATAGCGTGTATTGTGGTGGCGAGCAGGTGTAACCTCTCCGCTCGTTGTATCTTAACTTCTTGTTACCACTCGGATGAAAGTATTTGGAATAAATAATACTACAAAGAGAAGCATCTCAAGCCGAGACAAGAGAACAGTGGTAAATGGAACTGATGAAAGTAGCCAGGCGATGACGATTTGCTCAGCAATAGTGTAGACGCTTTACAATAGGAAGATTTCCAGAACAAAATTAGGTACAGGGCAAAAAGAAAAATCATGTTATATGTCAATTACGTGAACAGCATTAACATGAAACACTAAACAACTTAAATAAACAAAGTTAAATAAATAACAAGATAATAAAACAATGTTTATATTTATTTAAAAAAAATTAAGTATGTATGATCAAATAATCCCGCGATCGTCAACTCTACGACCAAATGTTCCCATCAGGCTTGCCGCATTTCCATGCTGTATAGTCAGGGGAAACGTTTTGGCATAAGTATTGCCCAGATCGAGGGTCTCGGCCACTCTCCCGCAGGCGTCGGCTCAACTTTGCGACAAAGATTTTAGCCTCCGTGCCCCACGGACCTGCTGTCTCAGCCGCAATAGGGACAAAATCATACGCTGACTCCAGAGTGGCGTACTTTTTCCCCTCGCTGCAACTTCCGCACCCACACCTACTACCCGCTGCGTGGCAGAGAGGTGACAAATAGCGAAAGTATTATTAGTACTATTGTTATATGTACCTACTACCTACACAGGGTGACGAGTGAAGTGCAGGCAGTGGTATTGACTCTTCATGATCAAAAAGCTGCGTGCCGCTATTCTGAGATGGGCGATCGCCTTGCTTTCATTTAGCAGACTGTAACTTTCGTTTTCGTTTCCTTAGACACCTATGCAATTGTATTTGTAAATTTTTAATTCCCGTATATGATTATTAACCTACTTGGTATTTTCATTTCATCTAAATTGTTTACTTGGTACAACAATTTTAATTTCGCGTGCCTTCTATGCTGAAATTGTGCAACCATGTGTGTATTTTTAATTAATTAATTACTTTGACTTTAGCATCACGCGTATATTTCGTCTTGTTATTCTACATTCCAATAAAACAGTTTGAGTTTCTTGAGCCTTGTGTTTCATAATTAATGAAAATAGTTTAATTACCCTGTATTAACTAGATGATGCACCTTTTTGTATATTCCCATTGTGTACATATACAAGATTGTAGTAAATACATTGGCTTTAACAGTGAAGGAAAACATTGCAAGGAAACTGGTATGGTCCAGAAAAGATATCTTTCAAAATCATGTGTCATCCTTCAACACGAACTTGCCCAGCGTAGTGGATTATATCCTTGACTCACACTAATTGTGAGAAAAGGCCCCGAATTTCAGCAATGGGAATATGGAATGGCCTGCACATGAACCATTTAATCAAAAGACATATTTTCAACAAACCCATCTCACCTACATTCTAAACTGTGTTTACCACGATCACTCCCGTTTTCTTTCACCACTATTTTCTTCCCAACCGCCAGTGAGTCAAATCCATCCTAAAATACAGACAGACGGGCTGCAAACAGACGAATTAAATATAAATCTAACTCCAACGCAGTACCTTATCGTTGTTTTAAAAGCGCGAGTGCATCTTCGTTACTCATCCGCGGCGGGCGGCTGGTTAGCCAGATAAATTACGAGCAGACTGCACATTCCTCTTCTAAGATACCGGGCGAGCACCGGCTAAGGATGGGGTGACCATGGACTTCAGAATACTAACCTGTTTACTAAAATATTAGCTACTGGTTCGAGTATTTGTCTACGTATTTGAAGTATTAAAAATA
The DNA here is from genome assembly GCA_017562165.1 of Ectropis grisescens. Lineage (NCBI taxonomy): Eukaryota > Metazoa > Arthropoda > Insecta > Lepidoptera > Geometridae > Ectropis > Ectropis grisescens. The sequence continues at coordinate 24,943,400 of CM029788.1, forward strand.
ATCTGTTATGTCACTGTCTTCTCATATCAAGATAATAAAAAGTTGTGGTGTAATGAGACAACAGAATGAAGTTTCTGCAGATGATATACAGGCTAACTGGCTCAAACAGGCAGCCTGTAGAAGCTACAAAATTGCAAAAAAAAACACATCTTAACTTTATTATTTATGGTACGATCGTCTGAAAAATAAACTTTCGCGTTTTTAATATTAGTGGGATATTCAACCCAATGTAAACTAATCTCTTCTACAAAGAAAACCAATTTATTTCTTAATTTTATTTATTGTTATGTGTTAATTTATTCTTAAGTATCTGAGGATCATTTTCGACTAAGCTTAGAGTGTGGCCGTCAATGGTAAATAACTTAAATAGTAAGCTATTATTATGTTTACTTTATGATTAATCTACAGTGAAGATTTTGAAATAGGTATAATGAATAGTTTAATCATACACCGTGTTTTAGTAATCTAATCTCTACCATCACTTGCAATTTATTTTATCGTATCATATTAACCTACATTTTGCATAAACATACATTGATTGATCGTTCCAGATTGTAAAAAATATCAGAATACCAAAATCGTTACGATACAATTCATCTGCTCTGAACCCAACTATGTAATAACATAAAAAGTGAAAATTTGTATGAGTATGTTACTCAGTCACGTCGGGACAGATGTGGCAAAAACAAAGTAATTACAGTGTGGAATTGAACATAGGCTACTTTATATCCCAAAAAATGCAAACATAATGTGGAAATAGTCATTTAAAAAAAAAGTGAACAAAGTTACGATTAATTGCTAGTTAGTAATAGTATTTTCCTAATACCTACTCGTACAAATTACAAAAAGTTATATTTCTCTTTCACTCGATTCAAACATTGGCATAGTACAAACTAAATTTACCTTTGATCTGTGGGTTGTAACCGATGACCAAAATAGCGTACGTAAATCTAGAATTTATCTATCTAGTTACTGATACTGTCCGAAATAATTACGAATATCATGGGCAACCCTATTTACCCAGGCAATTTAGATGTCTGCGGCGGCTCGTCGTTATTTCTCAACCTTGGCTTTGAAGATACTATTTACGTAACAAAAACAAAGTTAGCGTGTTTACAGGTTACTGTTTGTGTTACATTTTCCCAGTAAAAATGCATTTGGACGCGCGAAGGCTGCGTCTGCGACCACTTACCGCCAGTTCGGACGGGGGGCGGCCCACGCGCAGCTTCTTGCGTCATTTCTGCGCTTTGTAACGATAGAGATATTGCTGCCTACCACAACATATTTCGTTTTTTTTTTTTACTAAAAATAGACTTGCACTTGATCGCTATCTCACCTGATGTTAAGTGACGATGCGGTCTACGAGCGCGCTTATTTAGAAGAAATTGATTTACATCAGGCACATGTCCTGCGCGTTTCGTCATTATTTGCTATAAAAATAAGAAATAATCTTCAACAAATATCGGTTAATTTTACTATATTATACTACAGGTCCGTGAACAAAATTTATGGGTCATATGAACCACCAGATGAACCACCATTCTAATCCATCATTCCGCAACGTCGTCCAAAAATCATGCAACATGGAAAAATGATCGAGAGTTGCAACCCCCTATCTTCACCTGCATTTAGCTGGACAGCTTTCAAGTGACGGCAAAGTGCTGAATCTTATTATTTTATATCTTTCTATCATCCTACATAGCTCTCCTGGTGGTTCATATGACCCATAAATTTTGTTCACAGGCCTGTAGTCTACTATACATCATACTGTCTGAGTATATCTGTTGCAAACACATTAATATTGGTAATGTATAATGAAATACATACAAAGCATAAACAGCTCACTTGATCTATGTGCCTATTGCTAGGACTCGGTTTTTCTAATAAAGTACAAATAAATAACAATGTAATACGTTAATCACTTCGTTCGTAAAAATAACTGATGATGATAAAACGTTCAGTAGTGGTATGTGAATGGTATAACGTAGTAGGATTTGAATCGATCATAAAATTAGGAATCGGTAATTAGTAGGTTAGTAGGAGCATTAGCAGCTGTGTCGAAATAATAAAACGTTGAAAATACACTTAAATAGGGTGAAGCTATCGCAGCAGGTTACTAGCGTAGAAACTCCGTGCAGGCCAACTAGTTTGTTTACCCAAACCTGTGTTTTTATTTTTCCAAGACGGTTTTTGATTTATCCCAGTTTGTGTTTTGTTTTTCGAAAGCTTTTTTGTTTTTTCCAGGGTTGTCTTTTGTTTCTCAAGCTTGCTGTTTTTACCCAAATTTCTGAGAATCAAAAACCTGATAAATTTTGGTGCCTAGCTTACTCTAGTAGTACCTATTATTCGACGATTGTGACATCAAATAAACTAAATGAGACAAAACGAAGCTCAAGTCAAGTATAGTACTAGGTTTGCAGCGATTTATTACATTATTGAGTTACCTGAATAATCAAAAGAAAAGTTTTCCAAGCATAACCGAAAGTTACCAATCCTTTACCAGTAAACAATAAGGATATGTAGGGTAGTAACTAAATAATTCGTTTTATTCTTTCAATACTTTTAGGGGCAGTCCCTAAAAGGGTCATGAATTTGATTTAATATTCGAGTACATTTCAGGCGGTTTATTCAGAACAATAGTCGAATCGTTCAGAAGCATCATTACGTATCTTCTAAACTAGTCAGTACTTGGCAACTCTAAAACTTACTTCTTATTCAGATTTAGACTCCGATATTTTTATCCAAAAATTACTTATGGTAATAAAAAGGTGTCGCTTAAAATGTCTATTAATTACGTTACACCTTATTCCAAATATTTATTCGAAGATTCCATGTACTTATCAATAATTCGAAGCGCAGTTCCAACTAGCTGGGAGTCAGTGCATTGTCTTTTTTTTTTGTAAAGTCTCATAATATACGTTCATTTATATTTGTCACTAACGTTAATATCCCATGATTAATAACACTAATGTAATGAACCAAAAATTCCAAGGCACTACTATCAATACATCGTAACCTGGTATTGGTGCGCCACAGCTACTAAATGTTTCAAAGTACTCTTCGCAGTGCTGTAGGTAATCTAGAATGGAGCATCGGTATTTATTGCACGCTTCCTAGAGCCGCCTAGGAGCGGTTTCAGATTGGCGTATTTTTCTGCGCGTATACACGCGCGATCGTTTCGGTATACGAAGTTACACGCACGCTATATTACGGGCTTCAAAACACCGGACTCATACGGACATATTTCAGCATATTCGGTCAAACCGGTAGTGGTATCGTGTTAGTACCGACATGGATTCTGTCAAATAAATATTACTATTGTGGCTAGAGCTTAAAGCGCGTGAACGCTCGTACGAGTTTCGCGTACGGCAAAAGACGCGCTTATACACGCATCCATGCGTTTCCAAAAACGAGCTTAGGCACGTGTATGAAACGCTAGTCTGAAACCGCTCTAGCGATCGTCTTATTCGGCTGGCATCTGTCTGCGAGCTGCATTCCGCTGATTAACATCTCAGCGTTTAGTGTCTCTATTATTAGCATACTAGTTTTGGTTACAACTGTTAATTTAATCTGTGGAATGTGATTAAAAAAAGTTCAATTCAGGCTAAATTAGGTAATCTCAGTAATCTGTTGGTTTTAACGGTGGAGGACGGTAGTCATAGATTTATTTATAGATTTTTTATCGGGTGCTTTTTGGAGAGTATGCCGGTGATCTGCATGATTTAGTAGATACTACTTTGCTCTCATTATTGCTGTCATCTGCTATATCTGCAGTAAGCCAGTGTGGATTATGGCATTTACGCTCTCTTGTTGGAACAGACACGCCACTACACAGAAGACCTGCCTGAGATAAGTCAAGACGAAATTGTGATGGCTCTTGGGCAACTTAAAATGGAAAAGCCGCGGGATTACAACAGAGCTCTTAAAGGCTGGTAGAGCCCCACTTCTAAAAGAGCTCCAAGAACTGTTTAATGCCATCCTCTTCACCGGGACACTTCTGTGCCACAGGCGTGGCACAGAAGTGTAGTCATCCTTTTCTTTAAAAAGGGAGATAAGACCCTTTTAAAGAACTATAGGCCAATATCGCTTCTGAGCCACGTCTATAAGTTGTTCTCAAGAGTTATCACAAATCGTCTCGCCCGAAGACTCGACGAGTTCCAACCTCCTGAACAGGCCGGGTTTCGAAGTGGGTACAGCACCATAGACCACATTCACACGGTACGGCAGATTGTACAGAAGACAAAAGAGTACAATCGGCCTCTTTGCTTAGCGTTTGTGGACTATGAAAAGGCGTTTGACTCGGTCGAAACCTGGGCTGTTCTGGAGTCCTTACAGCGATGCCAAGTCGATTGGCGATACATCGAGGTGATGAGATGTTTGTACGACGCCGCTACGATGACGGTCCAAATTCAAGACCAGCAGTCGAAGCATAAACTGAAGTGGCAGTGGGCCGGTCACATCTGTCGCAGACCCGATAGCCGTTGGGGCAGACGGGTTCTGGAGTGGAGACCGCGAATCGGCAAACGTAGTGTAGGACGTCCTGAGACTAGATGGAGTGACGATATTCGAAAGGCAGCTGGTGGCGGTTGGAGAAGTAAGACCGAGGACCGGACTGAGTGGCGTATCATAGGGGAGGCCTATGTCCAGCAGTGGACGAATACAGGCTGATGATGATGATGATGATGTTGGAACAGACAACAGACCCCGGTTTCCAACAGTGGGAACATTATGGGAGTGAATTATTGCTATATGCAATCTTCGAGTAAATATTTGGAATAAGGTTAACGTTAACGTATTTAATTATTATTTTAAACGACACCTTAACTTTCTCCTTGTGAGATAAGGCTCCAAATCACTGCTGTGGTTTTTATGTACAAATGGGACTACTTATGATCTTTAGCTTATCTGCAAAGATAAGACTCAATTTTAACTATTGTAATACGCTGTGCCGCTTATACTAAGGATACCGAGAAAATTCATCCGAAATGGCGACTAATACCAGCTCTACTAATCAAATACACAATACCTAACCGACCAAAGGAGCTATTCCGGACATCAATAGTCGTTCCTAGAAGTGATTTAGCACAGTAACCTCACGCCGGGCGTCGCGCCGAGTCAACAACCAACATTGACAATGCGCCGCCTGTGGCCTGGGGCCTGGCATGTCACCGCAAGTGTCCTATGTGGGACAATTGCCAATGGACCGGGTGTTCCCGATGACTTCATCCTATACGGTTAATAGATTTACATACTGTGCTTAAACGTCAACCATCAGTTAAGGCTTTATATGCAAAAATATTTTACGAACACGTTATGATTGTAATAACTATAATTATCTTTTAGTAGGGCGTTGGAAGGCAAAAAATATGCAATAGCTATCCATTGTGTCCGAGGTGGCGTTAATGTGTCATTCAGAGAAATTAAATAAGTTTACATCAAATGGCACTTAGAAAACGTGTCATTGCTACAGACATTCCAGGGTTCAGTCAGCAACAAACCATAGAGTTAAATTAAATAACAAATTAACACGAAAAAAAGGGATGTAAGTGAAGATCTTTTTGTGAAGATTAAAATTTCCTTAGATTTCCTGGCCGACAATAGTATAGATAGCAAGATCCCCAATCAAGTTCAAATAATAATTAACGCATGTAACGACATAGTAGTCGAGCCCCAGGGTGAAGGCAAATTAATTATGTGTCATTTATATTCATCTTGTAAGGGGACGATGGATGATGATAGAGGGTAGGAAATAGGAACGGTAGTGTTGCCTGTTTAATAATTTTAATAAAAGCCAAAACATATACAGTCAGCATCCAGCGAGTAATTTACCCACATATTTTACAAGATACTCGTTAATGGTTCGTCATTGCCAAAATTAAGTATTGAGTACATATTCTTACCACTGGTCATAATAAATTACAGTACCACTGGCAAATAACTTTACGATTATAAGCAGTCATAAATACAAACGAACTGACTAACTGGACGCTATTTCAGCAATAAATAAATGAGTTTACAGCTTGTAGTAAGTGCAACCCGAAATAAATCACACGCGTTCAAATTGCGAATCCAAAACCGTCAATCATAATATGACGCAGGGGACGCAATCAATAAAGACTGACATTTCAAGATCTACTGTGTAAATAAATACTTTTAAAAGTAGTCATAGGACTAGTTTCCAAACAAACTTTAAATACAAATTGTAGTTGTATAATAAATCAAAATATCTAAGTATATTCTTATTCAATAGCAAAAGTTGCCCACTTTATGTTCCCACTGCTGGGACTCAAAGCGAGAGTAAAGGAGTAATCAACCTGGCCAAGTGCGGGCCGTCGGATGATGTATGTCCTCGACAGATGTCTTTCTTGTTTTTTTTTTTTTTTTCAGAGCCTTTATTAACAAAACTAAAATACAATGAGAACTACATACACTACACTACAAACCTAACTACTTACACTAAGCATACCTGAATTATCTATAGACCACTAGGTCTATAGATAATCAAGATGTTCAAGCCCACTACCAATCGGAAGCGTTACATCCACGCTCACGATGTTGTCCTTCAACATTAAAGCCGGTGGTGATAGGTATCAAATTAATACGTCTGCAATTGGAAACATACACAGAGCTGCACGCGGGATTAGATCCTACAACCTCACTATAGAGAGTCGAACGTTCTCGCTACTACGCCACCACGGCTTCACCAATTAATGTCAGCAATCAAGTTTCTCAATTTAATGAAATTATATTTTTTCATTAACGCGTGGAATGAAGATTTTAGTGGCCTAACCTAACACACGCCCACGCAGAAGCAGGTCTATCTGTTATTGCCAGGTCCCTTGACCGCAACTTGCTTACCTTGAACACCTCAAAGACCAAATTCATTGCTTTTTCTAAGACTTCCGTCTCTCAACCTCCTAGAAACTTTAATATTGTCATACACCATTGCTCTGAAAACGCTCACTCTAGTTCTCGGTGTTCCTGTGACTCAATAGGACAAACCAAGTCCATGAAGTACCTTGGAGTCACAATTGATGACACCCTATCCTTCAAGCAACACATACTCAACGTCTCTTCACGCACTAGAAAATTAATTCATGTCATAAAAAATCTGCGTGATTGCGCTCCTTTGCCCCTGTTACGTCAAATTTATTTTGTACTCTGCCAATCCGTAATGCAGTATTGCATTATAGTATGGGATTGTGCGGGTCGAACCATATTTATGACTGTCGAGAGAGCACAGAGAGCCTTGCTAAAAGTAATGTTTAAAAAACCCTTCCGTTACCCAACAGATTCTCTTTACGCGATTTCAAAGAGCATGCGTATCCGCCAACTCTTTGTTTTAGCTGCATTCTCAAAAATATATCCCAGTGCAATAAATCAATTAACTTCTACAATTTCAATTTCTTCAGGAAAGCGGCTAAAACATCTCCTGCTCCCTCGTGCTTGGTCTCTAATGGCGAAACGTAGCCCCGCTTACTCCCTGCCTTGCATCTTCAACAATGTCATTAGACAGGGTGACTTCACGGGCCTCAGTTGGCTTGCACTCGAAAGGAAGTTGAAGTGGTGGCTTCTTGGTCTCAGTCTAGAGGAAACTGAAACCCTAATTCATGGAATCTACCATAAGTTATAATATTATTATTAATTTGTGTTTTACTCAACCGTCTGGATTGTCTTCGAATTTTGGATCCTCCGTTTTTGATGGATCACCCAGCTCAGTTTACTAGTTCTCGGCAGACCACTTGTTTCACTTATCTATTTTGTATTGTTATGTAAGTTTTTGTTAAGGCATATTTTATTTTATATTATTGTTCTGTTTTAGTATTAGACCTAACTCGCGAGTCCCAAGACACAACACTAGCAAGCTTTTGTACTTAGGCGTATTTTGGTAAATAAAGTATTTGTATTTGAATTTGTATAATGATGAGACTAAAAGTCAATAAATTTTCGGTAATGGCAATTCGGCTCTGTAACTATTATAGAGAATTAATTACATTTACTTCCGCTGCTGAAACTTGGTGAAATGGTCCAATCGCTTCAAAGTTCCGCGGTAAACTTCTGTGCTTCCGCGCAAATTCACGCGCGAAACGGCGGCGGCAGCAAATAAATGTAGCAGTTTCTGAATAGTTTCGGAAAGCATAACTTGTTCGCCGAACAGACATGAAATTAACGGACGATGTGTGAGAAATACGATAAAAATACATACTGGTATTAGTCATTTATTATGAACGCGAAAGTTTATTATAATGTATGGATGTATGTTTGTCACTCTTTCACGCAAAAACTACCGTAGGGATTTGGATGAAATTTGAAACATAGATAGATAATGGTCTGGAATAACACATAGGCTATTTTTTCTAGATTGATTGATTTGAGATCGGAAACTACGCACTACGCAGGTATAACCGCGGGACACAGTTAGCAGAAATATAAGGCATCAATCATTATGCGAGACTGCACCGCTAATAACATGCTTGGGACTCGCTCCCTTGAATAACTTAGGGTCTTGTTCTTCAGACGATGATAATATTCTCTACGAGACGTATAGGTTGGAATAAGCAGAATACTAATTCTATGGTTCTGAGGCGGCAGGTAGAATGGAATTAGGTACGTTGGCGCCATAGCCATTTTTTTATAGGTAACTGTTATAGGTTCGCACTTGATCACCATCTGACCATAAGGTCAGATGGTTAAGGGACATAAGTTAAGGGACGATGCGATCTACGATGGAGCGTGCTTACCTAGAAGAAACCGATTCGCTCTCGATTTGAAGACACCAAGATTGTAACTGTCGGGAAAACCCACTCAGGCAACGCATTCCACAACTTAGACGTTCCTAGTACAAACGTGGAGTCAAAACTCTTCGTTCGTGTGTTTGGAACATCAATCCTGAAACGATGTCACTTGTTTTATAGAAGTTCGATAGAAGAAAGCAATCAAAAAGGAATTAAGATCAATCATCGTTATAGACAGTTTATTTAACCTATTCTTGCAAAGGTCAGAAGCGACTTCCCACTTTCACCAGTTCTCCTGGATTTGTGCTAATCTGGTCTTGCTATAGAGTGTACGAACGCCGAACGCTGTGGTGGTTTTGGGCAGCTTCCGTTAATTTATTGTTGTACCAGACTTACTCCTATCTAAAGAATCCAATACGATCACTCAATTTAAATAATCTTCACCATCGTGTTTGATTTTTCCGTAACTATGTCCGGTGAACTTCGGTTGGGGTCGACATCTTGTTGTTATACTGTTGGTCTGAACATTTTCAAGTGTGACATCAAGACCTTATATTGGCTCTGGATTTTGAGCTTACGCCTAAAGGAAATAAGCATCTATTTTAATAAGTCATTTCATTTCATTTCATTTCGTTTCATTTCATTTCATTTCATTTCATTTCACTTCACTTCATTTCATTTCATTTCATTTCATTTCATTTCATTTCATTTCATTTCATTTCATTTCATTTCATTTCATTTCATTTCATTTCATTTCATTTCATTTCATTTCATTTCATTTTAATAAGTCAGTTTAAATAGAGAACTTTAATGGTAGTTGTGTATTGTTGCAGGACCGAGAGAGTAACTTGTCAGTACCGGCTCGCTGGGAGGATCGCAATTTGAGGAAATACCTCAATGAACCGACGACGGGTAAGAAGATATTTTATTCGACTTTGTAATTCAACCAACTATTTTATCCTGCACTCACAAAATATTTATTTACGATGAAAAATAGTTGTATGGTAGAGTAGGAGTCGGCAACCTTTTGGGAGTCATGGGGCACATGGAGAAAAACTTCTAAAAAAAGTTAGTAATTAATAAGGCTCTCTCACTGTTTTACCTTTGAAAAAACTGCGTTCGCGATACCGGGGCGACGAATCCCGCCTGCGCCTCTGAATACTTTTCCAAGTGCAGATATACAAATGTATGTATGTGTACCATAGCTTTAACAGTGAAGGAAAACATCATGAGAAAACTCATGTTCCAAGAATCTTCCGTAGTCATGGGCCACACTTGGGCCATTTTGATGTATCATGGCATTGACTCTCTCTTTGTGAGAGAAGACCCCGAGTCCTTGTAGTGGGAATATTTAGTGGGCTGCGTATGTTATCGGAAGATTAAGTCGTTTAAACCAATGACATGTAGATTCTGAAAAAATAGGGAAATCAATCTTATGAGATTCTCGGGTAGACGATGATACTCGGATTCTGTTGAAAAGTTCCAATTTGCTTGTTTTGATGTTATTCTGGCGCGATGTTACAGATAAGGCGAGCCGGTGGATCGGCGGAATCTACGACGCCGGCACGAAGGCGTGGAAGTGGGGAGGCGAGCTGCGGCAGATGCACTACCAGTCCTTCAGCAAGATGAAGAAGATGACACCAGAGGAACTGCAGTTCCACTGCATCGCCATGATGCCTGAGCTCAAATTCAGGTCAGGAGCGCTCATAATGCTTTCGTCATTTATTCCACCTTGTGTCAGCTCAAGTTTGGCCTTTCTACCGGAATCGGATTTACCGGAATCTGAATCGGATTTGGCTTTGATATTGCTATCTTATAATTTGAAGCGAAAATAAAATAGATAGAAAATTTCAAAATTAAGCCAGTTTTAGTTCTCTCTTTAGACTCTCTTTACCGGAAGCAAGGCCTGTAGATGAATAATCTTTTTGCCACTGTACCTAGAGATATATGGGAATAGGTGCCTATATAGACAAACAAATTCTCTTTCGGCTGGAAAGTATTCAAGAAAGTTACCACGAAAGAAGTTTAATACATATCATTACTATAGCTGATATAATACGCAAATAGTACATACGAGTACATACTTATGATCTTACATAAAGCATGGTGTATGTAAACTCTTTGCTTATGATACATAGAAACACTCACAACAGAACAAATATTTGTAAGCACAGACAAATATTGTCCCTGGTTGAAAATCAAACTCATGACCTCTGGCTCCACGAGTAGACCAACTAATTCAAGAAGCCTGTCGAATTTACTCCTGCTATAAAACGAATCGGTCGACCATCAACGGCAGCGAATTACACGAATCAACGACACATAATACCTCAAAGCTTCTTCTCCATGTGTCATCTAACAGGAGTAAAAGCTCCTACCGAGACTGCCACAAGTGGATACTAAGCTTTCTAATTGCTTCTATGTTCCCTAAGGCCCAAATATGCAAACGTTCCGTGTAGCGTTAATTGGCACAGACAGACACAGGCTTCCATATAACATATTAGTTTACGGAATAAAAAAATGTAACTTAAATATATAAAGAAAGGATATATGTGTATGAACACACGATTTTTTTTAGTAATACTGACTCTGTTATTTTTTTACATTATGAGTGTATGTAAGGGTACCCAACACAACCTACAAACACCAAAAAGTATAATTCAGTCACACCTGATATACATTTTTGTAAGTTTTATAGTTAAAAACTCTTGGAGTAAAAGCTTGAAGTAAGTTAAGCACTTGTGCCGCCTATGTTATATCGAACATAAACGCCTGGCTAGCTAGCGAGAAATTAAGACCGAAACTGTCCTTCAAGTATACCGACAATGCATCGTTTCAACTTTATTGCAATATTTGCGGTTGTGTCTTCAAATCCAAGTCTGGTCTAGCGAGCCACATCAGAACCCATGCTAGGTCTAACAGATAATAAGTAGCCGTTATCGAAATCGATGGAGAGGACTCTATGTCCTCAGCGTCCAATTGCTCAGTAGGTACACACTTCCTCATTTACGTACATACGAAGAGATTTGAGTCCACTTTCGTGATAGAACATCTAAACTAAAAAGAATCGGATTCCACTTGGTTGGCGCACTTCATCGTTGACCGCAACGTCGCTTAACATCAGGCGCAACCACCTACCTCGTAGTTTTTTTTTTTTTTTTTAATTTTCCACTCCACAGACTCCGGGGTCCGTGATCTTTGTCATTACAATTACCTTTTTTTTTACACATTTCTTGGATAAGGAGAAGAGGAAAATAGGAGGGAGTTGGGTAAATTTAAAATCTAATTCTAGTGCTCGTCTGTAGAGCCGATCACTACCGGTTGGGATTCCGCTAGTAATCGACTCGACATCGAGTGTTTGCCTAATTGCCTTTTGTCATTTGCCTAAGCTGCCTCCTCCCGGCCCAGAGCCTCCACAACGGCCGCATTTCTGTCCCTGATGGCCATCTGTAGGTTGAAATCGCGGATGGTCTTCGGTGATGCAGATCCTACCTCGTAGTTAACAGGAAGAGTTCTATGATTCATTTTCAATAAAGCCAAACCAGTTTTACTTATTCGTTTTGCTGGCAAGTGACGTCATATCGCCGATTTGACATCATACGAGTACATTTATTGTCAACGTTCTGAGAACAGTGGTGTAGCGCCGGACTGTTAATTAGTTACGTGCTTCCACAAGTATTTCCCATTAAGCGGATTTGTTCAGAGAAGCGATATTGAGTTCGTGACCGGCGTGCCCTGTGGGGAATCAGCTCAAGGACAAGGGGACCGAGTTTAGGGCCGCCGTGGAATCTGATCTAAACTGCGAAGCGACGATGTGGGACAAGACACGCGCTGAAGCGTGCTTACGTAGAGTTATATTTTATAAGCCAAATGTTGGCTTACGCATCGCAGCCATCTCACCTGATGTAAAACGATGATGCAGTCTAGAAGAAACCGCTTACTTAGAATATAGCTGTACTACACCACATTGTTGTATTATGTTATCGGTCCATTTTTTGAGATAAAAAGTTGCCAGTGTGTTATTATGTAATAAGCTAAGTCACAGTAAATTTTCATTTAAATCCAGTTAAAAGTTGTCCAAACCATCTAAAGTCATTACTGCGTTTGCGTCAATTAAAAATACCATGTTTTTCTGCTATTCTCTATGGCTACAAATTTGAAGCCTAAGTTGTTGCGTTTGCAAAGCTTCGAATAGCTTAACATTTTTGCCAACATAATAATAAGTAGTACTCGCCTAACATTAAAGCTACATAAACATGCTACGAGTATAACATCATTAAATGCTGTTACAATTTTGGTATTTTAGTAGTGGCTAATTATTAATTGTTTGTGAACTCACTAAAGTAAACCGTTCATGCAAATTCGGTCGAGCTTCATTTGTGAATTTTGTGTTTTATCGATTTTTATATCACCGGTTAGTTGTTGTCTGTTTGATTGGGCCCCAAATAAAGAAACTTTATTGCTCTTTAGTTTCGAGTACGATGAAGAAAAAAAAAATTATATCGTATTTAATTGTATATTTTTAAATAAAATCGTTTGTGATCCTTCACAACTGTGACAATGCAGTTCAGAAAAAAAGTTCTAACCTTTGATCTAATAAATTTAATGTCTTTTAATAACTAAAAATATTCCACTTGTTTAGGTACACAATAATCGAGTACCAGTGGAAATCGTGCCTAAAATGATTTTTCATCAGAAATTTAGAATCGCCGTTCAACGTGGTAGTACCTCGCATATATCAATTCTGATGCGCACTGCAAAAAATACGCCAGTATTTTTATCATGATTCCCACTGGCAGCGACCTCTTAGATTATTCCTAAGAAATGAAACAAATGGAAAACTAAATAAATTCTCAGTTAGCACCTGATATTTAAGTCGCAAATTCTCATATCTTAAACCACACTCCCCAATATTGGCACACAAAAATCTATAGCGCGAAAAGCAATAAGTTTAACAGACCATTGTGTGAGCCATTGTATGCACCGTCGAGTTCGGAGACAGATGGTGGCACGTGTTACAATAAAACTACGGCGGGATGAAATAGGAACCCCCTGTGACGTGAACCGGCCAACAAATAACTGTACAGATTTTATAATAAATCCATTTACTGGTGAGTTAGCTAATAGGTAGAATTACAGTTTGCTTGAAACTGTAATTTTGTAAGTTTACGCTAGGAAAGTAAAGTTACCTTAAGTGTTGGGGTAAATTTTACTTTACGAACCTACGTACATCATGACCACAGATACAGATAAAAGCAAATTATGTACAAAATTTGCTATTTTGGAATTCCAAATTCTAATTATGTATATTAGCGGCCAGGCCCAACTCGGGTTCGGGTTCAACAACTAATCTACAATATACCTACACTAGCAGCGCTCCGCGGTTTTACGTGGTTTTCTCGGTTTTTTATTAACGTTAAAATAAAAAATATATTATCCGAAAATCACCACCATTTATGATTGGTTTAACTAGTTTCACAAGAGGTTGCATAGTTTTACGATGTTTTTTGTATATCTTGACCGCCTACTTGATTGTTTTAAATATTGTAATCATTAGAATAATGCTGCGATTTTATGACAAGCTCGAAACAAAACTTTTACTTTTTGTGATTTATTGACGTATTTATATCTATTTATTGTTGTTAGACATTTATTACAAACATGTTTATGGTTTTCTATCTATGAGAAACAGTGAAAATACCTACATGCTTAATGGAGATGTCAATATTTTGCCATAAATCGTAAGCTTTAACATATGATGGACTGTAAATCAATCATAGACAAAGAAATTGTGAAAACTAATGTTCTTACACATTTTAATATTAAGACAACGTATTAAAATCCCACATGAGATTATAAATTATAAATTCAAGTTTCCCAAATGAATGCAAGTTAGAGAAAAGCTGCCGTGTGGGTAAATCTTTATCTTGGTTGTGTTGGTTGGAAATACCTATAAATAATTGACTGCGCCCCGCGGTTGTACCCGCGTGGTTCCCGTTCCTGTAATTTTCGCGCAGCAAAAAGTAGCCGAGTTATCCAGACTATTTTCTGTGTCTCAAATTCCAAACCGACTTGTTAAACCATTCAGACGTGATTGAGCAACTGACATCCAGGCTTCCAAAGTACAAAACGTTCTCATTTATTGAATATTTTTTACGATATACGTAGACAAACTCACAAACAAAACATAGTTATTACTTACTTAAAATACTTATTACACAAACAGCTTATGTTAGAAACTACGTGCGCCATCTACTCTGGAGCTAATTAACTTGCCTTGTATGGATTTGGATCTTTAAAATACTGAATAGAACTTTAGAAGAAGTGAAATTTGTATAAGTGAATTGACAAGTCCATAAATGTATTATAAATAAACAAACAACACTATAACAGTAATACGTATTTTAAATAAAATATACGATAACAAGAATTACTAACACTTCAGAAGCACAAACAGGAAAATTAGAAAAAAATGTGGTCCATTTTTGGACCTTATTTTTTAATTAACCTTAAAATTTAAACACAAGTCAGTAATCTGATCTCTGACAATTCCAGCGCCCGTAACAAGACGGGCAATCGAGAGCCAACACACATCATCAGGTTCGTTTACGGTATTTTACCTCAAACGAGTGCGGTTATAACACATTTACAATAAAACACCACAATACATAAAACATAATTTATTTCACCATTCATAAAAACACAGTAATGTAAGGGAAACTCCATAACAGGGGGTTATAAAAATGTACAAAGGTAAAGGCGAAACATAAAGTTTAATAAAACCAATATCGAAAATACAATCGCAATGGTGCAAGGAATGGTGGTGTAAGCACGTAGAAATAACAAGTTCACTAAGTATGATAACCATTTAATACCATTTTAGTTAAACCATCTACATAACAAAGAATTTGGGCTGGAATGCTGGTTTAGTAGTTCTAAAACCATAGAAGATCACTAAAATGAAAATGATTAACCATATACTTCATTATTTACAGAATAAAATAAATTTTAATCTTCCTGGTACATTACACATATGTAACGTATTATAATTCAACGTAAATGTATCATTAGAAATTACAATTTAACTCTCTCTTTAAAATACATTTTAATTACAAAAGAGCACTCCCCTCGTAAGTAGTTCATTAGAAAATTATCCATGAATACAATACATACTCTTTCTAAAATATTTCTATGACTTTTAATAATTTCTATGCTATAATTGTGTTAATATTGAATAAAGAAGTGTGCGTGAACTTAAATGTGTTTAATCTAAAATTAACTGTTGTTTGTTAATCTTTAGAATTGATTAGATAATTTCTATATAGTTTTAAATTTCACTGTGACATAATTATCAAATCATTTATTAATGGATCTACGGATCAAATTTTCGAAGTTAAATCACTGATTAGGTCTTCTTCATACCTAATACTTTTAAAATAACTCGGTTGTTTGTTATCCTTACAATTTATAAGTTCATTTGTATTAATCAGAACGGCTTCTTCCTTAGAGACAAAATGTTCAAATGCTCAACTTGGGCCTTCACAGATGGGCGCCTAAGAGCTGCCTGGAGCAGAGACAGTACATCTGTCAGACGAAGCTCCAGAAGGTTCCGCGGGCCAAGGTGAAGGAGTTCAGCAAACGCTGGCAGCGAATGGGCAAGATCAACGAGATCACAGCGCCGACCATCAGCCGAGAGGTAGCTTTTGCATATTCATGTGTATTGTGTATATATATATTTAGCATCGATACCTACGAATGTGAGCGCTGTATCGCTTGAAACACGCACACACTTGAAAATTATTATCAGATAGAAGTAAAGTAGATACATTACTGTAGCCATAAATTTAAAAGATTTTGTGCCTCGCTCACTTAACTTTTGTGTGGTCAACAATCATGCTGACTCATTAGAGACACCTGAGGCAACTCATAAGCTGATAGTCAAACAGTAAGCTGACTTCTTCTGACACTTTTGTATTCCAAAACTTTACTTAAGCATTTTTTTCTCTGTGCCATTTTTGACGTAACGAGTTTCAAAAATGTCTACCGATTTGATATTACTCATTTTTTATGACTCGCATAAGACCGATAAAATGTTTGGAATAACATAAACCTTCATAGGAATCTTACTCAGTCTCGGACTGACCACAAAGTCGAGGTGGCATTTGGCAGCCGGGCCCCAGCCTGCGCGGGTCCCCCACAGGCCTCGGGCCCTGGACTTGTGATCGCTATGGATCCCTTTCGGCCCATTCCGACCCTGATCTTACTTAAATATAATTTAAATGTATAGGTGAACGAAGTGATGCAGAACGACGTGACAGTGAACCCCGTGATCAGCAACAAGTCGTACGACCTGGGCCCGAGCCGGCTGCAGCAGCCGAAGCGCGCACGAACGAACTCGAATAGAACCAAGCCAAGGAACTACTACAAGACCAACCGAAACGAGAAGAGGTCCCGCCCCACGGTGCACGGCCGTCTCACCAGACCCTTCCCAGGGTACGTATTTATCACCAGATTATGACGATTTTATGATGCTTTTTCAGTTGTAGGTAATGAAAATAATAAAGCGATATTGGAGGATATTTCTCACACAACACCATCTAGCCCAAAACTAAGCAAAGCTTGTTCTATGGGAGGCAGATGGCTGTTGTAACCAGTACTTAACACAACCAGCCCATTAGATGTTCCCATCTCTGCGACTTGGACCTTTGTCTCGCAAGCAGTGTGCCAAGGTCATACATAGCACCCCACGCTAGCCCAATGCTGGTCAGACGCAGATCAACACTCGCTTTCACTATAAAATACTATATCGTTAGGATATGTCCACCAGGAAAGACATCTTTCGAGATGCATGGTGGATTATGGCACAAACTTTCTCCTTGTGAGAAAAAGCTCTGACTCCCAGCTGGGAACACAAAGTAGGCTGCTTGTGCTTGTGTCTTCTTTTAGATAACTGATTTAGGAGATCTGGTTATATTATTTCCAGGCAGGATTATGTACTCCACTCGAATCACTTTCAAGGACAATATTAATTAATCAGTGGTCCTGATGCCATCTAAAAATTTTGTTTTGGTTTCGGCTCTGCAATAAATTTCTAAAACTAACATGGGCAATTCTCTAGTCTTCTAACTACAATCAGAGCGATCGTTAACCCAAAAACGGTCTCCATTATCCGATAAGTTTTGGCGATATTTCTTGTCTTACAGAGAAATCCCAAACTTGGGAAATTAAGAACTCTTTATTGTATTAATAAATCAGCTTAACTGCAGTATCTACTTTATTTTCCTGAATGTTTGAAAAACTTGGCGCAATATATGAAGGAAAATATACGAGAAAAACTACGAAGTAATTATGAAATGTTTAATGTTTATACTAAGTTAATATAAAATAAAATCTAGTTTTCGAATGGAACGAAGATTTGTACTTTATATTTATTTAAAATTGCACAACACATTCCTATTTTGTTAGGGAGTTAACGAAAACGGCTGTGATTGCTGCGCTGGCATACATGTACTTAGTCCAATGATTGTCCATCACCAAACAGCAGGGTAATGCAGCCAGCGTAATGGGCACCCTTTTTTGACAAATACCGTTAGGTTTAATGTATGATTTTGTATTTGTATGAAGGTTTTTTTTGTATTATAATTAAAAAATATATCGTCTTCAATTATCGAAGTCCAACAAAGACTACTACTTCAAGATAAACGTACATTCTAATAGTATTACATACAAATACTTAAGCTACACAAAATCAAATAAACATGAGCTTTTCTTTCAAATTTACCAGTGCAACAGAGACGCAAATGCACTCAGATTTTAGAATTAAATCTATACAACACTTGAATTTGGTCTTTTTTTAAATCTACCATAATATTTATAAACTAGCTGAACCCGCTACTTCGTTCGCGTAAGCAGATGTTACTGACTTATACATTAATTGGAAGTATCGTACGTCAAATATTTGGATAAGTAGTCAGTGAAAAAACCTTTGAGTTTGAGTGAATTTGTTTTTCAACACAAAAATTTATTTAATTTTATCATCTTTATTTTTCTTTTTTTAAACAAAATCAAACATACTTAGTAAGGTTTCGTAGTATCTAACATAGCCGCAAGTGTTAAGTTTGTAGGATTTTTATAGGATACATTATGAAAAGTCTGAAGCTAATGTGCATGATCTGATACCTACTTACCTGTCTATTTTTATCCGCAAGCTGTTTTCTAGCTGTTACCCGCGACTTCGCCGGCGTACAATTTTGAACGAAGCCTGTGTGGAACCAAAATAATTAAAATTTTGAGTTTTAATGATATTCAAGCAAGTTGAACCCGTAAATCTAAGCCAAGTCCTAGTGAAATGTTAATGTATGAATTTAATTGTAGGTAACACAGAAAACAATCAAGAACGAAAGAAATCAAATTTGGCATCATAATCCTTTTAGCAGCAAAAACTTATTAGTACAATTTAGAATACCAGTAACGCCACCAAGTGATGAAAGAAAAAATACATACCACAATAGCAAAACATCGATTTAAATGGCCTTTAGTGTTTTTAGATTTAAACTGGCATTAGCGCCGTCTAATGAGAATATTATGTTGCTTGTTATTCTGATTGTGAACGCAAATCAATTATATTATCTACGCCAAAACGGGTGCATATATTTTTCATTTTTGGCTTTTTACCTTACCATCACATCAAGTTCCTTACGAAAATATATGCTTATATTAATATGGAGTTAAATGAAAATGTAGACTTATTAGCCCATGTGAAATTTTAGACTCTAAACTATCTGTGTTTCGTATGTCAACCTATATCGTTGTGCCGTTTTGACGTGATAGTTAATATTTGTTTCCTTAGGGCCCATGCTTCTTTTCAGGTTGATAGGTAATAAATACATAAATGTGGTATTTCAGACTATGAGTTATTTCTGTTTCAATTTTCTACCAAATTTGCTTAGTCTTTCCTACGTCACAGTAATCTATAAGTAACCGATTTGCTATTTCTGAGTTCAAACTACGTGTGTTTTGAATTCCATCCAAATATGTTCAGCCGTTCCAACTTTGTCCTCTAAATATTATGAATGTCACTGTTTGGAAGTTTGTTACGTAATAAATAGAGTACTTATACATAGGCAATGTTTAGCCTATGTGTTCGTCCAGACTGTAATCTAATTCTATTTCAAATTTCACCCCGATCACTTTATACGTTCCGCCATGATTAAAGCGGCAGTAGAAATACATCATCTGCGAAAAATTCAACTGTCTAGCTATCACCGTTCTTGAGATACAGCCTGGTGACAGACGGACGGACGGACGGACGGATAGCGAAGTCTCAGTAATAGGGTCCCGTTTTTACCCCTTGTGTACGGAACCCTAACAACGGTCTGCTTCGGTCACCGAAGCTTGTTGAACACTACCTTTAAATTTTAAACAGTATTTGGATTGAAATAATACGTTTTCTAATAAGTTACGGCTGGTCTAGTAAGTTACAGCAGACCTAGTCGGGAGAACGGCGACTGTCGATCCGGAGACCCAGGGTTCAAAACCACGCGCACCACTATCTTTTCAGAGTCATGTTCGTAATGCCGGTAATTAAAACGGTGAAGGAAAACACCGTGAAGTAAGCGAAATCCACATATACCTAATTAAGTTCTAAGTCATATGTCATCCACCAACCTACACTGGGCCAGCGTGGTGGATTATAGCCTTGTCTCTCTCCCTGCGAGAGAAGGCCCCGACGCCTAGCAGTGGGAACATTTAATGGGTTGTTTATGCTGCTACTTATTATGCTGATATGTTTTCTCCAAAATACAAAAATCTACTTCAATGACAGGTAATTTAATTCTGTCATTCGACTTAATTTTATAAGAAGGCATAACTATGTCGTACAGATAAATCTAGGCTGATTTTAATTTTTTGTTGATATTTGAAAAACTACCTCCCTGTTTTCGATATCTAAGATCACCTCTGAAGTATTTTCTACCAAACAAAAAAGGAATTATCAAAATCAACTAACAATTAGCGGAGTTATCGCGTAAAATAAAACCAAATAAAAAAACATGCAACCCGATTGAGAACGGATGTTCTTGTTTGAAGTCGATTATAACCGAATGATGTTTGTTTTTCCACACAAAAATATATTTTTGACAATTATTTTGTCATCCAAGACGACGCGACGCGATCACGTGGGCACTTTCTAAAATCTAGATATTCTGTGGATCGTTTGTGATACGCAGAATACTTAGAAGTTAGTATGTACCGAACGCGCCGCGCGTGTCGTTATTATTTAATGTTTGTGTAATTTCCGAACCAACAGACCGATATTGTTCAAATTTTGACGGGACAATATAAAAATGTGTTCTTTCTAACAAAAAAATTAATGAAATTAAACAACGCAAACATGAGTTACAACCAAATACACATTCTGACTTTCACCCCCTCCCGCAAGAAAACCGATCAGAATTTGGGGATCAAAAGTAACCTACAGCAATTTCCTTAGTATAAACTAAAATCTTGCCAAGTTTCAGCTGAATTGAATCAGTAGTTTCGGCGTGATGCGTGATCCCTATACAGAAAGACAGACAGACAGACAGACATGAAAGAAAAAAAATGCAGTTTCGCCATCAGTATCGACTATGGAGTGCCCCAAAAAAAAATTTTTCAAAATATCTTTAATGTACAGAATTCGACCCGTTACAGTTTTATTATAAGTATAGATAAAGTGCCTATCCGTTGGTGTGAGTATAAATCCAAATGCTTTTCGAATAGAGTTTCGTTTACAATAAAAATATTTTTAATTTCAGTGGTTTCGTTGTGAGGGAATGAACTACTTAAACATTATACGTACTATATTGGGGCATAGATTTTACAAAAAAAAACTAAGTATTTTTTATTAATTAATATTTAAATCCATAATCTGAACAAAAAATGTCTCACGCTGCGTTTTACACTGGGACTCGCTTTAAGTCTTTCTTAGTTTATTTATGAACATAGTTGGCGTAGAAGATGATATGAGTGAAAGGAATAAAATATACATTCAATATTGTGTTTGGATTCAACATATCAACCGCAATATAGCCAGTAGCAGTAATAAGTCTAATAGAGTGGTTTTATTATCATTCAATGGGCCAATGTCATCATACATACTACACTCCCAGCACGGCGGGATCACCCACGCAATGATTCATCCTATCATTAGCAGCATACTTGCGCGAATATAAAGATTTTAATATTTTCTTTGAAAAGCTGCGCAAATTCGATGATCTCATATCATCGAATCATGACATCTGTAATAGAATATATCAAGAACAATCAAAGCACAACAATCATGCTCTCTTCCTGTTTCGATAGCGCTGATACAGTGCTGTTTTGCTATTTTTTCACGCGGGAAAATAACTGGAACGGCTACTACGCGGGTAAAATCGTGAGGCGCTAGTAGTAAAGTATTTTACTCGGTTTATTGTATTTCTACTGATGACGGCCCAAAAGCTGAGGCTGCGTACTGGTGACCCTCTCTAAAAATCGAGGACAGCAGTTGGGACCGCACTTGTCAGGCACATGTCCACGTCATCAGATATTATAAAAAATGTATATCTAAAACAATTGAAAAATGTGTATCTCTATGTTTTTTGTTCGTATGTAAATAAATGAGTAATAATAAAGCATGAACGACAGGTACACGTGGAACCGGCGCGACCCGGAGGGCTCGTACCAGCGCAACGCCGCGCTGCTGCGCTCGGGCCGGCTCGGGCTCAGCGCGCAGCAGACCAAGGGGCACCTGGCGCGCCTGCTGCACCTGCGCGACAAGCAGGTACCTCCGACCGCCCGACCGACCTACCAACCCACCGACCAGCCTACCAACCCACCAACCAACCCTCCAACTAACCCACCAACCAACCTACCAACCCACCAACCAACTCTGTAACATACCTACCAACCAGCCAACCAAATACCCAACCAAAAATTATATTATATAAATTTGTCCTAAATCGAATGAAAGATCAGGAAATGAGAACGACGGCTAGTAGACAGTGAATTTAAAAGTGCTGTCTTAGAAGAGCCCTACGGTAATAAAAGTTTTCAAGATGATTGTCACGGTTGTCACTATGATGCTGACTTGGTTGTGTTTAAGGATATGTTTAGAAATCACCCATAGGTCTCACATCCAGCTCTCTAATACATCAATTTATGTTATAATTTTAAGAAATCTAACTGTTTTTAAAATAATTATTTTTCATGCACCTAGGAGTCCGTGGAGTCCCACATTTTACGGCTTTAATCTTGACTGCCCTCTCGCCTGACGTTAAGAGACGATGTGGTTTGCGATGGAACGTGTTTACCTAGAAGAAACCGATTCACTCTCGATTTGAATATATCGTTGGTAACCAGAGGGTAAAACGCCCTCAGACAACGTATTCATAATAATATTTTATTTAACAATCTTATAAAACACGTGAAAAATAAATAATTTAAGATTTGTTTAATTATGTGTAACCGGTAGTGAGATTTTCTTGCGTCTTCGCAAAGGCCTCCCCAAGAATGTAAGTATTCATAGGTATACATTAAAAAAATACATGATTTTTCCGTTCCAGATCGCGCGGCGGCGGCGCATGCGCGAGCGCGGCGACTGGCTGGTGAACGAGCGCAAGCCCGCGCTGGCTCAGACGCGCGCGCGCACCTACACCGAGGACAACAACATCAGCGCGCTGCACCCCAAGAACATCGTCGAGGTGTTCGACATGTTCCCGCCGCCGCAGACCATCGCCGTCGCGCGCCAGAGCCGCGGCGCGCCGAGACACGGCTAAAACCAGCGGTCGCTGTGTCGGAATACGGTCGAATGTTGTCTGCAACCAAGCTAACACGCGAGACGCTACGGCATCAAATTTACTGCGACTTGGTTACGTGGTCGGTATTTTATTCCCATAAGTTGCTATAGGGTCATACCACAAAACGACACTTTCAATATTGGCCTTATTTTGTGACAACACAGTGGAATATGCCTATTCTGTATTTTATTCACAAATCGATTGCCAGCGATTAGGTAAATTCGCATTCTGACGCAATTGGTCCTGTACCTCTCTTATGGCATAAATTAACAATATCAAATATATTTAGGTATGCTAACATTTCTGAATTTTGTTTTGCAATAGGTACAAAACATTTATTGAAACCAAGAATTATTAAGAAACCTGACTATCTGACTCAATTGCATTTGTAACAGCATTCGACCGTAACAAACAGAAATAGTGTTGTGTATGACGAGTGTGATTCAACTTTATATCGATTCTTTGCTGTTGTGATTCAAATCGATCGTGTATTCCTCGATATTAGGTGTAAGAGTTCCTTGCGATCTTCCTTTATGTTTCGAACTTCGTCTTTTTACATTTTTACTTCCATTTTTTCAAAATTTAAGATAAAATTTAAAATTTAAGATATAAAAAAAAACAATTAATTATGAATGCGTTAAAATTGTAAAAAGACACTTCTAATCTTCTTCTATTCTCTTCTTTTCTCTATATTCTTAGAGCAGATAGAATGAGTTGTGGAGTTTTATATCGTTTTATTGTAAGACCTCAAGTTAGCATACAAATCAGTGAGAGTCTTGTCATACATTAGGTATTTTATAGTTACCACATCTAAGTAATTGTCTTCATCAATAAAGATATGAATTAATAATCGTTGGTACTTAGTTTAAACTAATTACTTTCTATACAAACCAATGATTTTTTTCAATGGTTTCATTAAGCTACTCTGTTTTTTTTTTTTTGTTAATGTCGACAATACCTAGAAACATCGTAAATTTTAGATCTGATTTAGTTCATGCAGGTTCTATGAATACTGCATATCGGAATAAAGTCAAAATATATTAGTTGTACGCTTAGGGCTCCTTTGTTGTATCATTTCTTGAAAGTTGTATTAAATACTCACTTTAATATTGTCATAGCATATATTAAATTATCTATATACCTTCCCATGTCAATAGTTTGCAAATTATGGAAGTAAATATGTGTTTTTTTCGTCTAAACAACTTCTCAACGATTAAGTATAGTATTCTTTCGTTGTTTAAGAAATGATGGAACAGATTGCAGAATCCTTTCTTTGTATATCTTTATTATTCGTTAACAAGACCTCGCGGTCTGACTTAAATTCCATTGAAAATATTTCTCGTGTGAGTCTATAACAATACCTAATAAGATTTAGATATAATTTTTATTTTTTGTTTATTTATATTCCAGTGTTTAAATAATATTATGGTTAAATAAAGCTAAATTAAATGTCTACGTTAGAATACCACCATCGGTTTTGTTTAGTATTTATTTTGAACTAGTCAGTAAGATAATTTCAAAAATAATCAATCAGTATGAAGTAATCCCACTATAACTCTTATTATTCATATTGTGGTATATACCTATCTATTTAAAATAATATATATATTTTAAGTCACATTAGGTATTTAGAACATTACATTATAGTATTTTTATCGATAAGCAATTATTTGAAAACTAATATTACTGGTAAATTAACCGTGTTATAATATTTATTCAAAGAAAATTACTTACTTAAAAATGTGTCGTACTACTTGATTGGCATTTCGTGTATAGTCATTAAGATATTATAAGTTTCAACCGATTGTTTGTTTTAGGATTAGGTATAATACCTAAAATGGTGTCGATTCTAGTGGGCCGGTTTAAAACCAAAATAATTTGTTTACTTAAAATGTATTCCCATTGAAAAGTTCATTAGTCTCAAACGAATCACATTGACTCGATATCTCGACTTTAACCAAACAACACTACAGAATCGACATCATTATCCAACTGCCAATATGAATAGTCCTCGCATTTACTAAAACATGTTTTAACTTAAGTTTTAATGAATAAATTAAGTATGACAAACTCATTTGTTTTTCTTTTACATAAGATATCTAATTAATTATATTAGACTACAGGCCCGTGAGCAAAATGTACGCATCAAATAAACCACCAGGAGACCTATGTAGGATGACAGAAGGGTATAAAATAATAAGGTTCAGCACTATGCCGTCACTTGAAAGCTGTACAACTGAGGGCAGGGGAAGATGGTTGCAACACTCGATCACTTATCCTTGTCACATGATTTTTGTACGGCGTTGCGGAATAATGGATTAGAAGAGGTATTGAAACTATAATATTTGCAAAAAAAAATATTACCCTTCTATCATCCGAATACATAAGTCTCCTGGTGGTTCATTTGACCCATAAATTTTGTTCACGAGCCTGTAGTCTACATAATACGTTGTCTTCACCCACTAATGGTTAAACGTACTATTATAATGAAATCCCTACAAAATGTTTCATCAATTACAATTTGATAATGATAAATATGATACTTAATAGTAGGGTATAACAAGAGACAGACTGCCAATTCTGAAAATTTATCTAGAGGTTTTTATTATTTGGAATGACTCCTTTCCTATAAAGTGAGTTATCAAAAATGTTTTACTTTTAACAATTTAAAATCTAATTTATAACAACAGCCTATTTCATATTAGTAGCATTTCCACCCGAATAAAGTCGGGGTGGGCTTTTCGTAAACTACGTAACCATAGAGGTAGTTTGATATAATTATGTAAATAAACTCTTTGTACGTAAGTCTATATTATCTATTCTATGACGTAAGTATGAGCGACGTTTATCGCATTTCTAAACAGTTTAGCGCCATCTAGTAATGAGTAGCTGAACTATATCAAACAGTGTGCCTTTTGTAGTTACGGGTTGTTCTTTGGATTTCTCGGAATCTAGTGATTTTTGTAGATGTTAGAATAATTCTACCCAAATAACCGTATTATTTATTATATGTTTATAATTATGTACTTACAATGCAGCCGTTTTCAAAGAAAATTTACCACTGAATTATTTTGTTTATATATGTATATTGGTTTGTATTCTCTATCACTTGTTTCGCGCTCTCGCTTGCACGCTCGCACGCGTGTGTGCGGCGTTCGTCGATTCATGAGATGTTTTACGTCAAAAAAGATCTATGAATAGATTTATAATATCCTCATACAAACTCAATTTACCACAACAATTATATCTAATACAAAAAGTTTGTACGAAAACTGTGATTAATGCATAGGTATGTTTGATATATTATACATTTTATTTTATTTTTCTTTTGGCGTTTCTCATTACATAAACCAACTTAATTTTAGACGTGTAAATTGAGTCAAGCAATGGAAAATGCTGTCCGAGTCGGTTTACCAATGGATACAAGACGCCCAAATCTACACATCGAGAGTGAATCGGTTTCTCCTAAGCGCGCTCAATCTTAGACCGTATCATCACTTTACATCAGTCGACGGTGACGTGCCAGTCAAGAGCAAATCCATTCCACAAGAGCAATAGCAAATACGATAGCAAATACGAAAACGCCTGAGAAAGTTTTGGTGAAATAAAAATGTACCTATACCTATGCCAAATAAATCGTCAGCTATCTATTATCATCTTAGAAATCCCTGTTTTAGGTTTCCGAGAAGGCGTTTCAGGTTTAAATTAGAATAAATCCTTACAGGTCATCGACCTTCTGACCGATTGGACATCGGCTCCAGATGGGACGATACCGTTGCTATGGAAACCAACGCCAAACAATCTCACGGCTACGGGCCGATGTGATGTACTCGAAAAGCAACTCTATTCCTTTGCAAAACGAAACATTTCCCAAAATTATTGGTAACCATTTATCAGCACAGTAATAAAAAAAAACAAATTGGAATTGGCTGAATGAATAGAAATTAGCTGTCAATAAAAATGATGTAGAAAGAGATCAAAGACATTATTAGTAAAATTGAGCGCCTCAATTTGGTCCAAAGAAGCCATCAATTGAACAGAATTTAAATTCACGGGTCAATAACCGTAAATATTGATTGCTTATTTTTAACAAAAACTGTTTTACAATTTAGAAATTTTCTACACTTATCACAAATTACCTACACTTGAAGTTATTATACTTGGTACATCTACATCAAAACAAAGTTCACTTGAAGTTGCTTGGTATCTACATCTACATTATAAAGAAAAACTTCCAGTTGGACGATGCCTTTGAACTTATTATAAATGTCGCCAACGCAGTGACGCGTGTAGAGCTGTGACCACGGGCTGTGACAAATAAAAAAATCTTACTCATATTTAATTGTTTTGTTATTTTATCATCAACATCCGTAAGTAGCATCAGCACCATTATTATAAAAATACAAGAATTATGAATAAAACAAAATAAAAACACACGTCAAACGTCAGTCTCAAACCACGCTCCCGAACGACCAACATGGTCGTGTTAGCAGTTTGGGAGCACACTTCTCGCGTCTCGCCCCGCACGATTACCCCGTCTACTATACGTCATTGCGACTGGGGAACGCTCTTCAGCAGAGCAATGCCGCCATTATCATTGCTCTATGTAGGCGTTTATTTCCTCAACTTGACAGTTGAAGTTACTTAATTATACATGCAAATATATTTTGTATTTTAACAAAAAAAGATGTTTAAAACAATTTGAAATAAACATTAATATCAATGCTCTGCGGTAGATAGCTTTAAGTCTGAAAAGATTTTTATTTAAATAAACTTTCAAAAATCTATAACAGTAAAAAATACAATTGGACAATCAACAATTTGTCGTATTAAATCCTAAGACATGATAAATCTCCAGAGAGATTTGTTTTATTTTGGTCCATCTTTATACAACAAAATCAATACAGACTGCAGTATAAAATTATGCATCTAGTTAGTATGTACCTACCATGCGTATAGCCTTGATAATCCACCCTGTAACACATATGCCGGCTATACGTCTTATACTTACTATACGCTATACTTACGTAACAATGCAATTGTGTACAACATATGTACAACATGACCTTCGGGCGTCGTCGGTAAACTAGGCTGTATCAACACTATTATTACCTACCCCTAAACATTAATGGGTAAGAATAGGCAATAAGCATAGTAGGTGGTCAATTATGTGTGTGTTTACATTTGAGTACGAGTAGGTACTTATAGGCATCAATTACTGTGACGATGTAATTATTTTTGTAGAACATCCCGCTTTTTTTACATTTCTTCTTCTTTTTTATAGTATAAAGGGACGAGACGAGCAGAACATGTGCTTGAGAATAAGCGACATGCCTGCCACGTAACAGCACATTGACACGCAGATATTGGACTATGAAGAGTCCAAATCATTACCTAGCACTGCAATGCGCTCGTCACCCCGAGATCTTAGATATTTTATCTCTAAACCCTGTAATTTAATGTTTCCAGGTTGCCTGGAAGAGACTGCTTTCCGCGATAACGCGATAAGACCGCCAGTTAGTTTTTTTTTTTGGTTTATACAATGAAGTGTACGTGTAATTTGTACTATGTGAAAAACCTAACGGCATAACACCATGCAGTTCAGCAACTTTCGCATTTAAAATATAAGTAAGATAAGAAGTAAGAACCTTGTGGTTTTACCGTAATTTTCCAAAGTTAACAAGCCTACATATTATTCCGGACTATTGTATACTATATTTTAAATGTCAACCCCATCGATACACCTGTTCCCACGTGATTAAGTAATGAACATCTAAAAACGTTTGCATTTATAGGTATGAAATACGTATTTATAAACAACATCTAGGTAAACACGCTCCATCGTAGACCGCATCGTCGCTTAACATCAGGCGAGATGGCGGTCAAGTGTAAACCTATAAAAGTTAAAAAAAATCGATATTATTAATCTTTTTCTTTTAGTGATTGGGAAGTGAACTGGTTTTTAGGTATTATAAAATTGTAATTGGCGCCCAACGTGTGACAATGTTTTGAATAAATAAATAAAATAAAAACCGTTTATTTGAGCAAATGCTCAAGATAAAATAGAGACTACAGATATTTGACATTAAGATAGTTCTTTATCATTACGGTATAAATGTAAGTAGGTAGGTAGGACTAATTATCTCAGCAAAATCAATTGCACAATTAATGCGTGCCCTGTATCCCACTCTAGGGTGGTCCTGTGTCGTGGGATACAGTGCCTCTCCTTCTACATAGAATTTAGATAATAACAAATTTTAAATTAAATCATTTTTTGTTAATACAGTAAGGTACTTACTGACTAAAACAAATTAGATCATGTGTTATAACTTTTAGTATGTTAGTGTGATTGTGCGATGAAGATGGTTATGAAATGAGAAAGAATGTGTTTGTAAATACGTATTTAGCCTAAAAATAAAAACAATGATAAATGTAATAGTAATTCGTCGTAGAAGTAGAACTCTTTACAGAGTCTGAGCAAGACTTGCGCCTGATGTTAAGCAACACGTCTGTCCATAACGGCACAGTGCCAAGCAGTTTTGAACATGAAAAGTCCACATCACTGCCTAATAATTGCACTGCCTTCGTCGCCCTTAGCTACTCGTACATTAATTCCTTGATACAATACATACACTGTACTTCTTGTGAATAAGTTGGAGTGTGGTATATAACCTACCTACAAAATTAGCAATTTTTATTATCATATCCATAAAAAAACACGTATCATTCAGTACCTATTCCTGTGCGATAGCGATCTCTCGTGACGATAGCCAGTTAGTTATATCTAGTGCATAGTTCGGTATACGCAGAAGGCTGTAATCAGATGCCCTGCATGAAATCATGACACCACGTTGCTATATCCATTATTTTTAGTCGATAATAAGTTTACTTTTGACCGCCATCTAGCCTTATGTGGTCTATGGTAGAGCGCGTTTATTCATTTTAGACTTGAATATACCCAGATTATATCTATCAGAGAATACTCACATAGTCGGCGTATTCGACAGTATACTCGTAGTACAATTGAGATTCTTGTTACCAAAATGCAGTCAAACCTTTTCATTCGAGTCTTTGGAACATTAACCAGCAGTAAATGTACAGGTGGGAGACCGCAGGCAGTGCTAGGTAATGATTTGGACTCTTCCTGTTCCAATAGCGTGAGACTGCTGTTATGGTCAGTCGTGATGCTTACCAAAAGTCAGATTTCAGCTCTAAAAAAACATTATAGAGGAACGGGACGAACAAAAATTACAAATTTTACTTTTTCCCACGAGCCAAAGTTCCAATCCCCAAATGGAACAAATAAATACAGTAAGAGTTATATTTGTGTGTCAAGTTTTCTTCTTTGGATGCCACACCACCAGCTTACTTTGTTGTTCCAAGATAATAAAATGGCGCAAGCAACGTCCCATTTTCGAGGGAGTAAGTAATCCCATCGAGTCCATAGACTAAGTAGAGTCCAGGGTTGACACTGGCACTCACAGTGGCCTCACGGCAGATTCCTTTTTTTTTTAATTCAATAAATGTGTTTGAGGCAATTTTTTTTAAGTGGTGTAAAAATAATTTGCCAGATGATTTAGTTGGGGTTTAAACATTGCCACTTGCCAGACGCGATCAAAAATGTTTTGGAAAACATATACTAATGTATTTGAGGCAATTTAAAATTTTATCATTTATGACCAAAAAGTAGCGATTTCCAATTTTGGTGGAATATTCTACCTGCCAGGGGATCTAAATTGAGGGATTAATTTTGCCCCGCTACTCAGCGGCCAGGTATTGCATCCCCGTGTATATTTAATACTAGAGCTATGTGACAAGTTTTCAACTTGCCTCAAAAATCCAACAGATTTCGGAATATTAAGGCAAACGAAAATCCTCCATTACAAGAACAAAATTAAAAATTTTGATTAACCCCCGACTACCTCAGATTTGTTATCTGTACTACATTCTACTAGTCAAGCTCTTTCATTTGATACCCATATTAAGGGAGTTGTGAAAAAATAAATGTATTTCGCCATTTTGTGGAAGCGGCCATCTTGGATTTGAATTTTTTATAGTGCAATGTATTCTACTAGTCAAGCCCTTTCATTTGATACCCATATTGAGGTAGGTTGTGAAGAAATATTTTGTCTGCCATTTTGTGGTGGCGGCCATTTTGAATCGATATTAACCAAACATAGCTAAGAACATCCGCATCGAAAACCGCATCGAAATCAGCCCATCCGTTTGAGCTCTACGGTGCCACAGACAGACACACACACAGACAGACAGACAGACAGACAGACAGACAGATAGATAGATAGACAGACAGACAGACAGATAGATAGATAGACATACAGACAGACAGACAGACAGACATCGACGTCAAACTTATAACACCCCTTTTTTTGGTCGGGGGTTAAAAAGCGTGAACTTTGCTTCACCGTTTACCGTTACAGCTTGACCTCATGTTTCTGGTTTATTGCCTTCACAATTTATTAAGCTCTTAAAATAAGCGATAGAAATCACCTCACGTTATAACATGAAGCAAATTCTCTAAACAGTTCATTGGCATTTCTGTTTCACGCAAACTGTTCAAGTATGCATGAACCTTCAAAGGCCGGCTAAGTGGCGGGTTCGACACGCTGAATATATTAAGAAAGTTATTGTTTCTAGAAAGGAATACTAACACAAATTGGATTAAGATCTGAAATAAATTATGCTGCTTGTACTTGGTACTCATGGTATATCCACCTAATATGCGAAAGTTGGAGTGTCTGGATGTTTGTTACTCACGTCGCAAGAACACATGCTTACCCGCTAACTTGCTTAGACGGGCAATTTTGAGATATATTCCAGAAGATACATTGCTCACCTCACGTATTTTCTGATAACTGATTTTCACGTATGTTATAGGCAGTATCTTTAAAAATAAGGCCCCGATACTCCCAGACACTTTCCGTCGGCCGTTTTGCTTAACAGACGCTTTAAAACTCCCAAAATAATAAAGTATAATTATAAAATATTTTAATTTAATAGAGAGACGGCCAATTTTGAGATATGGGTCTCAAAATTGGGCGTCTAAGCAAGTTAGCGGGTAAGCATGTGTTCATAGTTCGAACTAACTCTACTCAATCGTCCACATTTCATCCATCAGAAAATACGTGATGTCTGGCGGCCCTGGCATCTTACTCTATTTAATTACCCTGAAGAAAGGTAGTGTCGTTTACCCGACGGCAATGAACTTGTAACAGTTATGGGTAATTGCTCTTCAATTGAGGTACTCGGCGCGTGTGAGTTTCAGGCCGACCTGCCATCTGTCTGTATTTTACCGAACATGTCCAGGATATGTTTGAGAAGGCTTAGACTAAAATCAGCAATTTAATTAAATAGCGTCAAAAAAGACTATATAATTATAACGAGTCTGACTCAATTAGACGTAATCATTTTGTCAGAATCTCCGGTATTTTGAGTATCTTTGTCTGGTGTCGATAATTTATTTTTTTGTTTCATAATTTTAGCGGTCAACGACATGACGTTAATATTTTTCTTTTGCTTTATAGATATACGTCTGAGAGCTCTATCAGAAATTAATTATTAATATCATTTTAATCTCAATTTTTATCTCTTTGAGTTTGTTTACATCAATCACCTCGAAAATGTACGAGTATACTATACCGATATGAAGACTTTACTAAAAAAAAAAAAGAGTTTATGGCTCGCGTAACCCTTGAGTTTTTGCTTGGGATATACATTCTTACCCTTGAACCCGTGATGACCTAGTGCTGTGAAAATCCAGTATTTTCTTCGTAAGGAATCGAATCTCGCCAACCTCTGAATATTTTTCGAAGTGTAGCTGTAGGTACGAACTTGTCATCAGCACTGATTGCGACGGTAAAGAAAAACATCATAAGATAACCTAAATATTCTTAGAAAGACACATTTCGAGGATATTGGACATCCTCGCACCCACACCTTGTCGGCGTAGTCGGTTATGACCTTGACACTCATGTTATGAGATCCTGACCCAGACCCTGAGCCCAGCAGTGGGAATATTAAGTGGACTGCATGCAATACGACCTTGTCGAGCGCTTGACGTTGAAAGCTGATCAATATGCTTCCCCATATAGGCCAAGAATACATATTATCACATCAATCAATATGTCCCGTAATCAAGTTACCCGTGGTAATCGTAATAACTGGAGGTTAATTTCCACGGCCTCGGTGGGGGTGTTCAATCATGAGAGCGTGGTGTAATTACGCCTACGAGTTTCGCAGACGACGGAACCGTCAACCCCGCCCATGGCGAGCCCTGTCGACTGGACCCTTTCAAGGACAAACGCGTACTTTCTTTCACCTTACGGTATTAGCATAAGAAAGATAAATGAGTAATAAATTTTCTTACTCGTAATTAATACGTTTTCGTGTCATGATAGTGTTTTTTTTTTTTGTTTCTTTTAAGTTTAGTGGCGCGAAATAACAATGTTTTACACAGTAAGCGTCTAACGCGCACGCTCTGCTACGGTGCTCCTGCCGCTCCAACGCTACGCCACTACGCCACTACGTTGCTACAATATAACAATAGCACGCATGACGCGAACCTATAAAATTTTCCTATAAAAATAAAATAATATTTCCTAAGTATAAATTTCTTGGAGTTTCTTGTTGTAATAAAACGTGACGAATATTACTTTGATAAAGGGAAGAAAATAATTCGAAACAAAAAAAGTGTTACTTTTATTCAAAGAAAAAAAAATATCAATGCCTCAATCAGAGCATCCCGTCTTCTTATCCTGAGATGCTGGCTTCTCTTGATCAGAGGAACATTCACGCTATTTTAGTCTCCGAAACTTGGCTACATTCAAGTCTTCCTACTACGTCATATTCTCTACCTGGTTTTATTCTCAAAAGGAATGATCGTATAGTCGCGGTGGTGGTGTAGCGATTTACTTAAAGGCTAATATACCATTTTCTGTTCTGAGCCAGTCGCCGCAACCGCCTCCCGCGAATGGTGGCGAGCATCTCTTTATTGAAGTTTCTCTTTCTAATTCTAAAGTTCTTCTCGAAGTCTACTATTGCCCCTCCAGTAGCATCAATTATTTTTCTTCTTTCGAGAGTATTCTATTTAATCTCATTCCGTCCTATAATCACTCCATCATTACGGGTGATTTTAAGACATGTCTAGTCAAAAAGGATTGAATCTGTTGTTAAATCTTGTAACTTGCATATTCTTCCATCAAATACTACACATCATTTTTTTTTTAACTTTAATAGAATAGAATAGAATATTATTTATTGTCATGGAAGTAACATTCATATATATAATTACAAAAATTAAGTACATAGTATGAACGCCACTACACAGACTCGTCACATTACAATTAAATTTCATTTGATGTATTTACAAAATATGTTGGAGACCTGTTGAAATAAGTAGGTACTCTGTTATATCTTCTTAACTCCATCTCTCACTCACTCACTCAAACTCTTTTCTTAACTTAATTCAATCTAATCTCAAAATATATATATATATAAATATATATATTTTCTTTTTATTCTGCGTCAAAGAAAATATCACAAAAAAAAAATACAAATACGACAAAAACAATAATATAATAGTGCATATACTACCTATGTAGTATATCTATTTCAGCCTACCTACCTTTAACGTAAGAAAGCGACAATATCACCATTAAGTAAATCATCACAATTACAACAAACACAAAATCAGTACTTATAATACAGCATCCACTATCCTAAAGATCCAATGACGTCAGGAATATTGAACATATATTTATTAAGTACCTAACTTTATTTCCAAAAGGTGTTTAATAGGTAAGGTGTAGGTACTTAAATATTCAATTTCGTTATGTTCCGTGTCCCTAGATATAAACAAAAAATATGTTATGTGACTACCCACATTCCCATAATTACTACAACATATGCCAGCATTAATATCTACACAGAATGGGAGTGTCTATTGTATGTTGACTTTATTAAGTTTAGTCCCATCACAACTCAGGTAAACTATCTATGAGACATTTCTCAACAAAAGTCACTAAAACTGAGCTATTTATTATTCATTAGCGCTTATCAATTTATACTCGGTATAATCATTATTTAGAAATTCTGAAATCTTATAGATTGCTTTCGACAAAAGTAACTTTTGACATTGGCACGAAATCTGTTTTCAGTTTCTATGTGTTGGATATTGCTTGGTAGTTTGTTATATAGTTTCTGTCCCATCACTTTTGGCAATTTTCCAATCATAGTCAACCGATGCTGTATTGGTAACAGGACATGTTTGTTCTTGCAACTTCTCATTTTTGGTCCACCATGCTTTTATATTCACTAAAATTAGCGCGGACATATTTTAACACTTCAAAATGTAAACAGAAACTGACGTCATTATTCCTAAATTTACGAAGTGCTCCTGCATGACTCCTCCATTTACTCTTTGTAAGCACTCTGACAGCACGCTTTTGCATTTTAAGATACGCTCGTAATCAGTCGAGGAGCCCCAAATGAGTATACCATACGACATTATGGAGTGGACGTATGAAAATATACCTCTTTCAGCTGTTCTTCTGAGGTGAAAGGTCTCAGCTGTTTGAGCGCATATATTCCCTTGGCCATCTTCCCACATGTGATATTTATATGCTCTATTTATATGCTTTATGTGATATTTATAATAGGTTTACACTTGACCGCCATCTCGCCTGATGTTAAGCGACGATGCGGTCTACGATGGAGCGTGTTTACCCAGAAGAAACCGATTCACTCTCGATTTTCCCAATTGTGTGCCATCTCTTCTTGACCTGCCTATAGTATCATCCCCTAATAATGTTGTAAAACATGGTCAGTACTCTGCTGACAATTTTTCTTATCACGATTTAGTCTACCTTTCGTATAAACTTCGGCCCCCAAAAATTAAACCACAAATTCTTCTGCAGCGCAATTTTAGTGGCATGGATAGGGACGCTCTTATGCGGAACGCAGGGGATGTTGACTGGAACAAGGTTATCAACGCAGACTTAGTGGATGATCAGGTAGTGATTTTTAGTTTTTGATTACTCAGCTCTATGATGTGCATGCTGCAATACGTGCCGTAAAAATGAAACACCTTCCTGCACCCTGGCTTACTGATGAAATAAAAAATTTAATGCATAAGAAATCAGTAGCCAAGAGTAAATATAAATTCCGTCCTTCGGACGGTAATCAAACCAAATATGTCCAAGCCCGAAATCGCTCCAATAAGGCGTGTAGGAATGCAATGCGCCGCCATATTCATACCTCAGTAGAAGATGAAAATCCGGCTAGAGCCTGGAAATTTCTTAGATCAATGGGAATTGGCAAAACACGTTCTAATTTTACAACTAATAGTATTGACCTTGATGCACTTAATCAACACTTTTCTTCTGCTTCTACTATGTCAGCTGCAGATATAAATTTAACGTTCAGTGATCTTTCTGCCCTGCCAACGCCCGATTTTGCTTCTTTTCAATGTAATTAATTCACTGAGTGTGATATCAAGAAGAGCTTTATGTCGATATCCTCCAATGCGGTTGGCAGTGATAGTATAAGCCGGAACATGCTTTTGCCCATCCTTGACATTATCCTCCCTATCCTCTGCTCCATCTTTAATAATTCGGTAAATCAAGGATTTTTTCCTTCAGCTTGGAAAGACGCTCATATTATAACGTTGCCGAAAAAATCTAACCCAAAATCTTTTTCCGAATTTCGTCCAATATCAATTCTTCCATTTCTTTCGAAAATCCTTGAGCGTCTTGTCCACAGTCAGCTTAGTGAATTCCTTAACAGACATCATCTTCTCAATCCTCTCCAAACTGGCTTCCGCCCTGGGCATAGCACCGTGTCTGCGCTTGTTGAAGTCACTGATGACATCCGCTTGGGGATGGATGACGGTAAGCTTACTATTCTAACCCTGTTAGATTTCAGTAATGCTTTCAACGCCGTCAATTTCGACATATTGCTAGCACTACTACGCTCCATCAACATATCTCCACCGGTTATCGATTGGTTTCGTAGCTATCTACAAGGACGCCGGCAGCGGATTCGCCTGGAAGATACTTTTTCTTCCTGGTGTAATACAACAGCTGGTGTCCCACAAGGCGGCGTGCTATCTCTTTTACTATTTGCTATCTTTATAAATACCATCTCTAATTACCTGACTTCTTCTTACCACCTTTATGCAGACGATCTCCAAATTTATACACAAGCTCCACTCCATCAACTTGCCGAAGCGATCGCAAAGACTAATGTCAATCTAGACTGTATTTGTAAATGGAGCAAATTTTTGGTTTGAATGTCAATCCCAAAAATCGCAAGCCATAGTGATAGGCAGTTCTTATTGGATCTCGAGAATTGACTGGACACTCATACCTTATGTGACTTTTAATGGGATTACAATCCCATTTAGTGACTCAGTAAAAAATCTTGGAGTGACATTTGACCAAACCTTTTCTTGGGACAGTCATATTAAAACAATCAGTGGGAAGCTATTTTCATCAGGGGGTTCTCTAGACGTCTTCGCAACTTTTTACCTACTGCCACTAAAATTACACTTGCACAATGTTTGCTTCTACCTATCCTAGACTATGCTAATGTGTGTTTTCCCGATCTCAGAGAAGACAAGATTCAAAAGCTTGAGCGGCTCCAAAATTACTGTATTAGATTCATATTTGGTTTACGCAAATATGATCATGTTTCTCATTTTCGCGCTAAGCTCAAGTGGTTACCCATTCGTCTGCGTCGTAATGCTCACATTCTTTTTCTTTTATTTAATATTTTATTTAATCCCTACACTCCGCGTTACCTCAAAGAGCGATTCACTTTATGGCGAGATTACCATGCTCGGCCGTTGAGATCAAAAACTAATTTGACCCTGAATGCCCCATCTGCACGTTCTGAGATGTACTACGGCAAACCTTTTGCATTTCAGGCTGTACAATTATGGAATGAGTTGCCTGTTTCAACAAGAAAATCTGCATCGCTGGATACCTTTAAAAATAATGTTAAAAACTTTTATTTGTCAAAGCTGGAGTCTCAGTAATTTCCTTATACATCTACCTCTTCTATCACATGTCCATATTACCTACTATTTTATAAGAATGTTTGTCGAATTTTTCATTGCATATTTATCATCTTGGTATTTCTTATGTATAGGTACTAATTTATTCGTCGAAGTCATGTATTTATATGTATTAGTATATTTTACAAGTATCGTAAGTCTTAGTATGTAATCTCTATTCGTGTGTATGTTTGTTGAAAATTATTATTTTTTTCTTGTTTATATAACTGTAATTGCTTAAATATATTTTTTAGATACCTACACACCCCGCTTCATAGAATATTCTTACAAACCATTTCCATCCTAAGGTAGCCTGGAAGAGATCGCTTTTAGCGATAAGGCCGCCGATTGTAACACTAGTTTTTATTGTTTTTCTTATCCTGTATACGTGTTTTTTCTTTGTTTTTGGTGTGTACAATAAAGAGTATCTATCTATCAATGCCTGATTTATATAGCACTGAGGGATCGTGTACGAGTGCATATCCAAAAAAAATCTCTTGCCATTGCAAGAGATTTTGACGTGACAACGTCTTATAAATTGGTTTGCCGGGTGACACTTCAAGAAACTGCGTTACGCTCCGCTCACGTTATGCGCTCACAACGAGAGCGAGTGAGAGGCACGCGTCCCTTCCACTCGGGCATGGTTAGCCCGCCTAAGAGCGAGAGAGACAGACATAAAAAGTGAAAGGCACGCGTCCCTTCCGTAAAATTATTTTAGCACTCAAAGTCGTTGTCACGTAAAACTTTCGCCCGTATACCGACTTTACAGGCAACCAATTTTTTTTTAAACCCCCGACCAAAAAAGGGGTGTTATAAGTTTGATGTCGATGTCTGTCTGTCTGTGTGTGTATCTGCCTGTCAGGCACGGTCCCAGCCTCGAATTTTCGAGGGGGTCACCAGTACGCAGCCACAGGTTTTGGGGGTCACAAGTAGAAATACAATAAATCGAGCAAAAAATACTTTACTAGTAGCGCCCCAAGATTTTACCCGCGTAGTTCCCGTTCTAGTTGTTTTCCCGCGTTAAAAAATAGTTTATGTACTATTAGATATTTTAAATTTTCTTAGATTTTTTGTTTAACGTATACGATTTTGGGGGGGGGGTCATGTCCTCTGTGACCCCCCAAAAAAAAACCAGTACAACCTACCTCAATATGGGTATCAAATGAAAGGACTTGACTAGTAGAATACATGTCACTATGACAAATTTCAAATCCAAGATGGCCGCTACCACAAAATGGCGAATTTTATTTTTCACTACTATCTCAAAATGGGTATCAAACGAAAGGGCTTGACTAGTAAAATACATGTCACTATGACAAATTTCAAACCCAAGATGGCTGCTTCCACAAAATGGCGAAATACATATCTTTTTTCACAACTCCCTTACTTAATATGGGTATCAAATGAAAGGGCATTACTAGTAGAATGCTGTTCAGATAACAAATCTGAGGTAGTCGGGGTTGATCAACATTTTTAATTTTGTTTCTGTTATATCGTTCCAGTAGTTCATAAGATTAGCGCTTTCAAACAACAAAACAAACTCAGTTTTATAATATTAGTATAGATTCGTTCGAATGATATGAATGATAAGTTAAAATTCAAAGAACTGTTGAAAATATTATCTACGAATAAGTAATACTTACCTACTTGTGAAAGAATATGGACACTGAAATTTACTTTACTCCCGAAATAGGGGCTATCCAAAAATAGGTTATGTATTCAAAAATAGGTAGTGTACAAAATTTAAAACGCCAATTTAGGCCGTCAAGCTATTAATATAAATAACTACAGGTACTTAAGTTTTTTAACGTAATCTCTCTGCCGATGAGTTTTCTTGATGGATCGATGCAAAAAAGCGAATGCGTAATATGATTATCATATTAATAATAATAATAATAAATTTATTTCAAAAGTAAAGTAAACTACAAATTTAAATGGAACACTTTGTGGATCTTAAAACTAATTACGTTGTACTCTAGAAACTGCACTAGGCTAATAATGCCTGTGTTGCATAATCTAGTGTATTCCGCCTTGAAAAATAACAATACAGTAAAATACACGAAATAACATTATTTTAACTTTGATATACGAGCGTGTGTGAAATTGTTTGCTTTTATATTTATATTAGGGTGTGTGTATGTGAGTGTGGGTGTGGGTGTGTGTGACGCTGCGAGGAAGGGTGTGTGTGTGTGTGTGTGGGTGTGTGACGCTGCGAGGGAGGGTGTGTGTGTTGTGGGTGTGTGACGCTGCGAGGGAGGGTGTGTGTGTGTTTGCATGCGTAAGTAGATAAGTGTGTGGTGCGAGGGTGTATAATTGTGTGTAGTTTGATGCTAGGCTATTTATATTATTTTGATTAATCATTTTTCAACATTTCGACAATGGAGTGATGCTTACCTACCAAAAACCTATAATGTGCGACATTACCATTAGACGGTTACTAGATATTTTTTCACAGTGTACCATTAAATCCTATACCAGACCCCCACACAGTCATTCATCCATGATTTAGATACACACCACGAACTGCAGAGTCATGAGATGCAGAGAGTTCAACCCAGGCCCCTACCGCTACATGTGCGGATTTATAAAAAGTTCTGTCTCATTATATGTCAATCTCTTGAGGTAGCTAGTAACTTTAAATTTACACTTGCGTCGAGTTTCATTTATGATATCAAGACCTTTGTCCAAAGCTTGATAAATAAAGGGACCTCTATAGGCAAAGCGTCTTTGGGCAAAATTAGTTTTGGCTGGTGGAAGTTTCCAAAAGTTTCGTCTGGAGGATCTTTGGGATTCACTGACCGATAAATGAGCTGTTTTATGGAATCTTAGAGCGGTAGCTAGAATATAGAGCTGCCTAACACTCAAATGGTCTGTAACACGATACAACTGGTCAGTAGGGTATCTATACGGCTTTCGATAGGCTACTTTTAGAACTGCTCGTTGTGCTCGCTCAACTTTTATAAGCAACGTTTTAACACAGGCGCCCCAACACACCACACCATAACCGATGATAGACTGGCACAAGGCAAGGTAAACAATCCTTAGGGTGTCAGGAGAAGCAACTGCTCCAAGTTTTTAAAGATATGTAATAGTTTCTTGAGCCTGTTGCAGATGGCTTCGATTTGTTCGGTCCATGACAATCTATCATCAATGTTGACACCAAGATACCTGAGATGGCGGGCTTGTTCTATTACCGCACATGAACAGTTTCGTACATCTGGGTAGTTGCATTGGTGTAATTTTAGCTGAATAGGTGAACTAGGTCCGGAACGTTCACTTATTTTGAAGGCCAAAATTTAGTTTTACTGCTGTTTAGGGTGAGTAGGTTATTCCGAAGCCAAGATTCGACTTTTGCGAGGCCTTTATGGGCTACATCAACCACATCATCCCAGTTTTTCCATAGAACAGCAAAACTGTATCATCAGCGAAGGCCAGTATTTTTGTCTGTCGGAGCTCGAGATCACACAAGGAGTTTATGTACACCAAGAAGAGGTTGGACCTAATACACTTCCTGTGGAACTCCTATATCAACGTCAGCAACTGCACTATAGGTATTTCCAATGCGGACCCTCTGACTTCGGTTTGAGAGGTAAGACCTAAACCATTCCAGTGGTAGGCCTCTAATGCCTAACATTTCTAACTTTTTTATAAGAATTGGCCTAGAAACCGTGTCAAAGGCCTTGGCCAAGTCTAGAAACACTGCAATACTCCTTTACCGCTGTCAATGTGTTCAGTGACTTCACCTACTAGTGAAGCCACTGCATCCTCTGTTGATCTATTTCTACGGAAACCAAATTGATTAGATGACAGTAAATTATTTGTTTCTAGGTAATTGAGTAAGCGTTTGTTTATAACCCTTTCCAATACCTTTGACAAGGTTGGAAGCAGCGAGATTGGCCTATAGTTTGATACTATCGTTTTATCGCCAGCTTTATATATGGGACTTACAATAGCAGTTTTTAAGGCTATGGGAACTACACCTGTGATCATGCTTAGATTGCAAATATATGCAATGGGTTCTGCTAGAACGTGTTTAGCTCGTTACAGTGATTCATTTCCAATTTTGTCCCAGCCAGGAGAAGATGAAGATTTTAGTTCCGAGAGTATTTTCATTACTTCTACATTATCTGTGGGCGATAAAAACAAAGAGTTAGTTTGGGTAGATTTCGCAGGCTTTAGTGCATCAGCCAGTTGTTTTTCACTTTTGTTTATGTCACTTAGTATGTCATTGGCCAAATTTTTTCCAATGTTAGAAAAATAGTTGTTCACATAATTGACTGATGTTTCGTCAGAACCTTGGGACTTTAGTAAAGCGGTCGATTCTTGTCTAATTGGATTAATACTACACATGTTTTTTACATTTTCCAGAGCTTTTACTGTCACCATGTGAGCATTGTATAGTGTCATGTTCGTGCTGTCTTTTCAATTTTTTATGAGGGTATTGCAACATTTTCTGTAATTTTTATAGATATCCAATAAATCTAGGTCATGTGGGTTTCTTTTAGTTTGCTTGTGGAGGGCATCTCGTTTTCTTATACACTTCAGTAAACCTCGTGTCATCCAAGGCTTACACAAGAACTTGGCACTGTGTTTTTTTTTACTATATGCGTATTGTCTCTGATACATTCAGTAATTACTTTGATAAAATAATCTGTTGCAGTTTTACATTATTGTCAGTGTATAATAAAGTCCAGTCTCTGTGTTCGAGTTCGGATATATATGTTTCATAGTTTAGTTTTTCTGTATGTGTTATTTTTTGCTGTGTCTGTGTGTGAATTTCAAGCGACGTTAATACTGTGTAATGATCTGTTATGTCCGAGTCGCACACCAAGACCCGGCTGGAAATTTACTTCTAATGAGAGAGTGATCAAGACATGTAAGACTGTCACGTGTGGGCAACAAGTGTCCAGGTATAAAACCATAGTGAGCCGACAGTTCTAAATAGTCTTGTGACCTGATGTCTTTACTGTGTGGTGAAATGTCTATATTTAGATCTCCCGTGATCAGTGCGGAACCTTTAATTATTGACAAAGTATCTTCCAGTGATGTTAAAAATCTATTTGTACATTTGAAGGACGGAGAGCGATATATTGCCAAGATGGTGAGCCGGCCCTCAATTTTAATTACAAGACAGTTCGCGTCCTGAAAATCTGGTTCTTGAATTTCTATTAATAAATCATTTCTGGCGTACACCACTATGCCGTCGTTTTGGTTTAAGTATTTTTTAGAATAATGACACGTATAATTATTTATATCAGTTGGGTTGTATGAGTCATCCAGTCTACATTCTGTAAGCACAATCACATGCGGCATTAGTTCAAGTCGCCTTACAAAACTGCTAAGGAGTCTAAGTTCTTTCTTACACTCCGTATATTTTGATTAATTACTAAAATTTTTTTATTAATGTCCCCCAATATGTGTCTACACTCCTCCGGCGAAAAGGTCTGACAGCTTTCGATAAGTGTGGTACTGTCTATACTTTCAATTATTTCAACACTACTCATAATTTTTAATTACTTTGAATGCAATTGCAAAACGCAAATTGCGAAGTGTATTTATGTACTTTAAGATGATCAGTACCACACTAATCACAGTTACCAGACTTTGCCATCGAGCCATTTTTATAAACACATTTCGGAGACAGTCTATATTTTTTAATATTACTATTTTATATTTTTTAGTAAAGACATGCAGTTTCTTTTTATAA
Source organism: Ectropis grisescens (assembly GCA_017562165.1). Lineage (NCBI taxonomy): Eukaryota > Metazoa > Arthropoda > Insecta > Lepidoptera > Geometridae > Ectropis > Ectropis grisescens. The sequence continues at coordinate 24,987,728 of CM029788.1, forward strand.
GCAATCGTGCAATTATAGGTATTATGAAACCCACTTTTCCCACATTTTTCTCTGCGAATAGATAAATTACAACATAGACATAATATTATGACACGGAATTGATATTTCACGTCATTGATATGCGCACGCTTCTTATCAGTTATATTCTTCAAGGACTTGTCTATTTATGGCGTAAGTTGTAGCTATTGAAATATCGTTTTCAAGGACTTCACTATTTCAATTTACCGTGTTCATTATAATACAGGAAAACTTTAGTGAAAGAAAAGAATTTTAATTTTTATAATGAAAGGTTACATGTTTTTCGTACTTGCCACTATTTTCGTCCAAACATTACAGGCGCTTTCAAACACAATGATAGGGATCGGTAATATCTTGGCTGATACTTTTGGTGCGGCTCTTTCACCTGCGACATTAGCATAGAATTTCCAGTGATACCACCAACAAGCAGTAATGAAGAAGCATTGCAGTGTTCCAGTTTGCAAGACGATGTGTCCGGAAAACTTTAAGTTATACTTCAGAATTGCAAAAACCTAAGTATTAAATTTAAAGAAAAAGAAGAAACAACATAATACTTTTATTACAATATAATACAATAACAAAGACACTGAAATCACATTTGGCACGAATTTAAAGTGATTGGCGTAAATTATCCCACAGCCGAACATAGGCCTGAAATAAATATTACACATTTACCTAATGATATTACAGAATATCACAGATTTCTAAAACATAAGGCAGAATATGAAAATGTTCAAAACATAATTCGGATGCCTGGAAAAAATGCAGTTCGATCAGCCAGTGATTTGAACTCTTCTTGTCCAAATAACTGTAGGTAATATATAACAACGTGTGAAGTATGACGAATTGTTCATCATAAGAAAAAATATGTACCTATATGTCGCATAAGTTGAACCTAAATATATGAAACGTACCTATTTCACGTGACGTGGTTGTTGGTTGTGATTGTAAGCTACGCTTCCAATGCACATGACTACGAGGCTATGCAAACAGATCAATGGACAGAATTTATGACACATCAAAGGAAAAACGATTTGCTGCACGAATCTATATCCATTTTAGATTGAGCCATGGAAATAAAGCTCAAAGTTCGTAGTTTCACCAAACATGAAAACCTTACCGGTTACAGCGTAGGTCAGAAGTTGTGGTCGGCGATGCCTGACGTTTTTACCACAATAACAGATGATTGTAGACGTAGTTTATTTGGAAAGGCCAGTAATATTTGCTTTTGTATTTTCAGATCGAAGAATACGAGTACATTTTGGTAGAACTCTTTGCGGAGTCCGTCTGGGGAAGTCACCTTTGCATTTATTCTACCGCCAAGCAGTAATGTGCAAACATTACCGTGTTCCGGTTTGCAGGGCAATGTTTCCAGTTAAATTAATGGGCATAGAGGTAAAATATCTTATATCTCCGGGAGACGAGCGCAGTGCAGTACTATGTAATGATTTGGGGTCTTCATGTTCCAATAGCTGGGTGTCACTGTGCTGTTATGTGGCAGGCATGTTGTTTACCATCAGGCACATGTCCTGCTTGTCTCGGTGTTCTATACTATTAAAAAAACAGGCTATGAGTGGGCACAGGTAGAGCCATTGTGGTGGTTTATAAATGTGAAGGCAACTGAAAATGAAATTTGGTACAGAGTAGTTGCTTAAGAAACATCATAGGCCGAATATCCGTGGTCATAGGCTACGCTTTATATTCCGAAACAATAGTTGTAAGAGTTTGGTAATGGGGATGAAAGTTTGTGTAGAAGTTTTGTCAGTTTTGAAACTAGAAGCTGGGCATTTTTTAAATGTTATAGTAGTAGGAGATCCCGCTATACCTTCACCGAGCTGTTTATTGGATGAAAAGTTTTTTATATGCAATTTAATATGTCAACATTGCAAATGGGTTGTCTAAAAAATTTCAGTCCAGAATATGATTACTTACTTAATTAACAATAATTTTTTTTTAATATTTCACTTAAATTGATTGAATTTTAGATAAAAATATACAACATAACTTATTATTTTGGCTTTACTCAGTGCTTACGAAATATCATTACGAAATTCAACCCCTAAGGGTGTAAAAAACAGGATGGAAGTTTGTATGAAACATTTTATTCCTTAAATGTATTCGCATAAAATTTCGCACAAATTGAGCATGATCAAAATAATGAATTATGTATTACAGTATTTTTCAAAACTCAACCTCCAAAGGGGTGAAATAAGGGATGAAAGTTTGTTTGAAACTTTGATTGTTAATTAATCATATTCTGGACTGAATTTTTTTAAGCAACCTATTTGCAATATATTTATTGACATATTAAAATTACATATAAAACACTTTTCATGCAATAAACAGCTCGGTGAAGGTCGTTGTATAGCGGGATCTTAGACTATAGTCAAAGTTTGTAAAATATTTACTCTTGAATGAACGGTATTTATGCTTTCAGCGATAAGGCAGCCCAATATTGCACTACTTTACTATGTTTTGTTTATTTTTGCTGTGTATTCTTTTTTGGTGTGTCAATAAAGAGTATCTATCTATTCGGAGAGAATAAATTACTCACAGTGACAAATTGATAAGACGCGAGGTGCAGCTAGTTTGTTTTACTTTTATCGGTTTTACTGACCGCTATCTCGCCTGATGTTGAGCGACGATGCGGTCTACGATGGAGCGTGTTTACCTAAAAGAAACCGATATACTCTCGATTTGGAAACACAAAGATTGTTACCATCGGGAAAACCCTCTCAGGCAATGTATTCCACAGCCTAGACGTTCTTATCACAAAAGTAAAGTCAAATCTCTTCGTTCGTTTAGTTTTGTATAGTTTTCCGATATTCAGTCGTGTTCAGTTTGTTTTGGCCACATCCAGGCTGACGTAGATCGTCGGCCGGTGGTAGAGGGTGAGGGTGTCCACGTGTGGGCAGTGGTCGAGTGGTCAGTCCCCGGGCGACCGCCGCCGCCGCGCCATGGCTCGCGTCACCACTCTCTAACCCGCCACTAGCCGGACTGTTCACCATGACCGATGACATACCAGGTGACGTGACATCATTATACAGCTTACCAGGAAATAGATTTTAAACTTAGCTTAGAGTTACAACTTACATGGCTGCAAGGAAGCAAGGAACACTTATACTAAGTCGAGGGTAGCGTGCGCACTCACTCATCAGAAGAAACTTTCACTATTCAATCGTGACAGTACTTGATATGCACAAACACTAGCAGTGTCCTGCGGATTTACTCGCGTAGTTATCATTGCCGGAAGTGTTATTCCAGACAATAGTTTTTTTTTTAATAAAGAGTGACGAGACGAGCAGGACATGTGCCTGATGGTAAACAACATGCCTGCCACATAACAGCAACAACATGCAGCTATTGGAACATGAAGAGTCAAAATCATTACCTAGCACCGCACTACGCTCGTCACCCAGAGATCTAAGTTGTTATATCTCTAAGCCCTGTAATTTCTCTTCCCTGTAATTTTTCTTTTTATAATTACGTTCCAAATATCAACCCGCATTTCTACTACCTAACTAAATCGGCTATATGCTATGCTATCATTTCAAGCGAAAAGTAAAGCGAGAGCAATATCAAACCTAAGACAGTTTCTTAAGCGGTAGACCCTCGATCTGTTCAGTCGTTCCGACGTGATTGCAATAACGTCCAAACTTCCGCATGTGTAATTTTTGGACCCAACAAAATTTATAGAACAGCCAGTTTATTCGCCATTTTAGTGTTGTCCTTATGTTGTTTATTATGAAAATTACAATCCGCCCATAATACGGGTGATTTCCCCAATACAGTACTACTCAATGGCTTGTTTATATATGTATTCCGTGCAGCGAAAGCAATTATATTTGTCAGTGGGTAGTGGGTTTAAATCGATCAATGAATGAACTAGCCAGAATAGGTATTGACATAATTTTATCATTTTTTTTTTCATTATAGCTTTACCGAGGCAATCTGAATTGGTTTGTATTTTATGCTTCTTGAACACTCATCTTCGATCTCATCTCATCTTTTTTCCAATTTGACGTTGAATTCCTTGTTTTATAATGATATCTACTGTGATTATTATTGTTTTCCCAATTGATTAATACATAAACACGGATAAATAAGAAGTAAAAAATAAAATGGAAAAGAAAAATAAAAAACTAATGTCCGAATAACCCACCCTTAACTGCTCACGACGCAAAAGTGCCCATGATGCTCGCCGCGTTCCCACGCTGAATGGCAATGGCCAACCTTTGCTCCAGGAACGCGCCGGAGCGGGAGTCACCCTTATTCTCCCTGAGCCTGCGCCCTAATTCTGAGAGGAACCCTTTAGCCTCTGCCTCCGACACCCCAAGGTCTCCACGGCAACAGGTACAAATTCGTACTGCGACATCAACATACCATACTTTCGCTTATTCTTATCAGCGGCATCCTATGCCACGGCTTAATTTGACTTTTGATTTTTTGTTTTATATAGTGATTATTATTGTTTTCCCAATTTGACATTTAATTATTTTGATATTGTTGTTAGTAGGTATTGTTTTTCCTGTTGACATTAAGTTACTTGTTATTTATTGATTTTGTTATTATTATTGTTTTTCTTACTTGACAGAGTGGTTCTTTGTTATTCATAGATATTATTAATAGATTGAATTTTGTTTCGTTTCTGCTCAATTTTTTTTAAATTTATATTTGTGGATGTAATGTATGGCTTGTCGCACGTGTTGGCATGTCTGTAAGCGCGACAAGTAGTTAATGAATAAATAAATAAATTTTAAAATTTTAACCGACTTCGGCGGTTGTTTAGTATGTACCTATGTTACGAGTTAGTGCTAATTGTAAATTGATTTTGAATATTTCTTTTTTTTTTTGATAGATCATACTTCAGAAGTGGTCCCATTTAGGTAATGTAACATCAAATAAAAATAATAATTCTGTACTGTCTGACCTTAGCTTAATCTTCAATACCTATGCAAGAGATGTGTGCTTCTAAAATGCAAGATTAAGTTCATACAAAATATATCAAGTTGTTTTATTTAATTTTTAGATTGGTCATTGAATTTGCACCAGTTTCACTTCTTTTATTGTTGAAGTCAATAACTAGGTAAGCCATAAAATATATATACATTTATTGAACTTGGCTCTCATTTCATTCACATTTATGTTTTTGATGGGATTACAATAGGCAAATCTTACCCTGATGTTTGATCCAATACTTTCTCAATGTAGTATTTTTTTTGTTGGTTATCTCTATTGGGTCTGAACTTTTCCGGAACTTTAGAACTTTTAGTTCAGAATCGTAATAACCGGTGCGAGCATCTATAACTGGGCCCTGGAAAAATGTTCAAATTTTATCTGGTTGTGTAGCCCAATATTTCCAGATCTGGTTGTTTTGCGCTTCTCTAGAATCTGTCTGTATCTTACAAGTAGTGATTTAATAACATAATAATAGCTTTTATTGCTCTAGATGCGAGTTTTTGACTGAGCTCTTAAATATATTCAAAGCTTACCTGGCTGTATGATACTTTGTCATAGTTTTATTGTTCCTGTGCTTTACTTGCTGTACTTTATAAAATTTCACAAGACACAGACCCTGGTCTTGCCGGTTGTAGCTACAACGCAGATAAAATAACGGGTTAGCCAAGACTAGCCCGGTCCTCTATATAATTTGAACCACGTACATAAATAATACTCCACAAAGTAAAATTGATATACCGGGGGAACATGGCGGTAATGTAAATGTTGCATGCAAGCGACCACTGACCTCAACTGCCGCTGCCGTAGGTGCCTAGTGCACGTTTCCTACAATCCTACATTCCCTCTCTTTGTGTCAAGTCATATTTATTACATTACAAAACCGTGCTCCGCTGTTTCACACGCCGATATTAAATAAAACCTTCCCCAGGTATTGGTAAATCAAATACATAAAATGTTGTAAAGAATGACACGCACAAAACAATAAAGATACAGATTCTTTCATTCTTCTCACTGTCTTCTCATAACCACGGTTGTAAACGTGGGAGTCCGTGTCTACACAGTGAGAAGGTCATTAGGAGCCAGTGCCTTTCTAATACTACTCCTGTCGTTGAAGCGATACGCTGTTTGAGGAATAAATATACTATTGTGGAAATAATGCGGAACAGCTGAAATGCTGTGATCAGTTGACGGCGTCGATGCCGAATTTGGCGCTCACGCCTGAGATGTAACGCCCTAGTGGTGAATCAGTGGTAACGCTGCCGAAACGTTGAGGTAATGAAATAATAATGTTGGTCCTGTATAGTATTTAGATTAAGTGTTAAAATCGCGAATGTTTAAAAACAAATAAAAATAGATTCTTTACCGCGATTTGCTTATTGTCAGGCTATGATATCGACCTGGGATGTAAAACATTTTCCTAGAAAAAAAGTAGATGGTGGCTACCGCAGTTAGCTCCAGAAAGTCTTTAACGCCTACCAAATTGGAGGCTAGTGTAGAATACGAAGAGCCCTTACACCTTACAGACTAATTATACTTCCCTACCTGCATATGTAAACTTACTTATATATACTCATAGCATACTCGAAGCATTCTATAACTACTTACTTGAAGCATCTTACTATATCTACTAGAGCGCCTTAGACGTTATGACCTCTGCTTGGGCTGGCACCGATAAGGACAATCAACGATCGGCCTAGTGTATACGAATGGGGCTGCTTGGGCTGGAAATGGCTGACTTGTAGTTGGTACTTACGTAGAGGTAGAGCCAATATACTTTTTGTGCAATCTGATATTTCGTCAGTTACCGAATGTAGTTATCAATTACCAAAACAAACACGAAGCACGTGCTTACATGTAGTTACTTGTTGATGTGAATTTGCATCCGTAAAAACTCCGTATTAACTGATGCGGATGTGAATTCGGATGCAGATGTCTTAATTAATGCGAATATTCCGCATTTGCGGATGCGGACACGAATATTCGTAACACCCCTGGTACATATAATGAAACACAAAGCTCAGGAAGTAGGACGTACTTATTCACTCTGATATTGGTGAATGAATCTGCACATATCACAAAAGGGGGACTCGCGTCCTACCATCTAATTACGCCAAATATCGCAAAACTCATAATACTAAAGTAATAAACAACTGTGATAGCTTAAAACTAAAAGAAAATAAAACAAATTGTTGGAAATGTCATTAAATTTTACAATTACAGGTCGATAGTAGGCGCGACGACTAAAAAAGGATTTTTTTTATTTCTCACAAAAATTTACGATTAAAAATTGCTTAAAAGTTTCGAGTGACGTCACTTTATGTTACGATTTTTACGAAAAAGTGACGTCACAACACGCACTCCAGCAGTTTGATGATCTATATCTTTGTCGATTTTTAGGGTTGTCCCTCGAAATGAAAAAACGGAACCCTTAAAGGATCACTTTGTGTCCATCCGTCTGTCCGTCTGTCTGTTAAGAGCCTTTTCCTAAGGAACGCGTCGAGGTATCAAGCTGAAATGTATATCAAATACTCAAGTCTACTGTCCTTTCAAGCTGTGAAAAAATCAAACTTCTCAGCTGACGCAATCAAAAGATACAGCCAAATTTTCCACACTCGCAAGGGAATCAAAACCTACAGTGTCCCTAGGTACTTCCTGTGAACTCAGAATCTTTGAGTTTGCTAAGAAGCAACGTCTTATGGCACAGATAAAGGAAAAAATGCGAAATCCGTTAATTTTTAGTTTCGTCGTATAGTAAAAACACTTTTCATAATTTTAAACTTAAAAATAGCATAACATTTACCTTTAAACCTACAGGTTTGTACAGAACCCAAGGTGCGTGAGTCCGACTCGCACTTGGCCGGTTTTTATCAATAATTTGATAACAAATTATACGTATCCCATATTTATTCATTTTTTACTGGGCAGAGCCTTTATTAACAAAACCAAAATACAATGAGAACTACACTACACTACAAGCCTACCTAACTAACTACTTACACTAAGCACACCTGAATTATCTATAGACCACTGTAGGTCTACAGATAATCAAGATGTGCAAGTCCACTACCAATCGGAAGCGTACCCAGCATGCTAGCGGCATTACCACGCTGAATGGCAATGCTTATGCGTTGGGCCAAATAAACGCCAGCATTTTGGTCACGCGTCGCGTCGACAAAGCGCTCGGATAGGCTTTTGAAGATGAGGTGAGCTCCCGGCCCCCACGGGCCCAATGTCTCAACCCCAAAGGGCTCAAATATGTAACCACTTCCGAGAGTTGCATATTTGCGCCGTTTGAGTCGCTCAGCTGAATTAGCCGCTGCACCGGCCCTACTATCTGTCTCTGGAAGATGTGATGGTGCCAGAGTATCGACGCAAGTTGCGTCCCACACTAGGGGCCGACCCAACTTCCAAGGCACAACAGTCATGCCGTCAGGTCTTTTGCCATCGTCGCGCGCAAGACCACTCGGTTCGAGTATGGCTGGGACATTGGCGGTGGAAAAAGCCCGGCGTATGATGTCGTTCAGGCGGGCGTGGCGGCCAATACGACCCGCGCTTTTCGAGCAAGAGAGACCGTGGTGACCGAGTTGGTCGACGACAGTACCACAATGGCAGCGATGGGCTTCATAGCACCTCGCACCCAAGCGCAAGCTAACAGCTAGACGAAATGCAGTTGGATCTAATAGGCTACCGGTATTGAAATATGGCAAAGCTTGTAACCAAAGGCCCGATTCCCACACAGACACAGCAAGGATACGAGCACGATCCGCGATACTAGGACACGCATCGAGAAGAGAGTTCCGCGCTAGATCGCAGATAGGTCGATCCCTCTGTCTCTGAGATGACAGACACCTGGGGAAATCGTTGTTTGGACAAGCCAGGCATTCTTAGCCTCGCACAAATTAGCTACTACTACATCCGAATGGCCTAATGAGGGTGCGAGAATTTTTTCGATTAGATTTTGAGTACTATGAACTCAGGACAACAATGGCGGTAAAGCTACATTTGAAATTTGGCGGACCCCTAGGCCTCCCAACCTTATGGGTAGTGAGGCTTGTGACCATGCCCTCCCACTCAAGTCCACATTCAACACCGATATTAAAGATTCCTTTACGACATTGTCTAAGCTCCAAAGGAGCTCACCATGTTTCCACATCGTAAAACGTACATAAATTTCGGAACAAAGAGACAATGCCGAATAATTGTTAACGCCATATGGGCGTTTGGGCGCCATCGGAACTATAATATGTTATATCAATGATAAATTTGTTATATCAATGTTATATAATATACTAGCTTTTACCCGCGACTTCGTCCGCGCCACATATTTATTAAAGTAATTGAGGCAATACCTACCTACTCGTATTTCTAACACCATACAAATTCACGTTTCCTAATCAAAATCGGTCTAAGTCAAAGTTTTATATTTATTAATAAATGTGTACAATTTACACGACAAACTACAAAAAAACTATGTTCTCAAAAAAAAATTTTTTCTCAAAAACAGACTTTAATTTAAAATCATATTGGGACGGTCCACCAAATTTTATTTGAGTCTATTAGTAGATATTAGTAGATATATCGTCTGATTACATGAACGCAAATTTTAGATTGTTGTTCATATTTCAAAAACCGCCGCACTGATTTCTCTTGAACTATAATCTACCAACCAAAAAATAACCATCTAAATTGATTTACAATTGGAAATACAATTGGATTGAAAACCTCCTCCTTTTTTGAAGTCGGTTAAAAATAGCATACAAAGAGTGCAAAGATCCTTCCATGCACACTTTTACTCCTCATTTCCACTCTTTTCAACTCTTTTTCTGTGATAAAAAGTCGCCGTTGTCCTTTCCTAAGTCTAGTCTATCTTTGACCGGTGTGAAGTTGGCAGCCAAAAGTTTCTGCCATATTATCCGACCAAATTGAAATGGTATTTTTTATGAAATTTGCTAAAATCGATAAATCTTATGCTGATGCCTTAAACCAAAAAAGAAAATGGTGAGACGTGATATATAAAACCTTATAATCCTCCGAAACAAACCAAATTAACTATATTAACACACTAACACAGAGGATTGCCAGTAACGCTTTCTTTAGCCGATTACTACCTGCCGGCCCCTAAAATTTAATACACTTGTTTACTAATTTTATTAACAAATGTATGCGTAACAAACTAAACATAATCAGAATGCGGCTAAAGGTTTCTACACCCAGAAATTGCCATCTGAAATTGCTCGGGTACAGAAATCTTAGGAGGAAAAGTTGGCTGCTGGCTTATCGTGACCTCCCACAGCTGAAACTAGCCAGAAATCTTATCATTTCATCTAGATCTATACATATACTATCCAAATAAATCAACAAAGATAAGGCTTTATACCGCTTTAACCCTAAACCTGCCGCACGAACATGATTGGTGAAAAAGCTAAACTCTAAGACGCAACATGCTCGATTACGACCTGTAGGCCCCTGAAATACTGAAGTTTTACTATTATTCCAATAGAATGATACCTATTCTACCTGAAAACATAGTGAGAATGTGGCTAAACGATTCCTTAACCTTCAAATCAGGTCATGAAAAATTAACGAAATTTTTATTCGCCAAGTCCACGTTTCTTTCAATACTGCGACCTGACGGCCCCTGAAATTATGAAATATTGTGTAATATTATTGTAGTTTGTTTCATGCGCTATCTAAAAAACTTAAAAAGAATGCGGCTAAACGGTTTCTACACCCAGAAATTGCCATCTGAAATTGCTCGGGTACAGAAATCTTAGGAGGAAAAGTTGGCTGCTGGCTTATCGTGACCTCCCACAGCTGAAACTAGCCAGAAATCTTATCATTTCATCTAGATCTATACATATACTATCTAAATAAGTCAACAAAGATAAGGCTTTATACCGCTTTAACCCTTAAACCTGCCGCACGAACATGATTGGTGAAAATGCTTGACTCTAAGACGCACCATGCTCGATTAGACCTGTAGGCCCCTGAAATACTAAAGTTTTTAATATTACTCCAACAGAATGATACCTATTCTACCTGAAAAACATAGTGAGAATGTGGCTAAACGATTCCTTAACCTTCAAATCAGGTCATGAAAAATTAACGAAATTTTTATTCGCCAAGTCCACGTTTCTTTCAATACTGCGACCTGACGGCCCCTGAAATTCTAAAATATTTTGTATTATTATTGTAGCCTGTTTCATGTGTTATCAAATAAACGTAGTCAGAATGCGGCTAAAAAGGTTTCTACACCCAGAAATTGCCATCTGAAATTGCTCGGGTACAGAAATCTTAGGAGGAAAAGTTGGCTGCTGGCTTATCGTGACCTCCCACAGCTGAAACTAGCCAGAAATCTTATCATTTCATCTAGATCTATACATATACTATCCAAAAAAAATCAACAAAGATAAGGCTTTATACCGCTTTAACCCTAAACCTGCCGCACGAACATGATTGGTGAAAAAGCTTGACTCTAAGACGCAACATGCTCGATTACGACCTGTGGGCCCCTGAAATACTGAAGTTTTTTAGTATTATTCCAATAGAATTATACCTATTCTACCTGAAAAACATAGTGAGAATGTGGCTAAACGATTCCTTAACCTTCAAATCAGTTCATGAAAAATGAACGAAATTTTTATTCGCCAAGTCCACGTTTCCTTCAATACGGCGACCTGACGGCCCCTGAAATTCTGAAATATTGTGTAATATTATTGTAGCCTGTTTCATGTGTTATCAAATAAACATAGTCAGAATGCGGCTAAAGGTTTCTACACCCAGAAATTGCCATCTGAAATTGCTCGGGTACAGAAATCTTAGGAGGAAAAGTTGGCTGCTGGCTTATCGTGACCTCCACAGCTGAAACTAGCCAGAAGTCGTATCATTTCATCTAGATCTATACATATACTATCCAAATAAGTCAACAAAGATAAGGCTTTATACCGTTTTAACCCTAAACCTGCCGCACGAACATGATTGGTGAAAAAGCTTGACTCTAAGACGCACCATGCTCGATTACGACCTGTAGGCCCCAGAAATACTAAAGTTTTTAGTATTATTCCAACAGAATGATACGTATTCCACCTGAAAACATAGTGAGAATGTGGCTAAACGATTCCTTAACCTTCAAATCAGTTCATGAAAAATTAACGAAATTTTTATTCCCCAAGTCCACGTTTCTTTCAATACTGCGACCTGACGGCCCCTGAAATTCTAAAATATTTTGTATTATTATTGTAGCATGTTTCATGTGTTATCAAATAAACGTAGTCAGAATGCGGCTAAAAGGTTTCTACACCCAGAAATTGCCATCTGAAATTGCTCGGGTACAGAAATCTTAAGAGGAAAAGTTGGCTGCTGGCTTATCGTGACCTCCCACAGCTGAAACTAGCCAGAAATCTTATCATTTCATCTAGATCTATACATATACTATCCAAATAAGTCAACAAAGATAAGGCTTTATACCGCTTTAACCCTAAACCTGCCGCACGAACATGATTGGTGAAAATGCTTGACTCTAAGACGCACTATGCTCGATTACGACCTGTAGGCCCCTGAAATACTAAAGTTTTAATATTATTCCAACAGAATGATACCTATTCTACCTGAAAAACATAGTGAGAATGTGGCTAAACGATTCCTTAACCTTCAAATCAGGTCATGAAAAATTTACGAAATTTTTATTCGCCAAGTCCACGTTTCTTTCAATACTGCGACCTGACGGCCCTGAAATTATGAAATATTGTGTAATATTATTGTAGCCTGTTTTATGCGCTATCTAAAAACTTAAAAGAATGCGGCTAAACGGTTTCTACACCCAGAAATTGCCATCTGAAATTGCTCGGGTACAGAAATCTTAGGAGGAAAAGTTGGCTGCTGGCTTATCGTGACCTCCCACAGCTGAAACTAGCCAGAAATCGTATCATTTCATCTAGGTCTATACACATACTATCCAAATAAGTCAACAGAGATAAGGCTTTATACCGCTTTAACCCTAAACCTGCCGCACGAACATTAGTGGTGAAAAAGCTTGACTCTAAGACGCAACATGCTCGATTACGACCTGTAGGCCCCTGAAATACTGAAGTTTTTAGTATTATTCCAATAGAATTATACCTATTCTACCTGAAAAACATAGTGAGAATGTGGCTAAACGATTCCTTAACCTTCAAATCAGTTCATGAAAAATGAACGAAATTTTTATTCGCCAAGTCCACGTTTCCTTCAATACGGCGACCTGACGGCCCCTGAAATTCTGAAATATTGTGTAATATTATTGTAGCCTGTTTCATGTGTTATCAAATAAACATAGTCAAAATGCGGCTAAAAGGTTTCTACACCCAGAAATTGCCATCTGAAATTGCTCGGGTACAGAAATCTTAGGAGGAAAAGTTGGCTGCTGGCTTATCGTGACCTCCCACAGCTGAAACTAGCCAGAAATCTTATCATTTCATCTAGATCTATACATATACTATCCAAATAAGTCAAGAAAGATAAGGCTTTATACCGTTTTAACCCTAAACCTGCCGCACGAACATGATTGGTGAAAAAGCTTGACTCTAAGACGCACCATGCTCGATTACGACCTGTAGGCCCCAGAAATACTAAAGTTTTAGTATTATTCCAACAGAATGATACGTATTCCACCTGAAAAACATAGTGAGAATGTGGCTAAACGATTCCTTAACCTTCAAATCAGTTCATGAAAAATTAACGAAATTTTTATTCGCCAAGTCCACGTTTCTTTCAATACTGCGACCTGACGGCCCCTGAAATTCTAAAATATTTTGTATTATTATTGTAGCCTGTTTCATGTGTTATCAAATAAACGTAGTCAGAATGCGGCTAAAAGGTTTCTACACCCAGAAATTGCCATCTGAAATTGCTCGGGTACAGAAATCTTAAGAGGAAAAGTTGGCTGCTGGCTTATCGTGACCTCCCACAGCTGAAACTAGCCAGAAATCTTATCATTTCATCTAGATCTATACATATACTATCCAAATAAGTCAACAAAGATAAGGCTTTATACCGCTTTAACCCTAAACCTGCCGCACGAACATGATTGGTGAAAATGCTTGACTCTAAGACGCACTATGCTCGATTACGACCTGTAGGCCCCTGAAATACTAAAGTTTTTAATATTATTCCAACAGAATGATACCTATTCTACCTGAAAAACATAGTGAGAATGTGGCTAAACGATTCCTTAACCTTCAAATCAGGTCATGAAAAATTTACGAAATTTTTATTCGCCAAGTCCACGTTTCTTTCAATACTGCGACCTGACGGCCCCTGAAATTATGAAATATTGTGTAATATTATTGTAGCCTGTTTTATGCGCTATCTAAAAAATTTAAAAAGAATGCGGCTAAACAGTTTCTACACCCAGAAATTGCCATCTGAAATTGCTCGGGTACAGAAATCTTAGGAGGAAAAGTTGGCTGCTGGCTTATCGTGACCTCCCACAGCTGAAACTAGCCAGAAATCTTATCATTTCATCTAGGTCTATACACATACTATCCAAATAAGTCAACAGAGATAAGGCTTTATACCGCTTTAACCCTAAACCTGCCGCACGAACATTAGTGGTGAAAAAGCTTGACTCTAAGACGCAACATGCTCGATTACGACCTGTAGGCCCCTGAAATACTGAAGTTTTAGTATTATTCCAATAGAATGATACCTATTCTACCTGAAAAACATAGTGAGAATGTGGCTAAACGATTCCTTAACCTTCAAATCAGGTCATGAAAAATTAACGAAATTTTTATTCGCCAAGTCCACGTTTCTTTCAATACTGCGACCTGACAGCCCCTGAAATTCTAATATATTTTGTATTATTATTGTAGCCTGTTTCATGCGCTATCTAAAAACTTAATAAGAATGCGGCTAAAGGTTTCTACACCCAGAAATTGCCATCTGAAATTGCTCGGGTACAGAAATTTTAGGAGGAAAAGTTGGCTGCTGGCTTATCGTGACCTCCCACAGCTGAAACTAGCCAGAAATCTTATCATTTCATCTAGATCTATACATATACTATCTAAATAAGTCAACAAAGATCAGGCTTTATACCGCTTTAACCCTAAACCTGCCGCACGAACATGATTGGTGAAAAGCTTGACTCTAAGACGCAACATGCTCGATTACGACCTGTGGGCCCCTGAAATACTGAAGTTTTTAGTATTATTCAATAGAATTATACCTATTCTACCTGAAAAACATAGTGAGAATGTGGCTAAACGATTCCTTAACCTTCAAATCAGTTCATGAAAAACGAACGAAATTTTTATTCGCCAAGTCCACGTTTCCTTCAATACGGCGACCTGACGGCCCCTGAAATTCTGAAATATTGTGTAATATTATTGTAGCCTGTTTCATGTGTTATCAAATAAACATAGTCAAAATGCGGCTAAAAGGTTTCTACACCCAGAAATTGCCATCTGAAATTGCTCGGGTACAGAAATCTTAGGAGGAAAAGTTGGCTGCTGGCTTATCGTGACCTCCCACAGCTGAAACTAGCCAGAAATCTTATCATTTCATCTAGGTCTATACACATACTATCCAAATAAGTCAACAGAGATAAGGCTTTATACCGCTTTAACCCTAAACCTGCCGCACGAACATTAGTGGTGAAAAAGCTTGACTCTAAGACGCAACATGCTCGATTACGACCTGTAGGCCCCTGAAATACTGAAGTTTTTAGTATTATTCCAATAGAATGATACCTATTCTACCTGAAAAACATAGTGAGAATGTGGCTAAACGATTCCTTAACCTTCAAATCAGGTCATGAAAAATTAACGAAATTTTTATTCGCCAAGTCCACGTTTCTTTCAATACTGCGACCTGACAGCCCCTGAAATTCTAATATATTTTGTATTATTATTGTAGCCTGTTTCATGCGCTATCTAAAAAACTTAATAAGAATGCGGCTAAAAGGTTTCTACACCCAGAAATTGCCATCTGAAATTGCTCGGGTACAGAAATTTTAGGAGGAAAAGTTGGCTGCTGGCTTATCGTGACCTCCCACAGCTGAAACTAGCCAGAAATCTTATCATTTCATCTAGATCTATACATATACTATCTAAATAAGTCAACAAAGATCAGGCTTTATACCGCTTTAACCCTAAACCTGCCGCACGAACATGATTGGTGAAAAAGCTTGACTCTAAGACGCAACATGCTCGATTACGACCTGTGGGCCCCTGAAATACTGAAGTTTTTAGTATTATTCCAATAGAATTATACCTATTCTACCTGAAAAACATAGTGAGAATGTGGCTAAACGATTCCTTAACCTTCAAATCAGTTCATGAAAAATGAACGAAATTTTTATTCGCCAAGTCCACGTTTCCTTCAATACGGCGACCTGACGGCCCTGAAATTCTGAAATATTGTGTAATATTATTGTAGCCTGTTTCATGTGTTATCAAATAAACATAGTCAAAATGCGGCTAAAAGGTTTCTACACCCAGAAATTGCCATCTGAAATTGCTCGGGTACAGAAATCTTAGGAGGAAAAGTTGGCTGCTGGCTTATCGTGACCTCCCACAGCTGAAACTAGCCAGAAATCTTATCATTTCATCTAGATCTATACATATACTATCCAAAAAAATCAACAAAGATAAGGCTTTATACCGCTTTAACCCTAAACCTGCCGCACGAACATGATTAGTGAAAAGCTTGACTCTAAGACGCAACATGCTCGATTACGACCTGTAGGCCCTGAAATACTGAAGTTTTAGTATTATTCCAATAGAATGATACCTATTCTACCTTAAAAACATAGTGAGAATGTGGCTAAACGATTACTCAACCTTCAAATCAGTTCATGAAAAATTTACGAAATTTTTATTCGCCAAGTCCACGTTTCCTTCAATACGGCGACCTGACGGCCCCTGAAATTCTGAAATATTGTGTTATATTTTTGTAGCCTGTTTCATGTGTTATCAAATAAACATAGTCAGAATGCGGCTCATAGGTTTCTACACCCAGAAATTGCCATCTGAAATTGCTCGGGTACAGAAATCTTAGGAGGAAAAGTTGGCTGCTGGCTTATCGTGACCTCCCACAGCTGAAACTAGCCAGAAATCTTATCATTTCATCTAGATCTATACATATACTATCCAAAAAAATCAACAAAGATATGGCTTTATACCGCTTTAACCCTAAACCTGCCGCACGAACATGATTAGTGAAAAAGCTTGACTCTAAGACGCGACATGCTCGATTACGACCTGTAGGCCCCAGAAATACTGAAGTTTTTAGTATTATTCCAATAGAATGATACCTATTCTACCTGAAAAACATAGTGAGAATGTGGCTAAACGATTCCTTAACCTTCAAATCAGGTCATGAAAAATTAACGAAATTTTTATTCGCCAAGTCCACGTTTCTTTCAATACTGCGACCTGACAGCCCCTGAAATTCTAATATATTTTGTATTATTATTGTAGCCTGTTTCATGCGCTATCTAAAAAACTTAGTAAGAATGCGGTTTAAAGCTTTCTACACCCAGAAATTGCCATCTGAAATTGCTCGGGTACGGAAATCTTAGGAGGAAATTCTGAAATATTGTGTAATGTTATTGTAGCCTGTTTCATGCGCTATAGAATAAACGTAGTCAGAATGCTGCTAATCAGGGGCCGTCAGGCCGCAGTATTAAAGGAAACGTGGACTTGGCGAATAAAAATTTCGTGAATTTTTCATGAACTGATTTGAAGGTTAAGTAATCGTTTAGCCACATTCTCACTATGTTTTTCAGGTAGACTATGTGTCATTCTATTGGAATAATACTAAAAACTTCAGTATTTCAGGGGCCCACAGGTCGTAATCGAGCATGTTGCGTCTTAGAGTCAAGCTTTTTCACCACTAATGTTCGTGCGGCAGGTTTAGGGTTAAAGCGGTATAAAGTCTTATCTCTGTTGACTTATTTGGATAGAATATGTATATACCTATATGAAATGTTAAGATTTTTGGCTAGATTCAGCTGCGGGAGGTCACGATAAGCCAGCAGCCAACTTTACCTTCTAAGATTTCTGTACCCGAGCAATTTCAGATGGCAATTTCTGGTTGTAGTCACCTTTTAGCCGCATTCTGACAACGTTTATTTTATAGCGCATAAAACAGGCTACAATAATATATCACAATATTTCAGAATTTCAGGGGCCGTCAGGTCGCCGTGTTGAAGGAAACGTGTACTTGGCGAATAAAAATTTCGTTCATTTTTCATGAACTGATTTGAAGGTTAAGGAATCGTTTAGCCACATTCTCACTATGTTTCTCTGGTAGAATAGGTATCATTCTATTGGAATAATACTAAAAACTTCAGTATTTCAGGGGCCTACAGGTCGTAATCGAGCATGTTGCGTCTTAGAGTCAAGCTTTTTCACCAATCATGTTCGTGCGGCAGGTTTAGGGTTAAAGCGGTATAAAGTTTTATCTCTGTTGATTTATTTGGATAGTATATGTATAGATCTAGATGAAATAATAAGATTTCTGGCTAGTTTCAGCTGTGAGAGGTCACGATAAGCCAGCAGCCAACTTTTCTTCCTAAGATTTCTGTACCCGAGCAATTTCAGATGGCAATTTCTGGATGTAGAAACCTTTTAGCCGCATTCTGACTATGTTTATTTGATAACACATGAAACAGGCTACAATAATATATCACAATATTTCAGAATTTCAGGGGCCGTCAGGTCGCCGTATTGAAGGAAACGTGGACTTGGCGAATAAAAATTTCGTTAATTTTTCATGAACTGATTTGAAGGTTAAGGAATCGTTTAGCCACATTCTCACTATGTTTTTCAGGTAGAATAGGTATAATTCTATTGGAATAATACTAAAAACTTCAGTATTTCAGGGGCCCACAGGTCGTAATCGAGCATGGTGCGTCTTAGAGTCAAGCATTTTCACCAATCATGTTCGTGCGGCAGGTTTAGGGTTAAAGCGGTATAAAGCCTTATCTTTGTTGACTTATTTGGATAGTATATGTATAGATCTAGATGAAATGATAAGATTTCTGGCTAGTTTCAGCTGTGGGAGGTCACGATAAGCCAGCAGCCTACTTTTCCTCCTAAGATTTCTGTACCCGAGCAATTTCAGATGGCAATTTCTGGGTGTAGAAACCTTTTAGCCGCATTCTGACTATGTTTATTTGATAACACATGAAACAGGCTACAATAATATTACACAATATTTCATAATTTCAGGGGCCGTCAGGTCGCAGTATTGAAAGAAACGTGGACTTGGCGAATAAAAATTTCGTTAATTTTTCATGACCTGATTTGAAGGTTAAGGAATCGTTTAGCCACATTCTCACTATGTTTTTTAGGTAGAATAGGTATCATTCTGTTGGAGTATTATTAAAAACTTTAGTATTTCTGGGGCCTACAGGTCGTAATCGAGCATGGTGCGTCTTAGAGTCAAGCATTTTCACCAATCATGTTCGTGCGGCAGGTTTAGGGTTAAAGCGGTATAAAGCCTTATCTTTGTTGACTTATTTGGATAGTATATGTATAGATCTAGATGAAATGATAAGATTTCTGGCTAGTTTCAGCTGTGGGAGGTCACGATAAGCCAGCAGCCTACTTTTCCTCCTAAGATTTCTGTACCCGAGCAATTTCAGATGGCAATTTCTGGGTGTAGAAACCTTTTAGCCGCATTCTGACTATGTTTATTTGATAACACATGAAACAGGCTACAATAATATTACACAATATTTCATAATTTCAGGGGCCGTCAGGTCGCAGTATTGAAAGAAACGTGGACTTGGCGAATAAAAATTTCGTTAATTTTTCATGACCTGATTTGAAGGTTAAGGAATCGTTTAGCCACATTCTCACTATGTTTTTTAGGTAGAATAGGTATCATTCTGTTGGAGTATTATTAAAAACTTTAGTATTTCTGGGGCCTACAGGTCGTAATCGAGCATGGTGCGTCTTAGAGTCAAGCATTTTCACCAATCATGTTCGTGCGGCAGGTTTAGGGTTAAAGCGGTATAAAGC
The DNA here is from genome assembly GCA_017562165.1 of Ectropis grisescens. Lineage (NCBI taxonomy): Eukaryota > Metazoa > Arthropoda > Insecta > Lepidoptera > Geometridae > Ectropis > Ectropis grisescens. The sequence continues at coordinate 25,007,713 of CM029788.1, forward strand.
CTTATCTTTGTTGACTTATTTGGATAGTATATGTATAGATCTAGATGAAATGATAAGATTTCTGGCTAGTTTCAGCTGTGGGAGGTCACGATAAGCCAGCAGCCAACTTTTCCTCCTAAGATTTCTGTACCCGAGCAATTTCAGATGGCAATTTCTGGGTGTAGAAACCTTTAGCCGCATTCTGATTATGTTTAGTTTGTTACGCATACATTTGTTAATAAAATTAGTAAACAAGTGTATTAAATTTTAGGGGCCGGCAGGTAGTAATCGGCTAAAGAAAGCGTTACTGGCAATCCTCTGTGTTAGTGTGTTAATATAGTTAATTTGGTTTGTTTCGGAGGATTATAAGGTTTTATATCATCGTTTCACCATTTTCTTTTTGGGTTTAAGGCATCAGCATAAGATTTATCGATTTTAGCAAATTTCATAAAAAATACCATTTCAATTTGGTCGGATAATATGGCAGAAACTTTTGGCTGCCAACTTCACACCGGTCTATCTTTGCACCAAATTGTAACAAACTCTTTAAGTGGCTTAGGCGTTAACGGACAGAGAGAGTTACTTTCATATATATAACTTCATATTAGAACAAAAATAACGTACCTATTAAACAAAGAAAAAATGATATACCTAGTATAGACAATAGTAGGTAGATACACGAATTAAATTTATTACCTACCTCTTGATTAAAAAACATATAAAATTTAACAAACCTCCTTTAAAACTATTTACACTTCATTTTATTTCAGTGAATACAAAAAAGGGCTTCCTATTATGAATGTAAGAACTTAAATAATTCAATTATTTTTACAACACATTTACACAATTTCAGAAAATTATTTACACATAATTACCGTAAATCCACAGAAAAGCCTCTTATTACTTATTATGAATCTAACTTATTTACGTTTATAGAATTTCAAAACTCCTAAATTACCTATAATATTTAAGAACTCAGAAAATGGTTCAGAAAATGGGTTAAATTAGTCATTTTTTGACACTAATTAAAATCTTCACTTTAACATGAAAAAGCAATCTTTCTTTGAATAGACTTCCTACCTATTTTATTTAAAAGTATAACTTTTTAAGAAGATTGATAAGACAAAACACCTAGTAAAAAATACACACGATAATTGCTCATACAATTATCAACGACATTTAATAAAACCTATACTTAAGTACCAACAAATTGTATAGTATCCAAATGTACCTATACGAACAAATAATAACGACGAATAAAATCAGCAAGCAGTAAAATCACCCAACTAAAGAAAATAATTACTCAACAATCTAACCAAAAAAACCTAAATATACTATTTATTTCACGTTTTTTTTAATAATAATAAAATCGTGTAAATCAAATTGAAATCAATATTCAGTCAATATAAATGAATTTCTGACGAAAAACCTCATATATCGGACGCGTGTGTCACAATCGTCTGCCCTCATGTGTCTGCCTGTTCGGGTAAGCAAATTACACTTAGCGATATTTCCCATTTCCCCCCCTCGCCGTGTGCGCTCACGCCCGTCGCGCCGCGCGCGCGCCGCCGGCGGCGCGTCCTGCGATGTTCCGCGACGTTAATCAAAATCCCCTTATATAAATATCCCCGTATAGTTAGAAATTATAAAATTGCTGGAACAAACGTTTATCGACTCCATTTCAAGTGTCTAGATACAAAGTTTCATGGTTTTATCTTCAATAAAATTGAACTTCCAGACTTTCACCCCCGTAGGTACAGTTCGAAACTACAAAACTGCTAAAACATACATTTTATGGTTTCGTGTTATATATCTTGACGTAAAGTTTCATAGTTCTTCAACAATGACGAAGTTTTCCTTATAAACTTTCATCCCTTATTTTAACCCTTTCAACCCTTTTTTCGGAACAAAAAGTAGCCTATGTCCTTTCTCGGGATCTATTCTATCTATGTATCAAATTTCATCAAAATCTGTTGGTTGGTTTAGGCGGTAAAGACGGACCAGACAGACAGACAGACAGAGTTACTTTCGCATTTATAATATTAGTATGGATTATAGGATCCGATTTCAAAAATTATGTCACCGTTGCATGTTTACGTGATCCCTGAATGCTAGGCTAAATACAATAAATATGTACCACGAGCGAAGCCGGGGCGAACCGCTAGTAATCTATATAGGGGAGCCCAAGCGGGTAGATTTCGGGATTATTCCAGCGCGACAGATTAATATACCTTCTTCCTCAACCAAATTTATGTGAATTATTATATTTGTAAATCGTATTACTACGAATAGAATTTAGCTAAAACGTCGGCCGGATATAGCCGGCTATATCAAGCCACAACTAAACCAGAATTTATTTTTTGTGCAAAATATCGTGTATTCACATACTCGTATTAAACAATGAACTGCCCCGCCTAAAAAAATCAGAACAAAAGCTGACAAAGTTAAATCCTAATTAGCATTGGCATGTATTAAGTACCCACCGAAATTGTTTTCAGGCTTTCAGGCCCGTAATTTTACTTCAAGAATCTGATAAAAGTGGCCGAAATATAACCGAAACGAGCAAGGCCACCGGAAATTCGTGTTCCGAATAATAGCTCCTTTACATTTTTACTCTGATAAAGAAAATACTGGGTACCGGTCATTATGGCTCGGCCAGTGACGTCAAAACCCCTTTTTCGTAGTCATTTAATCGAAAGGGTTCAAAGAGTTCTGGGAATTGTAAGGTCATTTGTGAGTTAACTTTAGAGCACTGAAATTCGGAACAGTACCTACTACGTATATTTAGTAACCAGATTTGTGAGCTACATTTTCGAACAGGCTAAAAATATCACTATTCTTAGTCCTACAACAGGTGTCCTTCTGTCTTACTAGGTATCACGATAAAAAACTTTATGTACCCACAAATTGCTGTGTTCCGGTTTGAAGGGCAATGTTTCCAGAGAAATTGCAGAACATAGGGACAAATAGCCTTATACCTATATCTTGATGACGAGCACAGTGTAGTGATAGGTATTGATTTGGACTCTTCATGTTCCAATAGCTGTATGATACTGTGCTGTTATAGGCAGGCATGCTTGCCATCAGGCACCATCAGCCCTGATCACTCTTTACGTAAAAAAAAGATGGAGACCTAAGACTAAAGAGGGTACTTATTCTGAACGCAATCCGAACGACTCGAATTCGGAATGACAATCCTTGTCTCTGTCATTCTAAACCGATATGACAAAGAACGAGATGTTCGATCAATTCGACTGAGTTTAGAATACGCCGAGCGAGTAATCAATTTGTTTTGAACTGAACAGACACGGGCGCCGTGTTCACGTTCGGGCGGTCCCACTTCGCCGAGAACGAGCCGAGCCACTTCTTCATCAAGAATGACCCCGTCGTGGCCATCTCCTGCGGCGACGAGCACAGCGCGGTCATATGCCGTGAGTACGATGTGACACACTTTGATGTGATACACTGACCCATGTACCAATCATGAGTACCCACTGCTGGGGCTAATAATAATAATTGCAACTCCCGCAAGGAGAGAGTCAAGGCCATAATCCACGCTGGCCCAGTGCGGGTCGGCGGATGACACATACCTCGAAATATTCTGGGTACATCTCGATTTCCTCACGATATTTTCTTTCATCGTTTTAAATAAGCGGCATTACGCACATAACTTCGAAATGGCAGTGGTGGGATTTGAGCCCCGGACTCTGGACCGGCAGTCGCCGTTCTGCCGACAACACCATCCGTCACTTATAATACTAAATTAAAAGTAGGTTAGTGAGGTACCATTAGCTTGATTGATTATGGCCTAAACTCTCTCCTTCCGAGAGAAGGGTCCGAGTCCGAGCTGTGGGAATATTTGGGATGCTTTGTACCTACATGGTAATGCCCCCAGCATACGGTGCACTCTTCCTTCTGATAGTGGGCTTATTCATCTTGATTAATCTTTCGACCTTCATTGGTATATGGATAATTTAGAGACAGTGCAGGTAAGTAAAATTTGGTTTTGTGAATAAAGGAAATAGCATCTTAGTGTTGTGATCGACAGATACGAAATTAAATTTGCTAAGCAAGTTCATTAGCCAACGAAGTTATGAGGTCAGCTTTAAAGAAATTTCAAAGCCGGACTTCATTCCTTCTCGGCACGTCAAGTCAAGGTGCCGAATATTAGGCCATTGGAACATTCCAGGTCGGTCAGTTTATGTTGGTCCCGGTATGTTGAAGGTAATTTTAATAGTTTACGGAGTCCAATGACACGGTAACCCCAGCCAGGGTTCAGCCGTAGGTTGTTACAAATGCTTAATTAGCTAGCAGAGCCCCGCTGTTTGACCCGAGTAATACCCACTCTCGTTATTTTCCATCGAAACTTTATTTTAAATTATAATTAGAAGTAGTAACCGAACGAGAACGTGCAGCGGTCATGCGCAGTCTCCTCGAAAAGACCGCCGTATGCGATTGAAACTATATCACATGTGAGTAATTTGTTTTTTAATTAAAAATATGTAGATTGTCGAGAAATTGTAGTGAGAACATCTTTAGCCGTGTATGGGCGGGCATTTTTCAGATAAGAAAAAAAACAATTGAACTCGTGACACTGTCACCGTTACAGACACGCTGTATATATGTACAGATATTGTGTATTTACGTAATAAATCAAGTTTTCACTTCTGTTGGCACTTCTGGAGTACAAATTTTTTTTTCAACAAATGGGGCAAAACCCGCTCGCTATATTTGCTTTCATAATTGACAAGAACAAAATCAAAAATTTTGACTAACCCCCGACTACCTAAGATTTGTTATCTGTACAACATTCTACTAGTCAAGCCCTTTCATTTGATACCCATATTAAGGGAGTTGTGGAAAAAGAAATGTAATTCGCCATTTTGTGGTATCGGCCATCTTGGATTTGAAATTTGTCATAGTGCAAAGTATTCTACTAATCAAGCCCTTTCGTTTGATACCCATATTGAGGTAGTAATGAAAAAAATATTTTAATTCGCCATTTTGCGGTTTCGGCCATATTGGATTTGAAATTTGTTATAGCGTATAGTACTTTACTAGTTAAGGCCTTTCATTTGATACCCATATTGAGGTAGGTTGTGAAGAAATATTTTATCCGCCATTTTGTGGAGGCGGCCATTTTGAATCGATATTAACCAAACTTAGCTAAGAGTAATTAATTTTCAAATAAAAAAAACCGCATTGAAATCGGCTTATCCGTTTGAGCTCTACGGTGCCACAGACAGACAGACACACACACAGACAGACAGACAGACAGATAGAGAGACAGACAGACATCGACGTCAAACTTATGACACCCCTTTTTTTGGTCGGGGGTTAAAAACCGGATTTGTTTTCGCAGCTCACGGCCGTCACAGTTCACAGCGCGCTAAGAATAGCTCTTCATGGCCCAGCTGAATTAAGGCCAAGACCGAATGTCGAGGCCTTCGTAGCTCGGACAGCAATAGCTGCAATGATAACCGAGCTTAAAGCCCCATAGCGTAACTAAGACAATTTGACGAGAGCCTGCGCCTACGGCTACGCATTGTAGCGTAGCTGTAGCAGGCTTCGCAGGCGTAGTAGGTAGCTGGTCTTCATTACCAAGGTTATAAACAGTACTTTACTCAAATAATAACAGTAACTTAAACAAAACCAGTGTAAAATATATAATTTTTCATAAATATTAACGTAGTAATATTGATGAAAAATTATATAATTATTCTCAACACACCGCGCTGAGCTTATAAAAAGAAGGAATACATACTTATAATGGAATAATATAAAACAATATATTTTTACAAATTATTAATAAATCATTTTTACATTTTAGAAACAAAATTTAATTATTTTACGACAATAGCTCCTTCTTAATGACCTCATTACAAGCTACGAGTGTGTTGAGTAAATAAACTTTTCCTAACTATTTGTTGGAATTGATGTCTTGTGCCCGGATAGAAATTCCTGCGCTTCGGTAAATTAACCTATCCTACTAATATTATAAATGTAAATGTTTTGATGTTTGTTGCTCGATCACGTCGAAATTTGGAACACAGCCTTTTAGTCTGGAAGAACACATACTCTACTTTTTATCTCGGTAAAATAACGGGAACGGGAACTACGCGGGTAAAACTGAGGCGTTGCTATTTAGATATATTTTTCACCTATGTATAGAAAATTTGATGTGTGGGATGGATATATGCATTCTGTATACATTCTGTGTACTAAATATCGGGAATTGGTCAATAAAACAAAAAATACTAATTATTCATCTAAATTTATTTTATCGCCTTCAAAGTAGGCCCCATCGCTTGCAATACAACATTTCCAACGCTTCACCCAGTCTTCCATACATTTTCCATAGGCTATTGGCGGTATGGCCTTTAGCTCAGTCAGCGAATTTTCTTTTATGGCTTCTATCGACTCAAAACGTTTTCTTCGAATTGGTAATTTTAACTTGGGAAATAAAAAAGTCAGACGGAGCCATATCAGGTGAATACGGTGCTTGGTCGAGAACTTTTGTTGAATTTTTCGCTAAAACTCTTTCACTATAATGGCTGTGTGTGATGGTGCATTATCATGGTGCAGCATCCATGAGTTGTGTTGCCACAAATCTGAACGTTTTCGGCGGATACTCTCACGCAAACGCTTCATGACGCCTAAATAATATTCTTTATTCACTGTTTCTCCCTCTGGAAGGAATTCGGAGTGAACCACACCACGGTAGTCAAAAAAACTGTCAGCATCACCTTGATTTTGGAGCGACTTTGGCGCGGTTTTTTGCCTTCGGCTCGTGTTCGAGACGCCATTCTGAAGACTGTTGGCTTGTTTGCATGTCGTACTCATATACCCATGTCTAGTCTCCAGTTATTATACGTTTCATAAAGGTCGGATCCGTAGAAGCTCGGGAAACCATGTCTTCAGCGATATGCTTTCGCTGCGCTTTTTGAACAAAATTTAGCGCTTTTGGAACTAGTCGAGCGGCGACGCGTTTCATGCCTAAAATGTCAATGAGAATGTTGTGGACGGACTTAAAGATATGTTCACCTCACTAGCCAACTCTCTCAGACTCATACGTCGATTTACGAGCACTAGCTTTTGATTCTGTCGATGTTTCCTTTGGTCGTAGCGGTTGAAGGTCTACCAGAACGAGGCAAGTCTACTACTACTTCTTGGCCTTCTTTAAAACCATTCATAAGCCATTGTTTTCGATACACACGATTCGCCGTAGGTATTTCGCAACATTTTTAGTGATTCACCACATGAAATATCATTCGAAACACAAAATTTAAGGCACACTCTTTGTTCAACAATATTTTCCATTGTAAAAATCGCCGAGAACTCAAAAGTACGACCAACAAAAAGTGTAGTTTATTACAAATTAAATGACAGATCCCGCTCAAACTTTGCGCGCTAAATCAGTACGGTGCTACCAACAAGCAGTAAACAAATTAGAACGACCTCTTTTACACGAGTCTTTTTATTGACATATTCCCGATACTTTTTACACAGAGTAGTATGTACATTATAAACTGTATAAGTTTAAAAATGTAAAATTACAGCCGTAACTTGATTAATGAACGATCCTTAAATAAACCATAAGTCATAAGTGCATGCGCGCGTTTCTGTTAGTGCATCTCAATTATAGTCGGTAAAAATTAGTTCGCCCGTTCCATTATGGAGCTGTGTGCAAGGGCGGATCCAGTTTTGGCGCCAAGGATGGGTCAAGGATGGGATAGTCATGGTCAAGCCACAACACCGTGCGAGTAGCGTTTCAATTAGTGGTCCACCTAGGTTCTGGACCCAGTGGGGGGAGAGGGCTGGGCTGGACCACTAATGCGACGTTTTCAAGATGCAAAAATATCTGTCACCAATATAGTTCCCAATCACACCGTAGGTGGCGCCAATGTTATATTTTGGTAGAGAAATTTCACAAAAAACAAACAGTGATGCCACACTTAACAAAATTTAGATCTATTTTTGACAAGGCAATTTGCATCGGGAAAATGCTTGCATTTATGCCATAAAATTAGCTTAGCTTAGTACCCTCCATTGGAACAAGGTTGGATCCAGCTTTGGCCGCCAGGGGTGACCCCCATAGTAGTGATCAAGTGACAAGGAAGGTTCATTAGCCATGACCTCTCCTTGGATCTGGGCATCTACTCTCTTTCTACGAAAAACGCAATTTCGAAATAAACTCTCGACTTTCCTATTCCGGTTCTACTTCGATCCGTCGTTTCGTTTGTTTCATGTTCTAAGCTACTCTAACTAGAGTAGCTTAGAACATTTAAACGTCAATGTACGATCGGACGAAACGAAGTAGAAACGGAGCACGAAATTCGCGAGTTTATTTCGAAATTGCATTTTCGTAGAAAGAGAGCAGATGTCCAGATCCAAGAGGAGGTCATGGACCCTGGGCTGGGTTCAGAACCTATTTGGACCATTAATTAAAACGCACTCACTCTCTTGTAGGACGCCCTGCTCTTAGCTGTGTGTGTCCGCAGAGAACGGGCGCGTCTTCGTGTTCGGCGGGAACGCGTGGGGGCAGCTGGGGCTGGGCCACAAGGACGAGGTGACGCGGCCCAGCTGCGTCAAGTGGCTCAAGCCGCACCGCGCCATGTTCGTCGCGTGCGGCCGCGCGCACACTGTCTTCGTTACAGGTGGGCTTCTCTACATCACATTTTAATAAGTGGCCTGTGACTGCCACGCAGCTATTTTTTTTACTTTAGTAGGACTACACTTGACCGCCATCTCGCCTGATGTTAGCCTCGGTGCGGTCTACGATAGAATGTGTTTACCTTGAAAAAACCGATTTGAAGACACCAAGATTGTAACCTTCGGAAAACCCCACTCAGGCAACCCATTCCACAGCCTAGGCCTAGACGTTCTCATTACATAAGTAGAATCAACCCTCTTCTTTCGATTCTTTGAACGGAAATCATGTAACGATGCCTATTGAGTATTGAGACCATTATTTTGCGTCTCATCAATAGCCGAATTGAATGTAGTACAATAGATTGTTATGCTTAAAACACATTATGACAAAAACCGATTATGCAAAAGTTACATTATGATGTTATATATTATGCTACATTCAAATAATCACTATGATAAAGTAAATTAGAAAAAAATGGGTTTTAATAAATCAGCTATCTGGGCCCCATTACATAAACTTTGCTTAGTTTGGGGTTAGTTTAGTGATGTGTGAGAAATGTGCAAACATTAGGTAATTTTAACAATATTTTGTTTGTTGTAGACAACAACGTGATATACTCCGTGGGCTGCAACGACGAGGGTCAGCTGGGCACGGGCGACATGGAGCACCACACCGTGCCGCAGACCGTGGAGCTGCCGAGCGAGCCGGGCGCCGTCAAGCAGGTGTCGGCCGGCAGCAACCACACCGCTATTCTCACTGGTGAGCCTACAATATTAACAAGCTTTGAACCACACCGCTATTCTCACTGGTGAGCCTACAATATTAACAAGCTTTGAACCACACCGCTATTCTCACTGGTGAGCCTACAATATTAACAAGCTTTGAACCACACCGCTATTCTCACTGGTGAGCCTACAATATTAACAAGCTTTGAACCACACCGCTATTCTCACTGGTGAGCCTACAATATTAACAAGCTTTGAACCACGCCGCTATTCTCACTGGTGAGCCTACAATATTAACAAGCTTTGAACCACACCGCTATTCTCACTGGTGAGCCTACAATATTAACAAGCTTTGAACCACACCGCTATTCTCACTGGTGAGCCTACAATATTAACAAGCTTTGAACCACACCGCTATTCTCACTGGTGAGCCTACAATATTAACAAGCTTTGAACCACACCGCTATTCTCACTGGTGAGCCTACAATATTAACAAGCTTTGAACCATACCGCTATTCTCACTGGTGAGCCTACAATATTAACAAGCTTTGAACCACACCGCTATTCTCACTGGTGAGCCTACAATATTAACAAGCTTTGAACCATACCGCTATTCTCACTGGTGAGCCTACAATATTAACAAACTTTGAACCATAACGCTATACTCACTGGTGAGCCTACAATATTAACAAATTGAACCGCAACACGAAATGTAGACAATACAGAAAATATAACAAGTCTTTGACATTTGACAAACACTTTGAGCATTTCTCCCCTCTTCGGCAACGCTTAAGAGAGCAAGAGAGGAAAAGTAGTATTTGTTACTTGTTTTACGCTCAGATTTTAGAATAAAGTTATAAATAAAATCTGATTTTGCTCTTATTAAGGTTTCATCTTCTAAGATTACGTTATTTTATCAGAGTTATCGCAATTATACCTTCTTTCGCAGAATCCATTAGGATACTGTACGGGCTTAAAAAATGTAGCAATCACCGGCCGCAAATATTTACCTGTCGACCACCGACCACAAGTGGCTGTCGCGCACTTCAGCTACTTTTGTAGCCGCTTCTAGCGTCGCGTGGCGGCGTTTGTGGCTGTCGTGTGAGCGCCGTGTGTGGAAACCCTAATGGATGATTTTGTGGTTGTCTGGTAGAATCGGGGCGCGTGTTCGTGTGCGGCTCCAACTCAGAGGGCAGCTCGGGCTGGGAGAGGACACGCGGTCCTCCGTCAGCCTTACCGAGCTCTCCTTCATGGAGGAGATCGCCTTCGTGGAGTGCGGTTACTATCACACCGTCTTCATCACAGGTATTTGATTTCACTACTTCTTTGCAATTCGCTATTTGGCAGAAGAAAAGTCGTATGGATTCCCGTCGCTGACTTGCTGCGGTGTAGCATCAGATTACCGAGCAGGAGGAGTTAGACGCTGTCTGGAAGAGTGAAATCTCGGGAGTTGGCGTCATCGCCATGTGAAGCAGTATCTGTAGCTATATAAATAGAAGACATATTATGCAACATTAGTGCTGTTGGCTGTTGAATACTTAAGTTAATACTAAATTTTAAGCTTTGACTTCTACCGACAGTCCCTATGACTACCTTTTTTTATTATGCACTAGCCGCAGAGTTCCCGTTCCTGTATTTCTTTAATCTTTCTTTTTCTTGTGCATTCCTATTCTTGTGTTTCTTATGTATTCCGTACTACTTAAAAGTTATCTAACTATGTTTAAAATTTTAACACCATTCTTTCAGAATATCCGGCCTAACAAAGCAACGAGTGTCCAAATATTCAAAACCTACTTGTATAAGTACTACTATAAGTATGAAAGTTACGATATTTGTTGCTCAATCACGTTGAAACACCTAAACAGATATGACTGAAATTTTGAACGCAGTTACATTATAGTCTAGAATACTACATACGAGTACGCTATATTTTATCGTGAACAAGAACAAAATTAAAAATTTTGATTAACCTCCGACTACCTTAGATTTGTTATCTGTACAACATTCTACTAGTCAAGCCCTTTCGTTTGATACCCATATTAAGGAAGTTGTGAAAAAAGAAATGTAATTCGCCATTTTGTGGTAGCGGCCATCTTGGATTTGAAATTTGTCATAGTGCAAAGTATTCTACTAGTCAAGCCCTTTCGTTTGATACCCATATTGCGGTAGTAGTGAAAAAATATATATAATTCGCCATTTTGTGGTGGCAGCCATCTTGGATTTGAAATTTGTTATAGCGTATAGTACTCTGCTAGTCAAGCCCTTTCATTTGATACCCATATTGAGGTAGGTTGTGAAGAAATATTTTGTCCGCCATTTTGTGGAGGTGGCCATTTTGAATCGATATTAACCAAACATAGCTAAGAACACCCGCACGGATATTAACTTTCAAATAAAAAACCGCATCGAAATCGGCCCATCCGTTTGAGCTCTACGGTGCCACAGACAGACACACACACAGACAGACAGACAGACAGACATCGACGTCAAACTTATAACACCCCTTTTTGGTCGGGGTTAAAATCACCGAGACCAAGAAATACGCGGGCAAAACCGCAGGTCCTGCTGGTATGGACTTAAAATAATTATAAACTATAAACATAGAAAGATCACAATTTTGGCTCTCACTCATCATGTACGAGTAGCTCAGCATATTAATAACTATACTCGTAGCTATGCTATTGAGATTATATCAAAATTATGGAAAGAGCTTTAATATCGAGGTTAATGACCAAATAAATGTTATTAAAATCTGACCAGCACGGCAACTGTATTCATGCGACAAAATTGCTAGCTTAGTGACTTAGTTGATAAAAGTCTGGCTGCTCAGCCGTGGGTCGTGGTTCAAATCCCACCCAGTACAAGTATATGTGTGACGAATACAAATATTTGCTCTGTATCTGGATGATTATATAAACTCGTATAATAAGTATGTTTTCAATTAGATAAGTATTTTATCAACTATAGACTTCCACAGTACAAGATTTCCTTAGTTTGGGGCTAAAAAGTGTTGTGTGAGAAATAGGTATAAGTAGATATGTAAACATTTATAGGTATGCTACCTTTTAGGGGGCTAAGTTAATGAATGATTACACGGGCGCTTCATGGACTAGAGAGCTATTGATAAGATGATTTATTTCGAGTAAAACCCGCCCCTTTATATTAGTATTTTTGCTTACTATGTTTAAGAGACGAGCAATGACGAAATCAAAATCCGATAATTCAACATAAAAATAATATCGAATTTCCTTCAAACTAGTTTTTGTTATTAATTTTCACGATAAACATAAAAAACCATGACTCTGGCCAACGCCAACGGTGGGTTGACGAATGATGCATGTTCTTTAAACATGTATTTCGTGGATCATCCTAACGATGTTTTTTCTTCACTTTTAAATCCAGTGATGATGACAAACTTCTAAAACTATACCTTGACAAAATACTCAAAGGTGCAGGCGGGATTCGAGCCTACGACGTCGCTATTGTGAAATCGATCATTCTTGCCACTAGACCACCACGACTTCTTAATATATTATTCAATGTTTTAATTTATTGTAAATATATTTTCCTACAGCAAAAGGTGCCGTGTTTGTAACGGGTGACAATGAGAACCAAAAGCTCGGTATACCCAACCTCGCGACGACGGTGTACGTCCCAGAAGTGATCCCCATCCAAACGGCGGTCAAGAGCGCCTGCTGCGGCGCCAACCACACCTTCCTTCTATCCATGGACGAGTCCAAGATCATCGCCTTCGGATCCAACGAGAAAGGACAGCTAGGAATGCCCAAGGAAATCGTAAACGTCGCCACACCTACTGAAATTGACATGGAGAAGATGTTCGATGGATTCCAGCTGAAACTTGTTGCGTGCGGCGCCATGCACACAGCCTTTGTCACAGGTCGGTAGACATTAATGACTATTTTATGCAAATCACCCACCACAAAGGACCCATATGTAACTATATCGATTCGTTAAATTTGTTTGTGTCGATTTTCTAATGTAGGTAAAAGTTCAGGACGATTGCCGTCCGATAATTATTATTGCGGCCCGCACGAAAACACTGCGTGTGGAGTTGACGAACAGTCCTCGACGATCGCCGGCCCGCAGTGGACGCGTATAATTCAAATTCGTTATTTAATTTCAGACAACGGCCTGCTTTACACGTGCGGCGAGTCGAGGCACAATAAACTCTGTTTGGAGGATATCGATGACGCCGATAATTCAAACGAGGTCCCTAATCAATACCTGCCGAAGCGGGTCACCTCTATGAATGGGCATATCGTAGACAATGTAGCATGCGGCGGCTGCCACACTCTACTCACTGCGACCAAGGGCTCTAACGCGGACTTCACTAACAACGACTTTAACGTGATTAACGAGGAAACGAGACAGATATCTCTAACAGAACTTCCACCGCTACAAAAAGTACCAGTAATGAGCAAAACAGAAAACGCCGCTCTCATCGTCGAAGATGTAAAAAACTCGAACGTCGACGAACATAAAACGGCAGACGCGGTGAACGGAAACGCTAACGAGGATGCCGGATCGATAGACTCATTAGAAGCAAACGTCAGCGGCTCGCACATAGTAAACATAAACGACCTTGAACATGAAACCGGAAGCGGACATGACATCCCAGGCATAAACCCTGATGAAGCTGGATCTTGTATTCCTCCAATAGAAACAGAAGTTGACAATGCACTTGAAAGTATGGATACTATGGCAGATAGCATAAACACAATGACAGACAAAATGAACAAAATGGCTGGTACGATGGTGTCTAACATGAATACAATGGGTAGTACTATGGCAGACAATGCCAACTCACTAGCTGATACGATGGTATCTAACACGAATAAAATGGACAGTACTATGGCAGACAACGCAAACTCACTGGCTGATACGATGACAACTAAAGTGAATACAATAACTGATAAAGTGACAGAGAAAGTTGAAGGGATTGAGAAAGAAGTTAGCGACAAAGTGAATGAAAAGTTGAAGTCGTCGAGGAAGTATTGAAAAAACAATTGCGAAAAGTCCAAAAATCCCTGATGACGTGAAAAAAGTTTTAAATGTACCTGATAAAGTAATGGAAATAGCTAACTCACCGCCACCTAAAACTCCAATACTTCCTGAAATCATACATATACCGGATATTGCTCAAAGAAGTCCTGCACTCAGTAAGCATAGTGATGATGGACAAAAAAGCGAGACCGGTCAGTCAGAGAATGAAACTATTCCATGTGGTTCAGACAAATCTAGTCCGCAAACAGGTAAGACAAAGACTCAAGCAGTAATGCCTATAGTACGCAGTGAAGACCACATAGATTCTCATGAAGACTTAGAGCACAACGAAGATGGTGTGGTGGTGAAGGAAAAAGGACGCTTTGCGCGAATGTTCCAGTCAATAAAGGATAAGGAAAATTCGTGCATGGGAAAGGGCAAAGTTATTGAAGAAAAAGTTGTTGGTAAGTATCTTAGAAACTTTACTATGGAACTCTTAAACACACAAATATATTCAGCGGTGCACCTCTAATTACGATCAAACAACCGTACGATATTATGTCGATCGTTATTCGAACCCTATACGTCTCGACTGCTCCATATACTTAATCAAACCGTGTGAGCTACGTAATGTAAAGTCCAATTTATCGGTGAAATTTTATCAAAAACATGCAGATAATCCAAACACATTTCATTAAAAGTGGGAATCCACAAAATGCACACCAGTTATGAAAAACGTGACGAATTAATATGAAAGTGATATTTCAAACATTTCAATCCATCCGTGACGTACACGGAACTTCGTTTTCCTTACAATGCGACAATTTCAAAATAAAAACTACTCGTAAGTACTTGTCCACGATAGCCCTCAATCTCACCAAAGGTGTCGCCAATTTTTGGTGTCCTTATATTTCTCTAACAACATAAAACATTGGATATTGATGTTGATGGAATTTGGCACAGCGATAACATTTGGAATAACGAATAACATAGGCATAATTTTATTGCGGGAAAATTAAGGAAACTCGTAACTACACCGGTAAAACCACGAGACACTATATGCAGTATAAACGGCCCGCATCGGACATCCGACTGATGGAACTTAAGGTTTTATTTCACAGGGATTGAGTCAAAATCTCGCTTGGCAAGTGCAGATTTGCGGTTACCACATATCCTTCACAGATATTTTTCTTGGAGCACGTTGCTTCCCTCAGAATGTTTTCCTTCGCCGGTAAAGCCTAGAAAGATACTCGTAGCCTGCGTCAACATCTACCTAATCAATTTGGGAAAATCGATTCTCATTTCTTACAACGGCATTAGCCGTTCTTGTCTACCCAGTTGTCCTACGCAGCTCGCAAGAGGCACCGGAGTTGCTTATTGGAATATTTTCTTTAGCATATATACTTTTACCTACCGTGCCTACGCTGAAGTGACGTATCATTACTACATACTATATCCTAGTGTTTTAGAAAATATTATTAGCTTTCAAGGACTAGCTTTAAATGTACCCCACATCTACACTTGGAGAAATGCACAGAGATACAAGCTGGATACAAATCGAACTTACGTCATTTATTTATCTACCTATTCCATGTGTACACTTATGAAATATAACGTTATAAGCACGACATGGTGTGCCGTGGTGACCCAGTTTTGTACAAAAACTCTTTTACTTACAGAAAACATCCACAAAGGCATCGACGGCGCAGAGGAGACGGTCCACAAGATAGAGCAGACGGTCGAAACTGAGATCAGGAACCAGACCAACTCCAGGACGTGCGCCATATTGTAGTACTATACGTCTTCAAGTTTCAATAAATGTTTTTATTAAGTGGTTGCGCTTCATTTACGACATTTATTATATAAGTATTATATCAGCTATCTGGCCGCCATAGTACAAGCTTTGCTTAGTTTGGGGTCAGATAGTGTTGTGTGTGAATGGTCCACCAATATTTATTTATTAATAATTTCATTCGCGACATTGCGGGACAGTATAATAGCTCAGGCGGTAAGTTGGGCGGTCAAGAAATAGTAGAGCCGGGTTCGAAGCCAGGCGGCTCCACATTTTTTTTTTTTTTTTTTACCTATTACCCTTTATCTGTAGGTATCTGAGTGTTTAAACCGAGCAAGGCTCGGTCATCCAGCCCTTCTACCATCTAACTAAATCGGCTTTCGTTATGCTATTGCGGACTCTATCATTTCAAGCAGAAAGGAAAGAGAGAGCAAAATCAAAGCTATGATAGAAAATGAAATCTAGTTAGGCGGTAGACCCTCAGGTAGTACTGTTAGTTAATAATACACCATGCAACGAAAAAAAACCTAACTCAAAGATTGTTGAACTCAAGATTAGCCCTGAACATCTTTATATTAGTAACAAATACTGCGTCTGTGACATCTCTCTCTATCTAAGACATCTGTCTCTGTCTAAGACATCTATTTCGCTCGCGCTAGTTATAATTGGTATTGTTCTCTCTCTGTCACACGGTGATGTGTAACCGGCGACGGTGATGGTAGCCATTTTAAAATATTAATGGGTATGTAATTAGAAAATATTTAAAATAATTTTAAAGATTACTTACGCAAGAAATGTAATTCTATTAGATTTATTTGAGTTTCTAGAATTATTAGAACACTTTTTGAATGCACAGGAAGGCATAATTTTTTTATATTTATGTTAAAAATTATCAAAATCAGTGATAGGTATAAACGACCGGCGTCCTCCGCTTTCAACAACCGACTAGCACGGAAAGAGTGAGCTCACTCTTCCCAACGTTAACATGATTCCGTGCGCCCTGAAGTTTGTGAGGGCTAATCTTGAGTTCTACGATCTATGTAACTTACATGTCTTCACTCCTATCAACACACCTAACCTGTGTAGGATGTATAGATCTATGACTGCACATATTTTTTTGCTACGTCAACTTAGAAGTTTGATTTTGCGCTGCTTTAAAAGAGCTTACTAGGTCCATGGCCACGCGTTCCCGAGATAAAGGGCCTTTACAGACAGACGGAATAACTCACGGACAACAAAGTATCTATCTAATGTTACTCGAATGTAAAAAAAAAATCCTATAAGGTACACAATCTTAATAAGTTCGATGTACCGATTTAGACACAATTAATGAAAAAATAAGAATATTGAAGTAGTGGTAGGACGCTTGGCAGAGTCTCCTGGGGAAGTACCACACCTTTGCCAGTTATTCTACCGCCAAGCAGTAATGTGCAAACATTACTGTGTTCCGGTTTGAAGGGCAATGTTTCCAGAGAAATTACAGGGCTTAGAGATATAAGATCTTAGATCTCTGGGTGACGAGCGCAGTGCAGTGCTAGGTAATAATTTGGACTCTTCATGTTCCAATAGCTGCGTGTCACTGTGCTGTTATGTGTCAGGCATGTTGCTTACCATCAGGCACATGTCCTGATTGTCTCGTCACTCTTTATTTAAAAAAAAAAAAAAAAAAAAAGCACCTACCCTCAGCGGACGCAAGCACAAACACCCCACTTTATTTTCCCACAGCTGGGGCTAGGAGCGTTTTATCACACGGAGATAGTCAAGGCCATAATTCACCACGCTTGTCAAGTTTGCGTTCCAGATTCAGGTCCTATTACTTTTTACAAGCTTTGCTTAGTTTGGGGTCAGATGGTGTTGTGTGTGAATTGTCCACCATTATTTATTTATTATTGAAGTTAAAAACGAGGCACAGACAGGTTCTTCGTAGGCTGTGAATTGAGTTCTAGCGTCACGCTCGGGTATGATAAGTAATCTTGTGGAAACTCCATTTGGCCATCTAGAAATGAGTCAGCATTTCCCATTGGACTGACGATTTCTAGATGGCCATGCTCATGGCCACGCCCGGTTTCACCCGCGTAGTTTTCAAAGTAAGCTATCAAATTCTCAGTTATAAGTTTTCACTTCTATCGGCAGTTCCTATGACTGACAATTTTATTTTTTTATACTTTATCAGGACACATGTCTGAAGGTAGACGACACGCCTGCTCATAACAGCAGTCTCATGGAGCTATTGGAAGATAAAGAGCCCAAATCATGGCCTAACAGCACTGCGCTCGTCACCCCGAGATATGAGATGTTTATTGTTGATGCCCTGTAATTTCTATCGAAACATTGCCTTTCAAAACGGAACACAGTGATATTTGCACATAACTACTTGGCGTTAGAATAACTGACAAAGATGTCCCACTTTTTCGTTTCACTCATATCTTTCATACTGTAAACATCTCAGTGGTTTGTAAATCAAATACTACCTATATTGTTTAAAATCACAACATTTATTTTTAATCTTACAAAGTTTTAGTCATGCTTAATCGCTACAGCGTTGATTTGTACTTAATAGATACTTATTTAGAGGTAATATGTTATGGCAATAAAATAATTATACATAGTTAACATGATTTTAGTACCAGTGATTAAAAACTAATATCACATAATTATATTAAATACTTATTGCGATACAACAACTTCGCATTTACCTTATAGGTAACTTAGGTAATTGAGCTTAGGCTCTTAACCTTATTACAAAATATAATTATGGAACCCAATATTATAAAAATAATTATATGGTATGGTGATTACAAAGCGGTGATTAAGTATGTCCCATAGGATTTATTTACTATTTTGTCCATTAGTGTTGTAACTATTTATTTTTCATCAATCAATTATTCTTAATAGAACCCCAAATTGTCACCCTCTTTCCCTAACGCTTTATTTCAAAACGCGATTTGGGTTCGTGAGCCTGGTCGCGCCGCGAGTTGCGCTGTCTTTGTACATACATATTTATAACATAAAGTGTAAAGAAGAGTTGGAATGCGTGTGATGTTCAGCAACACCCGCCTATAATAACATAACACTACGTAGCTAAGTCCTACCACTACCTTCATAGTATTTACTGTAATTAGTTTAATGATCTCAAACCAGAAAATCTACTTAGTTCTAACAAATGACTTCCCGTTCTTTATGCACTACGGGCGGACGGCTAGTAGCTCTTATAAGAACCCAAGCTTAGTACAAAAATAAAATTAAGGGTATACAATTAGATTTTCATATCTCAGACGTTTCAGTCCCGCAAGTATTACTTACACGTAATTACCAATATAAAAATGATTTCAAAGAACGATAAATTTTATATAAAAGTGCCCATTGCCGAACAAGCTACGTAAAGACGTAGCTTTCTTGTAATAGCGTACAAAAATAGGTTAGTAGGGTACCTTTACCACGGTGTATTGTCCTTTGAGAACTTTCAAAACGTAAACGATGTACTTAATCATTGTTGAAAAATGTGACGCTAAATAGTATAAATCTATAAATAGTCTATCCTATTATGCCATGGCTGGGACTCAGGGCCTTGTTTCACAAGGGAGAGTCCACGACTCTCTCTCTCTCTCTCTCTCTCAAGGGAGATTCCACGACTCTCTCTCTCTCTCTCTCAAGGGAGAGTCCACGACTCTATCTCTCTCTCAAGGGAGATTCCACGACTGTCTCTCTCTCTCTCTCAAGGGAGAGTCCACGACTATCTCTCTCTCTCAAGGGAGAGTCCTTGGAACCACGCAGGGCCATTGCGGGTTGGCGGATAACACATATCCCTGACGATCCTCGACATAAAAAGTCCCAGCAATATGCATTAGGAATATTCAGTGGGCTGAGTAAGTGACTATTGCTTGCAAAATAATAAACTATTTTGAGGTCTTAAAAACCCCGCGGACCAATCGTTCCATTTGAAACATATAATGCCAGATAAATAGGTACCTATACGTAATGTTTTATATATATAGGTTAATGGTTATAACCGTAGATGTTATTGTTTTTATAGTAATTTGTTTCCACACACAGTATTTTTGTTTCATATCATTCGTGCCAAAGATACCCACTGTAAGTCTATAAGTAAAGATTAGTTATTCTAGCATTTATACAGAAGTCTGTTGTTTTTGTTTGTGTGATAAGTCATTTGAAAATTTATCTGTAATTGTTTCTTTATTTTGTTTCCGATCATTAAATTCAACTTTGACGTTTCTCTTGTCCATATCCCTGAAACAAGCAAATTATTTTTATAGTACACTTATTGTTTATACTTGAAAATGAAACTAAGCATGGGATGGGAGAGGGGGTAAGAGCTTTGCTAACTTTTGATGACAAGGGGGGAGGGGGAGATCAATAATTTTAATAAATCTGCTTACATATTAAATAAATACACGGGTAACTCACGTTTGATATAGTCAGTCCAGTCCGTTTATCAAGTCTGAGTGCTAAACGAGCTGCGCGCACTCTCCTTGAAAAAGACCGCCGGACGCGATCGAAACCTGAGTCGGACTGGACTGACTGAATCAAACGTGAGTTACCCGTGTATTTATTTAAAAAGGTGTAATAACCACATTAGCTTTCATACTAAAATCTGCTTACGTAATACTTGTACGGCCGCTTTTTGAATGGGTGAAATCTTGAGTTCAAATCGCCGACATGCGGAATAGCAGTAGGTATATGTGTAGCTATATAGACAACATTTTGTGCAAAATTAGTGCTAATTTAATACAAAAATTGTAAGCTATACATGTATACTTCTACCGACAGTCCCTATGACTACCAATCTCTTTTCTTCGCGTTGTGTAACCCCTTAATTATACGCCACATGTAACATATGTAGAAATTTGATAAGTCAATATTATTATATTATAATAGTCGAGTTATCTATTACCTACTAAATTTTTCATGTAACTATAAAACAGATCTTTCATCTGAAGAATCATATACAAATAAAGAACATAAAGGACAATTACATAAGGACTGTGTTCAAACGCTGGACGCTGGCAAAATTGCGGAGATAAAATATACTTAATCAAAATGGAACCTATACGAAAAATAAAGAAGAACGTCGATCTTTCTGGAAACGCTTCTTTAGCAAAAATATCGACGGGCCTAGTGGTAGTAGGTAAAGTCCACATAGATAGATAGATAGATACTCTTTATTGTAGGTACACATCAAAAACAAAACAAAAACAGAAAGAAACTTGTACATAGGAATTTGAAACTTACAAATTTTGTTGACCGGACGCTGACAACGGCTCCGCTGATAATATCATTGGCCTCGCCGAAGTTTTCCCCGATCATCAAGAGGACCTGAAAGCATAGAATAGATAACTGAAAGTCCAAAACAATTTTCTATTATTTCTTTCATATTTATTGTTTTAAATAACCTAAGTTGTCCCACCGCTGGGCAAAGGTCTTCTATTTTTTTTTTCAACGCCCCGAGTTGATCTTTCCGTCACTGATTGACCACGGGTCAACTGGCCGATACGTAAAGCGATAGGCAAACCAGTTGGTTAGTAAACAGCCTCTGGTACCTAATGATCGTACAATGATCTGAATAAACCTTAGATAAAGAATAAAAAATATGTAAACTCTTTGGTATTTACATATAACATCATTTTATAGAACGTAGCAGTTTCAAAAAGGAACGTTGTCCGACACAATATTCTTATTTATAGTCAGTGCCAGTCAGGTCAAAAAGTTAGTAAATTGATACTATGTAGGCACGTGGCGTGGTAGTAGGCACAGGTAACTAGTAGGTATTTATCCACTACCTGTTAGACTTGACTGGCCGACTTCAAATAGATGAGTGAGTAGCGGTTATAATAATGATTTTAATTTATTTTTCGCTTTTGAGTGCGTATTTATGGTTTTGAAGTCGGTTAAATTTTTTGTACGAAAATAGTTCGTTCCTTCCACTCGACACCACCAAAACGACACCATCCGTGGTGTCGTATGGAATCTCTAGTCCATACGACACCACCCTATTGATGTGCTGTTCCGCCATTAGTTTATATCATCGATATAATTAAGGAAATGAAGATGAGGTATGCCATAATCTAAAGACAACATAACGTGGCGAGAATTTGTTTAAAAAATTTGAAAGTTGAATTGTCAGCGAAAGTACACAACTCCTTGTTGCGACTGAGACTAAATCAGGAGACGTCACCTGATTTTGCATCGCCATAGTAGAAGCGCGTTTGCCGCTTCTGCGTTTTTAAGAGTTCGATGGTTTATATGTATTTGAAATACAATAATATGCAAATTGCAATGAACAATGTCAAGATGACCATTTGAGTGACAGATAAATATAAACTTTATCAAATGAACTACCTCATTAATGAAACTGCTTGAACTTAATTGGCGTTTTCATATCAACAACTTTGTATGTAGGTAACCTCACTATTAGTCGGTGGTGTCGTATGGACTAGTGATTCCATACGACACCACCGATGGTGTCGTTTTGGTGGTGTCGAGTGGAAGGAAGGAAATTGTTTATATTTAAAACAAAAGGTTTTTTAATATTGAAATGGGCACAACTCACAACTTTTTGTGGTGGAAAAACTGAGTTGCGAGGCTTCGTATTTTTTTTGCAAGTTTTGATGGCATAATATCTATTCTGAGTAAGTACGCTTTATCGTGGACCTTACGCGAGGCAAGAAGATAAACAATCAGACGCTAACATTTACAGTACTTATAGAAGTTGGGAGATACGGGACTTGCACCTAATCGTGGACAGCACAAATCAGCAGGTCTACTACGAAGTCCGATAAACGATATATCGGCCGAAGTTATGGACGTTTTATACCACGAAACAATCGGTCGGTTGCTGACACAAAAACTGTCAAATCAGTGTCGGTCGGGATGAACTAAACGCCCGATCAGATCAACCGACTATATAATATACCTAGTCAAACTTGTCTAGGTAAGCGGTCGTAGGTGTTATCGGTTGCTACAATATTGATTCGTTTTCACCATATTACCTGACTTTTTTGTACTTGCACATGGCTGTGCATTACCTACACAAATAGGTACCGAATATGATTAGGAGCACGCGTTCGAGGACTAACTATAAACTATAACCATATTTATGTAACGTATTCTTAAACAATATTATCAGTGTTGGACGGCCTCCCACTAGATGGACAGATGACCTCGTAAAGGTCGCTGGAAACCGCTAGTTGCAGGTTGCGCAGGACCGTTCGTTGTGGAAATCTAGGGGGGATGCCTATGTTCAGCAGTGGACGTCTTGCAGCTGATGATGATGATGATTCTTAAACAGCTAAACTATAAAACGTAATAAAAGAAAGTATAAGTTTACCACATCGAGCCAATAGATGTCGAGTTCGCGTTTCCGCTTCTGCATGTTGATGAACCAACGGCCTCCGTCGCAGTGAAACTCGTCTTCCCAGCGAGGGCTGGTGCCCTTCTTGAACACCGCGTAGTCCTGCCCGACCTCCAGTTCTGACGGCAGCTTCGTGTGGTGGTAGAAACTGCGGGTGTAAACATTGCATCTATATACATCGCTGCCGAATATAAATATCCATTGCGGCTTGTAAGTACTAATTGGGAAAAGGTCACGAATTTTCGCAATGGCACCATTTTGGTGACAACCGAAAAAGAAAAGAAAACCATATGAAACCATAGTATTGTGACGCCGAAATATGCGGTACCGGTGACCGTGCAATGAGTTTTTAATGCAAATAATTGTTCAATGCAAATAAAAACCCTAATCAAAAGAAATGTCGTATTGCTAAGAAAACAAAATAAGTGCAAATTATCTAAAAGAGGAGGTTTAATCTAAGTATGAATGGACTCTACAAACAAAATTAGTACCTACTACTACTAATAATAACTTAAAATAATCCAAAAAGTCTACTTCAATTATACCTTTAATTATATTCTTGTGAATTGCTCGTTATACCTACAAAGGTATATATGTATATAGTGGTATATAGGTACTACTCTGTGTAAAAAGTATCGGGAATATGTCAATAAAAAGACCCGTGTAAAAGAGGTCGTTCTAATTTTTTTACTGCATGTTGGTAGCACTGTTCTGATTTAGCGCGCAAAGGACAATGTCCATTTTTACCCCGTCTAAGCAGTTGTCGTAGATACATATGAGTTATATACTAAAAAATCGGTGATTTTTTGTTGTACTCAATTGAGAATTTATATAACTTTCTAACATTGCAAAAAATAATAATTTGCATTTGTATAAATTAAACTTATCATTTACCAACAAAGCTGAAATTGGAAAATATTGCAATACGAATCGGTACTTACGTTTCGTTTTAGTGATCCGCGATAAATTGAAATTAAATATGGATGTTATGTTTACCAATTTTTTTCACAATGTCGTTCAATTACTACTGACTACATAGTTTAATAACGTATATAATGAAACATGATAACAAGAAAACTATCAAAGCTTTTTATAGAAATGTAAATGAGGAAGAAGTTGGCTCGCAATCGTGAAACGGAACGGTTATCTCAAATTGGTCAATGTCAAACATCTGCTTAGTCTGTGATGTCAAATAAAAAAAGTAAAAAATAAACAAAACGAATAATAAACGAATAAACGAATAAACCTACATACCTAATTGAATTGTTTTCTAAGTTTTCTTTATTCTTTGATTACCTACCACTAGTTTATGTATATTGAATTGAAAATGACATGAACAGCAGAGGCCTTCCCTCAGTACTGCTGTACTTGCATTGCGGAGAGTCTTAAAGTGAGATACCTAGGATGGGCCAGATACCAGGACCACCATCGATATAAACCTGTATTGAGATCGTTGAGGACCACCACATAAATCCACCAGCAGGGTTCTTGGGCTATGGAGCAGTTTTGGACTATTAAATAAATAACATTATTATTAAATGTAAATATATATTATCGCAAACTATGTCTTTTATTTATCCTCTCTTGCATTGGTTTGAATATAGATTCAGTGGAAAGATATCAGTGAATAGAATTATCTACACTGATTTAAGTTTTGTTTTTGTATAAAATGACAGGATGAGCAAGAAATAATGTGCTTGAAGGTAAGCAAACATAATATGCTTGCCTATAACAACACAGTTTCACAAATTATTGGAACATGATGACATGAGTCCAAATCATCAGACCTAGCCCTGCACTGAGCTTGTTACTTTAAGCCTTGTGAAACTATGAAAATTCCATCCGAGAACTACTTCATGGTAATCAGTTGGTAGTGAGAACTACTATTATTCCTATTTATTCTGTTATGAAAAACGTTTTCAGTAATAAAACCACAGTTATTTCTTTTCTTTTCTGTTCTAATCCGAAAGAAAACATAGTTCGAATGTACTTTGACAGTAAACATAACCTTACTTTTGGTTTAACTGTAGCTCATTTTTGGTATTTGGGAAATGAAAAACACCGACAGCAGACGTTTTTAGAAGCATTTACAATTCTAATTAGACACTATTAATCCTTAGATACTTTCAGTATCAAAAAAAAATTGACAGGGGATTCAATGTATGGGACGTGGGCATTGTCCTTTGAGCGGGATCTGTCCACAGATTTCTAAAACAAAAGGGATCTGTCATTTAATTTGTATTAAACTACACTTTTTGTTGGTCATAGTTTTGAGTTCTCGGCGATTTTTACAATGGAAAATATTGTTGGACGAAGATTGTGTGTTTTGTGTTTCGAATGATATTTCATGTGGTGAATCACTACAAATGTTGCGCAATACCTACGGCGAATCGTGTATATCGAAAACAAGGGCTTATGAATGGTATAAGGCTTTTAAAGAAGGCCGAGAAGTAGTAGACTTGCCTCGTTCTGGTAGACCTTCAACCGCTACGACCAAAGGAAACATCGACAGAATCAAAAAGTCAGTGCTCGAAAATCAACGTATGATTCAGAGAGTTGGCTAGTGAGGTGAACATATCTTTTAAGTCCGTCCACAACATTCTCATTGACATTTTAGGCATGAAACGCGTCGCCGCTCGAATAGTTCCAAAAGAGCTCAATTTTGTTCAAAAAGCGCAGCAAAAGCATGTCGCTGAAGACATGGTTTCCCGAGCTTCTACGGATCCGACCTTTATGAAACGTATAATAACTGGAGACTAGACATGGGTTTATGAGTACGACATGCAAACAAGCCAACAGTCTTCAGAATGGTGTCTGGAACACGAGCCGAAACCCAAAAAACCGCGACAAAGTCGCTCCAAAATCTTGATTTGTGATGCTGACAGTTTTTTTTTACTACCGTGGTGTGGTTCGCTCCGAATTCCTTCCAAAGGGAGAAATAGTGAATAAAGAATATTATTTAGGCGTCATGAAGCGTTTGCGTGAGAGTATCCGCCGAAAACGTCCAGATTTGTGGCAACACAACTCATGGATGCTGCACCATGATAATGCACCATCACACACAGCCATTATAGTGAAAGAGTTTTTAGCGAAAAATTCAACAAAAGTTCTCGACCAAGCACCGTATTCACCTGATATGGCTCCGTCTGACTTTTTTTTATTTCCCAAGTTAAAATTACCACTTCGAGGAAAACGTTTTGAGTCGATAGAAGCCATAAAAGAAAATTCGCTGAATGAGCTAAAGGCTATACCGCCAATAGCCTATGAAAAATGTATGGAAGACTGGGTGAAACGTTGGAGATGTTGTATTGCAAGCGATGGGGCCTACTTTGAAGGCGATAAAATAAATTTAGATGAATAATTTGTATTTTTTGTTTTATTGACAAATTCCCGATATGTGTACTAAACACAGAATGTATATATAGAATCTGAATCTCGGAAACGGCTCGAACGATTTTCATGAAATTATGTATACAGGGGGTTTTGGGAACGATAAATCGATCTAGCTAGGTTTTATTTAAAAAAACGCCGTTTTATGTGCGTTTTTAGACAATGAAAAACTGTTAAATACATAAAGATTAGAATGCGACGGTAAGTTTCGCGACGCTGCGCGACAGTATATTAGCTCAGTCGGGAAGATGGGCGGTTATAATATGGTAGGTCCGGGTTCGGATCCAACCGGCCACCTTTTTATGTATGTCATAACCGAGCAAAGCTCGGTCACCCAGGTACTTTTAAATTAAACACACACTCGACTAAATTCATATTTTTTGTGAATTCAACTAAACATCCTGTTCCATAGATTTAGTAAACTTTTTGCCCTATTCCAATGACACAGCGGAGCGTATCGGAGTAAACGAAAATATCATCAATGTAGCAACATGTGTTTTTTACAACCGATAGATCTATTTATTCCCATTAACCTATGAAGAATGATCAACGAAACAAATAAAATTAATTCACAATCAATTGGCAGAACTATCGCGTAACATAGGTACAAAATAAACATACATAATAACGGAATTGAGAACATACTTTTTTAAGTTGGTTAAAAAGTTAAGGCGTTATTACACCACTCTTTATTCAGACATAGACTGCAGGCCCGTGAACAAAATTTATGGGTCATATGATACAGCAGGAGACCTATGTAGGATGATAGAAGGGTATCAAGTAATAATATTGAGCACTATGCCGTCACTTGTAAGCTGTCCAACTGAGTGCAGTTGAAGAGAGGGGGTTCTAAACCTCGATCATTTCTCCCTGTCGCATGATTTTTGTACGGCATTGCGAAATAATGTATTAGAAGAGGTATTGAAACTGTATGGAACCAAAGCCGAACATAATCAAATGACCAAATTTACTCTGTAAATCGTCGGAAAATCATGATTTTTTTTTCACAAACTAATAGTTAAAATTTTAAAATTTATATTTTTTTCTAGTTTCAATACCTCTTCTAATCTATTATTCCACAACGCCGTACAAAAATCATGCGACAAGGAGAAATTATCGAGGTTTAGAACCCCCCTTCTTCAACTGCACTCAGTTGGACAGCTTACAAGTGACGGCATAGTGCTCAATATTATTACTTTGTACCCTTCTATCATCCTACATAGGTCTCCTGCTGTATCATATGACCCATAAATTTTGTTCACGGGCCTGCAGTCTAACAGTCTTAGTCTAAGTAGCGTGGTGTAATAAGCGTTAGACTCTGAATTCAGACAGCAAGATCGGGTTCGGCGAGTCTTACTGGCTTACAGTCTGAATAACGGAGTAGTGTAATAAGACAAATACAGTTAGACCGACAAATATATGGCACTGACATTGACATATAGTCTTAAAATATATTTTCATTGCTTCGTGATTGGTTCATTGATATTCACGGTAATTTTTGTTTTTGTGTTTTGGGTATTCGGAGTTCGAAAGCCATAATTTTATTTTTGATCTCGCTGTTATTTTTTTTTTTTTTTTTATAAATATTGGTGGACAATTCACACCAAACTAAGCAAAGCTTGTATGATGGCAGCCAGATAGCTGATATATAATACTTATATAGTTTTAAATACATACTTATTATACATAGAAACACCCAGACACATTTATATTATACTTATCTTAAATACTTAAAATTCTTGTCATTAATTTAAATGAATAAATACCCCATAATAGCGTGCAGTAAAGAAAAAGAGTTATGTAGAGTTGTATTGCGTAAGCGCGAGAGCACGCGTTTTTCAGACTGGTGTAATAGCGAGCTGAGAAGTCAGACTCTAAGACAGTCTGAATAACGAGTGCTTAATAACCCGTAGTCTAATAAGCGCTTTAGTATTATTATTGACAACGTACATATATGACCCTTTTAAAAAGTTAGTATTACTCACCACCAGTAATCTTCCACAGTATCAAATTCTGCAAGATTCTGCAGGTTGACTTTCCATAGATTTTTGTTGATGTCGTTGATCAGCCAGAGGTTCCACGTGTGTTCGAGTGGATGTTTCTCGTATTCATTTTCCAAAATTGACGCCATTTTAACCAAAACTCGACCTGAAAAGAACAACAACAAGAAGTATATGTTGATAAAGTAAATATTAATATTAGATATTTCATACAATGCAAACCAGTGTTTCTAGAGTTCCGTAGTCAAATGGCAAAATACGGGACCCTTATAGATTCGTCATGTCTGTCTGTCCGTCCATATGTCACAGCCACTTTTCTCCGAAACTATAAACGCTATGCTATTGAAACTTGGTAAGTAGATGTAATCTGTGAACCGCATTAAGATTTTGATACAAAAAATAGAAAAAAACCAAAAATTTTTAGGTATGTCCCATACATAGAACTAAAAATCAAAAAAAAAAATTATCATACCATCTATGGATTGGTCATCAAAAATGATATTGAGGTTTCTAACATATTTTATTTCTAAACTGAATAGTTTGCGCGAGGGACTCTTCCAAAGTGGTAAAAGTGTCCCCCCTGTAACTTCTAAAATAAGAGAATGACAAAAATAAAAATAAAAATTATGATGTACGTTACCATGTAAATCATCTAACGAAAATTGGTTGGAATGATATCTAGTAAGTAGTTTTATTTTTATACGTCATAAATTGACTATTGTTAAAACACTGTTTAAGTAACAACGAACAACGAAGTACAAGAACTATATTGTATTATGTTACTTGCTGCTACGGAAGCCTTCATGGGCGAGCCCGACTCGCACTTGACCACTATTATTTTATTTGTAACGTAATTTTACAAAGAATGAAAATATATTATCAAAAGTTTTTTTTATCAAAATATCATAAATGCAGGTGGATATCCTTCTAATATTATAAATGTTTAAGTTGGGATTGTTCCTAAATAATACGTACCTACTGTGTATTCAAATTTAACTCAATAATATTAATACGCGGCAATTTCCGTGGACATAGTTTACCTACACTTGGCTAAATTTAGTCGCCTTCTCAACATAGTAAGTATACTAGCTTACCTACTAGATGCTAGATACTGATATTTCCCTTCACTGAATTCAGTAGTGACTAAATTTTGCCAATAAACCTTTTAATAATAATTTAATTTACTCCAAAAAAAACAAGTCTACTTCAATTTTAAATTAAAAACACAGTCAACTAAATTTCATATCTTATTTTTTATGAGATCAACTAAACACCCTGTTCCATAGATTTAGTAAACTAGACACAGCGAAGTATCGGAGTAAACGAAAATATCATCAATGTAGGCAAATTTTTAATTTATAATTCTATCGAAAGTGTTGTCATATGTACGTTTTCTACGCATCTATCCTTTCCTTTGTGCATATCATACGACCAGTAGCAAGGATATAGGGCCCTCCGAGACCCTAAAGGCTTGTTCGCATTAGGCTAGCAAATTAGTCTAGTAGAGAGTAATTTAGTAGCTAAAATACTCGCTACTATTCAAAAATCGTTCGCACCGTGCTTTAGTACAGTTCACAAGTGAGTAGCGTTTCGCAACATGAAGATCCTACAACGCATTTGTTTGAAGTTATTTTTCTCTCCAGACTAATTCGACAAGTTCGAACCTGTTTAATCGGCGAGCCAATGAGCGCACCGCTCCCAACGAACGCGTGGTGGGGGGTGCTACTCGCCCGTTGAAAGTTGAAAATAGAACAAAATGGATTGACTCGACTAAATCACTTCCTAAATTACTCGACTAAATTTTCACTGTTCATACACGTTTAGTTGCTAAATTACTCGCCACTAGGCTAAATTACTAGCCTAGTGCGAACAAGCCTTAAGGGTCCCCGTGATCTTGGCGCTCGGCCGCTCGCGCACTTTGACTGTGACAAGGACGGGGAAGGGGTAAAAAAGGCATGTAATTAGTGTAACGTACTTTAATCGCATGGTTGAAAACATACTGATTTTAATCGTATGGTTGATAACACTGGCAGAAATCAGTCCTGATTTTTGGAAAAAGTATTGACGTGATTTATTATGCGATGTAGGGTCCTCCCAACAACTTTTACGTAATTTTCTCTGATTTCAGGGCCCGTGTGTAGAGGTATCTAACTAGTATTAGGTAGGTATTCATTACGGGATATTTATGCATACAGGGTATTATTTACCGGCTGTGTGATGGCGCGAGTCCTCGATCTCCGATACTTCCACTAAAAATATCCCGTACCTAATTAATAACACTGGGCCGACATGTATGATTTAGGGTGAAGCCAAACGAGCGTAATTTTATGAGTTGTGAGTCGCAAAATTTCTGTCGCGTAATTTCTGCTGCATTCGGTTTCATACAAAAATGCAGTTTGTACCACACGACGACGCAAAATGAGTTGTCTGCCGACTCACGTGCATAAACTCGACCGAATTTCTGTCGGGGCGAGCGAGGGGCGCTGCTAGGCTTGGGCAAAAAAAATCGATATATAATATCGATTTTATTTTCGAAAATAATCGATATTTATCGTCGATTTTTTTATTTCCGATATATCGATTTTCGATATTTATTTTCGGATATCGAAAACGATATGTTTTGCCTCGAATTTTCAGGCATATATACACTTTAATTCTCCAATTGCAGTATTTAAATGCTATATGAAACACAAGCAACTATATTCGCTCAGAATATTCTTCAGTGTCAAATTTATTCAGGACATCGTTCTCCAGATGTGAGGTCTGACCGAGCAACATCAGCAAAAGCAAAATAAATAAAACGTCTATATGGTGCAGACATGAGCAGCTTTTAAATCTGAAAACAGCTACGCCAGAGATTCCGAGCTCTGGATCTGTCCCCAATAAGCAACCAGTGTCTGGACCAACCACTTTTGAGAAGAAGTCAGATCGGATATACATCGGAGAGTGTGCGACTGATTTCCACGATTTTTTTAACCCCCCACCAAAAAAAGGGGTGTTATAAGTTTGACGTCGATGTCTGTCTGTCTGTCTGTCTGTGGCACCGTAGAGCTCGAACGAATGGGCCGATTTCGATGCGGTTTTTTTTATTTGAAGGTTAATATCCGTGTGGATGTTCTTAGCTATGTTTTGTTAATATCGATTCAAAATGGCCGCCTCCACAAAATGGCGGACAAAATATTTCTTCACAACCTACATCAATATGGGTATCAAATGAAAGGACTTGACTAGCAGAATACTATACATTATAACAAATTTCAAATCCAAGATGGCCGCCACCACAAAATGCCAAATTGTATAATTTTTTTCACTACTACCTCAATATGGGTATCAAATAAAAGGGCTTGACTAGTAGAGCACTAGGACAAATTTAAATCCAAGATGGCCGCTACAACAAAATGGCGAAATACATTTCTTTTTTCACAACTCCCTTAAGGCCAGGTAATTCTGTCAAAGTAGGCATTTAATGCTGTCTTGTACTCGCGACCGTTCTGACGCGCGGAATCGGTGCCACAGTGCAGAAATAACATTAAAATATTGGACTATGTAATTTAAACTCATTTTTGTTCACGATTTGTTTATCCTAGTGATAAAGTTTTGTTGCTATATAAATGAAGAAATGTAAAATTTATCTATACTCGTAGGTACGAGTATACATAACTGAACCTTTTCTTTTTTGGTCACACTATAAGTTGCGACCGGCTTTTTCAATTTCATGCATCTTTTAAAATGTTTCCTAATATCTCAAGTTCGTCAAAAATTAAATAAAATGTGCTGAAACGTAGTGAAAGGCCAGTAAAATAGACGGTTTTTTGTTCAACTTTGAACTAAATTTCTAATCCAATTTTTTTGTATGAGGTAAAGATCACTTACTGAACATAAAATTACAAAATGCTCACAGATCCAGGTAGAGCTTCAAACGCCAATTGAAAAAAAACTGTTTTAGCCGATATTTTGGAAACTAAAATATATTTTGACAACAATTGTAGAAAATATATTTTTTTGCATCTTTTGTTGCTAGTATACTTTTTTGTAAAACTTAACGTTTACTATGTATAGCTCATTTAATGATACGGTTGCGATGATGTCGATGATAGTGGATGAAAATGATGCGGTCTACGATGGAACTTGCCTCTCTAATAGAAACATGGTGTACCTCTTAACCCCAAGGTTCGAACCATCGACAAAACCCCACTCTGGCAATGCGTTTCACAGCTTAGTTGTTCTTATTACAAAAATGGAGACCAAACTCTTCGTTCAACTCTTCAACCATGATGATGAATGGTGCTGTTTTTCGAGCAACGAACAATATGATAGAACAACTTTAATTTAAAACCCGGACTACAAAAATATCTAAACTTAAAAAAATATTACCTACTATCTAAGGACACTTTGGCGAATGAGACTAGTCTTACAATATCTTAGTTACCAAAATCCATCCAGCCGTTTGGAAGATACGTGGAAATAAAAGTTTTACAAACATAAAAGATACGCGCGAAAAACATGACCCTTCTTCCTATTCGGGTAAAAAAGGAAATGTTTATGCTACTGGGAACAGAATTCACATCTTATTTTTTGGCTTCGTAGCCAAATTTCAAAATATGGGACCCTATATCGCGTGGTAAGAGTCAGATGAACGTATCTACCATTTTATAAATTTTACAGGAGAGCAAAAAAACTGCGAAAATTCGTCTCTTCAAACTTTGTCAGCTTTTTATTAGATATTAAATACATTTGATAATGAAAAAAAAATAATGTAATGTAATGGCCTACTATTAGGGATTTCAAAAAGGTATTAATTATTTATTTATATACGCTTATAAATACACAATATCTATTTTTTTGAGTATTGGTTGACATACGTTAGTCTGGCCCTTAATTTATTAAACATTTAGTCGTTGTCTTATTTACATATGTCATTTTAGAAGTTAAGTTTTAGTATGTTTACAAGCAAATAAATAAAAGCCAATCAACTAAACATAACAAAGTCTGTATTAACTTCTGAAAAATATAATTAAAAAAACAAAATCAACATCAGGCATCCGTATACACAATTTTATATATCTTCGTCATTCTTTGTGTCGGTTCCTCCAACTGCAACTCCTTTATAGAAACCGTGGTATTGCGTTGGGATGATGCCTTTACATCTTTCAAGTCCTCGTACTTTTCAGCAGAAATAGATAAAGGTTTGTCATATGCACTTTTAAACTGAATTTGGTCAATAGGCAGCCTTTTGCCTCTTCTGAGAACCTTAATTTTGTTAAAATCTTTTTTTTAAAAACACACCTAACATCTAACGATTAACATCTACATTTAAAATCAATGAGTACCTACCCCTTATCACCACCGTTGTTGGAGAGGCTGGTGATCTGTCATACAGGTTTTCCTAGTACAGACACCAGTTTCTCACATAGATAATCTACTACTGTTATGTATACTTGGTTAAGGTATTTACAATGAAAAACTTCTGTGTGAGAGAAATAATAAACATTTTTTTTAATTTTAATGTCATTAATATTCCAAAACGATGAAAAGATTTTCAATCGCTCTTCTTCATTAAATTTGTTCGTACATTTTTCTCCACATAACCCCATACACTTTGACTCTCCCAATGTTTTTCATGGTTTTAGAACACCTTTATTTAAGAGGTAAGGTTCACCTTTTTGCCTCTTAGTTATTCTCAAATTATTTTTCCATTCGCTGGGTTCAGCTTAACCTCTGCGTTTGCGTTTACGATTTTGATAACCAGAAATAACAGATCAAGTATCAGTAGTATTATTTTCTATAGTTTTATCAAGAGTTTCTCAGTGACGGTCCAGGTTCATCAAAAACAGGGTCATTATCTAAAGTTGTTAAATCAGCAGGGGTTGGTTGAATCAATGACACATTTTCCAATGTAGTCAATAATTTAGTTGGTGGCGGTCCAGGTTCATCAAAACGGGTCTTTTCAGAAGTTGTTGTTAAATCAGGGGCTGGTTAAAGATAGGATTTAAGCTATTTTGAATTCTTCAATTTCAGCAGGGGGTGTCGATTGAATGAGATCGTTCCTAAAACAAAACAGTATACCTTAGTCAAAATAATATACCTACTATCACAGCTGCCGATATCCTTAATAATTAATCAAATACGGAGTGCCACAGGGCAGTGTGTTAGGGCCTCTTTTGTTTTTGATTTACTTCAATGATTTCGCGAGTGTTACGAGTCATCCAGTCACACTATTTGCCGATGATAGCACTATACTATTTATCAACAGTAAAAATTTTAATTTACAAAATGACATTGAAAAAACACTGACATCACTAACGAATTATTTGAGTAATAATAATCTAAATATCAACGTTGATAAAACAAATTTAATGGAATTCAGAATTCGACATAATGATTTATTAAACTCTAACATAATGCATAAAGGTGACAATATCTCAGAAGTGGAAATTACGCGATTTTTAGGACTTACTGTTGACAACAAATTGACTTGGAAACCCCATATAACAAATATTTGCAAAAGAATAAATCAATTTTCGTATGCCTTATTCCAACTTCGTAAAGTAGCTAATGAGCCAACGCTTCTAACAGCATATTATGGACATGCTGCATCTATCTTACGGTACGGGGTTATGTTTTGGGGTAACTCAACTAACCGTATGAAAATATTTAGAGCTCAAAAGCGTTGTGTTCGAGCAATTTGTGGCCTGAAAAAACGTGACTCATGTAAAAAAGAGTTTATTCGATTGAAGATGCTTACCCTACCGTCTCTGTTCATTTTTGAAGTTGCATCTTTTGTCAAGTCTAATCTAGACCTTTTTGAGATGTGGCCTGCAGGTAGTAGACGTGAGGGCAATCTCTATTGCCTGCCGTCTAGAACGACATTTCTAAATAAAAGTGTTTTTTGTATGGCACCTATTATTTATAATAAAATACCAAAATCTATTAGATCTAAACAAAATGTAAATATCTTTAGAAATATGTTAAATAATCTGTTAATAGCAAAAGCTTACTATTCTGTGGACATGTTTTTAAATGACGATGAGCTGAATAAAATGAAATGAAAAATAATGTGGTAGAGAGATAAAAATCAAAAAACTAAGTTTTATTGACATATACAAGACGTAAAATTTTGACATTGTATATGTTTTTTGTTTGTTATCTCTGACATGTATGTATTGTGATTTATTGACTTTTATCTATTTTCTAATTTAAATGAAAAATGCTGTGGTAGAGAAGCAATAATCAAGAAACTAAGTTTAATTGACATATACCGGACCTATATTTGGCATTGTATTTTGTTTTTTGTTTGTTATCTCTGACATGTACGTATTGTGATTTATTGATTTTCTAATTTGCTAATATATTATAATTTATTTTTTTCCTTCAAATCGATTACACATTTTATGATCGATTACATCACTGTTATTTTAATGAGATAGACACATTTTTGAAATTTGACGTATGACATATGAGTACCCGCAATTCTATTTGTTTACTTGTTTTTGTATTTATTGTTTTGCTTTTTGTTTGGTATTTACTATTTAATTAATACGTGATTGCGGTGATTGTTTTTGTGTATACTTAAATGATAATGATTGGTGGAATGTTTTTGTGTATACTAAATGTTGACTTGATGATAAATTAGCAAAAGGTAACTAATTTTAATTTTGTAATACCATGTCTGTATGCCAAGTACGGCAGAAGCTAGAGATCCTAACTGTGTGCAAACCCAAATATCTGTAACTAACCTAGTCTTCACAGGCCAATAAAGAATTGTATCATTGAAAAAAAAAAAAAAAAAATTACCGTAATGAGTAAAAAACAAACTAAATCCAGTTAAATAAGATTTTATCATTTTTTACCAATCTAGAAATATTTTAGGGGCTAGCTTGATGTAAGTATTGTAACGTTAAAATATGAACAATACACTCAAAATAATTTATTATACTAACGATTAATATAATACTAGCATCCGCCCGCGACTTGGTCCGAGTGGATGTCAGTTGTCGCTGTTGCGGATTCAGTTTAACACGTTCCGGGCATAGGACTATACAAGTGATAATAATAAACTACTTCAACATACTAATTGTGGCTGTATATCTGTCACAACACATGTGGTAATAAGTAGCTTAAAATATCCTTTCTCGGGTTTTGAAGACAGACAAACAACAGAGTTACTTCAGTTTCTTTAATATTAAAAATTGAGTAAGCATAAATTATAATATCTTGTGTGTTTTGCCGGCCTATTGTACCAGAACTCAAAAACTCGTTTGGCTTCACCCTTAGGGTGAAGCCAAACGAGCGTAATTTTATGAGTTGTGAGTCGCAAAATTTCTGTCGCGTAATTTCTGCTGCATTCGGTTTCATACAAAAATGCAGTTTGTACCACACGACGACGCAAAATGAGTTGTCTGCCGACTCACGTGCATAAACTCGACCGAATTTCTGTCGGGGCGAGCGAGGGGCGCTGCTAGGCTTGGGCAAAAAAAATCGATATATCGAAATATCGATTTTATTTTCGAAAATAATCGATATTTATCGTCGATTTTTTTATTTCCGATATATCGATTTTCGATATTTATTTTCGGATATCGAAAACGATATGTTTTGCCTCGAATTTTCAGGCATTCACTTTAATTCTCCAATTGCAGTATTTAAATGCTATATGAAACACAAGCAACTATATTCGCTCAGAATATTCTTCAGTGTCAAATTTATTCAGGACATCGTTCTCCAGATGTGAGGTCTGACCGAGCAACATCAGCAAAAGCAAAATAAATAAAACGTCTATATGGTGCAGACATGAGCAGCTTTTAAATCTGAAAACAGCTACGCCAGAGATTCCGAGCTCTGGATCTGTCCCCAATAAGCTTAACCAGTGTCTGGACCAACCACTTTTGAGAAGAAGTCAGATCGGATATACATCGGAGAGTGTGTGACTGATTTCCACGATTTTTTTAACCCCCCACCAAAAAAAGGGGTGTTATAAGTTTGACGTCGATGTCTGTCTGTCTGTCTGTCTGTGGCACCGTAGAGCTCGAACGAATGGGCCGATTTCGATGCGGTTTTTTTATTTGAAGGTTAATATCCGTGTGGATGTTCTTAGCTATGTTTTGTTAATATCGATTCAAAATGGCCGCCTCCACAAAATGGCGGACAAAATATTTCTTCACAACCTACATCAATATGGGTATCAAATGAAAGGACTTGACTAGCAGAATACTATACATTATAACAAATTTCAAATCCAAGATGGCCGCCACCACAAAATGCCAAATTGTATAATTTTTTTCACTACTACCTCAATATGGGTATCAAATAAAAGGGCTTGACTAGTAGAGCACTAGGACAAATTTAAATCCAAGATGGCCGCTACAACAAAATGGCGAAATACATTTCTTTTTTCACAACTCCCTTAATATGAGTATCAAATGAAAGGGCTTGACTAGTAGAACGTTATACAGATAATCCGAGATCCAAGGTAGTCAGGGGTTAATCAAAATTTTTAATTTTGTTCTTGTCTATCGTAATGCTCGTAGCTCGAAAAAGCGACATCGTTTCATGGTTGGTGTCCCAAAGACACGAACGAAGAGATTTGACTCTACTTTTGTGAGAAAAACCGTCAAGGCTGTGGAATACGTTGCCTGAGAGAGTTTTCCCGATAGTTACAATCTTTGTGTCTTCAAATCGAGAGTGAATCGGTTTCTTCTAGATAAACACGCTCCATCGTAGACCGCATCATCGTTTAACATCAGGCGAGATGGCGGTCAAGTGTAAACCTATAAAAGTTAAATAAAATCCAATTGATTTTTGGGTGAATTGCCAAATTTTTACTCCGGTTCTTTTAGAAATCGCTCTAATATCCGAAAGGGTAGCTTCAGTCGTTAATTTAGCGCATACACGTTCATATAATGCATGGAACTGTCCACATATCAGCCTCTGACTATTGAGTGGGTTTACCCAACTTTTTTTTTTGGTATCATCTTCTGAATAAGTTTCTTCTGAATATGCTTCATAAATACACAATATTTTCAATGGATCCATCGCACTTGATGACACAAACACCCCGTACCAACGCTCGATAGTAACTGAATAAATTACGTCCGTCTGGCAGCTCAACAGAAATTCAGTTGGACGTACAATAATTGACCGAAAATACGCGACTCACAACTCATAAAATTACGCTCGTTTGGCTTCACCCTTAGGGCACTAGTTAAGTACAAGTCATTGTACGTATTGTTTTAATTGTATGAATATTTTTCTGGTATCCATGATAAAGTTTCTGTCTGGCTAGCGTAGTGGACAACAGTAATAGCTTATGCTTATAGCAATGAACATTAGAATTGCGAAAACGCTAGCAGATCTACTGCCATCATATTACTGTCGGCGATATAGGTACGAATAGATGTGAGAAAACACTAGCAACCTATTACCTAGGTACTTATTAGATAGAAGATAGAAACTCCGCGGAATGCTAATCCAGTATTATAAAAGTGAAAGTTTGTATGAATGTTAGGTAGGTATCTCTGAAACGGCTGAGCGGATTTGAATTACGATACGAAATAAATATACAAATACGAAATACTTACCTAAGAACATTACCTTGATTATCATAAA
The DNA here is from genome assembly GCA_017562165.1 of Ectropis grisescens. NCBI lineage: Eukaryota > Metazoa > Arthropoda > Insecta > Lepidoptera > Geometridae > Ectropis > Ectropis grisescens. The sequence continues at coordinate 25,047,230 of CM029788.1, forward strand.
AGACTACTTTATGTTCCATTAAAGTTAGAGCGTATCCAGTAATATATTTTAGATAATTTATATATTAAATTTAGTTACTTAATTTAAACTCGGAATTGAAAAAGCTACCTTTAATGACTATCGAGCTGTGTCCATTGATGGTACAAATTACACTATCAATGCCTGTAGCATGTAGCTATCCTATGCTTTAATATGTGCCGATATAACCGTTTACTAGCAGCTTTATAATCTTCCCCACCATCACAAAGCCGGTCTCTTAAAAATATCTACAGCGAGTTTTTATGCAATCACATGCGATTTCGGTTTTTAACGATGGGAAATAGCGCAGCCCAGCAAATTAAAAATAAATACATACCTGTTCCTCTTGAGTTCTGCTGCGCGCCGCGTGGTTTCTCTTTCAGGTAACTTCAACTAAACTTAGGTAAATTTTATGAAGTTTCTAGTGGCACGGCGGCAGTCACAAACACAGGCTTTATTACTACAAAAACAATTAAACAGAGAGATCTGCCCCAAAAAACTACTATCACCTACTAGTCAGAGAGCTGAAACTGACACAAAGTCCGAAAATTATTCTCTATATACCTATATGAACACCAGCCGCAACCAGACGTAATCGGGACTTGGTACTTGTCCATAATAATATTCTACTTCTTTCATGCCAATTTTGAACCATAGACAATTCGATTGCTGGAAATGATACATGCCATGATCGTGACTGCCCGCGCAACAACGGAACGGCCGAACTTGGCTAGGTAATCCCCGTCAGCGACTCAGTCACTGTTGCCAGATTCGGGATTCCCCCAAATTTGGGTTGTTGTGGACAAAATGTTTGTAAATAAAATCCCAAACATAAAATCCCCATTTACGGGGTAAAAATTGTTTGTGGGGGGGAAATTGGGGATTTTTCATTTTCGCAGTTTCGCCACAGAATAGATATTACTACAGAACCCTCACTTAGCGAAAACTTTTATATAAATAGCGACTCTTTCTGGGACGCAACAAAGTGCAATTCAGCTCGCATTGCATTGCATTGCATTCAGCTTGCGCTCAATGCCTATCGCAATGTTTAACCTAAACATTTGCGCTCTCTTCTAACGCGTAACTCTGTCGCTGTCTGGCGCGGAATGATGCGCATCGAAAGGGTTGTCGACATATTATCTAATAAAAAATTAAATTAACCTTTCGTTATGTAGGTAGTCAGCATTGTAGCTCAGATTATATATTTTAGTTATTTACTTCGTAACGCGCAAGACAGCTAGAAGAGGCCGTAACATAGGGTCGGACACATTGAAATCTATATCTATACTAATATTATAAAGCTGAAGAGTTTGTTTGTTTGCTTGTTTGCTTAAAGGCTAGGATCTCGGGAAGTACTGGTCCGAATTGAAAGATTCTTTTTCTATTGGATAGTCCATTTATCGAGGAAGGCTTTAGGCTATAGAAAATAACTCTACTATTAATTGAAGCGGAGCATGAAACAAGAATGTAACAAAATCGGGAAAAAATATTCCCCTTTTTAGAGTTTTCGTACGTTTCGTGCTTTGACATGACACATGACCGCATGTGTCAAAGATTGAGTCATTGAATTTCAGTAATCTGTGCCTTGAATATAAACCTTTGCTAAAAAAAAAATCTAAATCTGAGTTGGTACGACCAATTTGCGTAGTTTTGAAGAGGTTTTTTGTTTGAAATCGATATTCTCAGGAATGAGTGAACCGATTTCAGTCATTCTTTCACCGTTGGATATGTACGGGATCCCGATGAGTGCTATATAATATACCACGGGCGAAGCCGGGGCGGGCATCTAGTTAAAACAATAAAAGTATACTTTGACTGTTTTTATTCTACTTGATCGTCTAAATGTTGTTTGATAAATATGTAACATATTTTAATGTACTTACCTACACTAATATATACAACCAGCTTCGATTACAAGCTATTTTATAACGTCCTGTACTTTTTGTACGGTTAGCAGAAAAATATAAAAAATAATGGTATATTTTGTACAACTAGGAAAAAATGATAATTCTTTGTTTTTTGACTCGTGCATCCATATACAGCACAATATATGACGACGTAATTTTGCGCGGGAAACGTGTTGCGCGAGCGATCAGACGTGCGTTCGACAACCGCCTGGCAATTGTTCCGTGCGAGGAACGGTCTAGCTGTAGGCTAAAACCGCGCGACCTTGAGCGAGTGAGGATGCACTGGTTTCGCAGTGATTTTGCGAATACAACACTTATCAAAATGAACTTAGTACCTACAAAAATTAAATTGCCTTTTCTTATGGGAACTTGTAGATACACTTTATGGAGTAATAGAAGCTATTTCTGAAATAGCGTTATTATAGTGTTTTAAGAGTTAGGAAATGTTTATTTATTTTGGGGTTTTTTTTTTCTTGAAACCCGGTTTTTTGGAGGGATTTCGGGAACATTTTGGAGAGAAATTGAGGTGGACGTCAGCGTAAAGTTATGTTTTAGTGGTAAATGAATGTATAATTTACTTTGGGGTTTTTTTTTTACAGAAACCCCGCTTTTTGGGGGGATTCCGAGAACATTCTGGGGGAAAATTGAGATGGGCTTCTGACAACACTGGATTCAGTGCTGCAAAGTTGGCAACACCCTACATCGATCTCGGTCACTCCGGTCACTCGGTCTCCTGTCGTGGTCTCGGCGCGCACTGGCGCCCATACAATTCTATAGAGTCAAGTGCCTGTCGCGGTCTCCGGTCGCGATCTCGCGTCTCGGTCTCAGCGCGAACTTGTACCTTAAGGGCGTGTGGGCCGTAATTTTGAATTTTAAAACAACTTTAAGACCTTTAAAATAGTATATTAAACTCTGAAAAAAATATATGTAATAGTAAAGGATTTAATCTAGTGCAATTCGCAGTAACACGATTTAATGAATTTTACTTGATAGAAAAAAATCCCAAAGTTACCCCTTTTCAAAAGGTTTTTTCAAGTTTATGACTAAACTAATGAATTTTTTTACTAAATTTTTGTACTCAACGAAAGCCACTAAAAAGTTATAGATGCATTCGCAGAGTTTGACTTGATAAAAAGTATCAGTTATTCACTTTGTTTTAATATCTCCCATATATATAGCGCGCCGTTCGGCAATAGCCATGTGTCGTTACGGGTTTTTTCAGATAACGGAACGTAAACGTTACGCATATACAAATAGACGGTATCAAAACCATTTATTTTTCATAACCATTTATTTTCGTATTTCATCGTAACGGGATATGATTCAGTTTTCAATAACCGAACGCGTTAAATATATCTATGCGTACTACGTATATATCTCACTCGCTCTAACCGTTGCGATACAGTTATGGTCATAACTTCAAAATCCCTACCGATTGCGTTGCACGCAAAGAACTGTAGACTATGTTGCGCGGTAAAGCGAGCAATGGTGGTTATAGAATTTTAAAAGCACATAACGATACTTGAAATATAAATAGTTGTAAGATTTTAATATACCGCGTTTTCGTTATGAAGTCATGTAATTAGTTATACAACGCTTTACGATATATAACGACCATAGCTATTCGGCAAGCCTGATCAGTCGCGTTTCGGCGCTCACGGACGTCGATAACACATCAGTAAAAAATTCAATGCGGATGCAATGGAAAATAGATAAGTATCGGTAAAATATTCGTCCGTTAAATCAGAGATCGGGATAAGGAAATAATGAGAGGGAGAAATCCCTGCGTAAATCCCTAAAATCATAAATTATACCTAACTTGCATTTATATGCCATTTAGGTAAATTCTTTGATAGTAAGGTACTTAGTACTTGGAAGAAAAGTCCTCACATACAGATTTTACCACTTTGGAAGAGACTTTCGCGCAAACTATTCAGTTTAGAAAAAAAACGTTAGGAACTTCAATACAATTTTGAACACCTTTCCATAGATACACATATGGTTTTGTTAGAATTTTTATTTTTTTATTTCTTTTCCAAGTTTGTGACACCACCAAAATTTATTGCTTATTCTTTTTTTTGTATGAAAATGTTAATATTGTTCATAGAAATTTAGACACTCGACCAAATTTGATAAGAAGCCTTTTAGGCAGTAAAATTACTCGTAGAATTTAACTCTGCACTAAATTTCCGATTCGTATTTTTTATATAAGGTTTAGAATCATTTCCTGAGCATAAAATCACAAAATAATAACAAATCCAGGTGGAGCTTCAAGCGCCAGCTCAAAAAAACGTTTTCGGCCGATATTCTGAAAAAGTTATACAGCCTATTATTATTGTAGAAAATAAAATTTCCCATCTTTTGTTGCCAGTAAACTTTTTTTTCGAACTTACCGATTACGATTTATTATGTCAAATTTGATGATAACAATGTAAAAAAATAAGATGTGAGTTCTGTTCCCAGTAGCATAAACATTTCCCTTTTTACCGGAATGGAAGAAGGGTTATGTTTTTCGCGCGTATCTTTTAAATATAATAACGGCTGGATGGATTTTGGTAACAAAGATATTCTAACACTAGTCTAACTTGCCAAAGTGTCCTTAGATAGTAGGTAATATTTTTTTACGTGTAGATTTTTTTGTAGTCGGGGTTTTTAAATTAAAGTTATTCTATCTCATTGCTCGTTGCTCGAATAAACAGCACTGTTCATCATCATGATTGAAGAGTTGAACGAAGAGTTTGGTCTCCATTTTTGTAATAAGAACAACTAAGCTGTGAAACGCATTACCAGAGTGGGTTTTTGTCGATGGTTCGAACCTTGGGGCTACGACGTACACTGTGCTTGTTTCTATTAGAGAAACAAGTTCCATCGTAGACCACATCATTTTCATCCACTATTATCGGCATCATCGCAATCGTATAATTAAATGGGTTATAAATCGTAAACGGTAAGTTTTACAAAAAAAGTTTACTAGCAACAAAAGATGCAAAATTTTATTTTCTACAATTATTGTCAAAATATATAGTTTCCAAAATATCGGCTAAAACAGTTTTTTTCAATTGGCGTTTGAAGCTCTTCCTGGATCTGTGAGAATTTTGTAATTTTATGCTCAGTAAGTGATCTTTACCTCATAGAAAAAATTGGTTTAGAAATTTAATGCAAAGTTGACCAAAAACCTTCTATTTTTACTGGCCTTTCATTACGTTTCAGCACATTTTTTAAATTTTGACGAACTTGTGAATTGTTAGGAAACATTTTAAAAAGATGCATGAAATTGGAAAAGCCGTTCTCAACTTATAGTGTGACCAAAAAAGAAAAGGTTGAGTTTTGTATACCTACGAGTATAGATAAATTTAATATTTCTTCGTTTATATAGCAACAAAACTCTTATCATAAACAAACAAACATAAACAAATCTTGAACAAAAAATGAGTTTAAATTACATAGTCCAATATTTTAATGTTATTTCTGCACTGTGGCGCCGATTCCGCGGTCGGTGACGGTCGCGAGAACAAGACAGCGTTAAATGCCTAATTTGACAGAACTACCTGGCCTTAAGCTGTAAGCGTAACCCTGAACGAAATATGATTCTTCGTCCGAATAATTTATTTTAAAAATGAAACCGCGGTCCGCGGTACCTACCTCCTTTGTTGCTTTGTGGTTCAGCTAATGTAAATAAAAACGTACCTAACTAAACACGGTTGAGCTCAGCCGTAATTACAAGGAACCCGCGTGAATGAATGTGATTGTCTGCATTATATTTTATGTGACGGACAGAATTTAGATAGGTATGTAAGGTTTAACAGATTCTTATTAGGTAGGTACAGGTACTGAAATCTCTCTCTAGGGGTACCTACTGCATAAAAATTGCACATTACATTTTTTTTTTATTAGGTATTCTGAATATTGTTCTGAAATTATCCCCGCATCTCCAGTGTCGCCACCATGTCGCAACACGTTTTATATCTCTTGGTACTTAACGAATATATAAAATGTATACTTACTGTTCAACAGGTCATTTAGTATAAAGCAAGTAATTTAGAAAAAATATACTTTTGTAAGTTTCCACCACGGCGGCATTACCACGCTGAATGGCAGTGCTTTTACGTTGGACCGTACGCCAGCATTTTGGTCAAGCGTAGCGTCAACGAACGAAGTAACTATTTTCTGATCTGTGGTAGCGTCGACCAAACACTCAGAAAGGCTTTTGAAAATGAGTCGAGCTTCCGGTCCCCACGCACGAGCCCAATGTCTCAACTCCAAATGGCTCAAATAGATAACCACTTCCGAGGGTTGCATATTGTGTTCGCTGTTTGAGACGCTCAGTTGAATTAGCTGCACCGGCCTTAATATGTCTCTGGACGATGTGATGGTGCCAGAGAATCAACGCAAGGCGCGTCCCACCCTCCCACACTCCCACCTTAAGGCCGACGCCGACTCAACTTGCGAACAAGCCTAAAAGGCTAGCCTAGTGGCGAGTAATTTAGCAACTAAACGTGTATGAACAGTGAAAATTTTGTCGAGTAGTTTAAGAAGTGATTTAGTCGAGTCAATCCATTTTGTTCTATTTTCAACGGGCGAGTAGCACCCCCCACCACGCGTTCGTTGCAAGCGGTGCGCTCATTGGCTCGCCGATTAATCAGGTTCGAACTTGTCGAATTAGTCTGGAGAGAAAAATAACTTCAAACAATTTTCCAAATACGAAATTGTCTGTGGAATAACTTATTTTATTGATCACACAAATTTCCTCATTCACCTCTTCTAAAATAGCCATTACGATTCGATAAGATTAGCTTATTAATTCATTTATTTTATTGCGTTGTAGGATCTTCATGTTGCGAAACGCTACTCACTTGTGAACTGTACTAAAGCACGGTGCGAACGATTTTTGAATAGTAGCGAGTATTTTAGCTACTAAATTACTCTCTACTAGACTAATTTGCTAGCCTAATGCGAACAAGCCTTTAGGTAGTAGGGGCAGCCCAACGACACATTATTGATAGGTCAGTTAGAAAAAAAAAAGTTAACTCTATAAGCCCATGAAACATTTTCTCCCGCAATTAATGTAAATCTAAATATGTTTGTGGTGATAGCTAAAGACAAGAATGCCGGTAACTGGCTACACTTGAAATTTGGCGGACCTCCCTCAATATGAATCAAATAACAAGAACAAAATTAAAATTTTGATTAACCCCCGACTGTCTTGGATTTGTTATCTGTACAACATTCTACTAGCCAAGCCCTTTCATTTGATACTACCTATATTAAGGGAGTTGTGAAAAAAGAAATGTATTTCGCCATTTTGTGGTAGCGGCCATCTTGGATTTGAAATTTGTCATAATGCAAAGTATTCTACTAGTCAAGCCCTTTCGTTTGATACCCACATTGAGGTAGTAGTGAAAAAAATAATATAAATCGCCATTTTGTAGTGGCGGCCATCTTGGATTTGTTTTTTTTTATATTGTATAGTATTTTACTAGTCGAGCCCTTTCGTTTGATACCCATATTGAGGTAGTAGTGAAAAAATAATATAATTCGCCATTTTGTGGTGGTGGACCACAAAATCTTGGATTGGCGCCATCTTGGATTTTATATTGTTTTAGTGTATAGTATTATACTAGTCAAGCCCTTTCATTTGATTACCCATGTTGAGGTAGGTTGTGAAGAAATATTTTGTCCGCCATTTTGTGGCGGTGGCCATCTTGAATCGATATTAACCAAACATACCTAAGAACATCCGCACGAATATTAACTTTCAAATAAAAAAACCGCATCGAAATCGGCCAATCCGTTTGAGCTCTACGATGCCACAAACAGACAGACAGACAGACATTGACGTCAAACTTATAATACCCCTTTTTTTGGTTGGGGGTTAAAAATAAATGGCTTGATTAGTAGAATACTGTAACAAATTTCGAATCCAAGGTAGTCAGATAACAAAAGAAAAAGAAATAACAAAATCAAAAATTTTGTTCTTGTTTGATAACAAAGGAAAAAGAAATAACAAAATCAAAAATTTTGTTCTTGTTTATTAACACTAGCAGCACCCGCGTAGTTTCCGTTCCCGTTACTCCCCCGAGATAAAAAGTAGTCTATGTATTCTTCCAGACTATTTATTATCTAACAATGTGTTCCAAATTTCAGCCAGATTCCTTTCATACTTTACAATGTGATTGAGCAACAAACATCCATAAATTTACATTTACAATATCAGTAGAACTAAAAAGCGCAGGAAACCGGTAACATGTGAATTAGGTCAGGTATAAGTAATGCTACTGAAAAGAAAAGACTCAAAGATATTTTACTATTTTTTTTTTATAAAATACCAAAAATTTTACATACAGACAGCAGCGAAATTCAAACGTGTTAAAATAGCTGGAGAGATTTAACAACCATCCAAAGTAGAAGTTGCAGCAGTAACAAAATGACCTAAAGCGTGACATTATTTGTTTTGTAAAATATACTTCATAACTATTACTAGATAATTTTTCCAACGTGCACAGGTCAGAGTGAATACACCTTACACCTATGTGACAACATACACTCTGCACTTATTTAGAACTTGAATGCACTCGGCAGAAAAGCTGCATTTTACTTTTATTATGTAACAAGCTAAGCTAAAATCCATAAAGTCCCTTTTTTATTGACATGTATGAAATTCATTTCCACCAAATTGCCATGTAAACAATGAGTGAGTGGCTTAACAGTGTTTGCAATCCTGTTAACACTGTATTGAAAAGGGATTACAGGGTTGATATGTTAAACAAAATTCAATTTTTTTCACTCAATTCAGTTTGAATTATGTTGAGTTGCCATTTATGAATTTTATGCATAGTTAGTTAAAAACATCAGATTTAATTCACCTGTACAAAACTCGCTCTCTGTAAGTACCAAGTACAAACAAGTATCATACATCAGAGACCCACATGAGGTCATACATCAACGATACGTAAACGTAGTGACAGGCACACGACCGGAACAACCTACACAATACTAAGAGTTAAATTAACTTTTTTTAATTTAAAAACAGCAACCAGATAGCGAGTTGTGGACATTTGTTCAGTCTTAACTTATTGCCAACATATCCACATTCTTAGCTAGAAATGTCCAATAAACTGACATACATTGTCTCCTTCTTTGCTAATGAAAATATCACACGGGGAAGAGACAAAGCACATTTGTGTAACTCGCAGGAATAGAGCATCAACAAACTTAAATATTTTTATTGCATTGGACAAAGTATACATAATGTATTGTATAATGCAAGTTTGTAATACTATTAATTGTGTTAATACATAGTTTTAGATACATGATATCAACTTCAACTTTTGGTTTATGGCTATTATTGGAGTTTAGCCTCACAGCTCAGCCATGGCATTTTACATATATTTACATACAGGTGTTCAGTTTATTCAAGAAGTATTCTACTTCACTTGTGTGAATAACAAGGATCACCAAGTAACACTACTGTATTCCTGCAAATTCCAAAGTAATTAGTCAGGATATTGAACACTTACAAGTAAGATTGTAACTCTTCGTCTGTTGCCGCTTTTGTGGGAACGATAGTAGACTAAACAGTGTATAGATTCTTAGTAGCAGAGCTGTGCTTGACCATGGTGTCTCTGTGGACCTGGTAGCCGACCTTGCCATGGATGCCGAGCTGCTCCTTCAGCCGTCGCCCGATCTCGATGTTCGCGTGCTGCTTCGATGTGTCTGCTGTCCAGATACCTGCAGAGAAGCAATCCCACTTTTAATGTTTTATTCGGATTTTATTATTTTGACCCAATTTGGTTTTATAGGGTCACAGTACTTACAACATATTGAGATCCAACACCCAGTGTTGAAAGGTATTTTGAAGGCAATGTACTACAAATAACTCTGGTATTAGACTAGCCTCATTAGTAGTGAATTTGCTTTGTGATAGGCATTGTGACAGTGGAGGATAGACCGTTACCCGGAGAGGAGTGTCGGTGCGCCATCGTCAGCGGTGGGGCCGCAGGGGAAAAGGGGTGCCGATTTTAAAAGTGAAGGAAACCATTGTCAGGAAACTAGCTTGTTCCAAAATAATAACCTTTCAAGGCCAGGCTTAATCTGACAAAAGTCAGGTTGTGAGAGTAGTAGTCTTGACTCTTCTTACAAGAGAATATCAACAGTAGGAACATAAAGGCTAGGCACGTATGTGTCACCGTAACATTGCAATCACCATCAATTGTGACTCATTGTGAGATAATAAATGAATGGTAAGTTAGGTGCGTTTATAATGTGACGTTGTTAGGTTGTAATCCTAGTTTTTTCAATTTAACAGTGGCATAAGCATTGAGCTGTGTCAGTGCAACAGATATCATTAAGTGTTATGGCTAGGCTAAGGTTAAAGCATTTTTTAAACAGCATAACTACTAAAAAAGAAGTCCACACAAACCTATTTTATCAAGCTTTTGTCTAACATTGACTACTGCTCCACAGATTTCATCTGAATTTTCAAAGTTTTCACCAATCAGTAGTAGAACCTGTAAAATTGAACCAGTTAATACTAGTCATAACACAGTTTACAGACAAGACACTTCTTGCAAGAAATTTTATCTAAAACATATGAAATCAAAAAAATCTTATCTAATTACAAGATACCACAGCCCATTGTTGCTGCACACTACTACTAGTCTATCACTACAACAGTTGCTGAACATACAAATGAGTTCAGGAGCAGAAAGTTTAACTTTTTTTTTAATGATTTAAAAACAACATTTACTGTGACATGTTTGAGGTTGCCTGTTTGAGTCCCATCTGCAAGTTTTGAGGATTTTACCACATCGGAGATGAGCTGTTATGGGCAGGCATGTTGCTTACAATCAAGAGCAAGTTGTGCTTGTTGGCAAAAAGCAAAAACTAGGCTAGAGTGGTGAGTTATGGACTTGACTATTCCCTTGTGAGATAAGTCTCCAAATCCTACTAGTATGAGCAAATTAGGCTGCTTATGTTCTCCTGTGATTAATCACAGGCAGCAAAATCAGTCAGGGACTCCCATTATGAATAGTGCACGTCCCTAGCCTACTAACCGCTAGTGGTTATTGAGTGCACCTTAATAACCACTATGACACAATGTTGAAACACTAAGTCCGAATCGTCTTTTTATTCCATAGCAGGGTGCATTTGATAAACTTGTAAAGTTTAGTAAACTTACAACATCAAGCCAAAAACGGTCCAAATCAGAGTTGCGTTGTTTCTTCTCGAGACTGACGAGCCAGCGTCCTCCCATTTTGTTTGCGTCATCTTCCCACATGGGGCGGATTCCTTGCTTAAACACTGCATAATCATGTCCTTGGCGCAGTTCCGATGGTAGTTTGATGTGATGGTACAGTCTGGAATTTTACAAATTTACAATGAGTAACTGCAATACAGACTACAGACAATGATAAAGACGAACCACAAAGCAACAATCGGTTAAATACAGATCATATAAATACCCCTGTTGACATAATAGAAGAAAGAGACATACTGAGCCACATAAAGAAGCTCAAACCTGAGAAAAGCCCGGGGCCCGATGGCATTAGTAATGAGTTACTAGTAGTAGGTGCCAAACTGCTCTGTACACCTCTGGCCAAACTATTCAACATGATTATGGACAATGAAACAGTACCAAAAAACTGGTACTCATCAGACATCATCCTTATATACAAGAAGGGAGACTCTAAAAACATTTCAAATTATAGACCAATAAGCTTATTGTCTAGTATATACAAGCTCTACACTTCACTGCTTCTAAGTAGAATCACAAAACAAATAGATGCCTACCAACCCACAGAACAAGCTGGATTTCGTACAGGATTTTCTACAATAGACCATATCCATACGATGGAACAGGTTATAGAACGATACAAAGAATTCAACAAACCCCTCTACATAGCGTTCATTGACTATACAAAGGCATTCGACAGTATTTCACATAATGCCATATGGAACGCTCTCAATGAATGCAACATAAACATTAAGTATATCAACATCCTAAAAAATATCTATAACCACAGCACTAGCCAAGTTAAACTGGAAAAAAGAGGAAAGGAATTTCCTATACGAAGAGGGGTGAGACAGGGTGATCCAATATCCCCAAAACTTTTTATTGCGGTACTCCAGAATATATTCTCTAAGTTGGATTGGCACAGTAAAGGCATTAAAGTATATGATAGATATTTAACTCACCTGAGATTTGCTGATGACATCGCTCTTTTCTCTGAACATGTAGAAGAGTTAAAAGAAATGTTAAACACCCTGAATAATGAAAGCCAGAAAGTCGGCAATGATAAATTACAGCAAAACAAAAATAATGACTAACAGCAGCCCACATAAAGTTTCAATTGATGACGAGGAAATAGAATATGTATATCTGGGTAAACTTGTAACTTTCAGCACCAACAATAATACAGAGGAAATAGACCGCAGAATAAGCTTGAGTTGGAAGAAGTATTGGAGCCTTAAAGAAATACTTAAGGAAAGTATCACCCTAGTCTAAAGAAAACCGTGATGGACACCTGCATTTTACCAAGCTTAACTTATGGCTGCCAAACATGGACTCACACCAACAAAACTAAACTAAGTATCAGAACTTGCCAAAGGGCGATGGAGAGAAGCATATTGAAAATAAAGAAAAAAGACAAAATTAACAGTAAAACAATCAGGTCTATAACAGACCTTGCAGATGCACTCGACTTCAGTCTTAAACAAAAAATGGAGATGGGCTGGCCACATAGCACGATTGACCGACAATAGATGGACCACCAGAGTCACCAAATGGTTAGGCCCACGAGGAAAGAGAAAAGTAGGAAGACCTAAAACAAGATGGGTGGATGATATTCAGACTACAGTAGGATCAAACTGGTACAACCGAGCCAAAGACAGAAAAAAATGGCAAGAATGGGAGGAGGCCTATACCCGAAAGGGGTCCTTAGCGTAAACAAACCTTATAATATACATATACTATGTTAAATGTAAAAAAGGAAACAATAAAGGCTTATTATTATTATTATTATTATTCACGTATTTATTTCTTTTCTTAAGCCTAAGTTTTTACAATATTGATATATAAAACAACATAAAAACATTATAAAAACTTAAACCTAGTTTGCCGCCAGCAGCGGGGCAGGGCCCAAGCTACCGGTGGTTAGGGCTGCAGAGTGAGGAACCTCCTGACGATGCGCGCTGTGTCAAGGATGACCGCCTTCTGCATCTGACCCTTGATCCAACCATCTAGCGAAAGTCTCTTGAGATGTTGGTCGAGACTTTTCGCTATAAGGCCGTTTGCCGACACGACTATGGGGACTATGATCGTGGAATCAACATTCCACATGGCGGTAACCTCGTGAGCCAAGTCAAGGTACTTGCTAAACTTGTCCTTCTCAGCTTTCACGAGGTTCTCGTCATGTGGTATGGTGATATCGACGATCACAGCCCGACGTTGAGACCGGTCTACCAGCACGATATCAGGCTTATTGGCGACAATAGTCCTGTCCGTGATGATAGAGCGGTCCCAGTAGAGCAACGCACGACCATTCTCGAGAACTGGCAGAGAGGTGCGTACTTATAGTACGGCACCTCGGACTCGACAAGGCCGTGTCGAAGAGCAAGTTGCTGGTGGATGATCCTGGCTACTAGGTTATGTCTGTGCAAGTACTCGCCGTTAGCAAGATGCGAACAACCGGAAATAACATGACGAAGAGATTCGCCTGGACGGCGGCATGCCCGACAAATGTCGACCGTACCGTCCTTCATTATGTATTTCCGGTAATTGTTCGTCTTGATAACCTCGTCTGCAATTGCACAAACAAAACCCTCGGTTTCTCCGAAGAGGTCCCCGAAGCGTAGCCAGTTCACCGACGCGAGCAGATTCACATCGGGTCCCGTTAGGGCCCGATAGAATCGCCCGTGCAGCTCCTTGCTCTTCCACACTTCCTTGCGATCATCAGTGCTGAGCACCGATGGTTTACGCCAGTTCTCGTTTGCCAGTGAAAGAGGCGTGAAGCTTCTGTCAACTGCCACAACATCGCGATGCATCCCGGACTCGCTGTTGCGGAAATAATCCCTGAGACTGCATACTTCGCGGTTGTGTAGGTTCTTGGCATTTAAAAGCCTCGACCTCCCACTTCCGCGGAATATACAGTCTCATAACAGACGAGCGCGGGTGTAGCATGCGATGAGTTGTGAGCAGTTGACGGACCTTCCTGTCCAGGGCGTCGAGCTCAGTCTGAGTCCACCTCAGTATGCCAAAGGAGTATATCAGCAGAGGCATTACCCAACCGTTGAAGGCTCGCGCTTTGTTACCGGCTGACAGAAGACTTTTAAGTACTTTTGTCAGCCGGCAAAGAAGCGCTCCTTCACCGATTTCTTAATGTCATCTGCTGATATACCCAATGACTGTGACATACCGAGATATTTGTAGGTCTCGTCTTCGGAGAGAGATCTGAGAGTTATAGTCTCGGAAAGTTGTAAATTCTCTGAATTTACTATTTTCCCTCGCTGTACATGCATGACCGCACACTTGTCTACACCGAACTCCATCTTGATGGCGTTACTAAAAACCTCCGTGGTTTTAATAGCTCCAACAAGTCTTGGCGTTTCGGTGCAAAAAGTTTGAGGTCGTCCATGTACAACAAATGAGATATAACCTCACCTCCTCTACGAAGACGATAACTCTAACTCTGAATCCTTCAGCAGAGTGCTGAGAGGATTCAGACTTAGGCAGAACCATAGGGACTTAGACTGTCACCCTGAAAATGCCTCTTTCAATCCTTATCAAGTCCTCCGAAACAAAAGAGCTGTCTACGCTACCTGGTTGACGAAGGACTGTGACCCACTGTCCCATGCATTTGCTTAGAAAAGATTTCAGAGTTGGATTTATTTTGTACAACTCTAAAACCCTCTCCAGCCATGAATGGGGCACCGCATCATAGGCCTTCTTATAGTCAATCCAAGCAGCGGAGAGGGCTCCTTTGTTTCGTTTGACTTGTTGGCAAATGGTCGTGTCAATGAGGAGCTGCTCCTTAGTACCACGGGACCCAATCTTACATCCATTCTGAGAGGAGACCAAAACGTTATTTGCGACTATATGCGCGTTAATTTTTGCTCTCAGAATGGATGTAAGCAGCTTATAGGTGGTGGGTAAGCACGTAATGGGTCTGTAGTTCTTCGGTTCCGTGGTACTACCAGACTTATTATTATTATTCAGTTATTTATTCATTCTTCTTAATTTCTAAGTTTTTTACAATAGGTATAAAAATATAAACATTATAAAAACTTAAAAACTAGGGTGCCGCCAGCAGCGGGGCAGGACCCAAGCTACCGGTGGTTAGGGCTGCAGAGAGAGGAACCTCCTGACGATGCGTGCTGTGTCAAGGATGACTGCCTTCTGGATCTGGCCCTTAACCCAACCGTCTAGCGAAAGTCTCTTGAGATGTTGGTCGAGACTTTTCGCTATAAGGCCGTTTGCCGACACGACTATTGGGACTATGATCGTCGAATCAACTTCCCACATGGCGGTAACCTCATGAGCTAAGTCAAGGTACTTGCTAAGCTTGTCCTTCTCGGCTTTCACGAGGTTCTCGTCATGTGGTACGGTGATATCGACGATCACAGCCCGGCGCTCGGACCGGTCTACCATCACGATATCAGGCTTATTGGCGACAATAGTCCTGTCCGTGATGATAGAGCGGTCCCAGTAGAGCAACGCACGACCATTCTCGAGAACTGGCAGAGGTGCGTACTTATAGTACGGCACCTCGGACTCGACAAGGCCGTGTCGAAGAGCAAGTTGCTGGTGGATGATCCTGGCTACTAGGTTATGTCTGTGCAAGTACTCGCCGTTAGCAAGATGCGAACAACCGGAAATAACATGACGAAGAGATTCGCCTGGACGGCGGCATGCCCGACAAATGTCGACCGTACCGTCCTTCATTATGTATTTCCGGTAATTGTTCGTCTTGATAACCTCGTCTGCAATTGCACAGACAAAACCTTCGGTTTCTCCGAAGAGGTCCCCGAAGCGTAGCCAGTTCACCGACGCGAGCAGATTCACATCGGGTCCCGTTAGGGCCCGATAGAATCGCCCGTGCAGCTCCTTGCTCTTCCACACTTCCTTGCGATCATCAGTGCTGAGCACCGATGGTTTACGCCAGTTCTCGTTTGCCAGTGAAAGAGGCGTGAAGCTTCTGTCAACTGCCACAACATCGCGATGCATCCCGGACTCGCTGTTGCGGAAATAATCCCTGAGACTGCATACTTCGCGGTTGTGTAGGTTCTTGGCATTTAAAAGCCTCGACCTCCCACTTCCGCGGAATATACAGTCTCATAACAGACGAGCGCGGGTGTAGCATGCGATGAGTTGTGAGCAGTTGACGGACCTTCCTGTCCAGGGCGTCAAGCTCAGTCTGAGTCCACCTCAGTATGCCAAAGGAGTATATCAGCAGAGGCATTACCCAACCGTTGAAGGCTCGCGCTTTGTTACCGCCTGACAGAAGACTTTTAAGTACTTTTGTCAGCCGGCAAAAGAAGCGCTCCTTCACCGATTTCTTAATGTCATCTGCTGATATACCCAATGACTGTGACATACCGAGATATTTGTAGGTCTCGTCTTCGGAGAGAGATCTGAGAGTTATAGTCTCGGAAAGTTGTAAATTCTCTGAATTTACTACTTTCCCTCGCTGTACATGCATGACCGCACACTTGTCACACCGAACTCCATCTTGATGGCGTTACTAAAACCTCCGTGGTTTTAATAGCTCCAACAAGTCTTGGCGTTTCGGTGCAAAAGTTTGAGGTCGTCCATGTACAGCAAATGAGATATAACCTCACCTCCTCTACGAAGACGATAACCCAACTCTGAATCCTTCAACAGAGTGCTGAGAGGATTCAGACTTAGGCAGAACCACAGGGACTTAGACTGTCACCCTGAAAATGCCTCTTTCAATCTTTATCAAGTCCTCCGAATCAAATGAGCTGTCTACACTACCTGGTTGACGAAGGACTGTGACCCACTGTCCCATGCATTTGCTTAGAAAAGATTTTAGAGTTGGATTTATTTTGTATAACTCTAAAATCCTTTCCAGCCATGAATGGGGCACCGCATCATAGGCCTTCTTGTAGTCAATCCAAGCAGTGGAGAGAGCTCCTTTGTTTCGTTTGACTTGCTGGCAAATGGTCGTGTCAATGAGGAGCAGCTCCTTAGTACCACGGGACCCAATCTTACATCCATTCTGAGAGGAGGCCAAAACATTATTTGCAACTATGTGCGCGTTAATTTTGCTCTCAAAATGGATGCAAGCAGCTTATAGATGGTAGCTAAGCACGTAATGGGTCTGTAGTTCTTCGGTTCCGTGGTACTACCAGACTTATGGAGCAGGAAGGTGACTCCGGTGGTCATGAAACTGGGAAGAGAACCCGTCTCGAGGGCTTCTTGAAATTGTGTTGCCAAACGTTCATGTGAGCATCGAAACCACTTTATCCAGAAGTTGTGCAATCCGTCCGGCCCAGGACTTTTCCAGTTCTGAGTCGTCCGGATAGCACAACTAACGTCTACGGAGTCTATTGTTATAGACTCCATGGGTTCGATAGACTCACATGCACGTTCGATAACACGCATCCAAGCTCCGTCCGTGTGCTCGACAGGCACCGACCAGATGCTGCGCCAGAAGTTTTCATAGCGTTAGGATCTGGTAGCTGCCCTTCGTTCACACGTTGACTAGTTCCTTCCCAGTTTCGGTACACCTTCCTTTGATCACTCTGAAAGTCGCGATTTTGTCGATATCGATCCACACGCTCTCTGTAGCGGCGAATACGGTTTGCCCACGCATAAACATTCTGCTTCAGGTAGTCAATACGTTCCGTAGCATTGGCAAGATAGTGCTGGGGATGGATACCAGTCCCAGCGAACGCCTGTGCTACGAAACGCATGACTCGGGGACGACTGTTCCCCTGACTGAAGCAGATTAGCTTTGCAATAAGAGTCCTGAATTTGCTGATACGCCGTTCTATTCGTACTTGCCATGCGGGTACATTCCCAGCGGTTCGCGTTGTACGGTCAGTGTCTGGGAACTTGACACGTGCAACGCGACACGCCGCGATAGCACCACAGTATAGAATAGAATGGGTATCAGTCAAATCTTTGCTAGCTACCAGGTAGGGTACTAGCAAAGTATTCAGGGCTCCATCAAAGCCAAATTCCGTTTATGGGTGGGCAAACGCGGTAAGCGCGGCCTAGAGTTGGCTGTGGATCTATATCGCAAGATCGCGTCTTCCAGAGTGCTCCTCAGTTGCTCTATTACCTGGTTAGATACATAACTACTCGCCGAGTCTTCCTCCTCGATGTCAGAGTCGACCGGTGCCGCAAGTGTCGCCACTGACGTCGGCACTGAGGCCAGTGTCAGCGTCGACGACGCGGCGGGCGGATCCCGAGCCGAGGCAGAAGCTGGCGAGTACGTTGTTCCTCCAGGCGTAACCGATCAAGTGCCGAGACATCCAGCAGCTTGCAGCGGCAGATGGCTCTCACTTGATCTGAGAGTCGTTGAGCGGACACAGCGACGGTCGGTTCGAGGCCTGAAACAGACGCAGCATCCTGGCACAGTACGCGGTCAGGTGGGTTCCTCCTCTGTAGCCCTGTAATAGGCGCGCATGCAGTTCTCATTCATTTGCTGAGTCCATCGCATGCGACGCACTACACCACCGGTAGCGAAGGCCGGGCGCGAAGCCGAGTGCTCCGCAGGCCCCAAGCGTGCCGGCAGCGGCGGACGACCACGACGTCCAGGTCTTCTTGGCGACGGGTCCGCGTCGCGTCCTCGTCACTCGAACTAGCACTCGTGTCGCGGGGAGTAAGGAAAGCATCATCCTCCGACGACAGGCTTGGCGGCGACGGGACACGAACTGGTGTTGGTTGTGCGCTTCGTGATTCCGCTTCTATCCGTGTTTTTGACCGTGTAATCATAACGTTTTGTTATTTTTCCTCCATTTCTTGGTTTGTTTACAGATTGTTGTCTTGATTGACATTCTATTGTCAAAATGCATTTTCTTGATTTTATAGTTTTAATTACGTTTTATCTATAGTAATTTTATGTATTTTCGATAAGCGATATATTTTCCTTTATGTTGTAACTAAATATTTGCCATGAAATGGTTAAAACGGATAAAAAATAATAAAATGAAACACGATGTAAAGAAACACGTCCAATCGTGACAGCGGTTTTTTTTTTTTTTTTTTTTATTATTATTATGAGTATCAACTTTCGTTTCTCAGGATTTTTATCCTGGTTAGTAGTAATAACACGGTGGGTACCAAGTGTTATTCCATTAATTCAAAATTTGGGTCAGCATTATCCGTGTCTAGTTGTAAGAATTTCCTAACAATTCGGCATGTGTTAAGTATAGCCGCCTTTTGCAATTGAATGTATGTTAATTTATGCAGCCCAAGTGTGTTTAGGCTCCAAAATATATGGTTGGGAATTACTCCTGTTGTTGATATTACTAGTGGTAGTATTGTTACTGTGTTCATTTTCCATATTCTTTTTACTTCTTGTTGGAGTTCAGTGTATTTTCTTATTTTTTCGGATATTGTACTTTGAATGTTATTTGTGTTAGGTATTGCAACATCAATTAAATATACGTGTTTGTTTATTTTATCGATAAGTGTAATGTCAGGTCTGTTGTTGTATATTGTGTGGTCTGTCAAGATAGTACGATCATAATATATTTTATGGGTGGAATTTTCTAAAACAGCTTGTGGTGAGTATTTGTAGTATGGTGTAGGAGTAGAGTTACTAATTTTATGTTTTATACAGAGTTTTTGATGTATTATGTTAACTATTTGGTTGTGTCTATGAGTGTAGTCATTTTTTGTGAGCGTCACACATGATCCTGTAATGTGTTGTATTGTTTCGGGCTTCGAGCGGCATTTTCTGCACAAATCGTCACGTAAGGTATTATCTTTAATTATAAATTTTCTATAATTTTTTGTTGCTATCACTTGATCCTGTATTGCTATAAGAAAACCCTCAGTTTCAGGAAATAATCCACTGGATTCTAACCATTTCTGTGATGCTATCTTATCGATGCCGGGTTGATTTAATTCTTTTAAGTATCTTCCATGTAGTTCCTTGATGTTCCATGAATTTATCTTATCTTGATGATATTGGTTTATGTCTATTGATTCTACGTTATTAACGCTTAAATTTAATGGAGTGAAGTTTTTATCCATTACAACTGTAGCGTTATGCAATGAACTAAACGATTTTTTATAGTTGAAGAAATGTCGAAGCTTCTGTAATTGTCTATGATGTAGTAGAGTTATGTCAATCATGCCCTTCCACCTTCTCGACGAGGGATGGTTATACGTTCTTTTGCTGATTTTGGGTGATGATATCTATATTGTGTTAGGGTGGTTCTAGTTTTGGTCTCTAAAGTAACTAAATCGGATTTTGACCATTTTATGACGCCAAATGAGTAAGTTAGAATTGGAATGGCGTAAGTGTTTATGGATTTAAACAGATTTTTACCTACTAGTTGGGTTTTGCAAAGAATGTTTAGTCTATTAAGGTATTCATTTTTAAGTTTTTGTTTAGTGATGGTATGATCTAGAGTTTTTGACTGATTGTAACCTAAATATTTGTACATTTCTTCGTTGTTCATTGCTGTTATTTGTTGATCTTCATCGATGTTGTATTCTCCTTCAATTATTTTTCCTTTTTTAATGTTCAGCTTTCTGCATTTATCTAGCCCTAGTTCCATTTCAATGTCTTTTGAAAACTGTGTTGTAATGTTTAACAGGTGTGTCATATCACTATTGCTATTAGAGTATAATTTTATATCATCCATATAAAGTAAATGAGTTATTTGTGCTAATTTTTGTTTTCCATTTTTTATGTCAAATCCACTATTGCTTTCTATGAGTTCATGTGACAATGGATTTAGGGCCAGACAAAACCAGATGGCACTCAAAGAGTCTCCTTGAAACATTCCTTTTTTGATAGCTATTTCTTTGGTTATTATAATGCTTGATTCACCTCGTAAGTATAGGGAGGTTCTCCAGTGTTGCATGGTGTTTTATGAAATTTACAATATTTGAGTTTATTTTATATATTTCTAATATTTTATAAGCCAAGTGTGTGGTATGCTGTCAAATGCCTTTTTATAATCTATGTATGTAATGTAAAGATCTTTTTTGTTTTTATTAGCATGGTTTAAAATTACTGAGTCTATGATTAACTGTTCTTTGCACCCCATGTGATAACGTCTACATCCTTTTTGTTCCTCTACTAGGATATTGTTTTCTTCTATGTGACTATTAATTCTATTTGCGATACATGATGTTATTATTTTGTATAGAGTTGGGAGGCACGTTATGGGCCTATATTGTGTTGGGTCTTTGGTTTTATTGCTTTTGGGTAACATAAATGTTATTCCTTTGGTTAAAAATCTGGGTAATGTCGATTCACATTTAATTATTTCGGTGATTTGCTTTGCTAGAATGTTATGTACGCTAATAAGTTTTTTAAACCAATAATTTTGAATGTGATCACATCCGGGTGCTTTCCAATTGTGTGTCCTGTTTATTATTTTGGTTAATTCTTCTGAGCTTATATTTTCAAATAACATTTCTTCTACATTATTAACTCTTTTGTTTTCTCTATCTATCCACTCGTTATTGAGATGTCTATTGTTTTGGTTGTTAGAGTTCGACCATATTGTTGACCAAAAGTTTGTTAGGTCATCTTCTGAAGGAGTCTCATTTATTGCGGTATTTATTTTAAGTTTTCTGTAGAATTGTTTTTCATTTGTTTGAAATATTTTATTATTTTCTTTTCTGTCTAATGATTTTTTATACCTCGATAATCTGTGCGTCTTAACGGATAATTTTTGTTTCAAAGTGTCTAAGAAGTCTGCAACTTTTTTATTGAAGTCTTCGTGGCTACTATGTATTCTATTATTTTCTATAATTTTGTTTACATTGTTAGTTAATTTATGCCCTCTATTCCCATTCTTGTATTGCGTTAGCCTACCAATATCTCTTCTGAAATTATCAATATCTTTTTCTAGTCTCAGTTGCCATCTTGGTTTGTTAGTTTTCTTTCGTGTGTCAGATCCTGTTCTATCGTGAGTTTTGAGTTGAAAGTGTTGTGTAATAGTTAAGGCACAACAATATATAAGAGTGTGCGATTGGTGTATATCTATTAAGTGTAGTGTGTGTTTTGGTAAAATTATTTTGTTGAATATAAAAATTACTTCAGTAAGTGTGTGGGATTGTTTTATTTTTGGAAGACGAGGTCTTTCTGTGGGATCAGTATCGAGATATTTTATTAGGTTTGCGCAAAAGTTATTGCTCAGTTGGTTTGTTAAACTGTCATCAACTGTAAACGATGTTTCTTGGTCTGTACAAGGTAATGGTGTAAAAGAACATTGCATGTCAGAGTTGGTTGTGGTTCTCTGTGTTCCAATGTCAAGTTCAGTTATATTATCAGTCTGTATGTCAGGTGTTGTCTGTGTGTTATCAATGATGTTAGTCTGATGTTGTCTGTTCCTTCGGTATTGTGTTTGCACATTAACTTGACTTGTGACTCGATTGTGTGTTTCACTATTCTCTAGTTCTTTAGCTACTTCATCTCTTATAATTTTAATTTGTTCATCTGTAAGAAATTTGTTATTAACTATCGCTCTCCTTTGATCTGAGAGTCGCTGTTCTGAAACATTGAGATCCGGATAATGCTGACAAAATTGGTCATAAAGTTGTTGCCTGTAACTTGTTAAGTTTGTTTCTAGTTCTGTAACTTTAAAGTACGTACGCATTATGAATATGTTAATATCTGATGTCCACTTCATGCGTACACGTGGTTTACCAGCTTTGGTGGTCGCAGGTGTCAGTGCCGATAAGGCTACCTGCGAAGCACTTCTAGCTGGGGAACCCTCTTGGGGCTCCTTGTTGATGCTATTAGACTGATGTACTTCTAGTAGTTCTGTTTGAGCCTGTTCGTAATTAATCTCGTTGATGATTTGCAGACTATAGTTTCTTGGCCCTGTTTCTAACATATTGTCTTGATAATTATGTTGTGAATGATTTAGATATTTTTCGGTTTCATGTTTTATTTGCTGTATTTGATCTATAGTTAAAAGATTACTCCTGAAAATTGCTCGCCGTTGGTCTCCTACTCTCTGCTTAGAAACTTGCATATCTGGAAATTTATTTGTAAACTTTTCGTGTAATTCGGTTAAGTATGATCTAGTATTGTTTTCCATATTGGTTATTCTGTAGTAGGTGTACAATATAAATTTATTCATCTCCTCCGTCCACTTTTTTCGCACACTAGGTTTAACTTTGGAGGGTACAAGAACGCCTTTACTGGCTTCTTGTGCAACATCCTCAGCCAATATCGTTGAGCTTATTTCGGAATCCAGGTTACGTGAAGCAATGGTCGTCTGACAGTTTAAGAATCCCGCCTGGAGATTCACCTCGCCCCTGACCCTACGAGATCGCAACCTACTGTCATCGGCATCTCTCGCAGCGTCGCCAGGCACTTGGGGCTTGTTTATTGTTGTGCTTATCATCATTACGCGGTTGTGGACAGTAAAGAACTTGTATCACTTGCCCAAAGTATACAAGTATGTAGTGAGCTACTCTGACTGAGCTCGCGAGCGCCACCGTTGGTATGCTAGATACTCATCCGCCGCCACCCAAAGCCGACATCCTACACTAATGTCGCCTGTTCTATCTAAACCTTACAAGAACTTCCAAGTTCACAAGCTCCAGATAGCTTGTTACGTAGATATTACATGTACTTACTACTTTCTACTTAACTTACTACTACTACCCACCCTACTTACTTACGTAAGTACTTGTACTTATCTACCTACTCCAGAGCCACGTTGGCCGCACCAGTAAATTCAATTGCGTTGTCCGCCCCCCACGTGATCTGATGGTCGATCGGGACGTGTGGTTGGTTTTAAGGGGGCTTATTATTATTATTATTTATATTTTATCTATACAAGATCTCTCGTTGCCGAGGATAGCTAACATTTGCGGGCTTTTGGCCAAGCGAATGTTAGAAAATAGAAATGTATGTAATTGTTATGGCAACTTATAAAAATGTATATCCCTAATTATGGTGATTATTAATCTAGCGACAAGAATTTTCTGACTATTCTGCAGGTGTTCAAAATAACGGCTTTTTGGAGTAAAACAGAGGTTAATGGATGTATGTTAAGATTCTGCAGGCTGCTGTGAAGTGTGTAGGGAATCACACCGGTGGAGGAAAGAATGATTGGTATCGTTTTCACGGTTTGCACTCTCCATTGCGTTTTTAATTCTATGGCAAGGTCAGTGTATTTAGTGAGTTTTTCAGTATAAGTGGAACTTAAGTTATGAGTATTTGGGATAGCGATATCAATGAGAAACACTTGTTTTTCACTTTTGTTATAGATAGTGATATCTGGTCTGTTGTGATGGATGGTTTTATCAGTGATAATTGTCCTATCCCAGTACATTTTATAATCAGTTGACTCTAAAACAACTTCAGGTGAATACTTATAGTACGCGACTTTTTCGTACTATAGCAGCGACTTGATCGTGACGATGTTTGTAATCTGACTGGGTTATTGACCTACATGCTCCTGTTATGTGTTGAATTGTCTCAGAGGCGCTGTGGCAGTGTCTACAGAGGTCGGAGGTACTGTCTTTTATGATATATTTTCTGTAATTTCGCGTGTCTATTACTTGGTCCTGTATTGCGAGCATGAACCCTTCTGTTTCCGGGAATAGTTCACCTCGTTTTAGCCACATGTTTGAAGAAGTTTTGTCTACGTTTGGGTTCAGCAAATCTCGTCGGTGTCTACCATGTAACGATTTCTGTAGCCAGCTTTGTTGTTTTTTCCGCGGAGACACTAGAGACTCGTTTTTTTGCCTAACCTGATCATGTAGGTTAAGGGGTGTATGTTTACGGTCGGCATTAACTACAGCTCTGTGCATAGATGACGTGTTTGCTTTTTCGTGAAAGAATGACCGTAGTCTGGTTACCTGTATGTTGTGCAAGTTTTTTATGTCAGTCAGTCCTCTGCCTCCTTCTATATTAGGAAGTGTTAGCCTTTCAATGCAAGAACGGGGGTGATGTTTTCTGTACTTAGTCATCAGTGTGTGTATCGAACGTTGCAATTTTTTTAAATGTGACTGAGACCAGTTGATAATACCAAAGGAATAAGTAAGGATAGGGATGGCAAATGTATTTATAGCTTTAATTGTATTTTTGGCATTTAATTGACTGTTTAAAATTTTATGGAGTCTGCTTTTGTATTTTTGTTCTATTTGATCCTTAGTTTGATTTTGGTGAATTTGTTGTGTTTGGAAAAAACCTAGATATTTGTAACCGGTTATTTGATCAACAGGATTGATTTGTTGACCATTAGTGAGCTCATATATATTTTGATTTATCCGTCCCCTGTTTATTGATAAGATTTTACACTTATCGATTCCAAATTCCATCTGAATGTCTTTTGAAAAAGATTGCGTGATGTCAGCTAACTGATGGATTTCTTCTAGACTACTGGCGAAGAGCTTTATGTCATCCATGTATAATAGGTGAGAAAGTAAGTAGCTTGTATTGTCGTTTGTAATTTTGTACCCGAGATTACTATTGTTGAGCAGATTTGATAACGGATTTAATGACAAACAAAACCAAAGAGGACTGAATGTTTCACCTTGAAAGATGCCTCGGCGAATTGGTATGGGTTCTGTTTCTATTGAATTATCGCCTGCATGAAGTTTAAGTATAGTTTTCCAGTTTGACATTGCAGTTTTGAGAAAGTTCACAAGGGTTGGATGGACTTTGTAGTGGTTTAAAATATGAATTAACCAGGTATGAGGTACAGAATCAAATGCTTTCTTATAGTCTATGTACATTGTATATATGTCTTTCTTTTTAAGTAAAGCTTGTTTGGAGGCTACAGAATCAATTATAAGCTGTTCCTTACATCCTTGACTATTAATACGACATCCTTTTTGTTGTTCAGCTAGAATTCCGTTAATTTCTGTATGTTTGTAAATAATGTGACTAATACATGAAGTTATGATTTTGTATATTGTCTGTAAGCAAGTGATAGGTCTATATTTTGAAGGGGTTTTTAAATCTGTTTTATCTTTAGGTAGTAAATATGTTGTTCCTAAAGTTAAGTACGTAGGCATAGTTTCAGGCGATTGGATAAACGTGTTAATGTGTTTAAGAAGGTATGGATGTGTGAAAGTAAAGTATTTGTACCAGTAGTTGTGTATTTTGTCCGACCCTGTGGCTTTCCAGTTGTGTGTTTTTTTTATTATTTGTCGAAATGTGTCAATCTGGATGTTTTCAAATTCCATTCTGGGAACATCCTCCAAAGATTGGCAATCTTGATTAATCCAATCGCTATTCTTATTATGCTCCTTAGGGATAGACCAGATTTCATACCAAAATTTGTGAAGAGTTTCAGGCCGTGGCAGGTCAGATTCTGAGTTAGTATTTGGTTGTTCGTCTGTAAGAGTTCTATAAAATACTTTCTCGTTTTTGTTGAAAAGCTTATTCTGTGATTTTCTTTTTGTAGTGGCAACATATCTTCGTAATCGGCTAGAAAGAGCATTTAATTTTTGTTTCAGAGTGTCTAGGAAGTGTATTAGTTCTGTATTTTCCGCTTCGTGTTGCGAGTGAATTTTATGATTTTGTCTTATTTTGTCGACATGTTTTTGTAATCGTGAGCTTGTGTTTCCATTTGTGTATTCCGTCAGCCTACCAATTTTAACTCTTAACTCTTGTATTCTGGTTTCAAGGCGTTTTTGCCACCTAGGTTTTAGAGGTCGATTTTTCGGTGTAATTGTTAAGTCTCTAATACTGTTTCCACTCACTATTACACTAGTATAAGCAGCGCTGTAAATTATGGTCTGTAGTGTAGAAAAATCCGTATCAAGAGAGATATATTTGGTTAGTAGGTGGGCGTTTATGTATTGCGTTATCATCGATAATTTTTTTGATGGTTTTTGTTTTGGAATTGTAGGTCTCAAAGTTGGGTCACTGTTTTTAAATTTTGAAAATGTTACTGTTAAAGTGTTTTCGACTACAGTTTTTAATTCTACTGAGATATCTTGATGAGATGTTTGCTGTTCTTCGTTTGTATGAGATTGCTCTCCTGTTTGTGTATTTATGTGAAAGATAGTATCCGGAGTGTTCGAATTTGTTTGAGTATTTACCAATATATCATCTAAATTAGTAGTATCAGCTTGAGGAGCCCTCAAGTCATGTAGTATATTTTCCTGTTGAGTGTGAGTATATTGTGTTGTGTTCTCATTTGTCCGTAAGGGTTGCGATGGTGTACCTAATTCGATTGAAATTTCGTCCTGTATTTGCTGTAATTTCTGAGGATCAATCAACTTATTGTTAACTATTACTCTACGCTGATCCGCTATCCGTTGTTCTGAGACGTGCGATATTTCAGGGTGTTGATCAGTAACAGCTTTGTGGAGAAGTTGTCTGTATGCTGATCTGTTCGTTTCCATTTGGGTTATTCTATAGTAATTTCGCATTATAGTTTCATTTATTTCAGTCCTCCACTTCATTCTTTGTGTTCCCCCACTGATTTGTGATTGGCATTGTGATAGTGTGCTATTCTGATTGTTAGATTGTGTAAGTTCTGTGTTAACTTCGTCGCGAATTTGTGTAATTTTATCTGATGGTAGTAAATTATTGCGAATGATCGCTCTCACGTTGGTCTCCCACTCGTTGCTTACTAGCTTCCATATTCGGGAATTTATTAGAAAATCTAATATGTAGTTCAGATAAATATGATTTAGTGTCAGTTTCTAATGCTGTTAAAATGTAGTACGTGCGCAAGATAAAAATGTTCATTTCCTGAGACCATTTCTTGCGTGCACGGGTAACAACCGCAGTGGGTACAGAAATATTGACCGAGGTCTCCTGTACAACATCTTCGGTTGTTGCTAATGTTCCTATTGGTTGGACGTTAGTGTTGTTATCGTTGGTTATCTCGGAGTCCGTTGGGAAAGCTTTGTCGTCGTAATTATCTATCTTATTACCTGATTGCGAAGCCATTTCGTCGTGGTTATTTGTCTCAATTTCCGTATTCAAAGCATTAGTCGTTTGACAGTTTAAGACCCTCACCCGGAGATTCTTCTCGCCCCTGGCCCTTAGGATTCTCCGCTTACTGTCATCAGCTTCACTCCTAGAGCCGCCGGGCACTTGGGGACAATTTTTAGGTTTCATTTTCATTGTTTTTTGTTTGGACTGTTGTGAGCCCACGTTGTTTGTCCACATCAAGTGAGCGCGTAGTAAGCTATCTACCTAAGCCTGTGGATGCCGCCGTTGGTGTACAAGCCACTCCTCCGCCGCCAATCCCAAAACCATCATCCTACGCTGATGCTGGTTGTTCTATTGCGACCTCCATTTAGACATGAAATCTAAGAGCTCCAAATAGCTTGGTTTTTTTTTTTTTTTTTTTTTTTTTTTTATTTACCTACTTGTTACCTACTTTTATAAAATTACTTAGTTACTTACTGCTTACACAATTACTCATTACTTACCTACTTACTACCCGTCTACCTATCTCCAGAGCCACGTTGGCCGCACCAGTAATTTCTCGTTGCGTTGTCCGCCCCCCACGTGATCAGATGGTCGATCAGGACGTGTGGTTGGTCTTTGGGGGGCTTATTATTATTATTATTAACTGCAATACAAGGTATGGCTGGTCTAGTTGTAAGAACGGCCACTGCCAATCCGGAGCAGATTCGAATTCCACGCGCACCACTGTCATTTGGAAGGCGATGCGTAATGCCACTAATTTAAAAAAAAATACAGAGAAGGAAAACATTGTGAAGAAACCATGTACTAAGAATTTTAATGTTAGTTAATGCTTCATCATCGCACTGGGGCAGCACGGTGGGTTATGGCCGCAGCAGTGGGAACATTTAATGGGATGCTTATGCTAACTGCAATACAATGCCAGAGACGAGAAGCGCTACTGAATTGTATAATATGCAAATTTCAACAACACTCACAATTGTGGCAACAAGGCACTTTGTAGGGTTCACCTGGAGAAATTCCACACCTTTGCTAGTTATGTATTCACATACATCACTATGTATGCACATTACTGTATTCACTGGATGCATAGTATTCACTGGAACACAGTGGTGTTCCAGTGAATACTTTATTACTAAATTATCTCAAATCTTTGGTTGATGAATGCAAATAATTACTATTAATGTACGGTAAGTTCTACAAGGATCATGATGCCATTATGATGCTCTCATCATAATGGTGGTAGAATAACTGGCAAAGGTTTGGCACTTCCCTTCATCATGCACATGTTTTACTGGACCAGGCATACTAAACTGTATAAAATCATTCATCATGAGAAATTCATGAATAATTACAAGTGTGATGTCAGTGCAGTCATCAACACCAAGTGCTAGTGGTGGAAATTCCAAAAATTAAATCATAGTGTATCCATATTTTTCATCCACATTATGTAAAACTATGAATCACTACCCAAATCTGAATTTCCCAATGGGGGTACACTATCTGGGTTTAAATTTCTATATATAAAAATGTTATGTTGGTTTGTGTACGCTTCAAAAACTCAAAAAGTTCTGCACCGATCGATGTGAAATTTTAGAATGATATATAATCCGCATCAAGGATTAATTTTATCTAGTTTTTGCCTCACAATGTGCTACAGCGAAACATGGCAGGGTACAGCTAGTTTATAATAAATATTTAGGTATCTTCTTGGTAAACCCGATCTTATCATTTGCCCGCATATCAACCACAATCCTAAGCTGCAGCATCCTAGCATCCTAAATTACAGCTAATTCTGGACAAATACTTGCCTTCATTAGAGTCCAAATAAATCACTCCCATGTCATGTATTACAATTAGGATCTACTAAAGTTAATCAATTATTTCTAGGTAAGCCCACTGCTTGAAAGATTGCGTACTAGGGCAGTGTAGTCAGTCATGTGTAAACTATCAATACTTAAAAAGAAACTCTTCAGTTTGGTGCTAAGCAACAACTAGACTATTAGAAATCAGTATTAGATAATTATTAGTCAGTTTTATAGTTGTGTTTTAATCACACAATTATAAAATTGAATTTAAATAGGTAATACAATCAAAAAGCTATTTATATTTAAATATTGATATATTAACACTAATTTAATTACATATAATACAGATAATAAACTTACCTCCAAAAGTCTTCTACAGTGTCAAATGTTGTAAGTTCAATCAAGTTCTCCTCCCAAGTTTTGTTTCTATCATTGTCATAGAACCACAGGCTCCAGGTGTTCTGTAGGGGATGCTTGATGAGGAACTCTGGAGGCACCTCGGTGTTCGCGGTAGTTTTGCTGTCGGTCGTCGCCGACCCCTTAAAAACACAGGCCATTTTTACTCCAAAACCTAACCTACACTTAAGCACTTAATAAATCCTAACTACTAGTCACACCCTAGTCGATGACCTAACCACTACAAATACACTTATTTCTCTAGTATACGACGTAATCGACGCTAAATACGGTAAACTTATTCAAAGATAAAAACAGTGAAAG
The DNA here is from genome assembly GCA_017562165.1 of Ectropis grisescens. NCBI lineage: Eukaryota > Metazoa > Arthropoda > Insecta > Lepidoptera > Geometridae > Ectropis > Ectropis grisescens. The sequence continues at coordinate 25,077,752 of CM029788.1, forward strand.
TTAGTCAAGCCACATCAGCATTACTCCTGCTAAAACCACAAGAAAGTTTGCTTATCTTGAACTACTAGCAGGTAGTTTATGAATACTTTCATGTAATTATCTAGGCGTACCCACCTCTACTTCTTCAGAATTATTTCCAGCCATTTTACAAGAATCTCACGATGCAAATTTTTTACAAAAAAAAGAAAGACAAGACAGATTAGGGATGCCCGTTACGATACGATATATCGGAATATCGATACAGCACTATACGATAAATCGATATTTGATGCGATATTTTGACCATACGATACGCTTCGATATATCGCATTCTTATAAAAATATCGCATTACCATATCGTATCAAACTATGTCGGTGATTAATTTGTAAAATTTTAAAGTACCTATTACATCATCACTAAACGATAATAGACAGTGCCATTGAATATATTGTTATTAGTAATAAGAGAATGATAACGTCGACAAAATTGTTCATGGAACAAGAACAGCCGGCTTTTATTTAGACTTGAAGGTAGATTTAAATCATCTTTGAACTTTGTAGTACCATCAAATATGATTAATAAATGTTTAGTTTATGTTCTCCTTTGTCATTCGTTCGTAGCTGGGCACACACTTTCCGAAAGCCGTAATAGGTTAAATCCACAGCGCTTATCAAAATTATTATTTTTGCGTTGTTTAAGTGCTGATCAATGGCAATTGTGATTTATTTGTTGAATAAAACTATTCTAAATACATATAATTATTTGTTTCTTTTTAAAAAATAAAATAATATAGTAAAACTACTAAAAAGATAACCCTTTGCACGATATATATACTTATTATATAGCATATTAAATGAAAGGCATGCGATACGGTTACGATACGATATATCGATCCAAAGGAAATCGATAATATCGCGTATCGATACAACCAAGTTCGATACAGTTACGATGCGATATATCGATACAATACACTTTTTTGGGCATCCCTAAGACAGATTTGTTCAGTGTTGCTAGTTCTCTTATTTCAGTTCTCAGAAAAAGAAATCCTTTTTGCGGCCAGTCCAAAACTTCCAAGAGGATTTATTGAAAAATCCTATGATTTTCGTTCAAAGCTAGTTTCATAGCATGATAATATATAAAACACTAGCTGTACCCTGCCACGCTTCGCTGTAGCACATTGTGATACAAAAATTAGATAAAAACAATCCTTGATGCAGGTTATACTCGTATATCATTGTAAAATTTCAGCTCGATCGGTGCAGAACTTTTTTGAGTTTTTGAAGCGTACACATTACACAAAACACAAACCAACATAACATTTTTATATATAGAGGTTGGTTGTCTGTAAAGTCGGTTAGTTTACGGACGATAGTTTAACGTGACAACGTCATAACAAAACATTGATAGTTACGCCGCAAGCGTACAATGAACGATACGGGACAATGAGCGTAACGACACATAACGGGACACTTTTCATGCATGCAGCGGGCGTTCGTCGATTTATTAGACGATGTCACGTCAAAATTGGCTGTCATAGGGACTGCTGATAGAAGTTTAAACTAATAAGCTAATAACTCTTAATTTGATAGCTCTCTTTGGAAGCTACGCGGGTGAAACCGGAGAGAGTGACCATGTCCATGGCCATCTAGATCATCCAAGTTTACTTGAAGATTTCTTTCTTTTACGAGCGTGACGCTTGAGCTCAATTCACTGCCCACGAAAAACTTGTCCGTGGTGCGCCAAAAGAAGTTTTCACTCCAAAATGTGTGTGCTTAAGATAGCACTGGAGAAGTGAAAACTAAAATAAGAAATAACTATTGAAAATTATTGCATTATTGTCATAATTAATAATAAAAACGATTACCTGTATATAACTTTAATATTGTAAGCACAGTGACACGACAGTGACAAATGCGGCAGAGACTAGTATCCATGGTTAACATTATAATTTAAAAAGTGACATTCATAGGAACTGCCGATAGAAGTGAAAACTTATAACTCAGAATTTGATAGCTTACTTTGGTAACTACGCGGGTGAATCCGGAGGGCGTGGCCTTGACCATGGCCATCTAGCATTACTGACGCGTTTGTATATGGTCAATGGAAAATGCTGACGCATTTCTTGATGGCCAATGGGTATGGTCCCGAGTTTACCCGAAGATTTCTTATCATTCCCTAGCGTGACGCTAGAATTCAATTCACAGCCTTCGAAAAATCTGTTTATGGCGCGCCAAAAGAAGTTTTCACTTCAAAAATAAATCTTTAAAGCATGGTCATCTAGCTCAAGATAAATCTTCTAAGCTGCTTAGAAGGCCGTCTAGTTTAGTATTATAAGCATAGCCATCTAAGTTAGTTCTTCTAAGTCGTTGCTTACATATACCATATCCTATATCTATAACCCATCGGCATCGTCTGTAATAAAAAAAACGGCTGAAACACTCAACAAACAAGTGGTTCACAGCTTTCTGTGTCCAGCTGTCCATCTGTGTGTGGAAAGATACTAACTTATACATATTGAACTTCAGTATGAAAACTAACGTGGACTGACTTCGTGTGTATCAAACGTGAGTTACTCATGTATTTATTTAAAATATTGAACTTCCTTTTGAACACCTCTTCACCCCTGGATGGTTTTCGACATCAACATTGCATGGATATACTACTGTTCTACGGATAAGACAAAGACCAAGAGATCAATATGATTTCGTTGCGAATCAGGGTAAACCTCAGTTAGACCTCAGTCTATATTATCTATTCTATGGTTTCAGTTTGAGTTAAACGAAGTTTTGTCACTGGATACTGTTTCTGGTTCTGGGTTTGGGAAAGTTACGGCTGGTCTAGTCGGAGAACGGCGCCTGCCAATCCGGAAGACCCGGATTGGCAGGCGCTTGCGCGGAAAATCGAGTTGCTCGATGGCAGGCGCTGTTCTCCCGCAAAATCCCACACGCACCACTGTCTTTTCGCAGTCATGTGCGTAAACGGTGAAGGAAAACATCGTGAGGAAACCGAAATCTAGAATAGCTAGAATCTTTCGAGTATATTTAAAATTATAATATAATCAATTAAAGGACAAATTTTGAAAATCAATAAATTTAGCACTATTTTTAGAAATCAAGTTCTATAAAAGCCGTTTAGCTCTGATCCGTGGACTCGTGCTGGCAGCCCTGTCTGTGTGTGCTCTGTCACGGCTGAAGGACAAGTATCCATGACCAAGAATAAAATTTAAAAAAACTGTCTCTATTACTCTCTCCTAGTACCGAGCAAGATATTGCTTAGTTCAGTGTTGACCAAATATCGATAGTTAACGTTGAAAATTAGTCACAATATCGATAGCGCTATCAATATGATCGATAGTTTCGATAGCTTTTAAGTAATACTATCGATAGTATGCTATCGATAAATCGATAGTATTAAAAATATCGAACCGTAAATTAAAAATAGTTTCGATACTATCGAAAGTAAGTAAAACTATCGATAATAATGAACTATCAATACATCTGTAAGCACCAATAGTATTCATCATCATCATCAGTCGCAAGACGTCCACTGTTGAACATAGGCCTCCCCCCTAGATTTTCACAACGAACGGTCCTGCGCAACCTGCAACCAGCGGTTTCCAGCGACCTTTATGAGATCATCTGTCCATCTAGTGGGAGGCCGTCCAACACTGCGTCTTCCGGTTCGTGGTCGCCACTCGAGAACCTTTCTTCCCCATCGGTTGTCAGTTCTGCGAGCGATGTGGCCTGCCCATTGCCACTTCAGCTTGCTTACTCTTTGAGCTGTGTCGGCCAATTTCGTTCTTTTGCGAATATCCTCATTACGGATTCTGTCGCGCAAAGAGACTCCGAGCATAGCCCTCTCCATAGCTCGCTGTGTGACTTTGAGCTTCGTTATGAGGCCCATAGTTAAGGACCACGTCTCAGTTCCATAAGCCATCACTGGCAACACGCACTGGTTAAAGACTTTAAATTAATATATTCGTACAATGTATTTTATTATGATATTTTAATCGGATATACATAGATAAATGTAAAAAATGTATTTTTGATATGATTGCTATACTATTTAGGATTAGTTGTTTTGTTTCTCTCTTTTGTTTCATTGTTGTTATTTAATTTCTGTGCGTAAATTAAGGGCCATTTTGGTATGCCATCTCTATCCATGCACAGTTGCCTGGTAGAGATCGCTCTAAGCGATAAGGCCGCCAATGAAATCGCTAAATGTAATATTATTATTTTTTGGATTTGTATATTTATCTTGTTGTGGCTTTTTAATAAAGAGTTTTTAAGCTATTGCATAGCTTTTATCGCGGGCTTGGGGATCGATTTTTAGTATGTTCACAAGAAAGAATGGATGGAAGACCGTAACGCCGTCCTCCCCACTCGGTCATTCGACTTTGAATCTTATTTGTATTAGCTTTACAGACTAAATGCTCTTAGCAGTGTTGCCAACTTAACGGATTTCCCGTGATATTTTTTATGGTAAACAAATGTCACTTATGTTGCTTATGTTGATAAAAATGCATGCAACATGCAATAGCTTTACCGCGGCAGTCCCCGAGTGCCACACTTCTTTTTTGTATTGTAGATACTATCGACACAATTGAGGCTAATAGTTTCAATACTATCGATAAAATCGAACACCAGTGAATGTTTATTAGCAATATTGTCGATAGAATCGACATCTCATACTATCGATAGTTAAATAAAGTGCAATATAATAAATAATGAAGTGCCTTCCAAAAATCAATCACAGTACAGTACTTAAGTTTCCTTTAAACATCAAATCCAATCACTTTTATTCTATTCCGATAGTTATATTCGAATGGTTGTAATTTCGAATCGAATCGAATTCGAATAGTTAGAAGAAGCGAATAATTGCAATACTAACAATACTATTTCTGTTTATCAATACTATTGCCACAGATCAGAAAATAGTTACTTCGTAACAGATGCATCACTGCCATACAAAAGCGCAAATACCTACACGATAATAACATAACCTTTCGTAAACTACTTACCTACTGTTACTTGCAAGCAAAAATACACCTTTGCACACAAGCACAAAAGTTGAGAATACCGTGCGCCCCGTGTGGCTTGTCATCTGCTTACGTCACTGACCAAACGTGCTAGGGTTGTACAAAATCTGATAAGATGATAAAAAAACTAAACTGCAAATTGTAATTTTCTTTATTGTTTATTTGGAATGAAAAGAAAATGTTTATTACCTCAATAACGAAAACCAAATCACAAGAAAAGCTACAAAACCTAGCGTCTACCGCCTTAAAGTTATTAAAAACAGTTTCACGCGCTCCCGGATGTTAAATACAAAGCGACAATATATACAAAGAATACATATATGTGACAATAAATAGGTACAAAGAATGAATACTTAACATGTTTTGCTAGTGTGAACTAGATCCCACACTATGGTGACCTGTTTTGTGGGATCCAGGCTAATTTTATGCAAGTAAAAAAAAGACTGAAAGGACTAAAAAAAATAGATATTTTTATTTTATTTTCAAACAATTAAATTTTCTCCGAAAAAACATCCTTTCAGATACTTACTCGAATTCTAGAATTTTATAATTTTGGCTAAGTTTATCATCACGTGACACATATATAATAGATATATTAAATGTATATATATACTTTTGCTTTACATACCATTGCAATTTTTCCAACATACTGTATTGCTATTGAAGCCATCCACAATACAATAACGCCGCGACATTATTTATGCGCGCACTCGGCGTTCGTACGCACGTCATCTCGGGCAAGCGGCCGGCGCCCCTGTGATTTTAGTACACCCGGGTGGACCCGAACGAGTAGGTTAATATCGCGCGCCGTATAGCGAGTGGTGAGGGTGTGCTATTGCCCTGAATTACACTATCGATATAATCGATCCTATCGTTAATGTCCATGTGACATCCAAATGACATCACCTATCGATATAAATCGATAGTTTAGAGTTTAGCGATAGTCCACTATCGATGTGCACCACTAGTGTAGGTCAGTGATCACTGATCAGTGATCAGTGATCTGTGGTTTAGTTAGTAGGTGTAGGTGTAGGTATTATACCGTGATTATACCTTGCGTAATTATTGGTTAGCCAAAATTGGCCGGTAATTTTAGAAATAACAAGAAAAACGACTAATATGTCTGTTCAAACATTACTGTTAGATTTTTTCGCTCGATGCGGCGCGAATAGGAGATCAAATCGGTCAGAAATCAGTATTTGAACAAGTAGAAACAGTGTTGAAGGAACACATCCCGAATCTTATTTTAGCTTCTGATATTAAGTTAGAAGGCGGCTCCCTGAAGGTGCTTACTGGAAAAAAAGGGTCTTCTGTGACGGTCCGGCTCCTGGACAGAGGCCTGATAACTATAAACATCGAATTCTTCAAAGACGAGACTGAAGAACCACTAATTGATCTCAAGGTTAGACTGCTATAAAATATTCTAATAACTGGTTACTATTGAACAAATAACTTATCGTGATGAACACGATTAGTCTCATATGCTTGACATCAATTTTATCTAGATATACCCATAAATACTTAGTATTTTTTAGACAGAATGAGATATACCTACCAGCAGTGGTATAATTTACTCATGTAGACTTGAATGATGTCCTGATGTCTTAGCGAAATGATTAAATCATTGAGATTGAAACAAAATTATAACACTAGTTTGTTATACAAGAATATTGACATGATCACACTTTGAGCTTAAACTATAACTTGTCCCTAGGTCACACGATTATTGGAAAACCAACTGAAAAAGTACATCACAGTAAACAAGTCACAAGCATATGCTCCCATCAAACGATGCCTGTTCGGAAGATATTATCCTACCTCAGGTATGTGTAATACTTTTTTAAAATAATATACTTCACAATCAATGACAATGCTATTTTGCCCATCCCTCACTAATATCAAAGAGCCTCACAGAATACACCCAAGCACCATTGGCACATGGCACATGGTAGGTATTCCTGAGATTCATTTTAAATGTTTCAAAGCCACTTTTTCTAAAGTATTGAGTACCATCACGGACAATAGCAAGAATGTTTCTAATGATTAGCATCACAGCTGCACATATCAGCTCCGTGCCTTATAGTTACTTCAATCTGAAAGGATTCAAAAATCTGAAAGGTTCAAATAACTACCAAGTACTGCACTGCACTAGTCACCTGGTGATTATCATATCATTTATATTTATTATATTATTCATATATCTCTTTACCCAATAATTTCTCGGGAAATATTGCATTTCAAACTGGAAAACAGTCATGTTTGTACAGTACTGATTAGCTGTCAGCTTTAGGGGACAGCTCATGTCCCCTGTGACCCCCCCTCGGACCGCGCATGGTGTTATGAAGCATAGCGTTGAAGATAGCTATTGTTCAAAAGATATAAATTTATTGACTTATTCACAAAATTCACATGCTTAATTGCAAATTAATTTGTATCACTGAATCTGATTAAATAAAAGACTTTTGATTCGAAATCAAAGAGGTGAGCATATTCAAATATCTGATAATTTGTTTAATTATTTTCATCTGAAGAATTAAACAGCCAACTTCAATTTAAAAATTAAACTCATACAGTAGCTAAAATCCTACTATAATATTATAAATGTCGATGTTTGGATATTTGTTGCTCAATCACGGCGCAACACTTGAACAGATTGGCCTGAAACTTGGGATACCGTTAGATCATAGTTTGAAAGAGCACATAGGCTACTTTTTATCCCGGTGAAAATAACGGGAACTGGAACTACGCGGGTAAAACCGCGGGGCGCTGCTAGTACTATATAAAGGGTTCTAATTCTAACCTTATGTGAAAATTTGGGTTCATCTTCTTTATTTCTCCTGTTATTAGTTATTAGTAGGTAAATGCTCTCTCTATAAGGTTCTAACTTAATTTATTTGTATGAGTACCTGATGTTTGCTCTCTTTTGATACAGTTAAGTACATTTTTTTTTTGTCACCTTTTTTTTTCTAATTATTTTTTGGTTTTATTTTTTATCAGCAAACATGTGTAAAAATTACCACCAAGGAAGGCACTGGATGTTCACGACACAGGACTTAACCTAGTGTGAGATCCAGGGTCCCTTAAACAATATTACTATTGTACTTGCCATACTGTTTTTTGCTCAAATAAAGTTTTTTTATTATTTATTTATTTCTGGCTTCCATTCGTTTGTATGACCATAATTTCGCCAATGTCTTGTGTTTCAGCAGGATGTTCTTTTGGAATTTGGCCCGTATTCAGATTGAATAATAATAGCTCTTGCAGTTGTTTGCTTGAAGTGTAAATTTGAGTTATAAAACAACTTATAATTGACTATTGAGATAGTCAATTATAAGTTGTTTTAATAATCATCATCAACCTACCTTAGTCCAATGCTGCCATGCCAATTAGTCCAATGCTGCCATGGCTCCTCACTATCTACTACTGTCACTGTCACAATATCTCATTATCTGTCATTAATAAAGTTTACCAATTCTTGTTTCCAGATGAGAGACTGCTGGAGTATGATGTTGATGAGGTGCTCTTTGATGAGCAGTCGGACTTCCAGAAAATACAAATTGTGCACTGCAAGTCACTCGGCAACATGTTGGTGCTAGATGATTTACAGAGTAAGCTTTTGAAGTGAACACTTATTTATCCTCTTTTTCTCTGCTTTGAATACTTTTTGATGAACATTGTGCACCATTAGTGCAGTTTCAAACTAAAATTCTAAGCTATAAGTTTTCCATTTTTATCAGCAGTCTCTATGACTGATATTTATTTACTAATTATTATTCTTTTTTTAAGCTATTGGCATAGCTTTTATCGCGGGCCTGGGGACCGAATTTTAGTGATCGTGCGTCTCTTTCTTATGTTCACAAGAAAGAGGGATGGAAGACCGTAACGCCGTCCTCCCCACTCGGTCATTCGACTTTGAATCTTATTTGTATTAGCTTTACAGACTAAATGCTCTTAACTGTCGAAGACTGACTAGATTGTATACTTCTCTGCATTTTTTTATGGTAAACAAATGTCACTCTTCAAAATAAAAGCAATTCCGAAAAATTGTTAACATCCCTATTTCTTATGTTGATAAAAATGCATGCAACATGCAATAGCTTTACCGCGGCAGTCCCGGAGTGCCACACTTCTTTTTTTTTATGAAATTTGCTTATTTTCTGTCTGAACTTGCATTTTTACGCCTTCGCGTGGTCGTATCTAATGCAAACTTGTTCTTATAAAAACTTTGATTTTTAAACATACATATTCATACTCATATATATCTAATAATGACACAAATATATTTTCAGATATTTCAGAGGCTGATCTTGTTTACACTGAGACACTAATGCAAAGAGGGAAAGAAAACTATGAAGGAAAAGAAATTATAATATTGGGTAAGCAATGACATTGGCCAGATTTTTTTGTTGACAATAGGTTTTCCTTTCGCCGCCATTTCGCCTTATGTTACGCAACGTGGCGAGCCATTCTATTTAGTCCGCCAGTATATCGAGAAAAAGTATGGGACCCGTATTTTGGTTTTACCAAATTATTAATAACTAGATGTCTGCCCCGGCTTCGCCTGTGGTATATATATATAGCCAATAGTACTCAGGGATCCCGTACATATGTGAAAGATTTTTTGAAATTGGTTCAGTAATTCCTGAGAATATCGCATTCAAACATAAAACCTTTTCAGCTACCTGCTACGCCACCTATCGAAAATTGGTCGTACCAAGTCAGATTTAGTAACAAATTTGATTAGTAAAGGTTTACATTTAATGACGCAATCTTAGACACATGCTGTCAAGTTAACGCACGGTACGAAAACTCTCAATAAGGAATATTTTTTCCCGTTTTTGTTACATTATTCATTCATGCTTCGCCTCTATTGACAGTAGCGTTATGTTCTATAGCCTATAGCTTTCGTCGATAAATGGACTATTCAATAGAACAATAATCTTTCAATTCGGACCTACTGGTCTGAATTTAAAGGTTCCCGAGATCCTAGCGTTCAAACAAACAAACAAAGGAAACTTTAACAACAAAATAACAAAAAAAATCTAGCGTCACGCTCGGGAATGATAAGAAATATTCGGGACCATGGCCGTTGGCCACCTAGAAATGCGTCAGCATTTCCCATAGAAATACATCTAGAAATGTGCCTTTCTTGGTAGAGGTTTTTTCGCTCATCTGATATTGTAAAAAACGCCTTGTGTGGTGGAACTAAAAATGAATTTTGCCCGGTGTTTTGTAATGATGATGTTATCGCAGGCGGCGGCGACGGCGCGCTGCTGTTCGAGCTACTGAAAGAGAAGCCCAAGTTCGTGTGGATGCTGGAGATCGACGAGCTGGTGATGCAGGCCTGCAACAAGCACATGAAGTCCATCTGCGGGGACGTGCTCGAGGCGAGGAAGGGAGACAACTACGAGGTACTTGTTCTTTGAAGCGAAAACTTCTTTTAGCGCACCTAAACAGTTTGTGGGCTGTAAATGAAGCTCATTGTCACGCTCCTAAATTAAAGACATTTTCGGTTGAACTCGGGATCATGGCCAATGGAAATGCGTTAGCATCATGTATAAATGCTGACGCCGTACATTAAAAGGCATGCTTGAAGCAAACAATCTTTGCTTCTGTATTTTGGCTTACTGAATATTATTTAAACACACGGCAGTGTGGCCAGACAAGTTCAAGCCGCACCATGTGTAATTACACTTTACTGAATTCAGTAGTGACGAAATTGCCAAATTTAATAAGCCTTTATTAACCTGGCATTACCCTCCTTCCAGATCCTGGTGGGCGACTGCATGGTGACGGTGAACAAGTTCATCAAGGAGCAGCAGAAGGTGGACTACATCTTCGGCGACCTGACCGACATCCCCATCTCGGAGACCGAGTCCGCCGAGCTCTGGGAGTTCATGATCTCCACCCTCAACGCGGCCTTCAAGATCCTCAAACCGGACGGCAAGTTTATGACGCATGTGAGTATAGAGACGCATGTGAGTATAGAGACGCATGTGAGTATAGAGACGCATGTGAGTATAGAGACGCATGTGAGTATAGAGACGCATATAAGTATAGAGACGCATGTGAGTATAGAGACGCATGTGAGTATAGAGACGCATGTGAGTATAGAGACGCATGTGAGTATAGAGACGCATGTGAGTATAGAGACGCATGTGAGTATAGCGACGCATGTGAGTATAGAGACGCATGTGAGTGGCCTTAGATAGAGAATAAGTAAACAGATCAGGGTTTTCCGCACTGTTCCTTTGTACCAATCGTAAGCAGATGACGTGCATATTTACTATGGCAACAGATTGATGTGCCGCGACAAAATTATGACACTTCCACAAGAGCGAAAATAAAAAAAAATTGCTGGACAATTAGCACACAACATCATCTGACCCCAAACTAAGCAAAGCTATATGGCGGCCAGATGGCTTATATAATACTTATATAGTTGTTATTACATACTTATTATACATAGAAACACCCAGACACAGTGCAAATATTTGAATTCATCACACAAATATTTGCACTGGGTCTGCACTTGGATTTTGAGCGTGACCGTACTGAAAAAAAAATGTCTCCTCTCCCTTGTAAATACTCCATTTGTAAATATTCTATGTAAATATATTTAAAAAAATAAGATACAATATTAAAAATATTTTTACTTGTATGTTTTTAAGTGTTCTGTAAAAAACGAGGAAAACACTAAATTCACCGTCCATTACAAATTTCGTATTCTTAATCTCCTCGTTTGATGGTTTATCTTTCTACGTGACATTGGCGGAGTTGTGAGGCTAAACCACAATAATAGCCATCAATCAAGAAGTTGAAGTTGAGCTAATCCGACGAAGAACTAAAGTGAGCGACATAGCCCACAGAATGAAGCTGAGTAGCAATGGGCTGGCCATATCTGTAGAAGAAACGACCATCGCTGTGGTAGGAAGGTACACTCCGCGAGGTATAAGCTGAGCTTTGCATTAGTGTGAGTGATCACCAATCAGGCAAGAGCTTGAAATTTTGTCCGCGAGGTATAGGCTGAGCTTTGCATTAGTGTGAGTGATCACCAATCAGGCAGGAGCGCGGCGAGACAGAATGGCGCCGCGCCCAAGGCCGGTTGTCACACCTACACTGTCCATGTACACTCACACAAATGCAAAGCTCAGCTTATGCCTCGCGGAGTGTACCGGAGTGGAGACCGCGAACCGGCAGGCGTAGAGTGGGGCACCCTGCAGCCAGGTGGAGCGACGATCTGCGAAAGGTTGGCGGTCGAAAGTGGATGCGCAATGCAGATGACCGCACCTTATGGCGTTCATTAGGAGACCTACGTCCAGCAGTGGACGATTATTAAATAGACTGATGATTATGTATGATGAATTCAAAATACAGCAAGTCCATTTCAGCTACAGACAGTTCATAATGCAAGATATTGGTTCCAGGGTAACGGCGCCGGGTCCCCGGACTCGCTCAAGCTGTACGAGCAGGAGCTCGTGAAGCTGAAGCCGCCGGTCCAGTTCTCCAAGTGCGAGGCGTTCGTGCCTCCTTCCTCGAGAACTGGGTGTTCTACCAGGTCACCTTCAACGATGGACAGGCGTAACGAACACCCAACACCGTAATTGTAAGCTCCCAAAGTTATGCTAAGTCATATCTAGATAGGTGATAGTGTATGTGGACTGAGTGTGCGAAGTATTAAAAAAGTTGGCAGTCAGTCATAGGGACTGGCAATAGAAGTGAAAACTTATAACTCGGAATTTGATAGCTCAGTTTGGAAACTACGCAGATGAAATCGGAGGGCGCTGCTAGTCTGCACCAATCTTCAAAGCATCGTCGTCTAAATAAGTCTTCTAAGCATGGCCATCTAGACTAGATAGCCATTGTTACATGTTTAATGGTAACCATAGTAACACGCAGACGATGACCAAATGGCCATGGTTCCGAGTTCGCCCGAAGATTTCTTTCGTTCACGAGCGTGACGCTTGAGGTCAATTAACAGACCACGAAAAATCTGTGGGTGGTGTGTGTGTGAAAAGATTTCATTTAAAAAAATGGCTTCAAAAAAATCAGAGGCCCATTCTAACATTTGAGGAATACTCGCAATATGTTCCATAACTAGCTGCGCCCCGCGGCGTTACCCGCGTAGTTCCCGTTCCCGTTATTTTCCCGGGATAAAAATAGCCTGTGTTCTTCCAGACTTGTTTTTTTTATAGAATAGAGTGACGAGACGAGCTAGACATGTGCCTAATGGTAAGCAACATGCTTGCCACATAACAGCACAGTGACACGCAGCTATAGATATATATAACCAGCTATAGATATATATAACACGAAGAGCCCAAATAATTATCTAGCACTGCACTGCGCTCGTCACCCAGAGATATAAGATAGATAGATAGATTAACTCTTTATTGCACTTAACAAGTAAACAAATTTTCAAAAAATTTAAAAAACTTAAATGATACAATAACAATTGGCGACGTTATCGCTAAAAGCGATCTCTTCCAGGCAACCGCTGGATGGAAAAGGAGAAATAAAGTGATATAAGGCGTTTTATCTCTATGCCCTGTAATTTCACTGGATACAGACAACACGGGCATTGCTAGTGTTTTTATTGTAAGTTTTAATCGTAAAAGTTAAAAAGCTATAATAAGCTTCCACATCCACACTCAGTCCATCAGTTCATCAAATAACATAGATTGTTGTTTCCACGTAGAAATGTGTTCGTTCAGCCAAAGTTAAACAATAATTTGACTAACGAGTTTCGTTCTCACATTAACCAAATTTGTTACAATTTATTTCTGCAATCTTATTAATTGTTTAGAAATATTTTTATATAAGTGTTTGTAAACTTGAAATGTAATTTCTTCAGCTACTGTTATTAAATTTTTTTGACATAGTTTAAAATTTACTGACATGACAAGATCTAATTTTTACTTTTTCTGGTTATAAAATAGTAGGTATTTCTATTGCAATTAATTAAACGGTACAAATGGTGCACAAAACGTCATTTGTGTAGCTTTTTTATACGATAGAGTGACAAGACGAGCAGGACACGTGCCTGATGGTAAGCAACATGCCTGCCCGTAACAGTACAGAGACACGCAGCTATTGGATGAAGAGTCCAAATAGTCATCTAGCACTGCACTGCGATCGTCACCCGGAGATCTAAGATGTTCTATCTCTAAGCCCTGTAATTTAATTCACTCTCTGTAAAATATTACGTGGCATCCAAGTCCAAGTGATCGTTTTTACTTAAGAGTCACCACACGAGTTGTCTACTAGGGAGATTTAAATTTGAAATAAAAAATATTTTATTTTTAAGCAAAAGAGAAAACTCCATAACGCACGGAAATCTTGATCTGTTTAAAGTTTCAATTTTATAACAGTAATCATAAAAACGATGATGAAATACATCATCTGTGAATCAAATCATATTATCGTCTCGAACTATATTTATAGACCATCTGACCTTTTTACTACAGTCACACTTAGGACTGCACGGCAAGCTATGTTTGGTATGAAAACTAACGTGGTTATTACACATTTTACAATACACGGGTAACTCACGTTTGATATAGTCAGTCCAGTCCGACTCAAGTTTCGATCGCGTCCGGCGGTCTTTTTCAAGAAAAGTGCGCGCGCGGGTTCGCAGCTCGTTTAGCACTAAACGACTGACTATAGGACTGACTATATTAAACGTGACTTACCCGTGTATTTATGTAAAAAGTTACGTTTGAGATCCTGAATATAAACATAGTCTGGTCCCTTGACATAAAACCAGAGATTGCATTTTCGTGGAACTATAAACTCATAAACTGTCGCATGTACGTCTTTTTTGAGACTTAAACAACCTTGCTACCTTGAGTGTTGATGCAGTTATGTCAATAAATAAATTATTTCAAGAAAACAACATAGCCATCACATTGTTCCGGGTGAGATGGCCACACAAAAAAAAACAAGTAGGTATAACGCGCGGCATTTTGAGGTTGTATCACCACATTATTTATGTATTTTCGTATAAATATAGAAATAACCATTGTTCTTACAAACTGACGTCACAATCGTCTAAAACATGAACTCATTAAAAAATATATGCATTAGACAAAACATGTGACAAGGATCTTACTTTATTTAGGTAATATTTTGTGTCACGTTTGCGAACTATGTAATCAACTTTCAATGAAATATTTCGATTGGACGTCTCTACTGTATGGCCATCTCCCACAGACTTATCATATTGCTCTTGTTTTGTTAAAAGCTTAGTGCCATAGTTAATTTCGTTCTTATCAGTATTGTATTGATTATTATTTTAAACTAACTACCAATCAACCAGACATTACTTAATTTTAACGGGATAAAAAGTGGCCTGTTTTATTCTAGGCAGGTACTTATTTCATCCCTATCAGTTCAGCCGTTACTGTGATACTTAATAACATACATAATTACAAACCCGCTTTAACTAAACAAAAAACATTCTTTCGCTTTTATAATGTTAGTGTGATCTTATTTTGTCATTGTCCTAAATTTATGCTTATATAGATATTTTTTTATCATATCATTCAGCGCAAAATGTTCTCAATAATATGTAGGTATTTATAATAACAGTGCAATTACTTCGAGCTTTCTTTAGTTTTAAAATTGCTTTAAGGTCATGTTTAATTACAGTATATGAACCTTTTCAATAAGTAATAAGGAGCATTCAAAGTGCAAAAATTACTGACAGATATACCTCATAATAAAGTTAGACCCAGTATCTGTAGAGACGTGAGGTCCCTTTGTATTTTTTTTATCGAATTCACACCGCACCACCATAAAGCTCATGCTTAAACTAATGTCAAACCGTCCAGTTTCAACCGTAGAGTTGCAGGCTATAGCCCTTATTACACACACTTCGCTAAATTTAGTCGCTAACAAAAAAATCAGAAACAAATTTAGAAACAAAATTAGGCGACAGAATTCAGAAGCAAGCCGCAATCCGCGCTTCAGAATTTAGTATGCTACCTAACTTACTGAATTCAGTACGGCCTAACTTCAGTCGACTAAATTTAGCCAAGTGCAATACGAAAGTTTTCCAACGAACTTCAATAACTAGAAAAGGACATCATTAATCACTTTGTGAGCTGCCGTGTCGTCAACATCTGTGATGTTGCAGATGTTCAGAACCAGAGTTTACATATAAGTATACATATAGTATTACGTATAGAGTGCCATTGTTGGCGTATCGCAATGTACATCCGTCAGACCATATTTCAAGGAGCTTGGTATACTTTACCTGCTATCTTGATCTATCAAGTGGCTGTGTATGTCAAAAATAATCTAGAATCGTACAACACGCGAGGAGAGAGACATTCTCGCAACATACGCAACGCCGACAAGCTGGATGTTATACCACACTCTCTCACGAGGTCACAAAAGTTAACTCACATTATGGGACCGGAAGTTTATAACACTCTTCCCAAAATAGTTATATCGGCCCCAAGTTTCGGCAGCTTCAAAAACAGATTAAAGTGCTGGCTTATCGATCAAACTTTTTATAGTTACAGCAAATTTTTAGAGAGTGATGGCAAAGTTCCCATAAAAATGTAAATAAATAAATTTGACATAGGTTAGTACAATTGCAATAAAGACATTATACTCGTATAATGCTTGACAGTTTTCTGTACAATAATTATTGTAATACAGTAAAGTAGTAGTTTCAAACTTTGAAAATGTATACAATTTGTATGCTCTTTCTTTTGTTTTTATTTTTATTAATTGACATGTAAATTGTACATTTATGAATAAAGTACTTTGACTTTGACTTTAGAGTTAGATTTTCCGAACGGTTCCTTTGTGTCAATCGTGACACGAGACGTGACGAGATGACGTGCATACTTTCTATGGCAACAGTGCCGCATGTGCCGCGACAAAAGTATGACACTTCCACAAGAGCGACAAGGCAAGAAAGATGAAACCCGTGCTTTCGGTGTAAAGCGTTTGTGCCAACTCTATACATAGTATATGTAAACTCTTTGTTCAACACCGACGAGTATGTTACCATCAGGAAGACCGTATGCGAATTGCACGATTGCCACTCGTATAAGAAAAACCATACGCTATAAATTATCCTAATAATCCATATTTTTCCTATAATATAATCTATGTAGGTAAGATGGTTCGATTATGCTAGTGTTTTGATCAGGGATCAATACAGAGTGAAATAAGTTTTGCCAGTATTTTAGGATTATGGCAGCTGTAAGTGCCATTAGGGGTGTTAAGATTACTATAATCCACTGTTTTGGGTTTCGGATATGTTTTCGTTAAACCCTTATTATTTTTGTTAACTCTTGTTCCTATGTTTACATTCAATAAATATTGCAATAAATTGTTGTTTTATTTTAAAATTGTAAGAGTTTCTTTGGATACGTGACTTCTTTTTACATTAAAGAGTGGCGAGACGAGCAGGACATAGGCCTGATGGTAAGCAACGCGCCTCCCCTGAACAGCAGTGTCACGCTGCTATTGGAACGTAAAGAAGACAAATCATATCTTAGCAGCCAGCACTGCACTGCGCTCGTCACCCAGAGATATAAGATGTTTATCTCTATGTCCTGTAATTTCTCTGGAAACATTACTTTTCAAACCGAAACACACAAACACAGTGATGTTTAGGTACACGCTTACACATACTGTTAGGCGGTAGAACAACAGGAAAAGGAAAGGTACTTCCCTAGGAGGACTACAAAGAGTCCTAACACTACAAAATCTCTTACCAACAAACGAATATGTCGAGAATGTTCAGCGTGAGCAGGTAAGGATGCGTACTTGTACCCCCATTTCAGGCAATAATGTACCTACATGCAGGGAAACGGTGAGGTCGCAGTCGACGCCACTTGTGATTGAGGCTCTACAGTCTAATACTACCACAGGTTTCTCCAGCCGTAGTAGTCCATTGAAATGTTACATTTTTTAGGCCTTACCTTGCGTTTTTTAGAGGACGCAATTTTTTTTTTTTTGATGTATAGGGGGGGGTCAGTGTAAAGCTAAAAACAAATTTGTGGGGTCGCAACCCTTGTCCCACGGCCGCCATCCTCACGGGTGCTCCTTAATAGGGATCATTACTCACGGCACCATGACAGAGTACTTGAAATCATACGTGACGCCATAAGCCTTTCAGAAAAGGATTGACGACAAACAAAAGACAAATTAACTTTGCAAAAGAAGGCTCAACTTCAAACTCCAGGAACAGACAGACACAAGCCTTACTCAATCCCGAGTACAGCACCTGATTGGACTATTTTAATGGACACGTATGAAAAGCACTACTAAATCCCAGAGGTGGGTGTTTCGTCATCCAGACCGAACATTTTCCTTTTTTCTAGAGCTACGAAACGCATAGTCCTTGTAGAACTTACCGTACCGAAACTAATATACCTAAAGACCACGCGATGAAACAAAATAAGTATTACGACCTCCTAAACGTATTAACAAAAAACGGCTATGTAGTTAGTTTATACGCTGTAGAAGTGGGAGCGAGAGGTATACCAGCAAAATCTCTATAACCTGCTGAAAGATCTTGGCTTATCCAGAAGTGCAGTAAGGTCTATACTATACGAGAATCTAAAGCTGCACTAGTAGGGTCATATCAGATTTGGAGAGAAACATGAGTAGTAAAGGTGAGTGTTGATGTACGTCATTAAGGGGGCCCTTAAACCTACGCTCGAGTCACAAGTCTCGGGATTTCTCTCTCTGCCACACGATGGACCTGGCACCCGCACGGTGAATCCATGTAATGCTAAGAATATCGTTTCTAATATATAAATTGATGTGTGAATTTATTTCCATCAATAAAGGGTGTCTGTAACAAATTTTGGTTAGAAATGAAAGAAGTAAAAATATAGTAATAATAATAAACTTTATGAGATAATGTACAAAATATTACAAGTTATCTTATCATTAAAGGCTGTTTGCCAAACAATCACAGAGCTTCCTCCGAGCTAAACATGTATTTCAACATACAGACCTAACTGATAAATACTTATTCGGATACTTAATATTCCATTAAAAATTAAATTGTTTTGAGAATGTTTCTTACGAAATGGAAAGCTTATACATTTTTACATTTAATCGCCTAATTATAAAATTGTATGTAGGCCAGAAACTGTTTGTTTCTTGGGAAATGAATATGTCAGTGTTATAATATTGTAAACACCATTAGATTACAATCTCTCGAGCGAGATTGTAATCTGTCGAATTATTGTGAACCCTCACATATTTTCAAATTGTGAAAGGGTGCAACGGAACGCATCATCTTCTTTATATCTGGCTTCCATTCGGTTGTATGACCATAATTTCGCCAATGTCTTGTGTTTCAGCAAGATGTTCTTTTGTAATTTGGTCGGTATTCAGATTGAATAGTAGTAGCTCTTGCAGTTGGTCAGTGTGGTAGAGATTTGTTTGTTAGTGATTAGTAGTTGTATATTTAATACATTAAACCAATTAAACAATATTTAAGACAGAACGGAACGAATCTCGAGCGCTGATTGGTTGAACGTCATGGGCCCTGCGCCGCCATACTTATTTTTATAATTAAATTCATTTGCTGTTGAATATAAATGTACGATATAATGTCCTAACATCCTAAGCCCACGCTAGTTTAAGTTAGTTTATAATCTAAAATAAAATAACCTAACCCAGACACAACTCGCTCTACTGTAACACCAACCAATCAAGCAACGGATTGTGATCAACGATTTCACTTCGGTATAACAATCTACCGAAAAATAAAGCGTTACATTGTAAACAATACGTAATATGTACAATATTTGACAGATTACAATCTATCTAACGGTGTCCACAATCTTAGGGTGACCAATGTAAAGAATTTTGGTATTTACAAGATCAATCTGTGTGTGACTTAGCTAAAGGGAAATCGCCACAGCAAATATGCTGGCCATTGATTGGGTTTATCTTGTTAGAGCTTATATTTTATTTAATGAGTCTATTTTGTGCCAATGTTGGGCAAAGGCTTTTTGCCGTATTAACATTTGTCCCAACCTGGTTTGTTTGATGGTTTGCCGTGTCGCGTCGTTTGCACTCTGCCTTCTACCTAGGCGGTAATTTTTCGACATTCGGCTAACATGTACCCCATTCCCACTTCCCACAGAACTGTTCACAGTTCTACGTTACGATATTCATATCGTCTGTGTATAATCTAATGAATTTTCATTACAAACGGTGTTTACAATTTTACGGGGACGTAATCATGGGAAAGATTTTTACATAAATATAGTGTACAGTTCCTGGCCCAGTATTAACACAGCTAAGCCTCATCCGTCGTTATTCGGCCTGCCGTAGCCGGGCGAGCCGCTGCGTGAGCTCGTCTTGTTCCTGCGACACCACCGTGCTGGCGCCCACAGACGTGCTGGGGACGCCCGACGGCAGCTCCATGTTTAACTCCAACCTGGAAGTTGCATCACAAATGAGTTACCAAATTACCTAAATTAGTGGTCACAAACTAGTCGAAATTCGACCATACAGATTAAAAATTTACTAGATGTGCCTGTAGTTTCACGCATGTTTCTAGGGTTTTTTGTTCATGTGCAAAGTGCACGCTATGAATTTAGAAATGCAAAGTGAGTGGTTAACCATAGGTGAGTTCTGTATCCCATTAGCTCTAAAGTGGCGCACCTTGATCTATGACTGGTCTCCTGCCTTATTAAAATTTTATCTAAAAGCAATCCAAATGACCCTCCCTGACCAGAGTAACTTAGTAAGATGGGGGGAAAAGCCTCTGAAAAATGTTGCTATACTTGTGGAGAGGCGATATGTACAGCAAGGCACATATTGGTGGGATGCAAGGTGCTCCTTAATGGGGGTCATTACTCACGGCGCCATGATAGAGTACTTGAAATCATACGTGAAGCTTTTCAGTAGCTAGAGCCCAAAAGGGATTGACGACAAACAAAAGACAAATTAAAAGAAGGCTCAACTTCAAACTCCAGGAACAAGCGTTACTCAATCCTGGGTACAGCACCTGATTGGACTATTTTAATGGACACGTATGAAAAGCACTACAAATCCCAGAGGATGTGGGTGTTTCGTCATCCAGACTGGTCATTTTCCTTTTTTCTAGAGCTGCGAAACGCATAGTCCTTTTAGAACTTACCGTATCGTGGGAAACTAATATACCTAGAGACCACGCGATGAAACATAATAATATTACGACCTCCTAAACGAATTAACAAAAAAACGGCTATGTAGTTAGTTTATACGCTGTAGAAGTGGGAGCGAGAGGTATACCAGCAAAATCTCTCTATAATTTGCTGAAAGACCTTGGCTTATCCAGAAGTGCAGTAAGTTCTATACTAGAACGAGTATCTAAAGCTGCACTAGTAGGCTCATATCAGATTTGGCTGGGCAGGGAGAGAAAAACGAGTAGTAAAGGTGAGTGTTGATGTCCGTCAGAAAGGGGCCCCTTAAACCTACGCCCAAGTCACAAGTCTCGGGATCTACTCGAGTTTTCTCTCTCTGCCACACGATGGACCCGGCACCCGCATGGTGAATCCATGGAATGCTAAGAAGATCGTCTCTCTATTTTGGGTAACCCTGTTTTTTCCTCAAGTAAAAATTATGCATTAGAATATAAGTATACAAACAGATACTTTCATTTATTTGTATAGAAATAGATGTATAAATTCTCAATTTGACTACAGAATTGTTAAACAAGAAACAAAAGAGTATTTTATGCATGCCTGTCAAATTCAATTTTAATTTTACGGTGACATACACATGTTCCAACAACACATAGCCATGCACCACTTCTTTATAAGCTGCATCATCAAAATCTTTATATATAAAAATGTTATGTTGGTTTGTGTACGCTTCAAAAACTCAAAAAGTTCTGCACCGATCGAGCTGAAATTTTAGAATGATATATAATCCGCATCAAGGATTGTTTTTATCAAATTTTTTGCATCACAATGTGCCACAGCAAAGCGTGGCAGGGTACAGCTAGTACTTATAAGAACATAAAGTTAAATTAGTTGTTGTTAAAAATTTAACACTAACAATAATAATTTTATGATACCGCAAAACTATAATCAAAACTGCATACCCTGCTTCATCAGCAACTTGTTGCAACAACGTATCAACATCTCCTTGCGGTACGGTTGTAGTGGTGGTTTGTGACATTGCATTCTCCATGTACGAAGACTGGACATCCAGGTCTTCAAACTGGCTCTCGAACTTGTCCATGAGTGTAGAAATCTTCTCCAGGTTCATGGACTTCATTGCAGCATCCATTGCTTTCACTACGCCTGCCATGGACTGTGTCACCTGAAATACACATAGCCGAGTGTTTAGTGCATGTTCAACATTTACAAATTAACAATCTGGAAGGTAATTTTTAATTTGAGAACTTTTTAACTGCATTAATCACGTTTCCCAATCAGGTTCTGATGTGATACACCAACAAAAATCTATACATAATAATAGTAGGATGGTTGGAACTAGATATTTGAGATCCCTATTTAGCATAAGGTAGAGAAGTTTGAGGATATGTCATAACATTTAATTACCTTTCTGGTGGTTAGTGCAGTCTGTACTCGGCTTGACACAGCATCCACACGAGCAGACATACGTAAGTAGTTCAATGCTTGATTCTTCTGTCTTATCGCATTTTCAGCATGTATTCTAGCACCTTCCATGTTGCCCTTCTGTATTGCTTTTTTAGCTTTCTCTTTTTCTAGTTTTTCTTCCTTTTCACATTTTTTTGAATTCCTTTCCAACTCTTTCACGGCGAATTTTAAATTGAATAGGTGTTCTGGGTGGGTTGATTAAGGAATTGTTATTGCGATCCAGAAGTGTTATTTGCCAATGATTTGTAAAGTAACACATCAGTCATTAAGCCATATATAATTTGAAACATGATGTGAATAACGAATTAAAAATTATTTTTGATCATATAATGTCTTATGGTGGAGATTTGAAGTGACCAGAATGCTGGTGGCTGGAATATATACACCTTTTTGTGCCATATATGATATTATATTATGATGTAGAAACGCTGCTAGCATTCCAACCACTCTTCTCTCCACTATGGGATTATTTAGTAGAATAATGTTTATATTTTGTTTTTTATAATACATATATTTTATTGTTTCTTTTGTGAATACAGTACAGTAATTTTAAATTCTTATCTCTCTGATTCATGAGAGATATGAAATCCCAATACTTTTCAGTAAACAATAAAAATTATCTCATCTCATTACAAAACAAGTATGCTATTTAGAAAATCGAAAAGTTATTCATGGAGTGACTAGGGATTGATTCAGTTTAGGCAAAACCAAAGTACCTAGGTAGGATTCCTATAAAATTATACGTACCTACCTACATACGGCAGCGCTATAGTAATGCAAAATATAGTTCTTACCATCCATTTTACTATTTGCACTAAGAATTGTTCGGTTGTATTTTATGCAAAAGGTTTTACTTATTTACATACGGCTATGGTTTAAGATAAACATACGAAAACAGGATCTTTAGTGTGACACTGATGATGAAATTCTTGTAAAAGGATACTCTCCATAGCGGACGATGACATTTCGTTCCCCATTTTGACGGTGTTTCTTTACTATTTACACAAAAACTCAGGCAAATGCCTTTTTGGAACGATAACAAAATGTTTTACAAAAGAAAATAAATTTTGTAGTTGATGACTCAGACCAATCACACTCAAAATGTTTAATTATCTGCATTATCTGTCATCTGTTTGAGTGATTGTGAAAAGTGAATCATGCACAGGCAGTGTTGCCATTGCGAAATGTCCAACAGCCAACTGAGCCAACAGTTTAGCTATTTAGTTACCAATGGGATAGCCAGAGACACAGACAGGAAATACCTTAGGGTTCCTTATTTCTAACGGACGGACCCTAAAAAGTAAAAGTATGATTGATACATAATACACAATACACACCTAAAACATATTCACGCGTTTGTAGCCCATTCCATCGGTACATCTTCTGTCAGCGATTGTGAGTGTGTTAACTTCGATTCCGTTAGAAGGAAAAACGTCTTACTACTTTAATATTTATCTATGGATTTTCATTTCTAAAAGCTGTGTCTAAAAGTTGGCGTTCCCGTTTTCAAGTTGACAACAAAACAAACAAAACCAGTAAAACGTCAAAAAACAAAAAAAATGTCAAAATAAAATTGAACGGAGTGTGAAGTGTTCTACTGCCGGACGGATTTTAATTTGGTAGTGAACGAAAGAAAATAGCATCCAAAAATCCTAAACAATCATCAAGATCCTTTCACTTTATAGCGTGAAACAAATTATATTTCAACCATAGTGTTAGCCTTAAATTAGTTTGTAGATTATTTTTATATTGTATTACGCCAGTGACATTAGCGTAAATCCCAAACAAGATCGAGAAGGTAGAGGACATCGGCTGGGCGTAAAAAGAAAATGGCGTGTGCTACACTTAAAAGAAATTTGGACTGGGAGTCTGTGTCACAGTTGCCGAACAAAAGACGAAGATGTTCTCCATTTCCCTCAAGCTCCAGCACAAGCCCTGGTATTCGGGTGGCTGAACAGCGTTCTGCGTTTGGAGATGCCTTTAGTGTACCTTCTAAAATGACTCCAGGTTTGTTTATTTTTTTTGGAATTCTTAGTGACGATGCCACTGAAATCTTGTACGTAGGATTATTCTGGACAAGTGCCTAATCACGGCAGAAATTAATAGCAATTTTATCTAGCGCCATTAATTTGTGCTATCATAAATATTTTATCACGTTAGAATGAGATAGATGATGCGTAAAGACCGTTGTGTGGAATTTTATGTCCTTTTGAATGGTAAACTCTTAGTAATTAACAGTTCCAAGCATTTTATGCCTACCAGGCTGTTGCGTGGGTTATCTACTTAAAATAAAGTTAGGTTCTTGGATTTTAATATCCTAAATCCTTTTATCTTAACCATTATGAAGTCACACAAAAAGACAATGGTCTCTGTGCTGTAGTAGCACTGAAAATAATGACTTAGCAAAAAATTTCAGGCCTATCAAATCATTATAATTACATTATTCTATTGCAAGCCTTTATTATATGCAAATTAACTTAATACATAATAACCTCAACACATTAATGGTTATTGATTGTTAAAAGTTGTATTTTTCCCTTGGCTTCTGTGGATTTTGAGTTATTGAAGTGATAATTAATTTTCAATTACATATCATGAACAACAAACAACAGAAGTTACAAAATCATAACAGTATTCAAACATGTTAATAATACTCAGAGACGAGACGATTTTCTTAGCATTCCATGGATTCACCGTGCGGGTGCCGGGTCCATCGTGTGGCAGAGAGAGAAAAACTCGAGTAGTTCCCGAGACTTGTGACTCGGGCGTAGATTTCAACAATTAAATTTCATTTCCGTAGAAAGACTACTTCAATATGGCAAAAGCTTGAGCCCACTTGAGTAAATGATATCTAATTGTTGGAACTTTGAACCTCTTGCATGGAAATAAGCTACTTATTACCATTTCGGCCAAGTAACGGTTGATAGTACCCCATGTCCTGAAAAGATGTCCTTCATGGGGCATGTCTGTTTCATGACAATGAAAATATCATTTTCAGGGCTTGACAAATTTACACTCTTTGAAAAGTGCTTATTGATGTAGAGGTGTAAACCTATGACTTTGGAAAGCCACCACTAAAATTTTAACTTTTCTGCCATAATCTTTGCTTTTCATCATTTTTAGTCCCTTATATTACAAATTGTATAAGCAAAAGCATTGCCATTTAGGGTGGTAATGTTGCCAACCCATTTATGCTTCTGTTTGGTAGTGCCCCTTGATAGTCTTGAATACCTACAGACCCTCGTAGGTTTATGGATAATTCAGATGTTCTTAGTGTAAGTAGATATGTAGTGTAGTTTGATTTGTAATTTAGTTTCATTGTTAAGTTGTAAGTTCTATTCAATAACCATGATAGCTTATAAGTCAATCTGTGGAAACTCAAAAGGTTATTCTTCATGTTCAACATAGGGATGTATTGCCTATTCAAAAGCTATCCTAATTTATATGAACAAACAAATCCTGTCCTGTTTAAGACAATTTATTCCAAAAACGGACTAAAATGAGAGTCGCCAGGTAGTGATATTGGCTATACTATAACCATTCTCAACCTATGTATCGGGTGTAAGGTTACATTCAAAATTAAAATGTTCACACTGTTCCAACTATAATGCCAGGCCAGTAATAAATAAACCCCATCACCATTTTAAAAACAATATGTCATTTGTTTATTTAAATAATTGTAATTACAACAGAGCTTGCAAATGGACTATAACCATAACAGTATTAGTTGATTAATTTATCAATATATGTTGCATGGGTTTTTGCAACAATAAAAACTTTTGCATATTAAACTTTTCCAAAAGTAAGACAATCATTTTTTTTTAAATTGAATGTGAATAACAAAAATTCATTACATAATATAGCCAATGTTAATATTTTATTATCTTCAAAATTTTGGTCAAACAGTGGAAATTCATTACTTGGGCAGTTAAGTCACTTCTTGGCTAGCTCTATTAAAGTTATTCTCTGGCAACTGATAAATATGTCATTAGACTAGGTTATAATTAAGACATGGTAAAAAAAAACCATAATAATATCATATCATATCACTTATGCAAATATGTGTTTTAGGTTGGACTCAAATCCACAACCTTATGCCTTATTTAGCCAACTTACTACTGATCCTTCATCTTGAATATCTATATATTTTAACAAAATGGGCTAACAGTTTACTGGCAAAGCATAATGTTAAACAATGCCTAAGGCCTTGGACCTAAGATGTACCATGCTTTCTTGAAGATACAATGTTACATTATGCTGACTAAATTCCATCCCTGCAATAACAGATGCTAAAACCTTTTTTTTGTAGAAACCAATCCTTAATCCACTCTGGTTATAAAAACAGCAGGTAGAGCCAGTTTTTCTATAGATCCTGCAACATTGCTGCGGGTTTATTGGTAGTATGGTGTTTTGTATTATGTCTGGATTCAATTTATTGTTGCTCTGTGATCAGGTCTAAAAATATGCTTGACTTAATGTTTGTGTGTTTCTTTGTATTATTTTTTTTTTACAATACAATACAATACAATTCTTTATTGGCCTGTGAAGACTAGGTTAGTTACAGATATTTGGGTTTGCACACAGTTAGGATCTCTAGCTTCTGCCGTACTTGGCATACAGACATGGTATTACAAATTTAAAATTAGTTACCTTTTGATAATTTATCATCAAGTCAACATTTAGTATACACAAAAACATTCCACCAATCATTATCATTTAAGTATACACAAAAACAATCACCGCAATCATTTCTGAATTTAAGTAGTCTAGCAGACTACTGCAATTTATTACTAACTAGGCCCCCACGGTTTCACCCGTGTAGTTTCTTTAAAATACTGATTAATGGATTTAATAATCTCCCTCACATAGGAACCTGTACAGATTATAGGAGCAGTACCTGGTTCACCGAGCTTTGCTTGGTTTAAATGCGTTTATGTTTATAAAGGGCTCTAAGTAAAAGATTTTCGCAGAAAAAAATAACAAAAGGAAAAAACACGAGTGTAATCATCAGGATTCAAACCGGGGCCTGTTGACTCTGAGGGCGAGCATTTCCCGTCTGAGCCATTTAGACTTAAAGAACAGCGGCAAAATAAGTTATCGTATTCTAATGACATTGTAGGAGTTTTTCATTGTCTAAAAACGCACATAAAATTATGTTTTTAAAAAATAAAACCTAGCTAGATCGATTTATCGTCCCCGAAACCCCCTGTATACATAATTTGATGAAAATCGTTCAAGCCGTTTCCGAGATTCAGATTCTATATATATACATACCTACAAGAATTGGTCGTTTAAATGTATAAGATAAAAGAGACAGTCGGCGTCATAAGTCCCACGCGCCATCACTGACAAACACTGCACATCACATCCTCAGCAACAGAGTGGTTTACAATTGGAACAGGTTGCGGAGGATGTTATTTCGGCAAAGTCGTTAAACTCTTTTAAGAACAATTTTGACAAATAGATAGTAAAAGACAATCATTTTAACAGACAATTACTTATAATTTGTTATTTCAACACTGAGATATAGGCATATCAGCTAAAGCTGCTCACCTATTAATAAATAAATGAATAGTTCCCATTTATGTCATTTTCCTGGATAAAAAATAAAAAGGTGCCTATGGGTCCCATAGTAGATATAAAGTAGCTTATGTATTTTTCTAGACTATAATTTAATGTGTTCCAAATTTCAACCTGATCAGCTCAAGCACTATGATGCGATTGAGCCACAAACATCCCAACTTTGACATTTATAATATTTCTTTATTGCTATAAATAGGTAGGCACATTATTTTTCTAAAAGCTAGGTTTTTAGGTTACAATAGCCCTGTATAAAGGGTATTGCAATTTACAATGTGCATGTTAGATGCCAAACTTTGGCATTTAAAACATACATACATATAATAATAGAAACTTATAATAAAAAATAACAATAACCAAATTTGGAAAATCTTTACAAAGATTACAAAAATACACATTAGCTTGGAACAAAAAGTGTTACATAAATTATTATTATTTGTAGAACTTTTTCCACAACTCACATGAAAATAATGAGATCAAATTTTGTCATCATAAAAATTTTTAACACTGTAATAACACTTATTTACTAAAAATGTACAGTTTCTTTTGGAATGGTGTTAAGTTCTTTTTTTGTTTTCAGGGATATATGTAGTTTTAAATATTAATTGACAAGTAAAATGGAGACTTTTTTTGTACAAGTTGTTTTAGTACAAGATTTTATTGATTAATATTGATGAACATCTCTCATGCAACACCTATCTAGCCCCAAACTAAGTAAAGCTATAACTATTGGAGCCAGATAGCTGGATACGAAATGACTAATATTTGAACTGGATAGGAATCAAACCCACAACTGACTGCTTGTCAGGTTGACTCACTACCAACTAAGCCAATAGCAATAGTACTGCTCTGCTGTTGTCATAGTATTCCCATAGTAAAAAATATCTTATGTGTTATTTCAGACTATAATCTATCTCTGTACTGAATTTCATCTGTACCATTTTGTACTTTATCTTTATCTATATGTACATACATGCTTTTTCAAGTATAATATTGGCAGGATTGTATGGTAATAAATTATATACTGTATTTTTTTCTCATAATATTGTATAGATTTGAGCTTGACAATGAAATGCCTGATGTTAAGCTATAATTAGCCTACAATAGAGCATGGTAACCCAAAAGCTTCCTTTATTACACTAGGTTTTAAGATATTCATATAGTATTTTATCCGGAATTTGCAGTTTGGCAGTGCATATCCATATATTACATTATTCGAAATAGAAACAATGTAGATCAGCCTTCCCCAAAGTGGGTGATAACGCCCCCTTGTGGACTCTGCAGGTCTAAAAGGGAAAGATATGCAGTACAAATATGGGGGTGTTGTGTTGAAACTTGGATTGATGCTTGATTTGTAATTTCATCGAGCTCTCGACTACAACTTGTGAGAGTGAAGATCAACTAAATATTAATTAAGTGAAAATGTGGGGAAGCTAAAAATAATTTATTCTTAACTAGCTGTACCCTGCCACGGTTCGTTGTGGCATATTGTGATGCAAAAATTAGATAAAAACAATCCTTGATGCGGATTATATATCATTCTAAAATTTCAGCTTGATCGGTGCAGACCTTTTTAAGTTTTTTGAAGAGTACACAAACCAACATAACATTTTTATGTATAGAGACGTGGGACATAGTAGACGTAGACAGTCAGTAGATAGTAGAAGTAGACAAAATAAAAAGTTTGCAAACCCCTGATGTGGATAAACATCTATTGGTGAAGCTATACATCTATTTATGTTTAAGTTTCTTTAAGATTCATGTCTACCGGCAGTTGCAATACAAACCTGCAGTGAACTACTCGTCTATTATCTTTTCCCACCCATTGCAAGCAATAGTAAACCTTAATACATAACCATATGGTCGCAATCTCGCCGGATTTTACCAGTTACCTGAGCAGTGATCGACTCAAGCGAGAACAAAAGGCGCTCGGCTCACTAAAGAAAGGACGTTCGTTTAGTGGAACGTAGTAAGTGCCAATTTGTTTCATAATAAATTCTATTAAAAATGACAACTTTGAAAACCGAGCAAGAACAGTTGATCGCGACGTTAGAAGATAATGCAAATATGTTGCGGAAGGCATTGACTAATTGGAAGAAGACTTCTAAATCACGGATTACTAAAAGTTACGTAGAAACGCGAATTGACTTAGTTAACGAATATTGGAAAGGGTTAAAAAAAAGTCACGATGAATTAGTCAAACTCACGATATCTAAAGCGCAGAGAGAAAGTATGCCTTATTTTTGCGACGACGAGTATTCTTCGTTCGAGGATCTATACGTCACGCTGCAATGTGAATTGAAAGACGCGAACGCGTCTTTTTCAGAACGTGCACAAGAACGTCACAATAGTATCAGCGTTTGTAACCACCAAAACGGATTAGTACACCTGCCAAAAATACAAATTCCTGAATTTACTGGTAGCTATGAACAGTGGCCGGCCTTCAAAGATCTTTTCATGTCTCTCATACATGAAAATTCTACACTGAGTGACGTACAGAAATTACATTACTTAAAGACAAGCCTAAAAGGGGACTCTGAATTATTGCTTCAGCATGTCCAAATCGTTGGAAATAACTACGCCACAGCATGGGAGATTCTAAACTCAAGATATGGCAACAAGCGTTTGATAGTAAACAATATAATGAAAAGATTGTTTAATCAAAGAAAAATGACCACTCCATCGGCAGTTCAATTGAAAGGACTAATAGATACAACAACTGAATGCCTATGTAACTTAAAAAATATGATGGTTAGCACAGAGTCGTGGGATCTCTTAGTAATTCATCTACTAGTACATAAACTTGATTCGGAAACTCACAAAGACTGGGAACAATACGTAAGTAACCAAGAAGAAACAGGAGCTGCCGAAGAACTACCCACTTGGAAGCTACTTAAAAGGTTTATGGAAACCAAGTTTCGCACCCTCGAGCTCGTCATGCCTGCCAGCAATATTCAAAACAGGCCTATTCAAGATAGATTATGTCACGTTGCCATCCCAACTAAAGAAAAGGTATGTGTCATGTGCAGTGAAAACCACACACTTTGTCACTGCAGGGGATTTAACGGTTTGGAACCAATGGAAAGAACAGAGTACGTGAAGAACAAAAACTTATGTTTCAACTGCTTAGCTCCAGGACATTTAGTATCAACATGCAAGCTACCAATGTCCTGCCGGGTCTGCCACAGACGTCACCATTCACTACTGCATGCCACATACACTTCTAAAGTACAACCGCGGGCTTCACAAGATGTAGTAGAAGAAGACGAAGTACAGGTTAATACTACAATAGCATCTAATCTGAAGACAAAGCAGCATGGTGTAGCGTTATTGGCAACAGCAGTAGTAGAAGTAACAAATAATGGATTCACCATTCCATTACGCGCCCTGATAGATCAAGGTTCTCAAGGTACCTTTATGAGCGAGAAAGCAGCTCAACTTCTCAAACTGAATCGGCAACCAGTTAAGGGAAGTGTCATCGGGTCGGATCAACAAAGACTGAAATTAAGCATGTAGTGGAACTGAAACTTAGATCAAAATACAATAAAGACTTCAAGTTACAAACCAAAGCTTATGTGATGTCAAAACAGCTGACCACCAAGATACCTAAAACTAAAACAGTCCCTGCCAAACATTGGTCTCTTATCTCAAAGGATTGCATCTGGCTGATCCAACATATCTCCAGCCAGGAGCAATAGACATCATTTTAGGAGTTCGTGAATACGCCCAAATCATACAACATGAGTTGATAAAGGGACCACCAGGCACACCGTGTGCTCAGAACACTAGCCTGGGTTGGATTCTATTTGGTGAAATAAATGGAAATCAATACAAGACAACTAATACAAAAGAGAAGCTATTCAAGAAATTTACGAAATAACCACTAAAAGAAATTCAGATGGAAAACACATAGCAAAACTTCCTTTCAAAAATACAGTCCACAATTAATAAATTTCAAAGATATATCGGTGTCAACCATATAAGAGTTTGATAAATCTGAAGGAACGGATTTCAAACGTTAGAATAACTGAAACTACTAATCTATCAGCCTATCACTACTATTTAATCAGAGGATGCATTGACCATTTGTGTAAAAGGGATACAAAAGGTGAACAGAAGCCATAAATAGAACGATTGAAACTGGAAAAAGAAGTGAATAGAACGAGTCTTTTGCGGTTACTCAATCCATACCTAGACAAAAAACAAGTTCTCAGGGTGGGCGGCCGTATTAGACTTCGACATCAGATACAAAAATATATTAACGAAAGGCAACTTACTTTGTTTCAACTTATGTCAGTCATTGGCTACCTGCTCATCGGTCATCGGTAGGACCGCGCCGCTTAATGCATATTGTTTTATTATTGTTAAGTTTGATTTACATAGTTTGCGTAATACCTATCAGTTTGTATAGATATATTAATTTTATCTAAAAAGAACCTAGGGTCCTTTTGGTGGGCGGCATGGTGAAGCTATACATCTATTTATGTTTAAGTTTCTTTAAGATTCATGTCTACCGGCAGTTGCAATACAAACCTGCAGTGAACTACTCGTCTATTATCTTTTCCCACCCATTGCAAGCAATAGTAAACCTTAATACATAACCATCTATAAATATTTTTAGACCTATTAAATTATGTACCACGGGCGAAGCCAGGGCGAGCCGCTAGTGTATTTTTAACAGTTTATAAGATAACACGTTACTAAGAGTAATTGTAACACGATGGATGGATGTTCCAGAGCTGACACAGGAGATCCGCAACGAGATGAAGCGGCTGCACCGGCGGCGGCAGCTGCGCATGTCGGGCGGCGCCGCGTCCTCGTCCTCGGGCAGCGAGGGGGACTGCAGCCCGCCGCACCCCTCGCACCACCCGCCCACGCACCCCTACAGCCGCGCGCTCTTCACCTTCAAACAGGTACGTCAAACTTACACAACACTCACACAGAAATATGGTTACTGTTATCTTTCGCCGGCATATCCCACAATTTTATACTAACTTGCATCTATAATAATGGTCAAGGACGAGCTTATCCTGATCCCTTATTGTTTCCGAAACTGTGAAATTGAACAAATAGTAATATGTATTATGTGATTATATTAGGCTTCTGGCTTTCGTAGTATACTAGCTAGATAGTGTTCTGTAAACAATCTCCAGTAATATCGTTTACCCTGTCGCAGGTGCGCATGATCTGCGAGCGCATGCTACGCGAACAGGAGGTGGCGCTGCGGCAGGAGTACGAGTCTGCGCTCAACTCGAAGCTGGCGGAGCAGTACGAAGCCTTCGTGCGTTTCAACCTGGACCAGGTGCAGCGCCGGCCGCCCGCCGCCGCCTGCGCGCCGCTCCCCGACGACGCCATGCACCAGGACCTGGTGCCCAGCTGTCAGTATACTACCACCTTCAACAGCCCACTAAATGTTCCCACTATTGGGATTCGGGCCTTCTCTCGCAAGGAGAGAGTTCAGGCCATAATCCACCACGCTGGCCCAGTGCGTGTTGGTGGATGACACATGACTTCGAAAGATTACATGTACATGTCGGTTTCCTCACGATGTTTTCCTTCACAGCTGTCAGTATACACACGTCACATTACTAGCGAGCCCCCAACCTGGTGCCCAGCTGTCAGTATACATACGTCACATTACTAGTGAGCCCCCAACCTGGTGCCCAGCTGTCAGTATACATACGTCACATTACTAGTGAGCCCCAACCTGGTGCCCAGCTGTCAGTATACACGTCACATTACTAGCGAGCCCCCAATCTGGTGCCCAGCTGTCAGTATTCACACGTCACATTACTAGTGAGCCCCCAACCTGGTGCCTAGCTGTCAGTATACATACGTCACATTACTAGCGAGCACCCAACCTGGTGCCCAGCTGTCAGTATTCACATGTCACATTACTAGCGAGCCCCCAACCTGGTGCCCAGCTGTCAGTATTCATATGTCACATTACTAGCGAGCCCCCAACCTGGTGCCCAGCTGTTAGTATTCACACGTCACATTACTAGCGAGCCCCCAACCTGGTGCCCAGCTGTCAGTATACATACGTCACATTACTAGCGAGCCCCCAACCTGGTGCCCAGCTGTCAGTTTTCACATGTCACATTACTAGCGAGCCCCCAACCTGGTGCCCAGCTGTTAGTATTCACATCGTCACATTACTAGCGAGCACCCAACCTGGTGCCCAGCTGTCAGTATTCACATGTCACATTACTAGCGAGCCCCAACCTGGTGCCCAGCTGTCAGTATACATACGTCACATTACTAGCGAGCCCCAACCTGGTGCCCAGCTGTCAGTATTCACATGTCACATTACTAGCGAGCCCCAACCTGGTGCCCAGCTGTCAGTATTCACATGTCACATTACTAGCGAGCCCCCAACCTGGTGCCCAGCTGTTGCTTTATTTAAACTGAAATATTTGTTTACATTTAAATTTTTGGACTGTTGAATTAACATACACTGATATTCTTCTGGGGAGTGCATTGTGCATTTTCCCCAGCAAAACTGAATTTTATACACATTACATAACTTGTGAATTAATTAATTTTTTTTTTTTCTGGCTACCCTCGGTTGAAGAAACAAATGTTGAAATATTGTCGTAATTTACATTTCTTTACATCATTCGTGGATCCTTTCAATCAATAACTGTAGAAATGTTTCTTGAAATAAATAAAACTTA
Source organism: Ectropis grisescens (assembly GCA_017562165.1). Lineage (NCBI taxonomy): Eukaryota > Metazoa > Arthropoda > Insecta > Lepidoptera > Geometridae > Ectropis > Ectropis grisescens. The sequence continues at coordinate 25,112,630 of CM029788.1, forward strand.
TGTGAGGCCACTACTGGAATACGGTTATCAAATTTGGAGCCCCTACTTCAAAAAAGATATTGATTTACATATAAGTGTGCAAAGAAAAGCGACAAAATTACCATATTCCCTTCGCCGTAAATCTTACACATACAGGTTAAAAGCCCTGCGCCTCACTACATTGGAAGAGAGACGGTTATGGGAGACTTGATCGAAACATTTAAAATACTGAATGGATTTTATAATCTCCTCACATTAGGAACCTGTACAGATTAAAGGAGCATAAGAGAGACAGTCGGCGTCATAAGTCCCAGTTGTCCCACGCGCCATCACTGACGAACACTGCACATCACATCCTCAGCAACAGAGTGGTTTACAACTGGAACAGGTTGCCTGAGGATGTTATTTCGCAAAGTCATTAAACTCTTTTAAGAACAAACTTGACAAATGGATAGTAAAAGACAAAATCATTTTAACAGACAATTACCTATAATTTGTTATTTCAACACTGAGATATAGGCACATCAGCTAAAGCTGCTCGCCTATTAATCAATAAATAAATAAATAAATGTGTTACTAATAATCCTTTTGTTACCCTTTCAGATTTGTCCTAATACAACGTAGCGGAGAGGCGGTGCAGCACTGCAATATATCAAGACAAACATATTTTGGCATATGTGAATATTATATACAGGAATGTAAATTATCCTGATACAATCAAAATATTGTGATTGCTGGTGGAATTTGGCCTATAGATCTTATTGTATGTACGGACAGACAATATTCTCACGACTGATATTTATGTTTACAATTGAACCCTGTACAAATCATGATTGGCAAACTGGGCCATGACCTTATTTTTATGAAGTTTGCACATTTTGCAGACCCGCCGCACCGGGGTACTTGCCTTATTGCATTTTGTAGCAAATGACAATATTAGCTAGGCCAAATTCAACCGTTTAGTGCATGCCACATACACATAAATTAGCTTATAATGCTTTAGGTAAGGTTCGCTGGATAATTGTGTTCATAGACTGACGGCGCCCGCGGGAGGGCGCGCCCTTTGAAGAGAACGGGTGATCTAACGACATTAGCTGACAAAGTACACTCAATACAGATTGTATATGTATATTCCCTAAAGTAACGAAGACCCCTTAGTAACTTAGTGACTAAACACATAATAAATTCACGCAGAGTGCCTCAATCAATGTCCTCGATAAATGCGAATTAGTAGCCATAATTATTTTGACTGTCTATTTGTGATTTGTCTCCTTTCCGAATTTGTCTATATATTTGCTGAAGTAAACTGGGTATTTTGTGGAGATATTATTATTGTAAGTACTTAGTGTATAAAAGGTGGTTCTTGCTATGCTATATTAAGTATGTAACAACAGTATGTAGAAAAGTGACTGATAAATATCAGCTAGAAATTATGGACTAAGGGACAAATAAAATAGATATGAAGCTTTTACATGAATAATATGAAAAAACTTTTATCACGATTCCACATTTCTGGTATCTCAAATGAGTGAGAATTATTCATTATAACATCTGGATAAAACTCATGTCTGATAAATGTGTTTGAATCACGTGTAATATAAAGAATTTATACTTTTACAATGCAACAAAAATACACACATATTGAAGAATATTACATGTGATCAAATGAGTATAAACAATGCACTTATTGTACTGAACATTAATTCAACTGCTAATACGGAAGGAGTTGAGTCAAAATAGACAATTTTAATTCATGTTTAATTTTTACTTTTCTTAAAGTATTGTCGAATCGTAGTTAGACGTAGTTTATAATTTATCTTTTGTTGTCTCATGTCCAATGAGCGAGTAGAAATAGCTTATGTATCAGATGATTTGGTTTACTATTGTCTTTGTATATTCTAATCTTAATATTGATAACTTTTGAACATATTCATCCAAATTTACTCACTGATACATAGCTTATTAGACAATTATATTATTAGAAATTAGCTTTATTTGAAGTAAGTTATTTTTTCTCAATAATGTAAGTCTATTCGTCGTCATTATGTTGTAATGGTGTGATGCGCTTAGACTCATTGTTGAGACTTGTTTTTACTATTGTTTAGTTTGATTTTATTGAATACAAAAAAAAAACGTATGATTTGTTACCAAGCATTATTCAATAAAATAGGTTAGGACTTTTTTAAATTGTATTATCGGCTCATTAGAATATCGGCAATTAAGAACTGAAAATAAACTAGCTAAACACCCACATGGTCTTTTATTTTTAAATGAACCCTTGTGTTAGGTGTTTAGAAGTTGGCAGTGTTGTGGAGGGATTCATACTGGATAAAGTGAGGATGGACATATTCAGCATTGCATAATTGAAACTGGTAAATAAAATGAAATAGTGTAGCTGGAATGTGACAAATCCTGAAACTAGGATTACCTACTGAGTTTTATTAAAATTCTTAATAGAAGTGAAAAAAAAAGAATTTTCCGACAATTCGAGTGCGGTTCGTATGTTGCTGAGTTTTAAAGCCTTCAGCCACATTAGCAGTGATGTACAAAATGGTTTTAAAAAAGCATTTAAATACAAAATGCAAAATACTTTTCAGATTTACTATTTCAAATGCAAAATACCAAATAGGTTTGAGTTTTGTATTTCAAATGCAAAATAGGTATTTTTAAAATACCTTTTGACTAATTCTAAGATATTTATTTTTATTTTAGGGATTTGTCATGAGAAGTAGAGAAACAATGCCGAACCGAACAAAACCGTCTAGTAACATGGCATCTTATGCATGCCATTATGATCATGGAGGTATCAAAAAGTAGTGAGAATGAGATAAAATATAGTTACTATTTATAACTTAATAATTTATTTTTCTACATAGTCTCCGAGTCTTTCTACACACCGAGTCCAGAAAAACTAGACCAACGAAAAGAGAGCTAAGTATTATATTTATTATCTATATCTATACTAATATTATAAAGAGGAAAGATTTGTTTGTTTGTTTATTTGTAATGAATAGGCTCCGAAACTACTGGACCGATTTCAAAAATTCTTTCACCTTTGGAAAGCTACATTATCCCCGAGTAACATAGGCTATATTATATTTAAAAAAAAATAGGAATCCTTACTAAAACTCCAATAATGTAACATAAGGTGTAAAAAAAGACCTGAAAAATTCCTTACGTCGCGTGCGCTGCGAAAACTATTGATGATAGAACAAAATCATTTACTACGACTTTGCAGAACTCATCATTATCTACAAAAAGTGTCGCGACAGCATATGTCTAAATATTATAGTTAATACCTTTTTATAATTTTTTACATTTAATTCGGAAGATATCACGAGTTTAAAAATGCAAGTATTAGAAAAAAGTCGCGTGGTTGTCGCTCAACTAGCCAGCATGCGATGTAGGCTCCATGTAAGCGTCACTGGGGTACGTGGGGGAGTCAATGTGATAAAATAAAGTGCCGCGCGGCTCACTCGCGCGATCGGCTCCTCACGCAGCGGTCGTGTGCGTGATCGTATGATTTTAGCTTGAAAAATGTTGAATTCGTTTCGTAGGTAAATAAGTATATGATAATAAATATTATATTTTAATGTAACCATTCAAACTGCTTATAGTAGTATTTTATGGGTATTCCTGTTCAAAATTTCAGCAAAAATTTAGTAAAAGGTAGTTTTCTAAGCCCATATTTTTAATTTTTTTTCAATAAGTAAGTACCTACTACTTACCTGATAATAAATATTATATTTTAATTATTCAAACAGCTTAGTACTTCATATAGTTCAATAAGCAAAAATTTAGTAAAAGCCTGTTTAATTATTTATTTCCTTCTATTTTTCATTTTATAATGCCCAAAAATGCCAAAAGATCAAGATCTCAACTTTCTAAACATAGTTCCCAGGCGAGGGCAATAACATACGGCGTATTGAGGAATCTTCATCAGAAACTGAAAATCGCCTTGCAAGTCGGAGAGAATACGCGTCGCAATTGCGTGCTAGAGAGTCAAGTATCGAGCGTTCGCAGCGGCTTGCTGAACAAAATTTTATCACTGGCCCAGGAGCTGGTCAACTAGCTCATATACCGAGGATACCGATGATTCCAACTGATCTGCCAATCCTTTTAAACGACTTCAGTTTCCGGTGAAATCATCTTTCGCTTTAACTATTAACAAGTCCCAGGGCCAAACCTTCGAATTATTAGGGATCGACCTACGAAAAGAATGTTTCACTCATGGCCAACTGTATGTTGGCCTATCACGTGTCGGAGCTCCTGAAAATCAATTTATTTTGCTGCCACAAAATAAAACTACTTCAAATATCGTTGACAGGGAAGCTCTGACTCACTAAAACTAATGGCTTTTGTTTTGTAAATAATATTATATATGTATACAATTTTAAAATAAAAAATACAAAAAACATTAATAAAAAAATTCATAAAAAATTCAAACTTCCTTTATAATTTTACTTTTTTTTTGAAACCCGATACAAAAAAAGGGTGTATGTGTGTGTGTATATACCCGTGCGAAGCCGGGGCGGGCCGCTAGTATTATATATTTCGGTTGGTTGTGTCTCATTTTATTATTATTATTACATTTTTCCTATAACAACTGGACTCTGGACTGTCTACTACATATGAGTCGTTCACGAACGAACGAATCAAATAACCCGGGTCGCGAGAACCATAAGAACCATTGGATCACTAAGCTTAAAATGATTCGATCGTTCGATTACAAGATCAGGTTACGCGTGAAGTTGAGGTCGAACAAGCCGACGAACGGCACGAACCATATTTGACCGAACCATGAGTTATTTGTTATTATCGTTTATCTTGTCTATTGTATGCTGTTTATTTTTTGACGTCCGAACTATTCATTTTTCATTTTAATCTATCTCCATTCACTATAGTTACATAATATAAATCCAGTTTGTGTATTAAAAATCTTACTAAGATCAAAATCAGACTTAAATGGTTGTCAAACGATCGTCATGAATCCCGAAACGTAATTCATAACTGTTTCTTAGTTTATGTTTATGAACCAATGGTTTGATTGAACGGTGAACGAAACGAAAAGCAACTGAACGAGTAGTTCTATTGACTAACATATGTAGCACTGGCTCAAAAATAACCAATGGTTCGTTTGAACGGGTCGAACGACCCGGGTCTTTTTATCTATGGTTCAGGTGCGATGCGGTTCTCTCAAATTGAACGAACGACACATTCTTACTGTCTACATTGTCATTGTCTGACATAATCAGACATAAGGCGCTCACTCTGACCAAAGAAGACAAATTAACAAAATTAAAAAAAATTATTTACTTTACTGTAGGTACAACATTCTACTAGTGAAGCCCTTTTATTTGCTACCCATATTGAGAGAGTAGTGAAAAATAAATGTGTTTTGCAATTTTGTGGTGGCGGCCATCTTGGATTTGAAATTCGTCATAGTGCATATTATTCTACTATAGTCCGTTCCACGAAGAGGTGAAGAAAATGTAAACAAATCAATGTCACTCTCAATATGACAGACCAGCATTTCTCAACCTTTGTTTTAGAAGATAGTTCGTTGTAAGCGTCTCTGTTTGCCCTTTTAGATTTTCGTCACATAACAAGGTTAAATATATTCCAATAAGTCCGTTTCCAACCTTTTGTCTTATTTCTAGTATTTTATAATTATACGTTTATTAAATATGTGGTGCGCATAAGTTTAAAACATTAATACAAAAATAACTTGGGTGGTTGGTTCATGGAACACAATAGTAACATATAAACAGTTTTTATTAATATTAATTATTAAGTACAGCTTTGTTTTGTTATGTAGCACTTAAATTCCTTTTTCATTATGTATGTGAAATGACTGACTTAGTAAATATATATATATATATGAGACGATCTTCTTAGCATTCCATGGATTCACCGTGCGGGTGCCGGGTCCATCGTGCGGCAGAGAGAGAGAAATCCCGAGTAGATCCCGAGACTTGTGACTCGGGCGTACGTTTAAGGGCCCCTTTCTGACGTACATCAACACTCACCTTCACTACTCGTTTTCTCTCCTGCCCAGCCAAATCTGATATGAACCTACTAGCGCAGCTTTAGATACTCGTATATATATCCACATTCAGATCCGTATCCGTGGATGTACTTTTTTCACAATACAGCACATCAATAGTGTAGTTCTTACTACCTGTGTAACTACCATTGCTATTATTTTGTCTTAGTAAAAAGTAGTGTACCTATATAAGTGGTAACCTATATACTATTCCTTGCTATAATTATTGATCTACGTTTTATATTTGAACTAAAAAAGCAATCAAGTCTGAATATATAGCTAACGTGGCCCTTAAACTTGATTCTGTAACAAACAAATAAGGTAAGTAAAATGACAAAACAAATGGTGGCACACAAAATATATTGGTGGCACTATTTCTACCCGTTCTGAGAAGATTCAAATAGTTTTAATATTTAAGTGCCCCATTGGGTATTTTTTAATAAGAGTGGTAGGTGTAATTCATTCAAAAATGCAATCAATTTCTACTGCGTTAGATGCTGTTGCAATTAATTTTAAAACGTATCGAATACTGAGTAGTGCTTTCATCTATCCTAATATAAGATTTTTACATCCAAACAAATTTGTTAATGAGCGTTCTGTTTTTATATTAAGTTTTTTTTTTACATTTATTATTTTAACATTAAGTTATTGCTCGGCTTAGGTGGTTTTGTCACGCCAATACGCAGATGCAGTGCCTGGTTCTAATCTCACGCGCACCTCTGCTTTTTCGAATTCATGAGCGTAATGCTTTAGCAGCATTACGCTCATGAAAGAAAACACCTTAAGCAAACTGGCATGCTCCTAAAAATTTTCGAGGTCAGAGAGGTTTGTCATCCATCACCAACACGGAAGAATTATAGCCCCAGCAAAGAACTTTTAGTGGGTCGCTTATGTGAGCAGCGTCCCGCAAATTTACCCGCTTAGATCCCTTTTCCGTAATTTTCCTCCATAAAATAAACTTATACCTATGCTTTCCAGATCATAATCTAACCGTGTTCCGCGTTTAAACCTGAGCCGTTTAGCTGTTCCATCTTGATAGAGCAACGTACATCTAAACTTTTGCACTTATAATAAGGATTAGTAGATTTTCTTGCGAATAAATATACATTATTTAGTGGTTCATTAGGTAAACGTCTTATAATTTACGTGCAAAAAGTAATGGCATCTCATCAGAAACATGCGTCTACTTAAGTGAAGTGAGATCAAAGTTCAGTATTATGATATTATATGCCTTGTTTGTTGACTTCAACGACTAAAGAATAGAGATCTAAATGGTCTTATGGTCAGTTCTAAAATATATTTATAATAACATAGACTAGTTTTAAATACTTAAAATATGATTTGTTTTTATAATTAATGATAATTATTAAAAGCAGTCTAACTTGGCTGGTTTTAATATCATAATATTGAACTTGTCTTTCACTTCACATTTGTTTTGATGGGAATCGCAGTTTGAGAAACATAGATCAAATTGCCACTGTTTAAAACAGTATCTACCACATTCTACTATTACTATTTATAACTTTCAAGATAAGTTAATAAATCGTTATTTGATCAATACAAATCCAAGTATGTTGTATTTAAGATCACAGTAAAGTCGAATCATATTTGTGAAAAATATTTTAAGACAGTTTTAGAAAAATACTAAGGTTAAACGATTTTTATGTTATGGTAGCACCTTTGTTTACATTTTCTACACCTCTTCGTGGAACGGACTAGGGATGGGCAAATGAACAAAATATATCGATATTAATAGTATCGATACTTACAAAATGTATCGATATATATTTTAAAAAAATATCGATATTTCGATATATCGATTTTTTTTCAAGAGAAGGTTACTTAAATATTAAGCACTTTTTAATTAGATAAATGAAAATACATAATATCTGGCATATTATTGACGTGACAACGACTAATAAATCGATGAACGCCGGCTGCGTGCACGAAAAAGTGTCCCATTACGCTCATTGTACGCTTGCACCGCATCTATCAGTGTTTTGTTATACGTTGTCGTTCGTAAACTAACCGACTTTACAGACAACCAATTTTATTATTTATTCATAATTCGTACATGTTTTAATGTTCAAAATTAACCATCACTGAAACCAGTATTCGTCTGTGTTATGTAGGTGCATGAGTGCGCATTTACGCACCGTGTTGTCACAAGCTCCGCTCCAACCTACATATACAATAGTCTGATATAGACATCAGCAGCAATCTTTCTTTAAAGTGCCTACCTGTCAATCTGCTTCTATTATCCGGCACTGTTAAATTAACGACTGAAGCTACCCTTTCGGATATTAGAGCGATTTCCAAAAGAACCGGAGTAAAAATTTGGCAATTCACCCAATAATCAATTGGATTTTATTTAACTTTTATAGGTTTACACTTGACCGCCATCTCGCCTGATGTTAAACGATGATGCGGTCTACGATGGAGCGTGTTTATCTAGAAGAAACCGATTCACTTTCGATTTGAAGACACAAAGATTGTAACTATCGGGAAAAACTCTCTCAGGCAACGTATTCCACTGCCTTGACGTTCTTATCACAAAAGTAGAGTCAAATCTCTTCGTTCGTGTCTTTGGGACACCAACCATGAAACGAAGTCGTTTTTCGAGCTACGAGCATTACGATAGACAAGAACAAAATTAAAATTTTGATTAACCCCTGACTACCTCGGATCTCGGATTATCTGTATAAGGTTCTACTAGTCAAGCCCTTTCATTTGATGCTCATATCAAGGGAGTTGTGAAAAAAGAAATGTATTTCGCCATTTTGTTGTAGCGGCCATGTTGGATTTAAATTTGTCCTAGTGCTCTACTAGTCAAGCCCTTTTATTTGATACCCATACTGAGGTAGTAGTGAAAAAAATAATACAATTTGGCATTTTGTGGTGGCGGCCATCTTGGATTTGAAATTTGTTATAATGTATAGTATTTTGCTAGTCAAGTCCTTTCATTTGATACCCATATTGATGTAGGTTGTGAAGAAATATTTTGTCCGCCATTTTGTGGAGGCGGCCATTTTGAATCGATATTAACAAAACATAGCTAAGAACATTCACACGGATATTAACCTTCAAATAAAAAAAACCGCATCGAAATCGGCCCATTCGTTTGAGCTCTACGGTGCCACAGACAGACAGACAGACAGACATCGACGTCAAACTTATAACACCCCTTTTCGGGGTCGGGGGTTAAAAAAATCGTGGAAATCAGTCGCACACTCTCCGATGTGTATCCGATCTGACTTCTTCTCAAAAGTGGTTGGTCCAGACACTAGTTAAGCTTATTGGGGACAGATCCAGAGCTCGGAATCTCTGGCGTAGCTGTTTTCAGATTTAAAAGCTGCTCATGTCTGCACCATATAGACGTTTTATTTATTTTGCTTTTGCTGATGTTGCTCGGTCAGACCTCACATCTGGAGAACGATATTCTGAATATATTTGACGCTGAAGAATATTCTGAGCGAATATAGTTGCTTGTGTTTCATATAGCATTTAAATACTGCAATTGGAGAATTAAAGTGTATGTATGCTTGAAAATTCGAGGCAAAACATATCGTTTTCGATATCCGAAAATAAATATCGAAAATCGATATATCGGAAATAAAAAATCGACGATAAATATCGATTATTTTCGAAAATAAAATCGATATTTCGATATATCGATTTTTTTTGCCCAAGCCTAGAACGGACTATAGTCAAGATCTTTCATTTGGCAACCATATTTAAGAAGGTTGTAAAGAAATATTTTGTGGAGGCGGCCATCTGGAACCTTTTTTTTAATTTACCTATGGCAGCAGAGCTGGCCGCGAGTCGCGAGCCGAGGGCGCAGGACCCAAAGGGAACCTAACCTATGTTAAACCTATTGACATGCTAGTGCTGTAGCATGGGCTGATACCTGGGGCGCATTACGGCTGCTAGCGCGAGGGTGCCTCAGACGGCTCGACCTCGGCTCGGGCTAGTGCCGGGGGGACAGAGCCTGGAACCGATATCAACCAAAGATAGCTAAAAATCACCACACAAAATTAACCTTCAAATAAAAAAAAAGCGCTTCGAAATCGGTCCATCCCTTTGAGCTCTACGTTGCCACAGACAGACATCGCCGAAACTTATAACATCCCTATTTTTGGTCAGGGGTTAAAAAGGGCGCGCACAGCTAGCAGGCGCCTCTATCGTACAAATTCGGTGATATATGCATATTATATCCGTTCGTTTCATATTTTTTTGGCTAAACTTAATGACAAATTATTTTGTATTTTGAAATGAATATTAAAATGCAAAATACGTCACAAAAGGTATTTCAAATAAAATACAAAATGCTTTTTACTAAAAGGTATTTAAATGCAAAATACAAATAGGTATTTTGCATATTGTATTTGCATTTTAAATAGAAGTATTTCAAATAAATCGCATCTCTGCACATTAGTAACTAAAAACTTATTAGTACCTACTAAAGGCTTGTTCGCATTAGGCTAGTATATTAGTCAACTAGCGAGTAATTTTGTGGCTAAACGTGTCTGAACACTGAAACTTTAGTCGAGTCAATCCATTTTGTTCTATTTTCGACGGGCGAGTAGCACCCCCCACCACGCTTTCGTTGCGAGCGGTGCGCTCATTGGCTCGTCGACTAAACAGGTACGAACTTGTCGAATGAGCCGTTTTCCGACGAGAGAAAAATAGTTCCAAATTACGCACTAGATGGCGGTGGGAAATTTCAAAAAGATTTGTCTGTACCATAGACTCTCAAAAGTGTAATTACTATGAAGCCTCCTCCCAATGTTCAGGGAAAAAGTGTACATCTAAATTATTTGCGATATCTAAAAATGTTGGAGGTTTCCCAAACGCATCACTTAGTTTAGGTAAATTATATTTTTATTCTCAGCTCAGCTGATGTGTTTGGTTTGTTTACCTTCTATAAACCCTAAATACTCGAAGAAAATTTTTTATACTAAAACAAATTTTCTTCTTTTTTAGTGTTAAAATATTGGAAATAGTCAATTAAATTGATAATGCAATAAAATTCGATTTTCAATAAAAATCTTTGCAGAGACACAAATTAAGCAAAAGTAAAAGGAAGATTAAAAAATATAACTGGCAACACTGAAACGAAAATATTTATCTACGGCTGAAGGACTAGTATCCCATGTATCCATGGCCAAGAATAAATAAAAAAATAATAGTGTTGGGACATTAGTTACCAAACGACGAGTAATAGAGAACCACTCTTTAAGTTTTAGTGAACTATGCGAATTAGCTCATCGATTATCTTGTTCCGTGACCGTTATTTTTCGGCGATCCACTATTGTTCCGTAATGTCGCATGGTCAACTGACTGATTTAGTTCACTCTTACCTGAATTGTATGTTACGTATTCAACGATTTTATTAGACTTCGTATTTTGTGAACAATTCTTTAGCATCGTTGTGATTTGAAAATCAAACATGAGACAACAATGAGACGAAAAAGCTGCAGTAAAAAGAACGTTAAGCATTTCTAAAGGATCACTTCTACCACGTATTTTTTTCGAGATACAGATTGTCTAGACATTTTGAAGAGATAAAAACATAGAAATGATAGATGGCGCTTATGTTACGTCTAACATTAGTTAACATTTCTATCCGAATCTAAGGTTTTGACAATATCCGTATATTGAGATTGGTGAAATTTTTAAATCAAACAAAGCGTTTCCGATTTTACAGATGTTATTAAGCAAATTACGTTAGCGGCAGCTGGAGGATCGAAAAAAAACCGAAATGTGAAATATAAATTTATTTAAAATATAAAATTACAATTAATTACTATAACTAAAAAAGGGTGAGACCACTTCGATGTGGGAAAATGGAATGCCTATTCTTAATTAAAATTAGCGACAACTCGCCGCTTGCGCAATGCCGCATCAGCAAGAAGGTGTTTGCCTGGGAACCGGCGGATCTGCAACATCGGCGATATACTAGTAGCAGGGCTTCGTAATTCCTCCACCCTTAGAACGGCGACTATTTTAGCACGTTCAGTGAAAATGTTGCCGGGACGTTGCCAGGATCTTCTTCCTTCAGGATTATAGTCGGAGGCTGCTGGTCCCTTTTCATAGCTTTGTTACATCTGAATAGGTAGCTCCGGAATCTTATGATGATAGTAAGTACAGCCGCACTTAACAGTACTGAGTAGAATGGTACTGTCGTGTGGTATAAGACATCTGGTTGCACGTTGTCCGTTTGTAGAGGGGTCTGGACCATGATTTTATCTTGAATACTGTGTAGTCCTTGAAGGTCAATGGAGTCTAGATTGACGTGAGTTCCTGTTGTTCCTTGTTTCTCAATATTATAATTTGTGTTTGTTAACTTTAGGGTTGACCTTTGATTTCGTCGTTGTCGTTTGCGATGGTAAATTATTTACTCTTCAGGCGACATCCTATGGGAAGCGTGGTGAGGTAGCTTCCATGAAGTGAGGTGTAATTTCTTTCGTGACAGATGAGTTGGACGTTTGTCTCTTGGGGGAAAGAAAGGACATAGTGCTGGTCATCTAGTTTTTCCATGGCTTCTCTCTTCAGGGTGACTGTAGTAAACTGGCAGGATTCTTGGAGTACTTGGTTGATGATCAGCTCCTGGATGCAATCAGCTTTGATGCGAATCTGGTGGGTGACTTCGCTTTCACAGAGGTACCAGTTTTTTAACTTCGGGCATTCAGCCTCTATGTACACGAATGTCATCTCGTTAGTTGCTATGAAGGGAAAGGATGGGATAAGAGCCTGAGCGTGTCGAGTTAGGCACTATAGTTAAATTATTTAAATTATAATTATCCTTAGAAACTATCGGGAATTTAAAAATGAATACTATCTGCCTATTCAAATAGTATGATCCCGGTCTAATAATATTATAATATTCTCTAAGTTCTAAATCTAAAAACTGCTATCATAGACAATGCTTTTAATGATAAAACTAAAGCCGTCTATAATACCTCTTTTAACTCTAGGTTTTATAGATTTTATTGATCTAAAATTTTGCCAAGCATTTTAGTAAGATAGTCTATCTGAATTTCGTACAGTGAGTAAGTGTCGTTAGTCATTTGGTCTTGGTAGCTTAGTAGTTGAGTTTGTAGTGAGTGTATGTTGTCTTCGATGTCGTTCAATTGTACGTACTGTAGGAACGTATGGTGGTGAGTAGTAAGTCTCATGAGTCCAAGTTTGTAGGGTAGTAGTCCGGGTCCATCGTCTAGGCTCTCAAGTTTTATCTCTTGAGGTCGTATCATTGGGAGGATCGTTACTAGCAGGATTCTGTAACAAATTGGCTGCTTTAGGGATACGCTTTAGCCTTGACTTTGCTACGGGGCCTCGTTTTTAGAGGTATATATGTGGATAGGTAAGTCAGCTAAAACAGTGTCCTGTGTAAAACGTGGAGCGGTCTTTTGTCGACTAGCGAGGGGTTCTTAATAAAATTTGCTGTTGGGGTGCATATTGCTTTTCAGGTTCCCGAGTCGTATTTCGTCTGTCTATGAGTGCTGTACGGTTAGCGAGATGAGGAATTTATTATTTCATAGACTTCCTTCATCTGGTCTCTATGAGTTTGAACGTACTGCTGTAATAGTTGTTGTGTCAGATCAATGTCTAAGCAATCTCGAGGGTCAAAATGTCCTGTCAATAAGTCAAAAGGTCTACATCTTGTGAAACTGTGGATAGAACTATTGTAGGCTATAATAGCATAGGGCATAAGATTCACAATGGGTTCATCTTTACGCTGTAGTCTAAGGATTCTAAGGTGTTCCAGGAGTGTAGAGTGAAAGCGTTCTATATTACCGTTATCGTTAGGGGAGTGAGCTAGTATTCTATGATGGTTGACCTTGTGGAGTCTTGTAAACTCCATGAACAACTGGTTGGTGAACTCTGTCCCGTTGTCTGTAATGATAGTCATAGGGACGCCATGATGAGTACAATACTGTAAAAGGGCTTGTAAAATACTAACAGCTGTTCCGTCGCGTAAGTGATAGGCTTGACCATACTTTGTAAAGACGTCCATGAACGTTATGTACTTTTCACTTTGAGCGGTGAACAAGTCTATGTGTATTATTTCAAAAGGCTTTGTAGCTGGGGGCACAACGTTAAATTGAGGTCTAACTGGATTCCTATCATATTTAGCTTGTCCGCAGATGGTACATTCACCTATGAATTTTGTTATGTGTTCCTTCATCTTTGGCCAATAATACTTTTGGGATAGAGCTAAATAGGATTCGTTAATGCCACGGTGGTTGGTTTTACCATCATGATAGTGGCGAATAACCTCTTGCTGTCTAAGGTATTCTTTGACATTTTCTAACTCAGTTTTACAAAGCTTAAGATTCATGGATGAACTTCTAAATTTGTCCTGTAACATTGGGATTATTGAGTACATAGCTAAGGGGGGATTAATTAAGATACCTGTCCTGACTTTCGGGTTGACGTACTCTTTAACTGCGTTTACAACATCTTCTGCTAAATTAGACACTGATAACTGAATAGTTACACGTGTGTGGGTGTCAAAGGGCTTAGTTACGGTGGGTCGTTTTTTAACGGTACTAACAAGAGTGAAATGTATCTGTCGGTTAAATTTGTTAAGAGGTTCGTCAGTAACTGGGATTTCTAAAATAGGATTCTCATTACTAGTATGAACCGTTTCAGTAGACGAATTGGTTGGGGCACGTATTGATTCAGGTGGGTTGCCCATTAAGGAATTTAGTTCGTCAATTTCCTCTATTAAAGACATAGCTTCTTTAGTATGTATTTCTACACGCGAAAGAGCGTCAGCGTTTGTGTTAGACTTGCCTTTTTTATAGATAACTGTAAAATCGTATTCGCTCAGTCTAAGTCGCCATCTTGTGAGACGTGAATTTGGCTCCTTCAAATTCATCATCCACTGTAGAGGTTTATGGTCAGTTAACATTTTAAACTTCCGTCCGAATAAATAAGGCCTAAAGTATTTTGTGGCCCAGACTATGGCAAGAAGCTCTTTCTCGATAGTGCTATAGTTCATCTCGCTTTCGTTTAAAGTTCGAGATGCGTAACAGATTGGCTTATCAGATCCAATAGGACCCTGTGATAAAATAGCTCCAATAGCTACATTTGAAGCGTCTGTCGAGATTGAATTCTCTTTTAAAGTCTGGATATTGCAAGATGGGGTCGTTAGTTAAAAGTGTCTTACATCTCTCAAAACAGTTAACGTACTCATTGTTAAGGGTGATTTTACTACCCTTTTTTAGGCACTGAGTAAGTGGTTTAGTTGTACGGGCAAAATCTGGTATAAATTTTCTGTAATAACCAATAAGACCTAAAAATTGTTTTATCTCCTTTGGAGTCTTAGGGATGGGGTATTTTTAATAGCAGATATTTTATCGATTTGGCTTTATACCATCTCGGGTGATAACATGGCCGAGATAGGCTGTTTCTAATTTAAGAAACTCAGATTTGTCTAGTTGGATTTTAAATTGGACTCTCGAAGTCTATGGAAGACTTTTTTCAAGATTAGTCATATGTTCTTGCAGGGATGTACTGAACACTATGACATTATCTAGATAGACCAGACAAATTTCATTTTGAAGGCCCTGAAGGACATTGTCCATTACACGTTGAAACGTGGATGGAAAATTTTTGAGTCCTGTGGGCATTCGAATAAATTCAAAATGCCCGTGTTCAACATTGAACGCGGTCTTCTCAATGTCTTGAGGGTCTATTTCTACTTGGTAGAACCCACTAGCCAAATGTAAAGTTGTAAAGTACTGACATTTGCCTAATTTATCAAGGACATTGCTAATATCTGGAATGGGGTACTTGTCGTCTAGAGTTTTTCGTTAACCTTACGAAAATCGACCACGAGGCGCCATTTCTGCTTTCCAGAGGCGTCGAGCTTTTGGGCACTACCCAAATGGGTGAGCTCCAAGCTGACTCAGATGGTTGTATAATACCCTGGTCTAGCATTTTCCTATTTGGTCTTGTACCTCCTGGCGGTGCACGAAAGGATACCGATAGCTCTTAGTGTGCACTGGTACTTCGTCAGTGGTCCTAATTCGGTGTTTGATTTTATTAGTGAAGGTAAGTGCTTCGCCTTCAATATAAAACACGTCGGAGTAACGAGAGCAAAGGGTTATAAGGTTTGCCTTTTCCTCTTCGTTTAAATGATCCGTTCGTAACCGTGAGATAACATCTTGGGCGCGAGGCAGTTGTTGGGTACGCGTGCACTCAGTATTAAATAATTCCGCGTGCACTGGCCGGTCGAGTGAGAATATTACGTCGTTAGGCGTTGAGTTCTCGACTTCTAAGTAGCCACGGTTATTACTTACGGTTGTAATACACTCGTGAACCATGCAGTTGCAGAGGACTTGCTCCCTTATGAAAGCTTCGCCGTCTGTTGTATCCACGGGAATACGTATGAGTTTAGAGGTTCCCGCTGGAATTATATCTTCGTATAAGTTCACGTTGCATGAGTTATACATCCTGATGGGGTTGGACGCTGTACGGGTTAAAAGTCTACCTTCCCTTAAATCTATGCGGGCTTCCCAATTACTTAACAAATCTAAACCTATGAGCCCGTCGAAATAGTCATGAAACCGATAAATGAATAACTTCATACTATCAGCGTCATTAAATTCTTGGAAACACGGTAGCGTAATAGAGTAATTATTTTTACTAGTTGCATGTATGTTGGTTATCAAATCTAAATGGTTGAGGCGGAGGCCTCATGGGGCGGTGTCCCATAGGAACAGGCCAGTTAGGGGTTGTCATCTGTAAATTGTGTAGTCGCGGGGTGTAAATTGTATTGCAGGTAAAGTAGGGCTGACCTTCGGAACTACTTGAGTTTTAGGGGTGTCGTTCCTAGATTGTAAGTACATAATGTTAAGCTCTTCCTGTACATACTCAAGCGCTTTTTCTATGGTAGCGGGGCGCATGCATCGTATGCGTGAACCTAGGGGTTCCTTTAATCCGCGCACATACGCTTGCATTGTAACCTTTTGTATAGCTCACGTTTAGCTGCAATAGTTGTAATTATCGTCTCATGTAGTGTCACATAAGTCATTATCGTACTAAACAAAGTTTGGCAATGATCATAAAATTCTTGGGGTGACTTGTTACCCTGGGAAGCTAAAGAGAGGTCATTATATAATGCTGTTTCATCACGTTGATCCGAAAAGTTATTTATCAAGGCAGTTCGAATGCCTAACCAGTTTTCTGGAATTCCATTTGAATTTATAGTGCAAGCTGCTGTTCCAGTAATTTTATTGAGTATCCCGTTCAAAAGACACAAATTGGAAGTCACTGCCAGCTGCAGAACTTAAGTACTGCACTGCTAATTGGTCACATATAGTAATAAATCTTGTAAGGATGTTTGGGTTGCCGTCGAATTCCGGGACGAGGCGGAGGGCCTTGAAGATAGTGTCCGGGTCAACAGCCATTTTATTATTTAATTTAAAATTATCTACTTCTAAAATATTTCTACTGCTATCTATTACACGTCGGCGGGCCTGGCGTGATTCAGGCTCCCGAGAACTAGAGGCTCTAGGGTGGTAAATCTTTACGATTAAGATTTGGACTTAGGAGTAAAGGAAAGCAACACGAGAGTAATTCAAGTGTACTTACATAGATTTCATCTCTGGTTTCCCTCCGTGAATCGAGGATTAGATTCTCCTTCCAGGCTGCTGCAGGTCCGTAAGTTCTGGATACTCGGTGCTGGTGCTCGATAGCCACCCGGGTAGCTCGCGACGCGAATATCGATATAAGATAGTCCCGAAATCTACCCGTGAGTATCCTACCGACTGCGCCAATTACGTTAGCGGCAGCTGGAGGATCGAAAAAAAACCGAAATGTGAAATATAAATTTATTTAAAATATAAAATTACAATTAATTACTATAACTAAAAAAGGGTGAGACCACTTCGATGTGGGAAAATGGAATGCCTATTCTTAATTAAAATTAGCGACAACTCGCCGCTTGCGCAATGCCGCATCAGCAAGAAGGTGTTTGCCTGGGAATCGGCGGATCTGCAACATCGGCGATATACTAGTAGCAGGGCTTCGTAATTAGCAATAGCAACCAACAACACAACAATAACAAATAACAACAATCGTAGACATCTACGATCAGGTAGCAAAAGCATAAGCAGCCCACTAATTGCTCCCACTGCTGGGACTCAGGGCCTTCTTTTGCAAAAAGAGAGTCAAGACCCTAATCCATCACGCTGGTGCAGTATGGATTGAAATGAATGAAAACGTTACGTAAAATACTAAAGTATATAATACTAAAGTATTTTACATAACATGAAATAGTTAAATATTGGAGCGCAGTATGAATTAAAAACTGCAATATTGTCCTCTAAAATATCTGAAAAAGACCGAACGAACGAAAGATAGGAGCGAACTAGTTCGACACAGGTATGCGAACTAGGTTCAGTCAGTCCAGTCCCAGTAGTCCCTCACTTCAACTTCAACTTTTTGTAATGGCTTCCATTCGGTAGTGTCACCGTAATTTCGCCAGTGTCTAGCGTTTCAACATTAGGATGGTGTTCTGGACTTTTATTCACTGAAGAGATAGGAGTCTTGATTCAGATGATCGGTCCAATTCAGATAGTCTTCAGTTTGATGGCAGACTTCTGGCATATGTTCAGTGATGAGGCAGGGTTGTTGGTTCAGATGATCGGTGGAGTGTATACTCAAGTACTTTGTTAGTGGTTACTTATATATATATTTTAAATGTAACTGTAATGGACAAACACAAACATGACATCACAAAATAGACATAAAAAGATATTATTTCTTATAAAATAGTTAAGACACATATTATGATATTTATACACAATTTAAACAAAACAAGTCATAGTTTGATGTTGTTTTTATGGATATATTTACTTAGGACATACACAAAAGGGTAAAAAACAGAGGAGAAGATTGGAGAAATTAGAGGGACGAGGAAGGTCAGGAGGATCAAATTGTAAAGGGAGGACTGAGATCTATCACACTCAAAGAAAATATGATCGGTAGTGCCGTCTGCTAAACCACATTCACAAAGAGAGCTATCGCGTATTCTTATTTAAGAGAGGAACACCGGCGTGCAAGCAAAACCCAACCGCAGGCGGCAAATTGTGGATGTAATCTGTTTGGGGATGGTCTTAAATTTAAAAACCAGGGTTTAGGGGATAGATGGTTGTATTTGTCCGTGAAATTTGCCTGTTATTGTCTTTGTTCTGGTCCAGACTGAGTTCCAGCTTTCAAGCAGCTTAGGTTGGCATGTTGTGGATATATCGTGGGAGTAAACATGGTAATGATCCTTATTTCCGGAGATAGTAGCCTGTTTGGCATGGAAATCAGCAGACTCATTACCTGATATGCCAGCATGTCCAGGGATCCATGCTAACACTATTTGTAAGCCTAATTCATGGGACTTTAAGAGACTCTCTTTAATTTTAAGTATTATGGGATATTTATTTTTACATTTGAACTGATTAGCCAAGAGTGCTTGCAGACAACTCTTAGAATCAGTCAGTATGATGGTTTTACTGATGGAGTGTGATGTGACATAATGAATGGCTTCAAGAATAGCCGTGGCCTCGCCAGTGAAAACTGAGGCTAGTGGGGGGCACTTGTTACTAAGAACTATTCTATATTTAGGGATCCAACCACAACTACAGCAGAACCAACATCACCATTATGATTCAATTTGGAGGCATCCGTAAACACTGTTAGCCAATCAGTCCAATTATTACCAATAATTTCAGAGAAAGTCTTGTTGGGATCAAGAGTGTCTTTGTCTAAACCCAGATTTAGAATAACATAGGGCTGGAAAGTTAAAGCATGGTAACTGGTGGAAAATAAAGGGTTAATAGGGAAATTAGCAATTTGGAATGGAAGGTTTGAAAATTTTGAGTGGCTACGGAGGAGGCATGGGAGTTTGATTTGGGATATAACATTGTGGGGTGGAGTAAGTCTCAGAAGTTCATGCAATTTAGGCCAAAGAGGGTGGTTTGAGTTTTGAAGCAGCTTAGTATAATATCTGTCTGCCAAGAATTGCCTACGCAGGGGGAGAGGAGGGTCTCCGCATTCTACTTGGACCGCATTGGTGGGAGAGCATTTCATTGCACCTAAAATAGTGCGAAGGCATTTGACTTGTACTCTGGACAGTTTGTCTAGGGCAGATTTGTTGCCAGGCTCCAATAGAAAAGCTGCATAATCAAAGTGTGAGCGTATTATAGAGTTGTATAACAACTTTTGGGAAAAAGGATGGGAGCCCCACCATACACCAGAAAGGGATCGGAGGATGTTCATATTTTTCTCACATTTAGTAGCCACTTGTTCAGAGTGAGGAACACCAGTTAACCTTGTGTCTAACCAGAGCCCTAAAAATTTTGCTGAATTCTGCTGTGGAATGATTTGATCGTTGCATCTCAAGTGTACGTTGGGAATAGTTATTTTTTGGGTGAATACAACAGATTTACTTTTTGCTGCAGAAATTGTTGAGCCATTGTCATTTAAGTAATCCTCTAGGTACATCAGAGCAGAATTTAAAAGTGTTTCAGCTTCCTCAATGGATTCGGAGGTGACATACAAAGCCAGATCATTGGCATACTGTAACACTTGGCAAAAAGGTGTAACTACCATTTCTAAATCATATGTGTAGAGGCCATAAAGGGGGGGGGCTGAGGACTGAACCTTGTGGCAATCCTTTCCATAAGGTTCTGGATGTTGTAGTTGTATTCTGGTTTTTGATGTGTATATTTCTCTCCATCAAAAAACAGTTAATGAACTGTACCATCTTCGGCGAGATACTCAGCTGTAACAGCTTGTTTCTGAGCAACGGAAGTTGGACGTTATCATAAGCTGATGTAATATCTAAGAATACAGCTACTAACTACATAGTTTTTGTTCCTTAGACCTATACGAATGTCTGTGGTGAGGATACTGAGACTGTCTGCAGTGCTCATTCCTTTGCGAAAACCATACTGGGAGCCAGGGAGTAGTCTATTACTTTCAACAAACCATTCCAACCTATTTTTTATGAGGATTTCCGTGATTTTTGCAGGGACACAGGATAGGGCAATAGGACGGTAGGAGTTAGGGTCAGAAGGGATTTTCCCAGGTTTGAGGATAGGAACAATAATTTGGGATTTCCAGGAATCAGGGACAGTACCTAATTCATAGAACTTGTTAATTAGGGAAAGGAAGTACTGCTTCAAGGTTTGTGTGGATCTAGTTTTAAAAGAATATGGGATTCCATCAATTCCAGGGGAGGAGTCAGTCAGCCCGTCAAGGGCTAGCCGCATTTCTTCCCATGAAAAAGGGGGATCAAAGTGGGGGTGGATGTTGGGTGAGATATGGAGGTTTGAAGTAATATTGGGGTTAGGATTTTCAGGCACAAAGGGGGAACTAATTTATCGGCAAAGTCTTCTATCCAAGAAGTGGGATCATTGGACGTAGGATTGGGAGCATTATGGGAACCCCTAAATCGTCGTATCTGGTTCCAGACAATGGAAGATGGGGTTGATGGGGATAGGCCCTCACAAAAATCACTCAACCATCCTAACTTCTTTTTGCTGGATAGAGTCTTTCTACATTTAGCCGCTGTTCTTTTGTAGATTAGGAAGTTTTCAGAGGTCATGGCTCTGTTATAAGATTTTTCAGCAGAGTTACGCTCCCGGATAGCTTTAGTGCACTCAGGGTCCCACCAGGAGGGAGAAAGGTTATTTCGAGGTTTTTAAGGGAATGGATTCCTCAGCTGAGGCTAAGATGGTATCCATAAGTTTGGAGTAACATACTATTGGGTTTTCTTCAGCGGGATTGGGAAAGGAAGGTAGTTTAAGGTTAAGGGAAGTGGAGTAGGTATCCCATTTGGCACTCGATAGTCGGTACTTTCACAGTGTTAAATCTACTGCAGATTTTGGATTTTGGGAGGGTAGAACCCTTCGTGTGGGGGAACCGTCATTTCCTATACACAGATTTGCCTCTTCGACTGCTTCTAACAATAAGCGTCCAAATGTGTCGCAGTGATGCGAGCCGCAGACAGTGTGATGGGCATTAAAATCTCCCATTATTACTACAGGTTGGGGGACAGCAGAAATTATCAAAAGGATATCTGCGATAAGGTGGGGAGCAGGATGAGGGATATAGAGGGAAATACAAGAAATATTGAAGAGACGAACAGCCACAGAGTTTATCTCAGGACTGTGGGAAGGAAGAGGTACTTGAGAGAAGGGCAGGGATAGTTTTATGAACAGAGCACAGCCAGCCAAGCCATCCTGACGGTCGTCACGGAGACAAGAGAAGCCTGGAACTCGATATCGGGTCCCTGGGACAAACCATGTCTCCGAGACGGCAACCAGGACAGGGCTGTAATCTCTGATGAGGTGACGTAATTCAGAAACCTTCCTACGAAGGCTCCTGCTGTTCCACTGGATCATGGGGCATGAGTCCATGGTGGCCTACGAGTGATGAGAGATGGGAGATCGATTGGGCGACGTTGGGCGGTAAGGAGTTGGGGGCTTGGGAAATAAGGTTAATAATGATGGTAAGAAGTTGGCAAAGGAGTTGGTGAGTATCTGACGTTGGGGAAGGGAGTTGGGACGTTTGAAGGGCATATCCTCTAGGGAGGGATGAGGGGGTCTGGGCAATTATGGATTGATGGGCTGCCTTATCATATGATTTTCCAGGAGGATGATTCGGTCTGGTCTTTTGTACAATGGTCTTCTTATATGTTGTGGTAGGGTGTGGTGGGGTAGGGTAGTGGTTGGGGGAAGTAGCAGGCATAGGTTGAAAATCCAGGTCATAAGATGAAGTAGGGTCTCTAATTATTTGGCTGTATGTTTTCGACGTTTTTGGCGTTTGAACGCTGGCTTCTTGGTATGAAATTCCATTCCGTGTCATCAAAGATTTAATGTTTCGCTGGCGTTCTTGTTCTAGGCAAATTCTGTTGGTGGAGAAGTGATGCCCATGACAGTACAGGCATGTAGCCTGCGACTCCTGGACATCACAGCTGTCACCACTGTGGGGCTGAGTGCACCGGAAACAACGGGGTTGAGAGCGACATTGTGACTTAATATGGCCGAACCTTAGGCAATTCATGCATTGAATTGTAGGAAACTGATAGGGTTCCACTGGTAGTGAGGAATAGAATGAAAATATTTTTTCAGGTAGTTGTTGTCCTCTAAACGTGAGCACAACAGTTTGAGTGGCCACCCAATTAATAACGTTTTCAATTTTATTTTTCCTATTTAGCCTTCTGGCCTTAAGTACATAGGCATTCCCAGGTCTTTCAAGAGATGCAACAAATTCATCCATTGACCAGTCCACAGGGACTCCCCATACAAGTTACATTGTATGTAGGGATCACTGCATCATATTGGTTTGACTTAAGAATTGGATCTTCCACAAAAAGATTGGCCGCAGAGGCATTTTTAAATTGTATTGAGACTTTATTTCGGCCTACCTTTTTAATCCCATCGCGGCAAACGTTTTGGATTTTATTATTTGAAACAAACTGTCCAAATTTGATAGGGCGGATAACTGTGCCTGCGGTTGCGTCTGACTCCACTCGAGATACGTGAACAATGTATGGACCAGTGTCGGTGTCCTCATATTGCCTAATGCCCAGTATGGTTAAGGAAGGGTGTTGATAGACAGACTGCATAGACGGCGACGCCGATTCCTGACTTGTTATGGCCTTTTTAGGAGCTGAACCTACTGCAGTGGTCATCTCTCTGGGTCTTTTTATTGCATTGCGTGTGATAGGTTGGTCATAATCCATATTATCAGGTGGGACAGGGAGGTCCGGGGCCTCCGGGACAGGGGAAATGGGATCCATTTCCCCTGTTAGCTAGTCACTACAATAGATTAAGCAACTCACCAGGTTATATTTACACAAAAAACACACAAACAAACAAAAGATAGAAACTAAACACGTGTAGAGGTTATATCCGCCACCGGGTTAGTCCTGATCACGAATCATCAGTCCCTCACTATATGGCTCAGTGGCTTTTGACATTGACATCGCAATCTAAAATTTACAAGCGCCTCCTATCGTCGTTTTTTGGAACCACTTTTTTTATCTCGTCGGAAAACGCCTCATTAGTCTGGAGAGAAAAATAACTTCAAACAATTTTCCAAATACAAAATTGTCTGTGGAATAACTTATTTTATTGATCACACAAATTTCCTCATTCACCTCTTCTAAAATAGCCATAACGATTATATATTATTTTATTGCGTTGTAGGCTCTTCATGTTGCGAAACGCTACTCACTTGTGAACTGTACTAATGCACGGTGCGAACGATTTTTGAATAGTAGCGAGTATTTTAGCTACTAAAATTACTCTCTACTAGATTAATTTACTAGCCTAATGCGCACAAGCCTTAAAGGCTTGTTCGCATTAGGCTAGAATATTAGTCTAGTAGAGAGTAATTTACTACTTAGGAATTTTACTGGGTCGATATATCAGCCGATGATGGCTGTGGCGGTGATGTCCAGGGTGCACCACGTGGAAGTTCCCAAGCCATGCACCACATATGTCAATACCTGATATTATGTAGGATTAGGTAGAAAAATTTGCTGGTAGCATATAGAAAACGCCTACTTCTTGTAAAATTACACCAAATAAGACTGATAACATGAAATTAAATGTTAATTTGATTTGAATTAAGGATTTTTGTCTTTCTCTGCCATTTTGTCTTTTACTTACTTTCGCCGTTCTATCATTTTTAAATTTGCAATGTATTTTGACACCCCGGACACTCCGCTAAAATTCCATACAAGCGCCGCTGTGGAGTTACCTACTCTTCACACAACTACGCAGATGTCGTTCGTACACACGCGTGAATGTGTGCGTTAACGCTAGGGCTACTGAATTATTTTATTGAATAGTTGTGCCCCTTGAGTTCACTGGTGACGTAAAGTAGTTTATAAACTTGCTAGAATGTTGAGTTACATAAATAGAATGGTGCTAAATTATACTATTCTAATTAAAATGGTGTATGTATATCCGCGTAAAATCAAACGGAACCGATGATCGATAGGTACCTAGATATCTATTTCTGTTAGTAGGTACACATTCGCATATTATTTTACACTTACCCAAGAAGGAAACTTTATTCTGTCACTATAATTATTCCTCCAGGCATTATCAATTCGTGCCCAAAACTGGTTGTGTAAGTTACGAACTTTGAGTTAAAAATTACTACGTTATTATAAAGCAACGTTAAATAAAAGTTTCTAATTTTACGTTCTTTTATCCTTAGGAAATTAATTAAAGCTTTTAATCTTGTCCCGTTTAGTTGACGGACAGCCGTAAACAGCACAACACCCCACCATGATGATATTTCGTTAGGAATTAAATGTTCGATACCAGCCTTTCGTTGAGTGCTCTAGCGTACTCGAAACGGCCTAAGGGCAGCGCGGTCCCAACCTCGAATTTTGGAGGGGTCACCAGTACGCAGCCTCAGGTTTTGGGGGGGTCACAAGTAGAAATACAATAAATCAAGCAAAAAACACTTTACTAGTAGCCCCCCAAGATTTTACCCGCGTAGTTCCCGTTCTAGTAGTTTTCCCGAGTTAAAAAATAGTCACTAAAAATGGTACATACTCGTAACCATTAGATATTTTTAATTTTCTTAGATTTTTTGTTCAACGTATACGATTTTTTGGGGGGGTCACGTCCCAGTGACCCCCAAATTTCCTTTATTTCCTGGTACCTACTTTCGGTACCGGGATTTCCCGGGACTATTCACTACTTAGCTGCTTAGCTCGCATACCTGTGCAGAACTAGTTCGCTCCTATCTCTCGTTCGTTCGGTCTTTTTAAAATATTTTAGAAGACAGTATTGAAATTTTTAAATTCGTACTGCGCTCCAAAATTTCACTACATAGAATACATATACTAACTACATACAATATTTAACTACATAGTCGCTAAATTCTTTTAAGGACAAATTGATAGATAGTAAAAGATAAAATAATAATTTCCCATGACTCTACCGGTAGTGCCAAGCGGTAGTGTCAAAGGAAATAAACGGGCATATCAGCTAAAGCTGCTGGCCTATTAATCAATAAAGTACCTGGTTGACCGAGCTTTGCTCGGTTTTTTTAAATGATATTTAGGCAGGTACGAATTACGAAGTGATGACTTACTTAGACCTACTAAAAGGCGCTAAGTATAAGATTTTCTCAGAAAAATAAGAACAAAAAGAAAAGTACCACCAGGATTCGAACCGGAGCCTGTTGATTCCGAGGGCGAGCAAAAAGAAGAACAAAAATTAAAGTAACCACCAGGATTCGAACCGCTGTGGTCTCCGAGGCCGAGCATATTCCGTCTGAGCCATTTAGACTTAAAGAACAGTGGCGAAATAAGTTATCATATTCTAATGACATTGTAGGAGTTTTTCATTGTCTAAAAACGCGCATAAAATGATGTTTTTAAAAAATAAAACCTAGCTAGATCGATTTATTGTCCCCGAAACCCCTGTATACATAATTTCATAAAAATCGTTCGAGCCGTTTCCGAGATTCAGATTCTATATTTAAATTGAAGAATTGCTCGTTTAAAGGTATAAGAAAAATAAACATATTTCATATGATGTAAAATACAAAAATTTCACGTGAATTAAGAAAAGTTCCAGCCGGTCTCTTCGGGAGAATGGCAACTGTCAATTGGGATCCTATCGTTTCGAAGATATGTGCGTAATGCCGCTAACTTAAAACGGTTAAGGAAAACTTCGTGAGGAGACCGACATGTAATGTACCTACCTAGAATTTTTCCGAGGTCATGACTGTGTCATCCACCAATCGACAATGCACCAGCGTGGTGGATTATGGTCTTGACTCTCTCTTTGCTAAAGAACATCCTGAGGTCCAGCAGTGTGAACAATTAGGGGGCTGCTTATGCTTTTGTTACCTGATCGTAGATATCTACGATTGTTGTTGATTGCAATTGTTTATGAACATCTGCAAAATCGGAAACGCTTTGTGTACATGCATTAAATACACGAGAACTATTAATATAATTGTCTGATTTAAAGATTTCACCTATCTCAATATACGGATATTGTCAAAACCTTAGATTTGGACAGAAATGTTAAGTAATGTTAGACGTAACATAAGCGCCATCTATAATTTCCTTGTTTTATCTCTTCAAAATGTCTAGAAAATCTGTATCTAGAAAAAAAACGTGCTAGAAGTGATACTTTAGAAATGCTTAATAAACTTTATTTTTACTGTCGCTTTTTCGTTTCATTGATTTTCAAATCACAACGATCCTAAATGTTAACTACAAAAATACGAGGTATATGAAAATCCTTGAATACGTAACATAAAATTCGGGTAAGAGGGAACTAAATCAGTCAGTTGGCCATGCGGGATTACTGAACAATAGTGGATTCCCGACAAATAACGGTCACGGAACAAGATATTCGATGAGCTAATTCCCATAGTTCACTAAAACTTCAGACATAATAATTATAAAAATTAAATTGAATTGATTTTCGAGTTATGCATATATGAATTTTTTAAATTCTTTTCCATATGTGGTACAGTATGCAAATTTGGCTTTTAATCAGGAAAAATGAACTATATTTATAAATTTTGTTGTATATTTTTTATTATTATTTATGGTTTTTTTTCATACAATAAAAATGCCTCTATTTACAAATTACTAAAATATTGTTGTCTTTCTTCAAACACAACTCAACATTACCTACACTTTTCGCAAAATATTTAATGTCCTTCCGCTTGCCTTTCCGCATTCCATGTAGAAAGATGATCAAATTTATTACGTCTCGAGGGGAAGGTTTGCTGTATTTTTTTCTACTTCTTTATCATGTAATCTGCTACAAAAGATGGTCTTCTTATTTTTTAACCCCCGACCAAAAAAGGGGTGTTATAAGTTTGACGTCGATGCTGTCTGTCTGTCGGTGTGTGTATCTGTCTGTGGCACCGTAGAGCTCAAACGGATTCGCCGATTTCGATGCGGTTTTTTATTTGAAGTTAAAATATCCGTGCGGATGTTCTTAGCTATGTTTGGTTAATATCGATTCAACATGGCCGCCTCCACAAAATGGCGGACAAAATATTTCTTCACAACCTACCTCAATATGGGTATCAAATGAAAGGGCTTAACTAGTAGAATACTATACATTATAACAAATTTCAAATCCAAGATGGCCGCCACCACAAAATGGCGAATTACATTATTTTTTTCACTACTGCCTCAATATGGGTATCAAACGAAAGGGCTTAAGTAGTAGAATACTTTGCACTATGACAAATTTCAAATCCAAGATGGCCGCCACCACAAAATGGTGAATTACATTATTTTTTTCCTTACTGCCTCAATATGGGTATCAAATGAAAGGGCTGACTAGTAGAATGTTGTACAGATAACAAATCTGAGGTAGTCGGGGGTTAATCAAAGTTTTTAATTTTTTTTCTTGTCTTTGTAGCGATGGACCACCCATACAAAGATTTTTAGCAATGTCCAGTTTAAATCGATTAATGTTGTCAGAGTTGGCTCATTCTTGTGTTTTTTTACCCTTTTGTGCTGTTACCCAGCAATTTATGGCAACAATGCTTAGAAAATGGTAAAACAAACACAGATACTACCTCTATTCTCTCTGTTTCAAATCAATTTTCTCTGATTTTTGCCATGTCATCATCTCTTTCTACATCCGAAAAGTCTTGTCCGTCTTCACTTTCTTACGATACCTTCTTTGCCATAATAAGTAATAAAATCCAACTGAAACACAATGTTAAACTTGAACTAATGCATGGTACACCATATCTGGAACATTTAAATAAATTTATATGTTAGTATATTAAACAGTTAAACTCTAAGAAAATTACTTACCTTCCTTTAATATACTATATTTCCATTGCAAACATATTTTTTCGGCTTCCAAATGTACAAAAATCTTTAAATGAATTTTCTTTTTATTTAAACCATGAGTTCGTGTCAATCTCTCGCATTCTGTACGAATTGCAATATCATTTTTTTTAGCTTTTATAGGTTTACATTTGACCGCCATCTCGCCTGATGTTAAACGATGATGCGGTCTACGATGAAGCGTGTTTACCTAGAAGAAACCGATTCACTCTCGATTTGAAGACACACCGTTTGTAACTATCTTGAAAAACCCTCTCAGGCAACGTATTCTACAGCCTTGACGTTCTTATCACAAAAGTAGAGTCAAATATCTTCTTTCTTGTCTGTGAAACATCAACCATTTTTTTTTTAACTTTTATAGGTTTACACTTGACCGCCATCTCGCCTGATGTTAAACGACGATGCGGTCTACGATGGAGCGTGTTTACCTAGAAAAAACCGATTCACTCTCGATTTGAAGACACCAAGATTATAACTATCGGGGAAAACCCACTCAGGCAACTCATTCTACAGCCTAGATGTTCTTATCACAAACGTAGAGTCAAACCTCTTCGTCCGTGTCTTTGGAATATCCACCATGAAACGGTGCCGCTTCTTTGAGTTACGAGAAGTCCGATAGAAAAAAGGGCAAGGAGGTATTAGATTATGCAGATCAGTTTCACACTCTCCGAAGTGTATCCGAAAAAAAACCGGTAAGCTAGCTATCTTGCGGCGATGTTCAAGACTATGAAGTCTTTTTCGCGCTAGAGTGTCTTTGCCTATGAGCCTTTTGGCACGCCTCTCAATCGATTCCAGAGCCTCAAGCTGATACTTAGCCGATCCATCCCAAAGGTGCGAACAGTACTCCATACAAGAGCGAATCTGTGCTTTGTATAACAAAAGTAATTGTTCAGATTTGAAGTACTTTCGCACCTTTGAGAGGATACCTAGTTTTTTGGCAGCTAATTTAGCCTTTGACTCGATGTACGAGCCAAAGTTGAGCGTAGAAGTCAAGGTAACGCCCAAAAGCTCAAGATGATCAGTAACCGGCACGGATACACCTCGAAAAGTAGGAGTCAGTTGAAATTGACTCCTTTTTGCGGAGAACAGACACGCCTGCGGCTTACTCTCGTTAAACTTGGCCAGATTGGTTTCGCCCCATTCAGAGACTTTCTCAAGGGCCATGTTCAAACGATCGATCATACTCTCTCTCAGTACCTTAGTATGCTGTCCACTGGCTCTCGCGCTAGATATGTAACTCTCTACAACGGTGCTATCATCTGCGTACCCAAAGATACCGGGCTTCAACAGATCGTTGATATGTAGCAGAAAAAGCGTCGCAGAGAGTATCGACCCTTGAGGGATTCCGGCATTGATAGCCATTCGATCCGACGAGCAGCCATCAATGACAACTCGTATGGATCGATCCCTCAAGAAGTCCGATATCCACGCAATAAACCCTGAAGACAAACCATAACTGGACAGCTTGCTAATAAGGCCATCATGCCAATCCCTGTCGAAAGCCTTCGAGATATCCAGGAGACTGCAAGTGCTTCCCGTGTTTCTCGATAGCTTCACTCCAGATGTGGGTGACATACGCTAGAATATCCCCAGTGGACCGGTTTCGGCGAAACCCGTATTGCCGGTCACTGAGGAGGTCATTAGATTCTAGGTACATCAGGAGCCTGTGGTTTAGGACACGTTCCATAGTCTTGCAGAGTATGGACGTGACCGAGATGGGCCTGTAGTTGGCAGGGTCAGCACGACTACCTTTCTTGGGCACAGGTTGCACGTTAGCAAGCTAGCAGCCCAGAATGGAGAGAGAGCCTAAACAGGCGCGTCAGTACAGGAGACAACTCAGGTGCACAAGCCTTCAGCACTAGGGCAGGAATTCCGTCCGGGCCACTGGCTTTGTTCACATCGAGATTGCGTAGCACTTTACGAACCATGAAACGATGTCGCTTTTTCGAGCTTCGAGCATTCCGGTAGAGAAAAGGGCAAGGTGGTATTAGATCGTACAAATCAGTTGCACACTCTCCGAAGTGTATCCGACAAAAACCGATAAGCTAGCAATTTTCCGGCGATGTTCGAGACTTTTTTGCATGAGGACGTCATTGCCTATGAGCCTTTTGGCACGTCTCTCGATCAATTCCAGAGCCTCCAGCTGATACTTAGCCGATCCATCCCAAAGGTGCGAGCAGTACTCCATACAGGAGCGAATCTGTGCTTGGTATAACGAGAGCAACTGTTCAGACTTGAAGTACCTTCGCACCTTTGTTAGTTATCAATCGATAACTAATACCATCTGTTGACATTTGTCATTACTAAATTTTTGCTAGATGTGTTAATCCTAAAAAAAGATTAAATATTCTTCCATCGGCCGATAAATGACGCTAGGTGCCTCTAAACGAACAGCATACTTATTTATTATGATTGTACCAGATATAGTACAGTATGCAACGTAGGGTTAAAAAAATTGTCTCGTATAAGAACTGCCGATAGCAGTGAAAACTTAGTACTCAGAATTTGAAATTTGAAGTGAAAACTTCTTTTGTCGCGCCAAAGAAAGATTTTTCGTGGGCTGTGAATGTATTCTAGCGTCACGCTCGGGAACGATAAGAAATTTTCGGGTAAACTCGGGACCATGGCCATTGGCCATCTAAAAATGTGTTAGCATTTCCCATTGGACTGACGCATTTCTAGATGGTCATACTCAAGGCCACGCCCTCCAGTTTCAGGCGTGTAGTTTCCAAAGTAAGATATCAAATTCTATGTTTATAAGTTTTCACTTCTAGCGGCAGTTCCTATGACTGCCAATTTTTTTTGCAATTCGTCTAGCTATTTAGTATAATATTAAATTATCCATCGATACGACGTTATATAACTGTATGCTGTTCAAATTGAACTAGCGACACTATAATCCGCGGGCCCCGTCGCGTGCTCACGGTATCCAGGTCCAATGTCATGTCGAGATGAGATTCCGTGTAAGATCAAACAGATTATATCAACAAAACAATTTAAAATCG
The DNA here is from genome assembly GCA_017562165.1 of Ectropis grisescens. Classification (NCBI taxonomy): domain Eukaryota; kingdom Metazoa; phylum Arthropoda; class Insecta; order Lepidoptera; family Geometridae; genus Ectropis; species Ectropis grisescens. Next base: position 25,144,536 of record CM029788.1, read on the forward strand.
TTTGGCTGGTCTCCAAACCAGATCATGATACCAGCTGTTTGGCCGTTTGAATAGATATTTATGCAAAATCATCATCTGCACCCTGTAGACGTCCACTGCTGGGTATAGGCTTGCCCCAAAGACTACCAAAATCACCGGTCTTGCGTCTCCTCCATCCACCGACTTCCCGCGACCGAGACAACTTCATCGGTCCGTCGTGTCCATCGGGGGGCTGTCCCACACCACGTCTGCCGGTTTGTAGTCGCCATTCGAGAACCTTTATTCCCCAGCGATTATTGGTTCAGCGAGCTATACCTATGGCCTGTCCATTGCCACTTCAACTTGCTAATTAAGAGCTATGTCGGTGACCGTGGGTTTTTCTGAAGATTTATTCGTTTCAGATTTAATCACACAGTTAAACGTTGAGCCTCTAGACCTCTAGAGTCTCGAGCCATTGCCCGTTGCATGACTTTGAGCTTGTATATCAGGCGTTAGCGACGTACATAATTGAGAATTTTATATTTCAGTATTAATAGGTACGACAAAAAAGAAATTAACACCACTGTCTGTGGACTGCGAGATCGTTTACTTTGACCGGATACGATCGACTTGGTTCTCAATTTATTTTTTACTATACACTATTGCAGTTCTCTGAATTTAATAGCGACTAAATTTAGCCAAATGTAATAAGGTCTAATGTCCTGCTTTATCCGGAATCCGGATAGTGTATCTCTCTACTTAGTCTGTGATCCGGATGCCTGTGAAAAAAAGAGAAAGAGATATCGCTTTTCCGTCCTTATCACCGTGGCCGGGTTTTTCTCTGGCTAAGTCATGCTAAGTCACAAATCTGATACCGAGTTCCCAATCAAAAGTCAGTTCAAAACTCCGACTCGAAATTGTAGGTGTGTAATCAATGTTATTTAGTGTATCTCTCTACTTAGTTTGTGCTCGGAGGTTGAAGGCACAGGCTAAGTAGAACAAGTAGAAAGATAGAAGCACAGACTAAGTAGAGAGGATAGAAGGACGCAGATTTAATCTGTGTAGTGGAACAACATCCATTTTTTATTGATTTTTCAGACTAAATATAATTGTATACGGCTTACGGCTTGAAAACGTATTTCGTAAGGTTGTCTAAAGTGTAAGTGTTTATGTTTACGTTCCATGTTCACTCAATCTCAATGTTCATTTCTATCTTCTATCATCTGTCAGCGTGCTGTCAGCTGAGTTTGAGTGTTGATTTTCGTTTCGATGAAAACTAATTTCGACAATTTGTAAGCTTTCCTAAAATTATTTTTGTTTTCCAACATTCGCAAAAAAACTGCGAAAATGAGTTTCGACAATGCCACTAACAGTGTGCATGACAAAGATGAAAGAAGACATTATGACCGCAAGAAATCTGATGATCTACAGATTTCGAGGACCGATATGAATATGTTGATCATGAATTATTTAGTAACAGGTAACTTTACAGCTATAATGGTACAAAAGATAACTTTTGTGATGACCCCTTGCTTCATGTTTTCATAGCAAGAAAATACAACTTGTTATTTTTATTAAGATGTCAGAGTAGGTACCTAGTTCTTTGTTATTCGAAGTTTTTGCTATTTTTTGTACATTAAGGTTTGACTTAAGCGTACTCAAAATCGACCAATCACTCTGATAATAATTTCAGAATTTCACATGGTACAACGAAAACGAAATCGTCATTAATTATGTTTTATACTATATTTCCTTGCAGAGGGGTTCAAAGAGGCAGCTTTGAAGTTCCAGCAGGAAGCAGGGTTACAGGAGCCAGCACTGTGCAGCTCCTGGACGAGCGGATCATGATCCGCGAGGCCGTGCAGACTGGACGCATTCCTGAGGCTATCGCGATGGTCAATGCTCTGCACCCAGAGCTACTTGACAATGACAGATATTTGTACTTCCACTTACAGGTATACTTAATTCAATTCATTTATTTCAAACCTTAACCATCTAAGATAGGCTTGGTAATGTTAAATTTACAATAAAGATATTGATACACATTTCAATTCAATGAGGTGTCTTTAGATGAAACAAAAAATGTATTAAAATAATTACAATAGATTGATAGATGACGATTACATGAGACCTAACCTAATTTGGACAATGCATGTTATATAGCTGCTTGGCACTTAAATGTTAGTAGCAGGCTTGTTCCTTACCATCAGGCCCATATCTTGGGGGTGGACAGGGCCTGGTTAACCCTTAGGCTAATTAGGCTGCAGCCTAGGGCGCGAGGATCGGGAGGGGCGCGCAGAAATCATGTGGACTTGCCGAAGAGACAGTTCGGGTTTCAGAGAGGTTGCTTCACAACCGACGCCGTCCGTCCGAAGGTCCGAAGGAAGGTATGCTCCAGTGGAAACGTATTGTTTACGGTGTCTCCTAACATAGTAAACGCGTTCAACATCCTAATCACGACAACCACAACAAATGTGCTGCAACACCCCAATATCTACGGACTACCTCTCTCAAAGAGAGGTAGCGTCCCCAACAAAAGAAAGGGAGGGAGCTTGTTACAAGTGGGTGTTGGGGGGCCAACATCCTAATCACGACAACCACAACAAATGTGCTGCAACACACCACTATCTACGGACTACCTCTCTCAAAGAGAGGTAGCGTCCCCAACAAAAGAAAGGGAGGGAGCTTGTTACAAGTGGGTGTTGAGGGGCGCGAACTGCGTAGCATCGGCGTCGCTTATTAAGCCATCGGCACGCTGGTTACTATATATATAGGGCGGAAGCTTCGTGGCAGTGGTAGCCAGGATTAGGAGCTTCCGTCTGGAGGTGGTTCTCCACAAGTTGGAGTCCATCTGTTTCCGTGGTCTCTGACGGACACTCCCTGCAAGCTCTAGCCTCTAACATTGTGGTGTGTGGAGTGTCTATCGCTGGCAAGCTGACACTTTAACATCTCGATTCGTTTTGGATAGCAGGTCAGGAGATTGGAGATTAGGGCGTATTTGCATCAACTTGAAAAGCGGACTGTCTCAGGACCCTTTATTTATGAGGCCGTTCCGAAGTGACGCACTGCTGGTTTCCGTTGCATGGTTTCCAAATGGTTGGCAAAATTTCCTAAGGGGGTGGGTACTGTAAGCTCTTGCATGCTTCCTCAAAAAGCCCTGGTCAAAAGTCAAAATTAATAATATTCGAGTATATACCAGGTACTTTGTAGGCCGACTGTAACACATCTGCCTTTCTACTGGCTAACTAATATAAATCGGTTTAGGTTATTGGTATCTCTATAATTTCAAGCGAAAAGAAAAGAGAGAGCAATGTCAAAGCTAAGACAATAGTCGTTAGGCGGTATACCCACCTCTGAAGGAGGCGCGTCCTCATAATTTGCCTAGGGCGGCCAGAACTCCTAATCAGTCGCGGGGGTGGATCCTATCTGTGGATCTAGACCCTTACAGCCCACACCTCAGCTCCTGAGCTAGTCAAAGACATTGCATGCCAATAGGCTCTCAAAAATGTATAATTGTGCAATCATACCACAACAGCAAAATATTTGTTTTTTAATTATTAATTGGAATATTAGTGTGTACTTGGGGTACATAAATAATAATTAGGGATGGGCCGAATGTGGTTTGAACCGAATACGAACTTCGGCCGAACATTCGGTAAAAATGAAAAATTCGCCCGAATTTCGGCCGAACTTCGGTTTAATTTCGCCGCGCTTTTTCGTGTTGGCTTGTTTTTGCACTTGCTGCAAATATTGCTAGATGTGCCCCGCCCGCACTCCGCGCTTCCCCGCGGGCCGCGGGTCCATTAGCCAGCTAGTCATTTGTAAAGACGTCACCAGCTTGTCACGTACTATTGTTTACATTATGCAAATTAAATTCATTGATATTACGTGTTTTTTGTTGGTTTTTAAAAAGTTGTTAGTTAAAAAGACCAATTTAAGTTTTTTGTTTGTCATGTATGATTACTTTTTCTAATTCAAATAAATGACTATGAGTAGGTATATCAGACTTATTTTATTTCACTGTTACTACAGATATTATGTTTTTTCATTAATTTCTATTATGATAGTGCAAGTATATTGCACTACACACTTACAGAATGTTCGGCATTTTAACCGACATTCGGCCAAATGACGAAGTTCGGTTCAAGCTGCCGAAGTTCGGTTAAACCGAATGTAAAACGTATTTCGGCCCATCCCTAATAATAATGTACATTGTATAAAACCTTAAATATGAAATGAAAGCTATAATAATTTGCATTAACATGTCATGAAAAGAGCAAGGCAAGCCTCGAAGTGGGTTTAAAGATGAACATGTCGAAGACCAAACTTATGACCAACCGCGCTACACACCGCATAGTAATACAAGGTGATGAGATTGAATACGTCAAATAGTCCAAATGGCCAAATAGTCTCATTCCAGGCGAGACAAGATAAAGAAGTTGCTAGACGCACCGACAACGCCTGGAAGAGCTATTGGGCGATGAAAGATTTCTTGAAAGGTAATTTCCCTCTATGCGTGAAACGTAAAATCATGGACGTATGCATTCTTCCAATCCTCACTTACGGCGCACAGACGTGGTCTTTGACTAGGGATCAAAAAAATACACTCGGGGTTTGCCAACGCGCAATGGAACGCAGTGTTCTTAGAGTTAAGCTTTCAGATCGGATTAGAATACAACGCTTCGCTCAAAAACCAAAATCACAAATGTTTGCTTTAAAAGTGGCCAATTAAAATGGGATTGGGCAGGGCATGTTTGCCGAATGCCGGAACATAAATAGGCAAAATGATCACTGCTTGGGGTCCAACATCTAAACGACCTCCGGGTCGACCCAGACGAAGGTGGCGTGACGAACTAGAATCCCATGATAGAAACTGGGCCACCAAAGCCGTAAATCGGGCTATCTGGAAGCAGGGAAGAGAGGCCTTTGCCCTGCAGTGGGACAATCTAGGCTAGTAATAATAAAAATAATAATGTCATGGAATCTACCAATGATGAACTTCTAAGGATCTTAGCTTGGCCCATAAAACAAATCAATAAGATTGTAAATTTGGGTCAAAAATATCATCAGGAAAAGGTGTAAAATACACCTAATGGAAGTTTACCAAGGGAGTATTTTAAACCTACGGTTTACGTCCATTATCATGATAATAAATGGCATTGGCATTAATTATTTAGTGTGGACCCAGCATTAGGGTACATTAAAACTAGGGTACAGTACATGAATACTCCCATAATACACCACATGGCTTGATCATCAGATTTACTTTTCCAACCACCACCAGTTAGTTGTACATTGAGTAATTATGTTTTATGTTATACTACCATCTACGTGCGAAGGTACTTCAGGTCCGAGCAGTTGCTCATGTGGCACTGTGCCCACTGTATTAATACTTAATAATAATACTAATATTATAAAGCTGAAGAGTTTGTTTGTTTGAACGCTAGGATCTCGGGAAGTGCTGGTCCGAATTGAAAGATTCTTTTTCTATTAGATAGTCCATTTATCGAGGAAGGCTATAGGCTATAGAAAATAACGCTACTATTAACAGATGCGGAGCATGAATCAAGAATGTAACAAAATCGGGAAAAAAATATTCCTTTTTGAGAGTTTTCGTACGTTTCGTGCTTTGACATGACACATGACAGCATGTGTCAAGAATTCAAGATTGCGTCATTGAATATCAAAGATTACATACTTCTTGAATATAAAACCTTTGCTAATCTATGAGTTGGTACGCCCAATTTCAGACAGGTGGCGTAGCAGGTAGCTGAAATATTCTCAGGAATGAGTGAATGACTGAACCAATTTCTAAAATTTTTTCACCGTTGGATATGTGCGGGATCTCGATGAGTGCTACATATGATCCACGGGCGAAGCCGAGGCGGACATCTAGTATTTAATATTGCATTTTAATACTCATAAAACTCTGACCCATTTATAGGCCGACTACCATATACAGCACAGTACCAAGCAAAGATTTGCTCTTGTATATTATTAAATCCTCATCATAATTGGTTCAGCCATTTCAGAGATCAGCCAGAACAAACAGACAGACGAACAAAAATTTTAAAAAAAAATTTAGGTGTATGTACTATCTGTTCACTCATGTCACTAAAAAGTGGTTATTTTAATATTATAAATAGACACATCAATTTTATTTATTTGCATAGATGTAATTTTTTACAATTTTGTCCTAACTTCACTCTCTAAGAACTTACTGTATTTATAAAAGTCTGGGCCTTAACATAACCTATTGGGAGCCATAAGAAAAAGTTGAAGTTCAACGTCTGTGCCTGTAAATATGTGTATATGTCACAGTGAAGTAAAAAACCATCAGAATAAAAGGACGTCAGATTACAATCTGTGTATATAAGTATGTATAATATTGTGTGTTGTACAGCAACTGCAGCTGCTAGAGTTGATCCGCGGCGGGCGCGCGGAGGAGGCGCTGTCGTTCGCGAGCGCGCGCCTGGCGGAGGCGGGCGCGGCCGACGGCGCCGCGCTCACGGAGCTGGAGCGCTCGCTGGCGCTGCTGGCCTTCCCCGACCCGCACGCCTCGCCCTTCGCCGACCTGCTGCTCCCCGCACACAGCCAGAAGGTAATGTTGCTGCTCCCCGCACACAGCCAGAAGGAACCTGACCCCCTTCCCCGACTCGCACGCCTCGCCCTTCCACACCCAATGCTCCCCGCACACAGCCAGAAGGTAACCTGACCCCCTTCACCAACACGCACGCCTCGCCCTTCGACACCTGATGCTCCTCGCACACAGCCAGTAGGTAACAATTGACTTTTAGGAAACCGTGACCAGTAAGTGGGTGTCAGACGTCCTCTAAAACCGATGAAACCACGAGGCGCTCGTCACATATCGGTTGGCTTGTTGAAGAGTTCACTGGACACTGCTTTTTTACATAATATAAAGATGTCGAACTTGTCACCAGATCGCGAGCGAACTGAACGCAGCCATCTTGAAATCTGAGAACCAGGAGTACACGAACCCCAAGCTGTGCAGCTTACTGCGCATGATCCTCTGGTCGCAGAACGAGCTCGACAAACACAACATCAAGTACCCTAAGATGACCGACTTGGCCAGCGCCACCATCGAACAACCAAAGTAGTTATATTATTCACTCTTAGACTGGACTAAAGATCTTATTGTCACAAATATGGCTACTTTTCCACAAGATATCTTCTACACTATGTTGCTATGGAAGCGTTTGATATCCATCAATCATATTCATTGGTCCTCATACCATGATCCTCTGGTGGAAGAACGAGCTTGACAAACACAACATCAAGTACCCCGAGATGACCGACTTGCCAGCAACATCATCGTACAACCAAAGTAGATCACATATTATTCACTCATTAACTGGACTAAAGATGAAGCTTTTTGTCCCGAATCGGGATGATGACTCGGTTCAAATATACCATTCTAATTCTAATAAATGTATCTTCATACGTTCGGTCAATGGGTGCTATGCAATGATAGGTGTGAAGTGTGTTCTACGGAATACACAAAATTAGTTGGGAGGCACAATTTTTTTTTTAATTTTTTGGTGGTAAATTAATAAATTAATGGTAAAGATTGTGGATTGTGGTTGATATTTACTAGTTTTTGCTTACACACGTTAGGGGTCCCTGTAGCCAATGGGCCTCGTATTATTGATACAAATATAATACAAAACTCCTCATTACTGTTTGCAGGTAAGATAAGTTGTTATAAAACATTTTAAAAGTTGACCCATACAAACTGGCCTCTTCGAGAGGGTGCAATGTCTAGAAAAACAATTTGTTCAGTCTTAATTTATTCAAGATATAAATTTAATAATAATAATAGTAAAGTCTTCTTCTCTTTTTAATTTCTGGCTTCTATTTGATTGTGCTATAGAGGTATAACTGAGGTAAGTTTGGTAAGCACAATTACGCCAACGTCTTGTGTTTCAACAGGATATTGTTTTGGAGTTCGAACAGTATGCTGAGCCCCAGGCCTTGCAGTAGATTCGTGTGAGCAATGTCAAATGATACGGCGGTATATGTGTCCCTGGTGATAACTAACAACACAACCAGCAAATTTTTCTAGTGATTTAGTATGTCAATAGGAAACTTTAAGTATGCGTTGGTCGATTTTAGGTGTCGGGATTCAAAAACAACTTTCAACTCAGAATATGTTACTGAAAAATGTTGTTGATATGAAATTCGTAACTATTTGGAGCGTCATTTGTGTTCTAATAATATTTTAATAGTTTAAAATACTAAAAACACACACTTTTAGCACGCACAAAAAATTAGAAAATTTTAATACCCATATCATGGGGGTGCCTTTCAAATAGCCAATCCGACAATTTGGAAGTCCGCCATGTTGAATTAAGTCACGTGATTATTTTTTTCGTATTCCTGACAGCAAACCTTTTCAATTGATACCCATATCATGATGGTGCATTTCAAATAGTCTGTCCGCCATATTGGATTTAAGTCACGTGACAATTTTTTTTTCGTATTCCTGACAGCAAACCCTTTCATTCGATACCCATATCTTGGGGGTGGATTTCAAACAGCCAGTCCGCGATCTTGGGGAGGCCGCCATATTGGATTTGTATTGACGTTTCTTAGTTAGTCATTTATTGGCATCAGAACTCAAAGCGTGTGCAAAATTTCATCCTAATCAAAGACCGGGAAGTGGGTCTAACTAAGATTCCAAGATTTTCGTACATACAAGTGAAGCTAATAAATAATAAAAGCGTGTAAAAACCGATAAGCTTTAGTCCAGTTGACAACAGATAACCTCATTTTGTTTTAATATAATATAGACCTAAAGAATAAAGAATATTAGAGCATAGTAACACATTCATTTAGTTTTATAAAACAAACAATTGTTTTCCATGTTTTCATATTGCATATTTAAGAAGAGAAAAATGTCATCATGTCTACATATAGTTAAATACGCAATGGGCAAAAATGTGAAGAGTTTCCACTGTAAATAAAATTGTTTCATTGAATCATTAGAATAAATTTATATTTATGTAAATAGATTTTATTTTAATATTTATCTAAAATTTTAAACTATCACTAATTTAGCCTGTTCCTTAGCACTGCTGCGTGCTTATCTTTACTTTTTTCCGACTTCGACCACTCGTACATCTAAACTGTAAATGTACAGACAATTTTGATGCGCAACAACTTTGCACATGCGTACCACTAACGGATATCCATCGTATTCGATGTTCGTTCATTATCGTGATCGAACCCTCTGTTTTCGTTTACTACCGTGATCGAACACGCTGTTTTCGTACACTACCGTGATCGAACACTGTTTTCGTTCAATACCGTGATCGAACACTGTTTTCGTTCACTACCGTGATCGAACACAGTGTTCGATCACGGTATTGAACGAAAACAGTGTTCGATCACGGTAGTGTACGAAAACAGCGTGTTCGATCACGGTAGTAAACGAAAACAGATTTCGTTCACTACCGTGATCGAACACTCTGTTTTCGCTCAGTACCGTGATCGAACATTGTCGGTGTTGACAATGTCGATGTTCGTTGTGAACAAATGATTGATTAACCATGGCGATTAAACAATCACTTTTCAACGAACGGACGTTCACTATCGTAATCGAACGCTGTTGATGTTCGTTCACTATGATGATCAAACAATATCTCAATGTTCGTTGTGAAATGATTGATTAATCGTCATCGCTGGAAAATGACAATTTGTTCTCAAATAAATCTCTATAAATAAGGCTTTTGTATGTAATATTTAGAAATAAAATATAGTTATAAGATGGGACTGTTTTATTTCTCAGGTAATTACTCCTTTCATAATTTACAATAATGATAATATAGGTTAGCTTGAACTTTCTAAGGTAGAAAGTTTAGCATAGACATGCAGGGTTATTAAAATATTTATATACAGTATATATTATGCTGAGTGGCTAGTATGTTAACAATATTCCCTCAAAATTAAAGAATGAGTGAAATAATACTCCTTCCAAAGTCAACACAATAATGAACTGAGGTTTATCATTTTGCTATAAAGTGATATAAGTTTGATGCAACTCTCAACTCATATGTGGCATTGAAGCTACTAAACCAACAGAATGGATTGTTTTTGTTCAAAAGCTAATGATTCAGCTATAATTACATATAGATCTACTTACAAAGTTGTAGGTGTTGGCTTGATTCCCGCCCAAATATTTCCAATTTGGTGTGCCCGTGGTATTACGCTTCAAGGGTCTTTGTGTATTTCAAGGAACCCTGTTTAATTTCCTAGAATAAGAGTAGCCTAAGCTATGCTAGCTATGATCAGCTATCTATTAGCAAAAGTTCCATCGTAATCGGTCCAGCCGTTTCGAATATTAACCAGAACAGATATTTTGGAATATGTACCATCTTGTGTCTTCACAAATATTATAACTATCTTGTGTCTTTACACAGTATAAACAGAAACTTCAATTTTATTTATTTGTATAGATGATGCATACTTCAAATGTTTGTTCTTTGTCTGTCTCTGTATGTTTCTAAGCATCTAAACAATGTATCTGACATTTATTTATTTATTAATAGGCGAGCAGCTTTAGCTGATATGCCTATATCTCAGTGTTGAAATAACAAATTATAGGTAAATTGCCTGTTAAAATGATTTTGTCTTTTACTATCCATTTGTCCAGTTTGTTCATAAAAGAGTTTATTATATGTATTTATTTATTATATGTATAAGTATAATCTTATTATAGCAGCTATCTGGTTCCCATACAACAACCCAAAGCCCCAAACTAACCAAAGTTAGGCTAAATAGAGTTGTGTGAAGAATGTCCACAAATATTTATTAAATTTGTATGAAGAGGTTACTAAAGTTACAAGCGATATATTATGTGTACAGTTTCTTGTTGACATGATTGAGCCGCACATAAATAAACTGGTGTCTGTGATGTTTGAAGAAGGGAAGTTGTTTACACTCTGAGGGAAGGTTGTCAAAACACACACTAACCAAGCAACAAGCAGTATCAAGATACTTTCGGTCATGCAGCATTTTCATTCAAATTATATCCATAAGTGTCATTATTAATTTTTAGTTTATTTCCATTAGTCTTCATTTATTTTGACTAAAATAGAAGAATCAAGGTATACAATGCTTTTAATCATCCGATTTTTATTCTTCATAATTACACTTTCTTACAACTTCACCAGTCAGCTCCCTTTTTATCACAGATTTGATGAAATTTTTTGTATTATAGTTTTAGCATTTCATTGTTTGGCATCCAATACCGCAAATGCCACAATCAGAAAATTTTACTCTGGGAAAAAAAACTTTATAAATAATGCTGTAGTAATTAAAATAATATGTTTTATTTTCATGGTAATGATATTAGTCATAGTAATTGTTAGTAGTAACTATACCTACAAGAAAAAAATTAAAAATTTTGATTAACCCCCAACTACCTCTGATTTGTTATCTGTACAACATTCTACTAGTCAAGTCTTTCATTTAATAATTGGTTGAACCATTTCAATGTAATAATTTTCATTGAAATGGTTCAAGGGAATTGTGAAAAAAAGAAATGTATTTCGACATTTTGTGGTAGCGGCTATCTTGGATTTGAAATTTGTCATAGTGCAAAGTATTCTACTAGTCAAGCCCTTTCGTTTGATACCCATACTGAGGTAGTAGTGAAAGAAATAACATAATTCGTCTTTTTGTGGTGGCGACCATCATGTATTTGAAATTTGTTATAGTGTATTCTACTAGTCAAGCCCTTTCATTTGATACCCATATTAAGGTAGGTTGTGAAGAAATATTTTGTCCGCCATTTTGTGGAGGCCGGATCTTGAATCGATATTAAAAAAACATAGCTAACAACATATGCACGGATATTAACCTTCAAATAAAAAAAACCGCATCGAAATCGGGCCATCCGTTTGAGCTCTACAGTACCACAGACAGACATCGACGTCTTATACAACTTATAACACCCCTTTTTTGGATAGGGGTTAAAAACCATTACCATGAAAATAAAATATATGTACAGCATTATTTATAAAAATGTATGTTTTTAAAATTTCGTGACTATGGCATTCGCTGTATATTGCATGCCGAATGACGATTTGCTTTTTGACTGGATGTGTATAAAAAGGGGCTTATTAGCTAATTCAATCTTACAAAAGAAATTCGTCACCAACCCAGAACGTAATCTAAAGCTTTAGCGATGATTCCACTGGATCTTTGAGGGAGCGGTGCATTGGGCATTGGTGTGGGGCACAAGGAGCGCACATTTGAAGAGTGTCTGAAAAAGAAATTAGTTTATGTCACTTGCCTGTTTCCATTTCACCATGTACCAACTAGTTACTAAGAAAAAAAACTTTTAAAATCCATATATTTTAAACAATTTTCCTGATATCTCAAAAGGGAACAATATTGAAAATGTGAGGAACCATTGCTTTAATAGTAGATTGTATGGACAAGTAAGTAAATTAGTATTTTTACCGCGAGGGTGATACATTGAATCACGAACGTAGCAAAGTATTCTGGAATAGAATCCTTCACCCTCGCTATAAAAATATGATATAAGATTCTGAATTAGAATTCTAAGAGCTGAAATTGCTAATGGAAAAATATTTTGCTCTCGAGTCACACTGTACTTTTCATCCCCTTTTAAGTTTAGTACAACATAGTCGGGATGGAAAGGTACCTTTCAGGGGAGGCCAGGCCTGGGCTGGCGGGTGAGCGCGGTGGCTGCTTGCACTCGGCCACGCCCACCATGACGCCTGGCAGCACCTGCCGCCCGCTCAACGCCAGCGCGCGCTCCTTCTCCGCGCGTGTCGCGTACCGGATGTGCGCCCAGTTGCCTTGCGTCGGGTATTGCTTATCTGGGTTTATAAATAACTGATTTAATAAAACATGTTAGATAACACTTTAATGTGACACAAAAAAAAACAGAAATATTATAGTAACTGGAAAAGGTTGTCTGAGGATGTAATTTTGACAAAATCATTAAACTCTTTCAAGAAAAAACTAGACAAATGGATAGCTAAAGACAATATCATTGTAACAGATAATCTTAATATTTCAACACTGAGATATAGGCACAGCAGCTAATAGTGCTCGCCATTAATAAAAAAATAAATAAAAATAACTAGAACCACAAGTGGCGGACTTATTGCTGCAAAAAGCAATTCCTGACATTTTGCAGTAGAGGTCATCTTGGATTTGAGATATATATGTCATAAAATACTAGTCAACTCCTTTTTGACAAGAGTTGTGGGAAAAAATCTAAATAGCCATTTATGATGGTGGCCATTTTGAATTCTAAATTTATTGTAGTGTTACACTAGTCACCTTGGGGATGTAATTAATGGATACCCCCTTGCCAACAAAATAATCATAATCAGTTCATCCTTTTGGGTGCTGTGTTACCACACAGACAGACAGACTAACACACAGCATAAATACATCTAACATCCTATTGTTTTAGAGTTGAGTGTTAAAAACAATATTGCACCCAAACCAAATTATGCAAACATGATTTTATTTGTGAGGTTTAATCAGGATATCAGTCATAGTAGCTATAAGCTTACGATATGATTATTTTGTGGTGTTGAAAATCTTACTCCCAGTAAAATCAGGATCTTTTTTACTAGTATGTAACAAAGGATAGTGTAGAGCTAGTCTGTAATGTGGATTCTTTATGTTCCAATAGCTGCCTGGCTGTATGTCTCTTAACATCAAGTGCATGTCTTCCCAACAAAAAGCAATATGGCTGATAAAAAGTTTTGTCTCATTTCAGAACAATTGTTGATGGTAACTTTCTATGTAACCCACCTCAATATTTTATAATAAGACTAGCGGCCCGTTCCGGCTTCGCTCGAATATTGTTACATAAAGCCCATTAATCGAAATAAAAACTATCCTGTCTTTTAAGTTGGATCAATGTACACACGGTGTCCAAATTTGATTAAAATTGGCTAAGTAGTTTAAGAGTCCATCGCGGACAAACATCGGGACAGGAGATTTATATATATTAAGATAACAGCAAAGATAGAAAAGCCTTACCGAGTATAGCTCCACAATTGCTAAACCTCGTCAGTACAGTATTAGCTGCATTCGGGGGAAACCCAAACACTGTCACCCAGTACTCATCCTGCTCTTGACATCCGTCTTGCCATTGTCCATTCATGGACTGGTTATAAGCTGACGTATTCGCATTATTTGTATATGAATTCATCATTGAGTTATTATTATAGGCTGCATAACTATCTTGGAATAATGATTTGTTTATAGAGGGTTCATTGCTTTTTATAGTATCAAATAAATCTTCTATGGGTGGTCCAGTGGGTTTGCTTGAGTAGGAAATGTTAGGAGAAGTCGGCATATTGTACATTTGTTGGTTGTATAGTGCCTGTTGGTGCATTGACATGTTTTGGCGGTATGTTTTTTGTTCAGGTGTAGACGATTGTGTGGGACTTGTGGGTGACCCTGAAACACATATAGTTATAATTATAGACATCGCATATAATTGTGGTGTTCTGAAAAAGGACGTGCATGCAAATGTGAAGGTAGATTAGCATAAAATGGCGTGTTATTATCTTTATGTTAGGTTATTTTCTTTAAAACTATATTTAGGAGCTCACCAAATGCTAGATTCCGTCCCTTTGTCGGCGATAGGCTATTAGTCCTAGGAGTAGTAGGCGGATTTATTTCACCAAGTAAGAAAGGTGGCAAATATCCAACATTAGGACTTCCCGAAGGAGAATGTACGGGGCTACCCAAAGTCATGGGCTCCATATTTGATATTCTTGTAATAGTTTACAGAAACTTTACCAAGCACCACCACAATAATAAGAGCCGCTAACTTTAGACTTTGACTATTTTTTTGAAATTTTTGTATTTTCAAATACGCAAGTACCCCGGCCGTTGGAACTTTTAGGAGGGGATTGACATTGACAACTTGAATGACAGACACAACAGACAACATGATAGCTTTATTTTTTGTTTTACCGGCGTGGATATTCTTCAAAAACAAAATAAGTAGGTATATTAGTAAAGAACCACAAAATTTTAAGGGATAAAAGTAGCCAAATAAAAACAGCTATTACTTACCACTAATTTATTTCAAATCCGTTCAGGATACTTGGAAACTAACGCAGACACAAACATGTTCCTGCATAACCCTATTAATATCATAAATGTCAATGTTAAATGTTTGTTGCTCAATCACGTTGTAACAGAACGGATCGGGATCCGAACTTTGGAACACAGATAAATTAAAGTCTGGAAGAGTTTTGAACAGGCTGTTTCAAAACTCGGGGTAAATGACGGGAACGGAAACTCTTTTTTTTTTAAGTGAAAACTTGTTTTGGTGCTCCACAAACAGATTTTTTGTGGCCTGTGAATTGAATTCTAGCGTCACGCTCGGGAATGATTTAAAATATTTGGGTGAACTCGGGACCATGCATCTAGAAATGCGTTAGGACTTCCCATTGGCCATGTAGAAATGCGCAAGCATGTTCCATTGCCTATCTAGAAATGCTGACGCATTTCTATATTTCGAAATTGAGCTATAGTTTCGAAAGTGAGCTATCAAATTCTGGGTTATAAGTTTTCACTTCTATTGGCACTCCCTATGACTGCCAATTTTTTTTTAAGTGAAAACTTCTATTGCCACCTTTGAGTAAAGAATAATTGGTCTGAGCGCACCACAGACACATTTTTCGTGGGCTGTGAATGGAATTCTAGCGTCACGCTCGAGAATGATAAGAAATGTTCGGGTCAGCTCGGAACCCTGGCCATTGGCCATCTAAAATAATCTAGATGACCATGCTCATAGCCACGCCCTCCGGTTTCACCCGCGTAGTTTCCAAAGTAAGTTATCAAATTCTGAGTTATAAGTTTTCACTTCTATCGGCAGTTCCTATAATTGCAATTTTTTTTTACTTTTATAGGTTTACACTTGACCTGATGTTAAGCGACGATGTGGTCTCCGATAACCTAGAAAAAACCGAGTCACTCTAGATTTGAAGACACAAAGATTGTAACCATCGGGGAAAACCCGCTCTGAAAAACAGGCGTCGTAGCTACTCCACTACACTAGGTACAATTTAAAAGAAAAATGATATTGCTATTTACAAATAGGCAAAATTTGTTATTATTACGACTCGATTCTATTCTTTGTTCTTAAGTCTTGTTTCGCCACCATTTTAGTTCAAGTTATATACCATTGTGTTTGTGTTTTGCTCATTAGTCCACATGACATGGCAATCATAGCATAATATTATGTTCACTGACACATAATGGGTTCATAGATTTCTAGTGAGTCTGTATGGATTATGTATCACACAATCTAGGTACATTTGTTTGATTATCAAAATTGTTTTTGTCTGTTTTTTTCTACTGAATAAACATAATACAATGTATTTCCCATCATGGAAATCAAAAAAGTAAGTGCATATGAGTACTTTTTGAAATGTTATGTACCTAATATCTATGTTTCCAATACATTGTTATTGCTAATGATTATGTATAAGTATTAAGAAGTAATATAGATAATGTTGAGTGAAAAATGTCCAAATTGTCATTTTTTCATGAATGTTAGGTACCTATGTATATTTTTGTAGTGAATCTGTTTACTATTCAATAATACTCTAAATGAAACAATTAATTAATATATTAAGTAGGTAAGAATTTATTTACACTTTAAAATTACATTTACACTAAACTTACATAGCTAGGTATCTTATTTCTCAAATATCAATATAGTTTCCTGATGTGGAAGATGAATCAAACAGTTATTAAACTTATTATTTATGACTGAATGAAGCGCAATCAATATTTTAAATGCAATCAAATAAATAAGTTTAATTTGTCTGAGCGCTGAAATTGATGATGGCAATTAACCTGAAGGCTTCTCATCATGAACTCAAACATTGAAAACAAAAATAGAACAAAGGCGGATCCGGATTACCGGATCCAGGGAGGGGGGGTTGTCATAACCCCCCCCCCCCGAACTGGGTCCAGAACCTAGGTGGACCACTAATTTGAACGCGCATACGCAGTTGTCGTACGGTCTTGTGTCTTGATCGCGACCATGTGACCCGTGGGACGTGACCCTTGGCGCCAAAGCTGGATCCACCCTTGAAATAAAGGTCATGTTAAAGTTACGCCGACCGGAGCCCCGTGACCTTCCTATAGGCGCTGAAGTGGTCGAGGTACTGGCACACGGTGTCGATGGGGCAGTAGATGTCGTTCATCTTGGAGAGGAGGTGCTGCGGGGCTGCACCGCCACCCCGGCCCGAGCAGACCCTGCAGAAACTCGCGCATCAGCCCCACACTGAGTTCGCCATCACACAAGGACGGTATTCCACCTGTGGAAGATTGGAATTCAAGATTGATCGTTGAAAAAAAATTACATGTTATCTTTTGGCCTCAAACTGGATGTTAGCACACGGCACTGGCACGGGCGAACTACCCTATAGGTTTTTATTGAACTGACAAGTGTAGGTATAGCTCGTCTCTTCCTCACCTGCCCCATCGCCCCAACGAATAATTCGATCGTCTTGCCCTGCATTGACGATTTTCCGCAAATAAACTGAATGTGTACTTGTAACAGCTGGCCTGCCCACTAAAATGCCCTTTTAATATATTTTAACATATTTTCTTAAACTAGTCACTCCTCACTCCATTAGTCACTTGAGTTTTCACCGCGCGCGTGTCCCGTGTGTTCACAAAATTGGCGGGAAAACGGCTATCTGGTAAGTGCGTTGTTTACGGTTCGGCTCACGAAGTGTGCCAATACGACCATTCTAATGGTGCTACTGGTGGTATTAAATTATGTAGATCAGCTGCAGTCTCCAAAATATATCTTATAAAAAAATATTAGCAGTCATACAAACTGCCAATAGAAGTGAAAACTTATAACTCAGAATTTGATAGCTTGCTTAGGAAACTACGCGGGTGAAACCGGAGGGTGTGGCCTAAGCATGGCCATCTAGAAATGTGTCAGTCCAATAGGGAATGCTGGCGCATTTCCAAATGGCCAATGGCTATTGTCCTGAGATTACCCGAAGATCTCTTATCATTCCCGAGCGTGATGCTAGAATTCAATTCACAGCCTACGAAAGATCTGCCTGTGCAGCACCAAAAGAAGTTATATTTCAAAAACCCAGAACCTTGCAACTTCAAGAGTTTGAAGTATGTTTGTAACTATGACATCTTTTGACACATCTCTTTAATGAATCCAAAGCCTCCAGGTGTGATAGAATGGTGACCAAGGCAAGGTTAACAGAACTTGATACAGAAGCTAGCTTGCCATCCTGCACAATTGGTCAACGATATTGTGACAATTGATTGTTATGAATAGTTATCAATAAATAATCAATACCAAGAAGAAGAGAAGAGGCAGCGTGGAAAGTAAGAGAGACCTAATATACCATACATTAGTCACCTTAAATTTGTGACAACATTGACCTTAACTGCTGTTATAATCTCACATGATTTATTTTGAACTGACTGTATTTATAATCTTATAGCCATATAATATATAGTTTTCGGATAGAGAACAAACCTCAATTAAAATTCCTTTAAAGTTCTGATTCATGGTGACAGAACCGAGCTTGACACAGAAGTCTCCAAGCTCAAACCGTGGCCCCTTGCTCTCTATTTTGGTCTGTTTCTTGGAGGTATAATGCTGAGAAAGCTTCATCATCAGCAGGTCGAACAACCCATCAGCTATTACGTGGATGTTCTTTGTGCCACTTTCTAGGATTGAGAAGACAGAGGCCGGCTGCTCTGAGTTGTGGAGAATGTGAACTGTTTTGTCGCTCCATTCACATCTAAAAATAATTTCATTGGTAGCTTTGGTTTATCAGCTGGCACATAGGAAATGGAAAGCGAGATGTTGTACTGGTAATGGGGCAGGGCATTTATAAAAATACATAAATAAATAATAGCACACAACACAACATACCTAACTATTTTTTTTTTGTAATTTCAATTTACTTGAAACTTAAACGCTTACCCATTTGTGGCAGAGATAGATAGCTTTCACAGTCGACAAGAAACTGTCCTTGCTGAGTGGCTCCCAAGGCCAGAATACGCTTCGTAAGTAGTTCTATAACGTACGTTCCTGTCCTGTTTTCCGGGACTGGATATTGCTGTAACCTGTATTAAAGTGCCCATTAAATAATGTGAATAGATTATTTACTAAGATAACGTGATATTCCAGATAAACTTACACAGTAACACCCATTTTTGGAGTCAATTCTGACTCGTTGAGGTTAGGAAACTTTCTACGAGTGATATCGGATAATACTTGATTATTCTTTTATTTTACTTAGAATGTTTGTAAGAAATGATCAAACCTAGAAACAACTAAATAATATACAGTTAATTTTAATTATTTTTATAACAACAAACAACACAGCGTCTATTACAAAAACAACTGATATGTCTGATTGTCTGTAGGCATGAGACCGATATATCAAAACGAATCTAAAATCCGATTTCAGTCAGAAAACGTTTCGTATCGATATTCGAGCACGAACAAACTGATTTTAGAAAACTTAAAACAATACCACTATAACGCAAACGAGTCGCATTCGAATGAAATCGCGCAAGTTGCGCCAACCGCCAAGGACTATGCTAGTTTTGCAAACTAAACTAAAGCTTTGAACGCATACGTTTTTGATAGTTTTCATATTCATTCGTTGTCTCTATCACTCTGCCATACGACTACTTAGTTGGAATGAGAGAGCGCGAATCTCATCAAAATTCGCTTTCTTTCATTCTAACTCAGCGATTTGTCGATGGAGTGAAAGAGATAAGACGAATTGTCGCGAAGCAATTCGTTTTGAAATTTGGCGGTTTTTAAGAATTACAGATCGAAACTAAAAATAAAACTAAAAAGCAAGAGTATAAGATCTAATTCAGATTGCAACTAACATACTCGTTGCTAAGTGGTTAACAATAGTAAGTTATTTGTTTTCTGTTGTTTATAGGTATTTGGAGAGTACAAATTTTACGACTGATATGCAATTGTACAGTGTTCACTTGACCTTAGCGTTGTTATAAAGTACAGTGCGTGCTTATTAATAATATTTTATTTTCCTGAAACGTTTTAATTTAAATAATTTTACTTTTAAGCTACGTATTTAATTATATTTTAGATTTTAATAGTTTTATTGTTAGGACTGTAAAATGTGAATATGAACAATTAGTGTAAGTAGTTTATTTGGAGACTTCAACTTTGATGCTTTATGACAATTAGTGTGTTAGTGGACCTAAGTTTTTTTTCAACATGTCGCGCAATCCAAGCGAGCTGTGGACTCATTTTCTAAAAAAAGACAATTCTAATATGCTTGCTGTGTGTAAATATTGCAATCAAAATATTTCTTATAAGTCTACTACGGGTAACTTAGGTTCTCATTTAAAAAGATCACATGCATCAGTGTACTTGGCGCAAAAAAGTAATGACGAAGAGCAAAACAATCCGAGTACATCTGCATCTGAATCATTGTAAATATGACGATTTTTAAATGCGCCAGAAAGTTTTATTTAGGATGTTATTTATCCGTAGCGTAATCCGTAGCAAAACTTTTTGTTAGTCCCAAGTCCCAAGCCTAGATAAAGCATGAGGGAAAATCCGACATAGTTACTATCAAAACTAACTACTAAACCAACTACTAACTATCAGATATTATTATGTACTTTTTATTTTTATTATTATTCGTAGGTACTAGGTAGGTATGTACACATAAATCAACATGAATACACAATACAACAAGAATTCGTTCGACGTTTAATACACATAAATATACCAACTAAGCTCCACCATCCGCTACAGAAATCGATTTCTAAAATCGGTTTTTGAAACCGATTTCTAAATCTAAGATCGGATTTATATCGGTTTGCGTAAAAAACTGAAAACTCCCATCTCTAATTGTCTGATACTCTGATATTTCGTTACTTTGACAACATAAATGCTGTTTTTTTTAATCGAGACATCCATCACCTCACGCATTTGCCATCTGTGGAGCAAACAGCAGGCAAAGGTTCCGGTGCATGTCAGTGGTTGATCAGTGGTTGTATTATTTACAACCGAAAACAATATCCATGAATGTGGCCACTAGCCATGACTATAATTTTTATACTGGGCTATCGGATGACTTGCAAAATCATAGTATACATTTAGTATCTTTCGTAGGAAAAACAGTTGTTGAAGTGGTTATTTATACCTAGTTACTAGTTAGGTAGCCTATAATCGATGATTGGAGTAATAATTTTCTAGTCTGTGGTCATTATGGCATTAACGCTCGTTCCTTGAACGAAATCAGAAACACAATAGGGATGTTAACAATTTTTCGAAATTGCTTTTATTTTGAAGATTGACGTATGTTTATTTATCATAAAAAATAATATTTCTTCAAAATATTAGTATTTTCGATGAGAATATATACAATATTAGACTAATTTTGAATTTTCCCACTAAAACACGACTGACATGACGTCACTAGTCGCAAAACATTGGTCGCTATTCATGACTGTATGTCCAGTTTATGTGTTTTCTTATCATTACTTGAATACAAACAATCAAAATCATCGTCGCTAAGATTGCAAACTATAATAAAAATGCAGAAAAGTAAACAGTTTAGTCAGTTTTCGACAGCTTGTTTTGCGACTAGATACGTAATAAGTCATATTGGCGTTTCCAGTCACGTGACAACAGATAACATAGCATTTAAAATAATTTACAATAAATTTAATACGATATTAAATTATAACAATGTGATTTTCGATATTCTATTAATACAAACTATCATAAAATTAACCCTTTGAAATCGTTAATCGGAAAATTGCGAAAATTCGCGATGACGCGCGAATCGGCGATAGTAAGCGCGAGCGCACGGCCTTCGCTCCTTGCGGATTATTTTATATCTTGTGATAGATTAGTTATATTTAGGCTGGTTTGAGTTACTTTATCTTAAAGCTATTGAAGTAAGCTATAAGACGATGTAAACTTGTTTTGTATTGTATTTTTATTTCAATTTACACGGACCTTTCGTTGTACCCAAAGTTGAAAAATAGTTATAATTTTGAAAAAGTGAGTATTTGTATTGAAAATGAATTGTTTTATGTATTCGTTTTATGTTTTATACAAAGCTTTATATGTTTCTTATAAAATAAATCTAAAATGTATATGCTTTCATACAAATATTTTGATATTTTGTACTCTGAATCATACTCCAGAAATTGGCGATGAACAGAAATTGCATGCGTTAGGGCCGTTCTTTCAAAACTCTTGTGTGGTAAGATTTTAGTATGTAGGCTTTATATTTATATACTGGTCGATAGAAAATATATTCAGAAATTTTATAAAAATAATATTAGAACCGATAATTAAAAAAATCTATACCCAATGAGGCAAAATGTCAGGAATCACAGAATTTTCGTGATAAAATCCGCCGATTTTGATTCTACAATTATTGACATGATAAACAATGTTTTCTGGCATAAAATATATATCTTTCAAAATGACAAAACAATATGCTTTTCGGTAATCTAAAAACGTGGATACCATAAAACAAAAACTCGGAAAATACTCTGACAAAAATACCTAAAAATACCTAAAAAACACTTCGCGGCGATAAAATTCCGTGACGTCATAGAATGTTTACATAGCCGTATGCAGCTTGTAGTTGGCTAGATACCCTAGACACGCACACATTCGAGCGCTCCCGGCGTGTCTGTGTGTGTGAGTTCTGGACGGTCCCGTACTTTTCATGAATTTTAGACAAAAATAAGGAATATCGGGCCAAGGTAACGAATAAAATGGATTTTACGATATTTTTTACAACTAAAACACAGATATTCTAAGACGTCCCAAACAAAATAAACAGTAAAAACGATAAGCAAAACCAAACGATCGGTCAATTTGCCCGCGAACCAGAAAGTACCAGATATTTTTACTCGATGTTGTATCAAAATATATAACACATTATACGATTGTGATTATGAAAAGGGTTGGAAAAATACTTCTAAAGCGTATAATAAATAGCCACTTACCACTTATTTATTTGAAATCACTTAAATTCACAAAACAAATACACCCTCACTCGCGAGAACCGGGACGCGCACTGACGGCGCGAAATGGCGGGAAACTAACCGACTTCTTCGATCTGTACCGAAAAATTTCGTTCCGACTGATACTACGCTATTGGTCTGATTATGAAGCGGCATTCAATAGGTCTTATATCCATTAAAAAGTTATGGGAATATCCACCTTCGCTTATACAATATTAGGTTTAAAAGCGGCTGGGACCGCAACTGACATCGGACGGTGACGATTGTCACTAGCCGATGCCAACGGTACTTTCGCCTTCAGTGACGATTGTCACTAGCCGATGCCAAATATCAAAATATTTGTATGAAAGCATATACATTTTAGATTTATTTTATAAGAAACATATAAAGCTTTGTATAAAAACATAAAAACGAATACATAAAACAATTCATTTTCAATACAAATACTCACTTTTTCAAAATTATAACTATTTTTCAACTTTGGGTACAACGAAAGGTCCGTGTAAATTGAAATAAAAATACAATACAAAACAAGTTTACATCGTCTTATAGCTTACTTCAATAGCTTTAAGATAAAGTAACTCAAACCAGCCTAAATATAACTAATCTATCACAAGATATAAAATAATCCGCAAGGAGCGAAGGCCGTGCGCTCGCGCTTACTATCGCCGATTCGCGCGTCATCGCGAATTTTCGCAATTTTCCGATTAACGATTTCAAAGGGTTAACAGTTAATATTAATTTGTGATTAGTGTTACATCCCTATAATGGAGCTGTCATAAAATAAAATTTCAATCAGTCAAACAAACGAACATGGATTCGAAGCCCAAGGGTCCCGTAAAATATAATCCTAATAATGTAAATGAAAATAGGAATACACAAGGAAACACATCTGCCGATAGTTGTAATATCGTCCATAAATTATTCAATCGCGAAGTAAGTACATATGAGCTTGTTATTCAAATAGTGTTAACGATGATACCAAATCGCGCTAGGTCTAGCCTTCTATTTTCTTTTTTTTGATGCATACCAAGTTTGGTTCTCGTTCTCTGAGATATTACATGCTTTGAAATGAGAACTGAAAAAGTATTTCTTTTCCAACTAAGAACATACTTTGCAAATTTATCCTGGTCCTCCGAAAATATTAAAAACTTTAATTGATGGACTATACAAATTTTTGATATGCCTATCGCGTCCCAGTGTTTATAATTTGAGTTAAAATTTTTGCACATTGTGTATTTGAACAAAAACGCGGTAATGATAAAGAACTGACTTCTAAAGCGTTTTTTTCCTAAACCCTGATAAACTGTTAAATATGTTCTTAGATTGCTACTCATTTGATAGAACTGGTATCTTTTTATATATCCTTCCACCTATTCAGTGTATCACTAAGTTCAGAAGAGTAGGATGAAGTTTAGTTTTGGAATCCTCAATAACTAAACAGCAGAATATTGAATGTAGAATTTTGGGTCTCAAATATAGTTGTGTTGAGTCTAATATCATCAGTCTCTTCAGCCCATTGCAGGATATAGGCCACTAGTTTACTCACCCCTCTGGCTGATCCCGCAATATTAGATCAGGTTTAACTTGGAATTTTTACCATAACTGTATTACACTATTGAAGTTTGAGGCAGTAGAGGACCTTGTGAAGCCAATTTCTTAAAGTTACAGGTATTGGCAAAAAAAAAAAATCATTTAGATTTAAAGTGACAGGACAAGCAGAACATTTGCCTGAGGGTAAGCAACACAGCTGCCTATACCAGCACAGTGTCACACAGCTATTGGAACATGAAAAGTCCAAATCTATACCTAAACCCGCACTGCACTCATCACCCACAGATATAGGTATCCAGTATCCAGTACCCACTATCTCTATGCCCTGTAATTTCCCTGGAAACAGGCTTTCCTACTGGAATATTTGCACGTAACTGCTTGGCAGTAGAATAACTGGCAAAGGTGTGGTACTTCTCGAGGCAGATTCTGCTATAAGTCCCACCATTAAGGTTTAGTGTATAAGTCTTATGTTACTTGAATTTAATTTAATTAATTTTTTACTATTGGAATTCTTAATAAATTTAGTCTATATGAAAATGAAGTTAAGCCTATTTGTAATGATGATGATCATTGTTGCTTGCAGTATTTCGGTAGTACCTCCCGTGGCAATGGCCGGTGCCGTAAAGTGTTTGAGCGGGTCCCGCCTCGACTCCGGTTTTGTCTTATGGATATTGTGCCACGGTCCTACCTCCGACGACACATATTCATGGGCTTCTCTCAGTGTGGCCAGTATCTACTCAGTTTCACATACAACACTAGATTATCATATACGTCAGTATCGTTTAGAGAATGCTCTAAATACATGTAAGTATATTATTATTGATAATTTTTATGTAAATATTCTACAGTATTAAAGCTTTTGTATATACTTGATCTTTTGTTATCTGTGTGACAGATTTGTTCTTTAAAGACTTTATTTACACTATTATGCTAGCAACCCATCCTGAGTTTATCTAATTTGTGTTCAACTATGCTAATAAAATATTTGTCTGGAGAAATGTACTTTTTAAAATGTGTAAGTTTTGTTGATATTGAAAGACAAAAATTACCAAGTGACACTTTGACTACTTTACACAAGAACATATTTAAGTTTAAGTATATTTAAAAAAAAACATATAAAAATTGCCTATTAGTCATAATTACTGGTTTCTTTATGGCTTTTAATGCCAAACCAAGTTGGAACCTGCCAAATAAAAGTTATTCATAAATCAGTAAAATTCTAGTCTCTTGGTGTACCAAAAACTGAGTTTTTTTTGTCATGTTACTAAATGAAATCAAAACTAGTCCTAGCGAGACTCTTCCTAAGATCAATTGACGGTGGATTTTTTTACTGATTTCAATGATGTGTATAACTCAATTTCCTCTAACATGTAATTTTTAGTACACTTAGTAATTTTTACCTTTCACACATCAATATACATTCTGTGTACTAAATATCAGGAATTTGTCAATAAAACAAAAAATACAAATT
Organism: Ectropis grisescens; assembly: GCA_017562165.1. NCBI lineage: Eukaryota > Metazoa > Arthropoda > Insecta > Lepidoptera > Geometridae > Ectropis > Ectropis grisescens. Next base: position 25,170,592 of record CM029788.1, read on the forward strand.
ATTAATCTAAATTTATTTTATCGCCTTCAAAGTAGGCCCCATTGCTTGCAATACAACATCTCCAACGTTTCACCCAGTCTTCCATACATTTTTCATAGGCTATTTGCGGTATGGCCTTTAGCTCATTCAGCGAATTTTCTTTTATGGCTTCTATCGACTCAAAACGTTTTCCTCAAAGTGGTAATTTTAACTTGGGAAATAAAAAAAAGTCAGACGGAGCCATATCAGGTGAATACTGTGCTTGGTCAAGAACTTTTGTTGAATTTTTCACTAAAAACTCTTTCACTATAATGGCTGCGTGTGATGGTGCATTATCATGGTGCAGCATCCATGAGTTGTGTTGCCACAAATCCGGACGTTTTCGGCGGATACTCTCACGCAAACGCTTCATGACGCCTAAATAATATTCTTTATTCACTGTTTCTATCAAAAAAAACTGTCAGCATCACCTTGATTTTGGAGCGACTTTGCCGCGGTTTTTTGGGTTTCGGCTCGTGTTTGAGACGCCATTCTGAAGACTGTTGGCTTGTTTGCATGTCGTACTCATAAACCCATCTCTCGTCGCCAGTTATACGTTTCATAAAGATCGGAACCGTAGAAGCTCGGGAAACTATGTCTTCAGCGACATGCTTTCGCTGCGCTTTTTGAACAAAATTGAGCTCTTTTGGAACTAGTCGAGCGGCGACGCGTTTCATGCCTAAAATGTCAATGAGAATATTGTGGACGGACTTAAAAGATTTGTTCACCTCACTAGCCAACTCTCTCAGACTCATACGTCGATTTTCGAGCACTAGCTTCTTGATTCTGTCGATGTTTCCGTTGGTCGTAGCGGTTGAAGGTGTACCAGAACTAGGCAAGTCTACTACTACTTCTCGGCCTTCTTTAAAAGCCTTATACCATTCATAAGCCCTTGTTTTCGATATACACGATTCGCCGTAGGTATTGCGCAACATTTTTAGTGATTCACCACATGAAATATCATTGGAAACACAAAATTTAAGGCACACTCCTTGTTCAACAATATTTTCCATTGTAAAAATCGCCGAGAACTTAAAACTATGACCAACAAAAAGTGTAGTTTAAAACAAATTAAATGACTGATCCCGCTCAAACTTTGCGCGCTAAATCAGTACAGTTCTACCAACATGCAGTAAAACAAGAACAAAATTAAAAATTTTGATTAACCTCCGACTACCTCAGATTTGTTATCTGTACAACATACTACTAGTCAAGCTCTTTCATTTGATACCCATATTAAGGATTATTAAGGTAAGTTGTGAAAATGTATTTCGCCATTTTGTGGTAGCGGCCATCTTGGATTTGAAATTTGTCATAGTGCAAAGTATTCTACTAGCTAAGCCCTTTCGTTTGATACCCATATTGTGGTAGTAGTGAAAAAAATAATATAATTCGCCATTTTGTGGTGGCGGCCATCTTGGATTTGAATATATCGATATTAACCAAACATAGCTAAGAACATCCGTACGGATATCAACCTTCGAATAAAAAAAAACCGCATTGAAATCGGCCCATCCGTTTGAGCTCTCTGATTGCCACAGACAGACAGACATCGACGTCAAACTTATAACACCCTTTTTTGGACGGGGGTTAAAAATTAGATCAACCTCTTTTACACGGGTCTTTTTATTGACATATTCCTGATACTTTTTACACAGAGTAGTACATCTAGTTCCTGTGGGAGCTTGGATGCGGCAATGGCTGGTACCTACTTAGTATGGGTATCTGGGAATTGGTACTTACTCGTAGTAAGTGATAATCCCTGGATCCTATGATAATATAACTTTGTGATCTTAATACTTGTCTACACAATTTGTCATGTATCAACACTTTTTCATTGTTTTTTTCATATTGTACACTTGTGGATTAGCTTGTTGTGGTGTTGTCAGGCTACACTTCCTATCGTGGGTGCCGGGGCGGCAAGTGCAGCGCGTGCACTCGGTGCCACTCTTCGGCGAAGAGAGCGTGGACACCAAGGTCACCATCTCTATGGCGCAGTGGAGGCACAACCCCGGCGTGCTCGTCGTCTACGGGATCGTGTGAGTACTTTATACCTATACTGTACCCAGCCCTGAAAGTCAAGAAATGGCCGGTCACGTGCTCATGGAGTGCACGGGAGTGGCGGCTCAGCGGGCGAAGTTCCGGGCGCACCGGGGACGCTCCGCGAAGCATGCGGCGGCGTGAAGATTCTTCTGGACTTCCTGCTGGAACTGGGTTGGCAGTAGTGAAACCTACCTCCCTCCCATATATGCAAAATAGGCATATCGAGACGTCCAGTAGCGGAAAACAGCCCGCCTACAAATACGAATATACCCAGCCATTGGCCTCATGGATAATTAGGAAAAATCGATAACACTAATTTCCGAGTCCTTCGCCTTCCGCGCTAACTCGCTAAAAGTCCGTTAAGCAGGAGCACCCGCAATGACTGAAGTAGAAATGTTAAATTTCAGGGAATCGTGTTCCACTGCCTCGTACCTCAGTGTCATCGGGTACCCCCGCTTGGGGTGCAAGAACTGCATCGCGATATCTAGAGAAGAAGGTAAATAACATCCGAACTTTGTCTGTCATTTTATTGACAATGGTGACTAAAAAAAGTAATTAGTCCGTCAAAATAATATGGTACGTCTATTGTTTCTTTTGTTTCATAAACAAAACAAGAACAAAATTAAAAATTTTTACTAACCCCCGACTACCTAAGATTTGTTATCAGTACAACATTCTACTAGTCAAGCCCTTTCATTTGATACCCATATTAAGGAAGTTGTGAAAAAGAAATGTAATTCGCCATTTTGTGGTATCGGCCATCTTGGATTTGAAATTTGTCATAGTGCAAAGTATTCTACTAATCAAGCCCTTTCGTTTGATACACATATTGAGGTAGTAGTGAAAAAAAAAAAAAAAGCGCCATTTTGTGGTGGCGGCCATCTTGGATTTGAAATTTGTTATAGCGTACAGTACTTTACTAGTTAAGCCCTTTCATTTGATACCTATATCGAGGTAGGTTGTGAAGAAATATTTTATCCGCCATTTTGTGGAGGCGGCCATTTTGAATCGATATTAACCAAACATAGCTAAGAACACCCACCCGCACGGTAATTCACTTTCAAATAAAAAAAACCGCATTGAAATCGGCCCATCCGTTTGAGCTCTACGGTGCCACAGACAGACACACACACAGACAGACAGACAGACAGACAGACAGATAGACAGACAGACAGACAGACATCGACGTCAAACTTATAACATCCCTTTTTTTGGTCGGGGGTTAAAAATACGAAGATACAGGCTTAGGCGTTTCGACTGACGTCACTTCATTGTAGGAAAGTTACGAAGACGTGACGTCACAACGCACTCCAGAAGTCTGATGATCTATTATATATCGTTTCCGATTATTAATAATTCGATAAAACAAACAATACGTGTCCCATATTTTTAGTTTTATGGCACCTACATTATTGAGCCAGTTATCATCCCAATTCTTAGCACAGCTTACTTTATTCGTATATTATTTTCCAGGCGCACCGGAACTGGGCCACAGAAGGTGTTTAGAGCACAATTTCGCGTTACACACGAAGTTCTTCTGCACGACCGACTCCAGCATGTACGAGCCGGTGGTGCAGCTGGCGTACTCCAACCAGATCATCATCTACACGGACTTTATCCACATCCTAGAGATAGACTTCGTGAAATCAGATCGAGAGCGCACCGACCTCGCAGAAGACAAATACTCAGAGATGAACTCGATGGGCGCGAGTGGCTCGCCAGCCTCCGAAGCGTCCGCGCCTTTTCAATCTCCGAAATACCAGAACAACGTAGTCCAAAACATACTCGCCGATTTCTCGGATTTAGACATGGAGCCGTATCAAATGTCGCGGCCGGTTCACATGCCCGATATGATGGGGCAGGAGTTGTGCATTCAAGCGTCGTCGATATCGCACAATCTGATGGAGGAGTGGGAGGGGCCTTCGCCGTCGATCCGGACGCTGATCAGCCCTCCGCTGCGCTCGCCGCGGCGGCGCCCGGCCGAAGGCATGTCACGCTTCAACGAAACTCACCGACTCAACGCCGAGAAGGCATACGAATTCGTTGAAGAAACTGAAACTAAATGCGAGAAGCTGAGCATGTTTAGAAAACGACGGTTGGCCGATAAGAAGTACGAATTCTCGGAAGATAATAACGAAAACATCGTTCCATTCCGAGTGCTGAGGAGTAATAGGAAATACTTCATCGGTTCGACGAGCAAAACGCAGCCGCGGCGAGCCAAATCTCCCAACGTGGAAAGCGTCGTGCTTCGAGCCCACAATCAGATCGGCAGACCACAGTCCCCCACCACTAGTGAAGAGAAACCCGGCCTGTCCACTATGGAAGAAGACTGCAACAGCGAAGCGGAGTACCGAGTGACAGAAATGCTCGACGATGGCTCTCTCAAGACCGTGGCGGTCCACGACAACACCTCTAAGACTCTCTCCGACTGCCCTGTAAATGCTCAAGATCCTTATCTAGTACATTCGGAGAACTCGAAGTGTAGTAAATTCTTCACGCGGTACTTTGTGGAGACTGATGACGAAATAACCTCAATTTTAACTGACTCTGAAGGTGAGTTTTTACTTAAATTTATAACTACTCATAATATTAACACTTAGATAACTGTACAGTTTGTGGTCAGAAATACCGATAGGTTAATTATAAACCTTTTACTATTATTTGCTTTTTTTATAGAATGACGAGATAAGGAGGACATGTGCCTGATGCTAAGCAACGTGTCTACCCATAACAGCACAGCTATTGGAACATAATGAGTCCTAAAACCTAGCTCTGCACTGCGCTCGTCTACCTGTGATATAAGATGTTTTATGTCTATGCCCTGTAATTTCTCTGGAAACTTTGCCCTGCAAACCAGAACACAATGATGGTTTTCCTGGATTCCCCAGGCGGACTCTGCAAAGAGTCCTTGTTAAAGCAGGGATCAAGCAGGGCAGCAAGGTAATGAGAATTTGAATGTACACTTGAATCAATACTCCCAATTGCCAGGATCGGATCCTCAAATCATCAGGGTCCTACTAATGAATTTGAATGTGAAAAAAAAATTCTGAATAAGTACAATTGTCCAAAAAACAAAGTCCGACACGAATCGATTGTTTTTGCATAATTAATGCGTTTTTATTTAGCTTATTTTTACATTCGAATCGAAGTTATTTGCATAAGTTTCGAGGTTTTCCAGTAATTTCAGTCGTACTAATGATAATGGCGACCTTGACAGTGACATCACATACTATGAGCAGCTTCCTCTCGGCTCAGAGCCTCCACCCATGTACCCATGTTTGTGTAAGTTGTACTGGTCTAGATTTTGAAGTTCTCCAGAGCCATACGAACAGAACGACGGTATCGACGGCGTCTTCGGTATCGCTAAGTTATAATATTAATAGAATAGGGAATATGCATGCATTTTTTTTATATTTTTAATTCACTTTTTACATTATTATAACACAAAAGAAAATAAATGTACAAATTGATTTTTAAAATAATATTTAAAATATCGATATAATTTGACCATCTTTCCCGCGCCTGCATGACGTCACAGGCCACGACCTGTGTTTGTTTACTACAAGTGTTGCAGTTACTTTGTACCGATTTCTGAGTTGTGCTAGCTAATCAAACGATGGAGAACACGACTTTTCTCTCTAACACTACTAGACGAATATCGACACCGTTAAAGCAGAAAACATGTCATGTGACGTCACATTTGGTTTCGACCAATAGTGATGCGTTTCGCAAACTTGAATTTCCCGCGCCTATTTTGCACTTTTTAAATAATATTTTTTATAATTAATAACTAACTAAATAATAAAATAATTATTTTGGCATAATGGCGGGACATTAAAGATTCTACGAAAAAATAATCAAGCCAATTTAAACTACATGCATATTCCCTATTGGGGCCTCCTCTCGCAAGGAGAGAGCCAAGGCCACAATCCACCACGCTGGCTCAATGCGATTGATGGATGACACATGACCCCGATAGATTCAAGGAACATGTCGGTTTCCTCATGATGTTTTCCTTCACCGTTTTTTAAGTTAGCGGCATTACGCACCGATACGATTTGAGGCTCCGGTTCGGAATTCGCTGTTCTCCCGACTAGACCAGCCGTAACTCCTTCACATGTACCTTACATGTTAAAATGAACACGATTTTGGAGGGACGTGCTGATTTTGTTTTGTTTGTATCTATACCAATATTACAACGTGTTATGACGTAGGTATACGTGTCGCAATCCTTCCAATAAGAGAGTTTCGTTTGAGCAACGACTGTTGACATAAAGCGCGTAAGAGGTTAATGTGAATGCATGTTTCCGGCAGACGACTGCATGTCGGGGTACCACGTGGCGCTCCACCTGACGGCGCACGGCGCGGGGCTGGCGCCGCTGCAGGCCGTGTCCTGCGCCGCCTGGCAGCGGCTCTGCGCCTCGCACCAGGCCCCGCACCTCACCATCAGGTAACACCAATAAGTGCCTATCGATACGCGCACGGGCAAACGAAGACTAATTATTGTGACCAGAATTTCGACCTGTGTGCATTTGATCTGTTGTTTCTGTTTAAAATAATTTTTTTTTTAAAGTTGTTGATAAACTTTTCTTTTTGTTCTATAAAATGTTGTGGGAACAACAGTAAAACTTATATTTATCAAAAAAATGGCTTTATTATGGCTCTCGTACGTAAATTTAAAATAATTGTTTTGTTTTCTGTTCATGTGATTCCCAAAATCAAAGAGGTCTAGTTATGCTGGCCGGTCTCTTTGACTGGCTGCTAGCTGTGTATCATTTGCACTCGCTGTGATTCTGGAATCTTAACCTTCTCCTTTCCTTGTCTTTACCATATTCTGGGGTTGGTTGGTTGTTCACATTGGTGAAAATTCACGTCACGCGCGTCTGAACCAATCAGAGCGAGTTAGATGTCTCGGAGCTCAGGCAGACATGAAATTGACGAAATCGAACGACTATATATCCAAATAGTGCCTCTCGGGATAATAACACCAACCTATGTATGTATATATTTTTTTATATGTGTCTATGTAATCTTAATATTTTCATCTCTCGCCCATCTTGAATCAATATTAGATAAACATAGGCAAGAACCACCGCAACTACAGACGGCTTTGAGAGCTACGATAAAACAGACAAACTCAGGCATCGACGTCAAACTTATAACATCCCTATTTTTGGCCAGGGACTTACAAATCCAGTGTCATGATATTAATTCCCATTGTACTCTTCACCAAGTCAACTGATATTCGGGAAAGTTGGCATTTATTTATTGTACATTACACATAAATGCCAAGTCCAAGTTAAGTGATAGGATAGTTTTTAATTTTGATCAATAGTCTCAATATGTAGTAGTATCCGAGCGGAGCCGGAACGGGCTGCTATTCTTTGTGATTGAACAACAAACATAAAAAAAATACAAAAATATCATCAACATGCACTAATAATTTGTTTTTTCATCGAACTTCCAGAGTTGTGACGTCACTTTGTTGTCGTACTATGAAGTGACGTCATTCGAAACTTCGTCACATCAGAAATATTTAACTGTATAATATAATAAATGATAAATATGAAACGTTCATTTTCAGTTCAATTGAACAATTTGTGATTTATTCGAACAGCCTCAAATGGTTTCTATAGCCTCAAAACTGCTTGTTTCGCCCCACATATTGGTGCCGTTTATGCAGTAGTCACCGTGCACTGTCCCCAGGGCGCAGCAGCGCTCGCTGGACATAGAGCTGCTCTGCAACGAGGTGTGCGGCCGGCTGTGCAAGCTCAACGGGAAGAAGTTCATCTACTGCTTCGACTGGGGCTGCCACGTCATCGACGTCTGCCAGTCCAGCGGATGTCTCTCGGGGGTCAGTCGACCGTTACTCTCTTGTAAAATAACTATTTGACAAATGACAAAACTAATGGGAATGATCAGTGGGTCGATCTTATACTATTCTAGTCCTTCTGGGAGATTATCGAGAAATATGGAACACATATTTATCTTGTGGCTTATCAAATTGTTAAAAATCGACAAAGATGTAGATCAACGTTTCCGGACTCGGGTTGTGACATCGTCAAGTCTTTGTAAAAATCATACAGTAAAGTGAGGTCACTTCTAAGCGCTTGTAACTTCTAAGCGCTGTATCTTCCTCATTTTGTTTGTGACACCAAAAAATAAATAGGTACATGTAGAATACTTTAATGTTTACTTTCTTGGTACTACTTTTACAAACAAAAGGTTTTTATGAAATTAAAATATTGTAATATTGATTCCCTGTGTTGACGACTGGAGTGTAATTATTCTGTTGAATAAATGGTCCGGGGAGTGTTCAGAGTTTTGATGCTCCTGATTAATTTAAGCACTGTAATGTTATATTTTAGATCGTTTGCTTCGATCCGCGGCAGTAACGATATCGTTAATCTTTCTAACAGGTTGTTTTACCTCAATCCCACCTACTCTGTTAGTCCACTTTCACTCCAGCTTTGTTTGTTTCACCTGTTGATGTATTTTACTTAGTTTCGCTTTATATTTCGTTATTTATGTTCAGAACATCTGTGTGCATGTTTCGTTATGTTGTGTTAGTAATGTGCAGTGGTGTGTTGAACAGTTGTGCGCGATGTGGCTGTGGGCGAGCGGCGGCGAGGGCGCGGCGGCGGCGTGCGAGCCGTGCCGTGACGTCAGCGCGGACTGCATGCTGCACCGGCGGCAGTACGCGGCCGAGGTGAGCCCGCGACACTCGCCTGTCCCGTCCTGCTCTCCTAGTACTCTGTACAGAGAACATAGCGGCGTGCGAGCCGTGCCGTGACGTCAGCGCGGACTGCATGCTGCACCGGCGGCAGTACGCGGCCGAGGTGAGCCCGCGACACTCGCCTGTCCCGTCCTGCTCTCCTGGTACTCTGTACAGAGAACATAGCGGCGTGCGAGCCGTGCCGTGACGTCAGCGCGGACTGCATGCTGCACCGGCGGCAGTACGCGGCCGAGGTGAGCCCGCGACACTCGCCTGTCCCGTCCTGCTCTCCTGGTACTCTGTACAGAGAACATAGCGGCGTGCGAGCCGTGCCGTGACGTCAGCGCGGACTGCATGCTGCACCGGCGGCAGTACGCGGCCGAGGTGAGCCCGCGACACTCGCCTGTCCCGTCCTGCTCTCCTAGTACTCTGTACGGAGAACATAGCGGCGTGCGAGCCGTGCCGTGACGTCAGCGCGGACTGCATGCTGCACCGGCGGCAGTACGCGGCCGAGGTGAGCCCGCGACACTCGCCTGTCCCGTCCTGCTCTCCTAGTACTCTGTACAGAGAACATAGCGGCGTGCGAGCCGTGCCGTGACGTCAGCGCGGACTGCATGCTGCACCGGCGGCAGTACGCGGCCGAGGTGAGCCCGCGACACTCGCCTGTCCCGTCCTGCTCTCCTAGTACTCTGTACGGAGAACATAGCGGCGTGCGAGCCGTGCCGTGACGTCAGCGCGGACTGCATGCTGCACCGGCGGCAGTACGCGGCCGAGGTGAGCCCGCGACACTCGCCTGTCCCGTCCTGCTCTCCTGGTACTCTGTACGGAGAACATAGCGGCGTGCGAGCCGTGCCGTGACGTCAGCGCGGACTGCATGCTGCACCGGCGGCAGTACGCGGCCGAGGTGAGCCCGCGACACTCGCCTGTCCCGTCCTGCTCTCCTGGTACTCTGTACGGAGAACATAGCGGCGTGCGAGCCGTGCCGTGACGTCAGCGCGGACTGCATGCTGCACCGGCGGCAGTACGCAGAGCCGATTTAGAGAGGAGTCTCAATGGCGCCTCAGTATTATCACCAACATTATACACTAGTACCATAATGTATTATTATTTATAGCTAAAATAGCTATTGTTTGTATTTCCAGTGTTTGTTCGTGTGGGATCTCGTAAGCGGAGTGTACAGGACAGAGCGAGTGTCCATGACTGAAGACTCCAGCCAGGAGGGATGCAGAGGTAAACTTAGCTGCCTACCTAGATTTACTTATTTAGACTTAGGAATCTTCCTAATCAGCGGTTATTTGTAACAATTTAGACTTATAGACGACATACATTTCATGTTTTATGACGTATTAGCGGTCTGCCCCGGGTTCGCCCTTGGTACATATAAAATACTAGCTGTAACCTACCACGCTTCGCTGTGGCACATGGTAATCCAAAAATTAGATAAACACAATCCTTGATGCGGATTATATATCATTGTTAAGTTTCAGCTCGATCGGTGCAGAACTTTTTGAGTTTTTGAAGCGTACACAAACCAACTTAATAATAAAAATATTTTTTTATGTATAGAAGTATGTCCTATAGCAATCAAAGATCAGGGACATATCCAGTGATGTTTTTTTTTTAATCGGTCCTGTAGTTCCTGAGATTAGCGTGTTCAAAGAAATAAACTCTGAAGTTTATCTATCTTCTGTCTATAAATATAAAATTTATCCATATTTCCCTTGGGTATGGTATCACGCCTGAACAGCTGGACCGATTTTGCTAATTCTGTTTTTGTTGTGTGTGTTATTGTCAAGAGAAGAATCTTATGATAGAAAAAATTGGGTTTGCTATTGATAGATCGATAGATACTCTTTATTGACACACCAAAAAAAATATAGGATGCAAAAAGGATAGCAAAAAAAACATAGTAAATTAGCACGACAGTGGGCGGCCTTATCACTAAAAGCGATCTCTTCCAGGCAACCTTAGGATGGAAAACAATATGTGGACAAGCCAGAAATTGGGGTACGCAATAAAAACTCAAAAAGTTCTGCACCGGTCGAGCTGAAATTTTAGAATGATATATAATCCGCATCAAGGATTGTTTTTATCTAATTTTTGCACCATAATGTGCCACGGCGAAGCGTGGCAGGGTACAGCTAGTTTATAATAAAAAAGAACAAACAACATTACATAAGAATGCTTAAATATTGAAGTATCATAAACTAATAAATACTATTAAAATAAATATTCACAAATAATATAAATATACATTGCAATACTCAACAACAAGTCTACTATTTCGACCTATTGCTCTCTATCATTTTAAAAGAAAAGAAAAGAGATCGCTCATCAGAGCTAAGACAGTTCTAGTTAGCCGGTAGCCTCTCCGGTGTACTGCCTTGCCTTGCCTTTTTCAGTGGGTTTATGTATGTGTTCTGCACTTCCGCAGTGTCCGGCGCGGAGCGGGCGCGCGAGTTAGCCAGGCGGCTGGGCGCGCTCAACATGCCGGCCGGCCACGAGGCGCGCCTGCTCACCACGCTCACCGGTAACTGCACGGACAGACTCCACCTACACAGTTTTACTAACTTATTATATAGATCTATACTAATATTATAAAGCTGAAGAGTGTTTGTTTGCTTGAACGCTAGGATCTCGGGAAGTACTGGTCCGAATTGAAAGATTCTTTTTTCTATTGGATAGTCCATTTATCGAGGAAGGCTTTAGGCTACAGAAAATAACTCTACTATTAATTGAAGCGGAGCACGAAACAGGAATGTAACAAAATCGGGAAAAAATATTCCCCTTTTGAGAGTTTTCGTACGTTTCGTGCTTTGACATGACACATGACAGCATGTGTCAAAGATTGCGTCATTGAATTTCAGTAATCTGTGCCTTGAATATAAACCTTTGCTAATTTTTTTTTCTAAATCTGAGTTGGTACGACCAATTTCTGACAGGTGGCGTAGCAGGTAGCTGAAGAGGTTTTTTGTTTGAAATCGATATTCTCAGGAATGAGTGAACCGATTTCAGTCATTCTTTCACCGTTGTATATGTACGGGATCCCGATGAGTGCTATATAATATACCACGGGCGAAGCCGGGGCGGGCATCTAGTCTTTTAATATTTATATTGTACGGGTTGAGCTCCCTACCGACGCAGTCGGCGTCGCGACGTCACAAAAAAAATCATACTCAGTAATGAAAGTATTATTATTGTTTCTATAAACGATAATGAACTCATTGATATATATTATCTCCTATCGACTAAGAATCGTAAATAAAGCCATAATTGAGAATTAAAATTTTTAGGTTTGCCCAAATCTGTCCTCTCGGTCCGCAATAGATTTCACGATAATTCATTGTTTAATTACCTCGACATTTCGGCAGAGTCCCAACCGCCGTTAAACATTAAATTATACCGTGATTAAGTCCCAATATAAACATTATATTCATTTATGTGCTCAAATTGCGAAAGTTTAAAAAACAGTATTACAATATCCTTGTGCAGTATAAATATATATATATACAGCATAAGCATCAATGTGCCCACAGTTTTCAGAAGATAGTTAAGGCCTTAATCCACCACGCTGGCACAGTGCGGGTTGGTGGATGACACATGACCTCCAAAGATTCATGTCGCTTTCCTCTCGATGTTTTTCCGGATCGGGAGTCGTCGTTCTCCCGACTACACCACTACTGCCTTAACTTGCTTATGCCGTAAATTGCTTGCCTGTACATATGGCCCAAGTCAACCTATCCAATTGTAGGAATTTCTATTTCGGAATGAGTCCTCACTGTAATAGGTGTCTTCTAGGACTTTAAGGTTAGCGTGGATCAACTACGAGCCCACCATTGCTTACTTACTGAGTTGGTGGTTAAACGCGAACATAGCATGTGCGGTGGCCACAAATAGTTTACATATACTACGTATAGAGTTAGATTGAGTACAAATATCTAAGTAATTAAGACTGTATGTATTAATTATTTAGATAATTGTATTTTGTCATAACAAAGACTTTTTACAGCTGCATCTGATTGACAAGGCCCCTTTACAGCTGATTAGTTTTATTTGACATTATTTTTTGGTATTATTTTATTACAAAGATGTTTTATTTATATAGATTATGTACACTGAATAATGATCTATAATTTAATTGTAAGTGACGTTACCAAGTGTTCTTTTGAAATAATGGTTTGAATAAATAATTGAATTGAGAATTTCCCTTCCTTCCACTCGACACCACCAAAACGACACCATCGGTGGTGTCGTATGGAATCACTAGTCCATACGACACCACCAACTAATAGTGAGGTTACCTACATACAAAGTTGTTGATATGAAAACTCCAATTAAGTTCAAGCAGTTTCATTAATGTGGTATGTCATTTGATAAAGTTTATATTTATCTGTCACTCAAATGGTCATCTTGACATTGTTCATTGCAATTTGCATATTATTGTCTTTCCGTCCGAATATTTTAATTTTTCACAATGGACATGGATACTAATACTGACGACATAAAATACATAAAAACTAATGGTGGAACAGCACATCACTAGGGTGGTGTCGTATGGACTAGTGATTCCATACGACACCACCGATGGTGTCGTTTTGGTGGTGTCGAGTGGAAGGAGAATTTCCGCACGGTTCCTTTGTATCAATCGTAAGCAGATGACGTACATACTTTCTATGGCAACAGAGTGATGTGCCGCGACGAAAGTGTGACACTTCCACAAGAGCGACAAGGCAAGAAAGACGCTGCCCGTGCTTTCGGTGTAAAGCGTTTGTGTCAACTCTATACGTAGTATATGTAAACTCTTTGGGTGGCCACCTGTAATCAGCACTCGTTCCGGAATCTAATAAACTTTATCGCGAGAGTTACTGCAGTCAGCAAACATCAGACATGAATCAACAAACTCATTTTGCACATATTTATTGTTAATTTAGTTTTACGATGTCAAAATAAGTGCACATAAATGTATGCATTTGTCATACTTATTATTGTGAATAAATAAGCTAATTAGTGTTGCAAATCTCTCATTTCCAGGCAAATCCCTGAAGAAGTTAACGGACGTCGACAACTGTATCGAAATTACGAAAAAACACCCAGACAGCTCCGAGTCCGAATCATCCTCGGAAGAAGACAGCGACTACGACTGAGCGCACGCCGCGTAGTGCCTCGTTTTGAAGCCGTTACGTTCAAGTTGCTCTGGACTGCATTGAACTTGATGTTTTGATTATGAGATCTCATGCGCGATCCGGAACGGAAAGGTATATTTAGTTCGGACATTTCGAAAGCGGTGATTTTGTTTGGTGTGAGTTTTACTGAGCGCATATCCGATCGCGGCAACGTTAGCTGTAGTTCAGTCGGGTATGAATGAATTTGTACTCTGAATTTAGGTTTTGGAATTGTAACGCATTTAATTAGTTCCTAAAATCGACTTCGCCAGCACTGCGTATCTCTAATTGTTCCGTCAACTGCCCAATGTGTATGAAATAAGAATATCGCCAAAACTCGCCACTAGACGGCGCTGTTCATGTTTCATACAAATCTTAATTTACGTTAACGCGATCACGTTAGTAAGCGTAAGTGTAACATAACAATTGAAACTTGTGAGTTGTGAGGAGTATTTAATCTAAAACTGTTGTGACCACTTTGAGCAATCTACGTTGTAAACGAGTTGTGAAAGAGCCATTTATAGCAAATATGTTGCGCAAATCGGCTGTTGATAAAAATCTTGTAAGACGCAAAAACGGGGGTGGTGCATTTGCGTCATATAAGATAATTTTCGCCTCAAAGTTTTACCTCTTTTTGTTTAAGCTGGCGTTTGTCAGGGAGTCAGACTCTAAGAAAATGTGAATACTTTAAGTTGACATGAGTAATTTGTACTTATTCTGCATGAATTCTGATTAAAACTCTATCGGTATTAAGTTTAATTTAATTATTCTGGCACTAGTTGCTTAACATCAGGCGACATGGCGTTCAAGTGTAAACCTATTATAATAGTTATAAAAAAAACAAGTGGTCATTATATATTCCTGTAATTTCACGAAGGAGTATATATCTGTCTGCTCCACAGAAAACCCCGAGCAATTCCGTAAGTGTCACGGTAACAAATTACATAATAATTTTGAAAAATACTAAGTCCCTATTTGCTTGCATAAAATATAAACTCTACAACTAGTCAAAAAGGCACCAGCTTCTTCTGAAGCTTGCCTCATTTGAAGTGAGAAATTTGATTGATACAACAAAAAAAGGCTCCTCCCCTCTATTATAATTTGTCCTATCCCAACATTGAAAGACTCAAAGAAAAACTATCCAAACAAAATCTGATTGGAAAATGGAGAGGTTGAAATTTTTGAGATATTGTTATTGGTTCTATAAAAGTTATACATTTTAAAAGACTAGATTACCTTCTAAAGTGTTGGATTTTCTCGCGACACCCAGTTGAGTGCGAGTACCTATAATGGTAAAATGTACTATTCGTTTTATTTCTTCGTCTACGTTAACCAAGCGCGCTAATCGATATAACCAATCGCTCAAAAATATCATTGAAAAAATTCTAAAAGTACTAAATTTTATCTCAATCTTACCTTAAGGACTTACTCTGGCTCACAATTGAATACAGAAAACTTAACCATTCCGCAGGGTATGTAAAGTGAACCCTCGGGGGACAGCTTGTCTGTTTGTAAATATAATTAGTATGATGACCAACGAATTGTAAAAAAATGTGCAACTTTATAAATTTGACTGTTTAATTGATATTATTTGTTACCAATGTAAGACTTACCGCCGTATTACCGAAAGGTTAATTTCGTTTGAAGATAAAAACGTTGATGAATTCTGTATCCTTTGACATCATTCAGAAACAACGGATTATTTTCATTTGTGTAATATTAATATTTGTGTTATATTTACTTAACTTTTGAATACGGCGGTTTTTATTTTTAACTTTTACGATGATGTTTGTAAATAATATGAAATTAACAGCTTTTTTTTCTATTAAGTATGTGAATTTAATTCGAATTTAGTATTTGGAGTATGTTGCTATTTCGATAGCGTCTTAATGATGGCTTTTGAAAAAAAAAACTTAAAAAAAAACAAATCCTATAATGTTCTCAGTATGAATTCAAATTGCAAAAGTTTACAAACTATTTAAAGATTTTTGTGTTGCTCGTAGCTGTATTGATTGGTGTGTCATAATACAATGAAAGTTTGTTCGAAGAATGGAAATAATAATAAATGCATTATCTAGTTGATAATAAATTGATTATTATTATTATAAACATACAAATATATATAATAAGAAAATAGACCACGCAATACGCACAATAACAATTAACTATCTCTTTATTGGTCAGTACGTAAGACATATACAGACGTGCACGACACACGTACCCGACAGTCAGTTGTGAGGGTTGGCAGGTCGTCTAACTGAATATCCAGATAGCCCAGCCGATTACCCAAGTATCCGGATAAAAAAAACTCTACATTCAGAATTCTGTGTCTCTGTATTAATAGGTACGACAAGAGAAGGAATGAGCACTCCTGACTACGCTCGCTCGTTTAAGAAAAGTGAATGAATAGCCAACAAAAGCTATACATGCCGGATACCGCTTATTTTGGCCAGACACGCAACCAAAAAGCCTACCTTTGTCCGGCTTTATCCGGACGCCTGGCATCGCTTGTTGTACCCTTCACAAAATGTTCTTAAGATACTCTTTGAGCTTGTCCGAACCCTGCACGCCATGGGACGTCGCCCTTGCGTACACTAATTTTAATATATTTTGAGTAATTTTTATGCGTCATTTATTGAACTGTGTATAAAATAAGCTTTTTAAAAATAATACCAATCGTACCATTTGGTACATCAAAAGATGCAGTTGTCGGACGTGGTCCGCGAATGTACCTGCATATAAACTAGATTAACGCGTAATAAATGCGCTGTGCATACTTACCTGACAACATATTTATTATTTAGATCCTGAGTTCTAACTTCGATTCTGAGGGATTTTTATTTTTAAATGTTTATTCTCATATGATTTACGCATTCAGTCTACATGTTTTTGCGGGTTCCGTGATATCACCGGCAGAATGAGTTGTGACAGGTAAATAGAGCAGGGGTGATGAAAGGGAAGAAAATTAACAGATTTCATTTGTATACTTCCATACAAGTGAAATCTGTTCATTTTTCACTTGTGGGAACACACACACACGATCGAATCTATTGTGCGCACCATATTCGATGAGTCGTACCGAACTAGATAAAATGGTAATTAATAATAATGTTTACTTCGCGCCGTCCATGTGCTCGAGTATAAAATATGTTACTGCTACATAAATATGTATATCTATGAGTGGAAGTCAGTTGCTATAGACAAGTATCTTGTGATGTTGTAATGGAGCGTTTTCAGAAAAAAAAATGGTTGTCTGTAAAGTCGGTTGGTTTACGTACGATAATTTAACGTGACAACGTCATAACAAAACATTGATAGATGCGGCGCAAGCGTACAATGAGCGTAACGGGACACTTTTACGTGCATGCAGCTGGCGTTCATCGATTTATTAGACGTTGTCACGTCAAAAAAACAATAGAACTTCGGGAATGCGACAGAAGTGAAAAGTTCAATAATTATTAATTACAAAGTAAAACTTAAAGACAGAGCTGTCGGTAACTGTGTCGCGAATATAATTTTATTGGTTTCATCTAAGAAAAACAAGAACAAAATTAAAAATTTTGACTAACCCCCGACTACCTAAGATTTGTTATCTGTACAACATTCTACTAGTCAAGCCCTTTCATTTGATACCCATATTAAGGGAGTTGTGAAAAAAGAAATGTAATTCGCTATTTTGTGGTATCGGCCATCTTGGATTTGACATTTGTCATAGTGCAAAGTATTCTACTAATCAAGCCCTTTCGTTTGATACCCACATTTAGGTAGTAGTGAAAAAACATATAATTCGCCATTTTGTGATGGCGGCCATCTTGGATTTGATTTTTTTTTATAGCGTATAGTACTCTACTAGTTAAGCCCTTTTATTTGATACCCATATTGAGGTAGGTTGTGAAGAAATATTTTATCCGCCATTTTGTGGAGGCGGCCATTTTGAATCGATATTAACCAAACATAGCTAAGAACACCCGCACGGTAATTAACTTTCAAATAAAAAAACCGCATCGAAATCGGCCTATCCGTTTGAGCTCTACGGTGCCACAGACAGACACACACACACAGACAGACAGATAGAAAGACAGACATCGACGTCAAACTTATAACACCCCTTTTTTTGGTCGGGGGTTAAAAAAACAACGCGCCTAAAGCTTTCGCTTCAAAAATTTGTTTCATGAATGTGAAAGATAGCGGTAATGACTTTAATAATATCACATTCTGACTACCAATATTTACTTGTTTCATTTTATGTAAAGTGAGAATCAAAGACATAGCTACACAAAGTTTGTTCAACTTCAACTTTTATTTTTGGCTTCTGTATGCGGCGTGACCGCAACTTCGCCAGTGTCTTGTGGGTGGTTGGTGATACTCTTTCCAGTTTGATCGGTGAAGGCGAAGCGTTATGTTGACATGGGCCGTTGGCCGTTGGTCGGTAGGCTTCTTGTAGTTTTACTGGTTGTTAGTCTAATGAACGACAAACACAAAAATGACGTATCATAACACAGATAGATATACGTAAAGATAAATAATCTAATATATAAAATTCTCGTGTCACAGTTTTCGTTGCCATACTCCTCCGAAACGGCTTGACCGATTTTGATGCAATTTTTTGTGCTTATCCGGTATCTATGAGAATCGGCCAACATCTATTTTTCATCCCCCTAAATGTTAGGGGTAGTCCACCCCAAAATTTTTATTTTTGTTTTTTAGACAACATTTTCAATTTTTTATGATACAACATACAAAAATATATACAATCCTCAATTTACACCCTTCTACGATTAACCCTTATTTTTTAATAGCCATTTTAGTAATTTAATCATATTTCCTCTCTGGTCGAAAACTGATCAATCGTCATTTAATTAGTTATCCCCGCCATGTGTCTACAGGTGTCACTTCTGACCCAGTAAACAGCACGATAATTTGGGGATCTAAAGTAGCCTATAGCTTATATATAGATTGAACACGCTAATCTCGGGAACTACTGGAACGATTTAAAAAAATCATTCACCGTTCTTTCATATGTTCGTAATCCTTGAACGCTGTAGGTTATATATATGTACCACGGGCGAAGCCGGGCCGGGCCGCTAGTAATCAATATAATATTTACAAATGTAGAATATAATACAATAAAGTTTGTTTTCGTGGGCTTAGAAAACTTCTTTTATCTTGTCAAAACAAAAGTCAATCAACCCAATTTTTAAACATTGGTGGACATTTCACACACCGCATATAACACCATACCGCAAATATAGCTGTCAAAGATAGTTCTCAATTTAGTAAAGTGTGACGCTGACGTTTCGTTTTTTGAAATTCCTCTAATTTCGTCAACCAAACCAACCTTTGCACCAGCTATGTCGAAATTCAGAACTATTTTTAATATTTATATCCTGTCGAAAAAATCAAATTGTTTTAGATGTGATCTTGATAGGTGGTGCCAGTTTTTTTTCGCGTCTGAAAACGGCTCATACTTTTTTTTAAACTTCACAACGAAAATATTAACTAACTTTCCAACGACACTACAGAAATTGATAACAATATCTGTGATCGTCTGGTAGTAACCAGACTTTAAAGTGGGTGACAGTAAAATAGTTAAGTGTTGTCACAATTTTCACTGTAAAATAATAATATTAGTAGTTCAAAATAAATATAATTGACGTTCGGTAAATTTAAAACATGTGTAATCTGAATAGTTATCCTAGAAAGAGTTGTCCATAATTTGATGTTAGTGTGGGCTATATGACACTATTAAGGGTCTACAATAAGAGTCTTTAAGGATAAAAAATGTACCAATAAATTTTTATCTTTCTTTTGGATTGTCGTAATGAAAATTCGCCATTATTTGGATTACTATAAAGGTGAAATTTCATTTGCAAATACGTTTCAAAGTATCAAAGAAATCTATTTCAGTAGCTTTAACATTACGTGCATCACGACCACGATCCTTATTACCGAGCGATATGGTTCACAATTACTGTGCGGAAAATATTAATCGGTATTGAAATTATTGAATCGAACAATCGAGGCGACCGGCGGCCCCAGGATTTTGTGCCAAAATAGACTAATGAAGTTTCAATTTTATGTAACGGACTTAAAACTGAAAGTTCACTAGTCTATTTGGTCCTGCAAAGACACTTTTGGTAAACCAAGATTGCCAATGCCAATATTTCGTTTTAGAATAATCGTAACTAAAAGCAATGATATTTCTTTCAGGAACATGGAAGTCTAAGCTCATTGTAAGGTTGTGATCGTTCTGTAGGTTCGGATAAGAGAAGTGCCTGTTCACTTTTAAAAGTTTTCGAAAATGCTTATTATTGAACAATGAGCGAAGCACGAATGCTAGCGTGTCCGTTAATGTCGCATAAACGGTAGTTAATGGATGATAAACTAAACTGATTTCCTATACATTTTCTAGTGTTTACGGATAGGATGATATTCGTACTTCGCCTACAGGGTTACTAAAAAACGGCCATAAGGTGATCATTCTTATGTACCTGTTAAAATTAATCAAAGGAGTTTCACCTATATTGCACTAGATTTAGAAGTCAACACGCAATAGTCTACTCATAGAAACTTCAATGAAGTTTCACTTTTATTGTTAAATACATCATTGTGAAACTGTATTGGTATATTTTAGACAGCACATTTATGATCTCTTTATAGCAGTATTTTAGACGGCTTTTTCTTGATTCTCAGTAGGTCAGTATTGTAAGGTGAATTAAATTTCCTTGTCCTGTTATTATATTCAAAAAATAAAAGGCCCATTTTAAATTTGAGAAATAGGAAACATAATCTATTATTTTTTAGTCACCAAAATAATTCATTTTTTTTAATTCAATTTTCATACTCGAATATAAAATTTGATTATAGCTTCAGGGCTGATTGCAAATGGATATAATTTATTGGTTTGTATACTTCAGTTTCTTTCTAGAGTTTTTCACAAATGTTAAATCCGGGTCTATTTATTTTTTGAGAATTATACTTTGATCCATGTTTATGTGTAACTTAGGTCTATATTCCTGATTTCCTATGTAGTCAAAACGCGTTTGCCAGTATAAGTCGACCATAATACCCCATCCACATTTTCCACGAGGGGAATGCGTGGCCAAGAGTGTGGACGGTACGCTAGCATCGCCTCTTTTTCCCTCGCCTCGCCTCGCTTAGCGTTTTGTGTCGGTTTTTCGGACACAAGTCAAAGGACACGAGAGGGCGAGTGACGAGAGTGTAGCAGTGTGGATGTCAGTGACATGTCGTTAGCACTCCTGCCGCCTCGACTCGCCAAGTCTTGTGCGAGAGCATCCAAGAGGCTGCCTCGCGAGTGTGGATGGGCCATAAGACTTGACGCTTTCTGCGCTATCAAGGTCAAGGTACATAACGGAACACACGCGGCCTTCTGACAGCCAAAATAAAAAGGCTTTGCTGTCTCTTTCCTTTCAAGCGAAAGAAAAGTGAGGGCAACGTCAAATCAAGACTATTTTAGTTAGGCACTAATCATCCTCGTTTTGGCAACTGGGTGTCAAGAAATCAGGCTCTGGACTTTGTTTGTGTTTATGTTAATTCATAGCATTTTCGGCTAGTCTCCTACCTTTTATGCTTTTAGGGCTGCCAATTTGCTGTATTTTAAATTATTTTAACTTAAAATAATTAAGTGAAAAGAATAAATTTTGTCTCATATACAAATTCTTGATGTGTTGTTGTTATATTTGTTTTAGAGTAGCAGTGTTTGAAATGTTGTGCAATTGGATTCAAACAAGTATCAGAATATGAACTCATGTTGGCTATTGTTGAGCTTGCATGCATACTGCTTTGTAGTTCATGTCTGATCTTAAGTAGTTCTATACAAAGAAACTTATTTATGTTTCTTGGCACATTGTGGATGTAAATATGGTTCTCAATGCCAGTTTTAATTTTCTCAGTCATCTCTGTTGCATGGTGCATAGTGCTATCAAGACACTACTTGTTTTGTGAAGAGTTATGTACTGAAAAAAATGTATGTTACTTTTTTTGACAGTTTTGTTAAATTCAGACTTTCAATTTTGTAACTCAACAGATTTTGAGGATTGAGGCAGCCCTAAAACGATAGTAGATAAGTTGCATTTAATATTTTTTGCATGATGAATGATGTTAAAGGCACTAGTGTCGACTTGCCATCAATGTATTATAGTTATGAGTAAGACAATGCATCCATGTAATAAATAAAACAATAATTGAAACAAAAACAGCATTTATCATTAAAGACACCTCAATAAAATATACTATTGTTACATTATAGTTATAGTTACCGACAATGAACTAGCCAAAAAAAACTCCACAACACATGTTACACATATACAGACATTATTAAATTAGGTAGCTATATAGTGTTCAAGTTGTTATGAGAATCTGTATCCAAAGTGGTTAGGTTAAAGATTTTACCTACTTTACATCAATAATTTTAGATTTGAGGTATACACATTTTTTTACTATTATATTAAAACACAGGTATGTATGTATATGTATACAACCAGTCGAAATGTCTTTGTGATAACAAAACAACATTAAGTTGTCTGCAAAATATGATCAATGTAAGCACAGTTTATATTTTACTTTCTGAGCCATTGAACCCTATAACTTGCATCACCAGTTCCCAGGGTCACATCACTATCTCTTCAGCATCTATTGGGACTTGTTTCCTTGGCTCTTCTCCTAAGCAATCTGAGGCTAATCTTTCAATATCGTCCCATGATAATTTATAGAGATTTTTTTGAATAGCTGTTAGAAATTTTTTGGTTGCGGATAGTGCATCTGCATCTGACATGCCTGCCTGTTTGAAGGCTTTCAATGCTACATCATGCAGCCCCTCAGGTTTTTTACTACTATTAAGTTCAGTTTACTTCCATCTTTAATGGTAGGATAAGATTTCACAGTTTTTCATCTACCAAAGTTCTCCCTAGAAATAGTAGCTTTTGTTCATCAACGGGAATATTAAGTTTAGCAGCGACTTGACGCTTTACTTCAGATATGTATGTAGAGGGTTGTACCTGAAATAATAACCAAACACTGAAATGAGTTGAATAATGAAACATTTTAAAAGTAAGAGTTTGTATTCTTCCTGGGGAAAGTACCACATAATTGCCAGTTATTCTATCACTAAGAGATGTGCAAACATTACTGCGTTCTGGTTTGAAGGGCAATGTTTTCAGAGAAGTTATAGGGACAATGGGATGAATCATCATATTATATCCCTAGGCCCTGGGTGACGCGCGTAGTACTTTGCCATTCAGTCATTTTAATTTTGTATGTACATGCACTGCACTGCGCTTTATCTGGTAGTCGTGTAGCTTACTACCCGGAGCTCTTTGCCATCTCGCCACATATTATATGCTACAGCTTGTGTTCGACAGGACAATTTTCTTAGTTACCTCGATGTCACATTCACCTCCTTGCAGTTTTTTCACGATTAACTTCATGATTGCACAGTGTTGGTATTACGGAAAACTAGTCCAAGTAGGTAGGTAATTTTAATAACCGTAGGTACGGTCTTTCTGGTTTTTTTATTAGTATTTATTTGAATTAGTGCCTACGCTCTTAGGCTTCTACATGCCCAATTTAGAATTTACCAAAGTCTATTGTTTCTGTTTCTATTGATTGAAAACTTGTAAGACTGCACAAATACGCATTAGCGCATTACGCACACTTGCATAGGGATGCCCGTTACGATACGATATATCGGAATATCGATACAGCACTATACGATATATCGATATTTGATGCGATATTTTGACCATACGATACGCTTCGATATATCACATTCTTATAAAAATATCGCATTACCATATCGTATCAAACTATGTCGGTGATTAATTTGTAAAATTTTAAAGTACCTATTACATCTTCACTAAACGATAATAGACAGTGCCATTGAATATATTGTTATTAGTAATAAGAGAATGATAACGTCGACAAAATTGTTTATGGAACAAGAACAGCCGGCTTTTATTTAGACTTGGAGGTAGATTTAAATAATCTTTGAACTTTGTAGTACCATCAAATATGATTAATAAATGTTTAGTTTATGTTCTCCTTGGTCATTCCGTTCGTAGCTGGGCACACACTTTCCGAAAGCCGTAATAGGTTAAATCCACAGCGCTTATCAAAATTATTATTTTTTGCGTTGTTTAAGTGCTGATCAATGGCAATTGTGATTTTTTTTGTTGAATAAAACTATTCTAAATACATATAATTATTTGTTTCTTTTAAAAAAATAAAATAATATAGTAAAACTACTACAAAGATAACCCTTTGCACGATATATATACTTATTATATCGCATATTAAATGAAAGGCATGCGATACGGTTACGATACGATATATCGATACAAAGGAAATCGATAATATCGCGTATCGATACAACCAAGTTCGATACAGTTACGATGCGATATATCGATACAATACACTTTTTTTGGGCATCCCCACTTGCACTGCTATGACCATGACACAATGTGTCAGACACATTTACCATTTCCAACTTAGTTAATGACATTGACATTATAGATAATTTGATAACGACAACACAACATATTTCATAATCTGTCAATACTAGTATTGCCAGGTAAAAAGAAGCTTTGAATAAATTTAGCAATATTTTAGGTGTTTTCAGTTTGCAGATATTATTTTGTCAATTTTTTCCTAGGTAGCGCCAATGTTCATTTTGTTTTGTTTGTGAATTAAATTTTCAGAAAATGAAACATTGGTGCCACATTTTACGAAATTCAGAACTATATTTGACGAGCCTATTTGCATCTTGAAAACGCTTTATCCAAATATTGTGTATATCAAATATAAAATAGATAGATAGATTGATATATACACTTAATTGACACAAATGAAGAATGGGACACACAATTTACAATAAATCTTAAAAACTAGTGCGACAAAATGGCGGCCTTAAATATATGAATAAATACATAATATTATTGACATTAACGTCAATATCCTTACCGAATATCGGTATCAAAAACGGCCACGTGATGTTTACAATTATTCGGTATATCCAGGTTCCCTATAATCCTGAGAATCCTTGAAGCTCTTCTAGAGTTCCTCAGAAGTAATATTAATGTTTTTCTGGCATGAATTCCTGGTCACACAGGTATTATCGGCAATGAACATGCAAATGCATGTGCTAAAACGCTGCATTGTCTGGCTCTCTCACATATTCCCAAATTCATGCTCATGATCTGTGCACCATCCTAAAACCAATGATGCACAAATGTTGGACTCAGAAATATCAAATTTCAAAAAAAGAAAAAGGTATATTTTATGGTGAACTTCAACAGAAATCCACAAACCTTGGTTTTTTTAAATGCAAAAAGCTAACAAAATGGAGCATGGAAGCTTAGACAATATTGAAAAATAATGTATAACGTCGGTGTTGATCGTGGTAATGAGAGATCAAAAGCCTCACTACCCGCTACTACTTGGTTGGAGGCCTATTCCGCCAAATATCAAGTGTGCCTGTACCGACTTATTCGTATCCTCAGTTCATAATACTCATATTCTAGTAGAAAAATGTTCACATTCTCATTATGCCGTGCTGATGTAGATGTAGGTACTTAATTTGTGGGAGGCTTGGGTCGAGTTGATTTTTCCAGATATTGGTTTGAGGCAGGATGGTTTGAGGCAGTAGGATCGATCGATCTGCGATCTAACTCGAAACTCTCTTCTCGGTACTTCACATTTCCTTGCCATGTGAATGTGTAGGTTGGGCCTTTAGTTATAAGTTTTAACATCTTTCAATAACTGCAGTCTATAAGATCCGACTGCATTTCGTGTACCTGTTTGACTGCGTTTGGATGCCAGGTCTTAGGAAGCCCTTCGCGGTCATTCTGGTACTGCAGTTGGTCAACTCGGTCACCACGCTCTCTCTTGCTCTTGCGAGCCGTATTGGCTGCAACACCAACCTGAATGACATCATAATTTGCTGAGCTTTTCCACAACCAATGTCCCAGCCATACTTGCACCGATAGATTTTGCGCATTATGATAGTAAGAGACCTGACGGCTTGACTCTTGTGTTGTGGATATTGAGTCGGGCCCATAGTTTGGGATACAACTTGCGTTGATACTTTGGTACCATCACATTTTTCAGCGACACATAGTAGAGCTGATGCAGTAGATAATTTATTCTCCTATGCGTCTCTAACGACGAATATAAGCAAACCTCAGAAGTGGTTTTAGAAGTAAATAGTTCTTTTGGAGCAAATACAGAGATTTTTCGAGGGCTGTGAATTGAGCTTAAGCATCACGCTCGTAAATGAAAGACATCCTCGGGTAAACTCGGGATTATGACAGGCTATCTAGATGAGCATGCTTAGAAGACTTATTTCAACAATGCTTTGAAGATTTATTCCAGACTAGAAGCACCCTCCGGTTTTACCCACGTAGTTAACAAAGTGAGCTATCAAATTCTGAGTTATAAGTTTTCACTTCTATTGGCAGTAGGTATCTATGACTGTCAATGTTTTGTTAAATATTAGTTCAAGTTAAATTTTATAATATTTTGATTGTACCTAGAACTGAAACAATTACAATTTTTCGAGTTATGTCAGAAATCTACATCAGAAGATTGGGAGAGTGGAGCAAACAATATTTAAAGGAACGTTAAAACATTTACTATAATCTTAATGACAAAATCATCAATTGGTCAAACAAAGACACGAAGGCAAAACACAGTATGTCCGGCGTGGCCGGCGTCTGGAGCAAAAAAGTGCCTCCCTTCTTTCTCGACCCACTACTTAAAGCCAGTTTTCGTCGCCCGATGTTGCCACGCTATGCACCTTTTCTTGCTTTTAAACGGGGTTGCTAACACGGCCCTCCTGCACCGTGCCTGCCCCAGGCACGATAAAGCTGTAATGTACAAACACTTAACATTACAATCTATTAAAATAATAACAAAGCTCGGCCTATCATGACATATTCAGTTCATACGAGAACGATAACATGACGTCAATTCAAAGATACCTTTATTCTTAGGCATTCTTGAAACTTCTGTCGTATTTAAGTTGAACAGCCAGAGCGAGGGTTGTTGCCTTTACCCCTACGATTACTCAGTTATTACCAACCAACCAGTGCCTAGTACAGCTCATTTTTCCTTTAGGCTTAGGAAATTTCTGTGTTAAACCAAATAGTAGCTTAAACCTGGTGTTCACACCGAATCACCAAGTTGTGTATTGCCACTCTTTCACTGCAACAGCGTTCATACTAGATTCCTGTTGCAGATCAAATAGTAAACCTGGTGTTCACACCGAATCACCAAGTCGTGTACAGTCACTCATTCATTGCAACAGCGTTCATTTCGGGATCATGTTGTAGTTATAGATATCGGACACTCCATTGTGCATGATGTTTACAGAGATTACATTAGACCATTTTAATGAACGGTGTATACATTAAGCAAATGTAATAGTACTAAAGTGTCAGGTTATAGACAAAAATAATGACGTCTAAATTTTGATCAATTACATAACAAATAACAAAAACATGTACCTAATGGATCAAAATCAGGTATCAATTTTTATAGAGGGTAGGACTATTGGCACTTGTACTCACAGTTGTGGCATCGTTTGATAAAGATACCTTCGTCAGTTTCTGGGTAGCGCGCTTATGGTGAAATCCCCGACCAGCTACTGTCACTGCCTTTGAGCTGCTACTTGATGATGAACGACCACGCCTTTTTTACATGCTTGCGTTTACCATTGCGTCTTCGTTTTGAACCCATTACAGTGCAAATGATAGACAGGTTTTAACTTCAAAGAACTCTAATGACCATAAAACTCCAGATTAGATGGCGAGCTAGGCCTCGTGGTATCCCACTTCTGATGTCAGAAATCTACATCAGAAGATTGGGAGAGTGAAGCAAACAATATTTAAAGGAACGTTAAAACATTTACTATAATCTTAATGACAAAATCATCAATTGGTCAAACAAAGACACGAAGGCAAAACACAGTATGTCCGGCGTGGCCGGCGTCTGGAGCAAAAAAGTGCCTCCCTTCTTTCTCGACCCACTACTTAAAGCCAGTTTTCGTCGCCCGATGTTGCCACGCTATGCACCTTTTTCTTGCTTTTAAACGGGGTTGCTAACAGTTACGAACAGTCCGATAGAAAAGGTGTAAGTTAAGGAAAAAATAAAGGTGTTTTTAGATCATTCTGATCAGTCGCAGCTTATCAGTTTTTAACGGATACATATTATTGAACGGATACCTAGCTATATACTAGTAGTGGTAGGACTCTCAGCAGAGTCCACCTGGGAAAGTACACACCTTTCCCAGTTATTCTAACGCCAAAAAGTAAAGTGCAAACATAATGTTCCGGTTCGATGGACAATATTTTCAGATAAATTATAGGGCTTAGAGATATAATATCTTACATCTCTGGGTGACGAGCGCAGTGCAGTGCTAGGTACTGATTTGGACTCTTCATATTCCAATAGCTGTGTGTGCCTGTGCTGCTATGTGGCAGGCATTTGCTAACATGCTTACCATAAGGCACGTGTCTTGCACGTCTCGTCACTCTAGATTATGTACTACCAATAAAAGAACTTCGGAAAATGTGCAATTGATCTGTATAACCCTACCTTTTTTTTAACTGACTTCCAAAAAGGAGAAGGTTATAAATTCGACAATTATATTATTTTCATAATACTTGCTATGCCTGTTTTCGATCGGACTCCTCGTAGCTCGAATAAGTGCCATCGTTTTTGGTTTACATTCCAAAGACTTCAAACGAAGAGGAACGAAACTTCACTTTACTTTTGTGGTAAGGTGGGTCCCCCGCAAAACGAGTTTTTTTGTCGTTTTCAGATCTCGGTATCTACTCATTAGCCAAAACAAATATCAACTGGTAAAAAATACATAAAATTTCTACAATTTGTCAGAAAATGAGGTCTGATTGCACTTTTATTTTTATTTGATGGCCAACCATCTAGATTAAAAAAAATATAAAAACATACGCCGTTGATGTTATACATATACGTCAGCATTTATCACATTGTTTATTAAACGGTTTATAAATAAATTAATTACCAAGGTGATTACAACGGGAACACTTGTTTTATGGTTATTAATGAAGAATCTTGTAAGACACCCTTGATCTTCGAGTCTGATGACCGGATATAGTATGGATTGTAAAAGTAGCAACTCCGATGTTTTTGACGGTTCCAATCGATTTGTCTTTTGTTACGAAGGTAATACTGTGATAATTAAATTGTATTTATAATATCACTAGCCGCGTAGTTTCACGGTTTCACCCGCGTAGTTTCCGTTTATGTAAATTTTACGCAATGAAAAGTACCTTACGTGCTGCTGTCCTAGACTGTACTCAATCTGTGATCCAAATTTCAACTCGACCCTTGCATAGGTTTCGTGATTGAACACCAAACCTGCAATAGGCATGTCGACTCATTTTTTATTTAATATGCCATCAAAATGCTACTCAATAACTGAAACATTGGTGAAATAATTACTTTGTGATCTTAAAAACTTCCTGTGATATCACGATTTTAAAATCACAATTTTGAACTCTCCTGAAAACGCTTCCTACAAATCACTACAGAAATGTGACATCGCACTGTCGTATTTTCTATGCGTCGCGCGTAAAGTTTGTATGGTAGCTATATAAAAGCTATATAGGTAGCTATTTTAAATATTGCATTTAGGAAACTGGTTTCATAACAAAAGTAACTTGAAATTAATGGGCTATCGAATGGTAAATACATTTTCTAATAATTTCGTACTTTTAGGACTTGTCCATTCAAATTTAAATGATCATATAGTAAGTTAAACTAAAAAATATGAAAATTAAAATTGGTACATATTTTATTCTATTGAACTACTGTCATTATATCAAATAATTTAATATAATTGCAGGACCTGTCGTCACGCCTATTACCTTAAGCTTTCATATACATATATTTATATAAATATTGGTATCAACTTTCAATACAGTAGTCGTGTGCTAGTAGACGCAAATTTGAAAAATGTACAAAATATGGAATAGGTGGCAAATAGGCTTTTTTTAGATTCATTTACTAGGCGGGAAAGCAACTCGAATGGCAACTATAAGGGTGAAATCGCGGGGTGCTACTAGTGAAATATTTTTTTATCGACGCATTAATTTCTTTTTGATGACTTTTTAACCCCCGACCAAAAAAAGGGGTGTTATAAGTTTGACGTCGATGTCTGTCTGTGTGTCTGTCTGTGGCACCGTAGAGCTCAAACGGATGGGCCGATTTCGATGGATTTTTTTTATTTGAAAGTTAATATCCGTGCGGGTCCGTTCTTAACTATGTTTGGATAATATCGATTTAAAATGGTCGCCTCCACAAAATGACGGACAAAATATTTCTTCACAACCTACCTCAATATGGGTATCAAATGAAAGGGCTTGACTAGTAGAATGTTGTACAGATAACAAATCTAAGGTTCAGGGGTTAATCAACATTTTAAATTTTGTTCTTGTTCAAATCAAAAAAAAAATAAGAAGGACATTTTCAACGAAAATTGGTTTGAATGAGATCTAGTAAGTAGTTTTATTTTAATACATCATACATTCACTATTGTTAAAACACCGATTAAAGTAATAACGAACTGTAAGAACTTTTATATTATGTTACGTGCTGCTACGGAAGCTTTCATGGGCGAGTCTGACTCGCACTTGACTACTTTTATTTTATTGACCGAGTATCTTTTTTTAATTATAGAGTAATGTAATATTGGTATGTTATTATTATTGTATAGAATTAAATTAAATATATTAGTTGTTATTAGTATGTTACTATACAGAAGTGTTAGCTTCTATTATAGAGTAGTAATAAGTTTAATTTAAAGTCTGACATATCTATTTATTCACATTTTTGAGTTTAAGTCTATATTTTACTTCTTTCAAACAAAAGAAAAATATCTGCTGAAGATTGAATGTAAAGATCCAATCCACGATTTTGACTTTAGCATGGCAATACTTGCTCTTGCGCATGATCCGCTGATGACAGTCCAAGTTACTAGTGACATGCTGACATAAGATGATGAAACGATAAATTCAGTTATGTTCTTATGTTTTTGTCCACTAAATTGAATTCTGCTGCCGAAATAAAGTTTTTTTAATTACATACGTGTAATTATAAAACTGTACCAATGCTGTATTTAAATAGGACGAAGACATATTGGTTATACTATGCCAAATATTCACCGTATAACATGAACTGTACCATAAAAAAAAAATATTACATGCAATTTGAACAAATTTTAATTATCATCGTTGCTAAATATTATACCTATTTAAAGTCTATCTGTCTATGATTCATGGACTTAAGGGCAATCAAGAGCAGTTTAGTCCTACACGTTGAGCTGTTTTAAAATTTTATTACTTTTTTGTAATAGTACATCATTTTATTCGGTTTTGGTTGCAATTATTTTGTTGTGTTTAACCCCCGACCAAAAAAAATGGGTATTATAAGTTAGACGTCGATGTCTGGCTGTCTATCTGTCTGTCTGTTTGTGTGTCTGTCTATGGCACCGTAGAGCTCAAATGGACGGGGCGATTTCAATCCGGTTTTTTTTATTTGAAGGTTATTACCCGTGCTAAGCTATGTTTGGTTAATATCGATTCAAGATGCCCGCCTCCACAAAATGATGGATAAAATATTTCTTCACAACCGATATGGATACCAAATGAAAGGGCTTGGCTAGTAGAAACCTATTACCTATAACAAATATCAAATCCATGTTGGCCGCTACCACAAAATGCCGAATTAGATTATTTTTTTCATGACTACCTCAATATGGGTATCGAATGAAAGGGCTTAACTAGTAGAATACTTTGCACTATGACAAATTTAAATCCAAGATAGCCGCTACCACATAATGGCGAAATACATTTCATTTTTCACAACTCCCTTAATAAGTATGTTTATCAAAGGAAAGTGCTTGATTAATAGAACGTTACCTTTTCAGATAATCCGAGATCCGAGGTAGTCGGGGGTAAATCAATATGTTTAATTTTGTTTTTGTAGTTTTACTATTTTCTAATTGCGGTTAACTCTCATCTTATATACTTACTAGTTGTGTCAAAAATCTGTGCTCTGTAAATGACAAATATCATTCAAATTTATATTTTTTATGTAAAAGTATAGATAAATAAATGTTTAATAAGAAATTACGTTGCCCTACAATATTATAAGCACATTTTTTATTCAGCTTTTAAAGAATTACTTGTCATTGCAATTTAAACCTTAAAAATCGTTTAACATTTTGTTTGTAATCGGTTTAATACACTCAATGTGATCTCTAATAGAAAATGATTATATGTAGTAACATCAGCTGTAATCAGTTTCTATGGTTAATCGATATCGATTGACGAGCCGCACACTACTACAACACTAGTCACTGGAATTTGGTATCCGGGCCAGAGTCTGGTAGCCTAGGAAACGGGTGTAGCTACAAGACAACAACATTGATAAGTCAATTCTTATCGGGTTATATAAAACTTTTCCAAAAGATAAACTGGATTAGAGTCCCGGCTGGATTTCTGCTCTACAATAATCGTACAGCAAGGTTTGTGATCGGCATTTGTTTCGGGTGTGTAAATTTTGACAGATCGAAGTATGGCTGGCAGGTGAGCTCGATAATTTCCGAACGTTATGTCTAGAAATAGCTTAAAATACCGAGGCGTCGAGGTCGATATGTTCGGTAAATTTTGGGAGATTCGCGTGCAACGCGATCGAAGGGAGAGAGCGGGAATGAGGTCCCCTAACCCGGCGCACGGCGCATCACGTTATCAGAGGGCCGCCGTAGGGACAGTCGCGCTGCCTGGCACGGCACGCACCTCGATACATATTTATTTCACCTGCGAATGTAAATTAAATCGGTTCCGACGTGTAGCTTTATAAGTTCGAAACATGCAATCACCACAGACACTTACTCCATCACACTACACAAAATGATAATTATGATATAAAGTAAGCAAAATCAGCAATATATAAGCACTCCCTTGAATGTTCTAAATATTTTTAATTTAATCAGGTTGAATTAAACTCACCATTAGTGCATTACACAAAATTGATTATAAGCATGATTATACACATTGAACACTGACATACCCATAAAACTTAAAAAAATTATAAATACAATCTATTTTCAAAACAATAGTCATAAAACAATCATTAGAGTAGAAAGAACAATATTGGTTACAGTATCAAAACAAAAGTATATAATTTGAGTACTGTGCAGCGAACCGTTAAGGCACATGACAGGTGGCACCGACCAACCATGACACCACCTGCACCCCTCCGTTGCTATTTCCCTACCGACGCACACAGCCCACTGCAACTCTGAGAACACCTGAAACTAGTTGCTATCTGCAGCCCTAGTAACAGTTGTTTGATCAATACCCGATATCACTACAGGCAGTGAAGTCACAATAATGTGTTGTGTGATTGTATATTGTGTCAAAGTTTAATTTGTGCTTGTGAAAATGTCTGAGATGGGGTTTGAGAACGTGTTTTATTTAGAAAGTGAGTTGTATGTTGAGATGGAGGTGGGAGGGAGTGAAGGTGTTGCCTGGATACACTCCCAGCCGCCCGTCTCCCGGCAGATCAATAGAGAGTGCTGGATGGTGTTATGCAACCATTAACAACAGGGAACTTGTTTATTTGTTTGTACACAATTAATATTTTCATGAAACTCAGTTATAATCTACAATATCTCAGATATTAGTGTTAAAATACAGGGTGCATTTAAATTTCCTTGCACAGTTTGAGTAATTTTTATCAAGTACCTAAATCTAAGTCGAACTTTAAACACCTATTTAAATGTTAATTTATTTTGAAGTCATTCAGTGATGACCTCTTTGACTTCAAACTACGATTATTAAAACAACAATATACCTATGGTTACATCATGACTCTTCATTATAAAAAGAACAATGTTTCCTTCCATTGTTACTTTTTATAAGTATGGGTTTATTTTAAGCTAATAAAAAAAAAAAAACAAATTATAATTTTCAGACTGGCAATAACTACTAAAACAGTTTTCACTACATACATTATTTTTTGTATTTGAAATTTAACTTTATTTTTAAAATTAATTCTGTAATTAATTTTAAATTTGACTTTCAACGAAACTATTATTTTTATCAAAACATGTGTTTTTTATGTTTAATTTAGAGTGGTTTGTTAATTGTACTTGATGGTAAGAGATATGCCTGCTCAGAACAGCACAATACTATACAGCTGTTTGAAAATGAATTGTGCAAACATTACTGTGTTCCGGTTTGAAGGGCAATGTTTCCAGAGAAATTACAGGGCTTAGAGATATAACATCTTAGATCTCTGGGTGACGAGGGCAGTGCAGTGTTAGGTAATGATTTGGACTCTTGATGTTCCAATAACTGCATGTCACTGTGCTGTTATGTGGCAGGCATGTTGCTCGCCATCAGGCACATGTCCTGCTCGTCTCATCACTTTTAATTTAAAAATAAAAAAACAATTTAAATCAGTCTTACCACTGGAGAAAAAAAAATACTTTGCCATGTAATTTTTTTGGAAACATTTCTTTACATTTAGTCTTGAACAAACAATGGAGTAAATAAATAAGTCCATATAAATATGCTACTAGTAGCATTACATATTGAAACAGACTAAGGATTGAAATAAATGTAACATTTTTCCACTAATCCATTTTGTGTTTATTAAACTCTGTGATAATAGCTAAAGGCATTTTATGTTCTCACTGCTGGGACTCAGAGGATCTCTCTCCTTGTGAGAGACTCAGGGGGCTTCTCTCACAAGAAGAGAGTTACAGTACAGTTTCCTCCTGATGTCTTTCACTGTTATTTTTATTTTATTTTATTCTAAATGGAAAACAAACAGCATTACACAATCAAAAAAAATATTTATGTCGGAGATGATTTAACTTGTAGTTGTACTTAGAATTTTTTAAGAGGTGCAGTGTTGATTCAAACTTACAATCTCATGATTGTGTAATCTGATGGCCATGGCTTTTAATTGAAACTTTACCAATATAAGGTTTCACAATTATATGCAGGTAACTGAATACTGTGGGGTGCATTCCCCCTTTCTCCATTATTATAATTGCTATTGATCAGAACATGTCAAGGGGCAGGTGAGCAGTAATCACCTTGAATATTGCAAATTGGACTAGTCATTTGTTTTAACCAATTGCTAGAATAGGAGGAGGCTGTTATTCAGCTTTTTGTATTGGACATTGACTTGTTTATTAGCTAACCTATCCTATCGTATTTTGTACTTTACGTCACATTACATTTGTCAGGCAGGAATAATCATGAGCCGTGGTATTTTCTGTACACAATGTACTATGTAATGCTGTGTACATGAAATTTTCTCCCGGCCCAGAGCCTCACGCCGCGTTATGATCTTTTATTGCTACTTGGAAGTTGAACCCCCTTACGGCACTTGGCGGCGCATCCAACGTATGCAACATGAAATAATTTATCGCATCGTCCTAAGTCGCAAAGTCTAGGGTTTGAGTTAATAAGGTTTAGGTTTACTAGTATAATATTATTTCGATTTCGTAACAACTTCTTAGTCTGTATGAACATAAAAGCAGGGGTATTAAAAATATTATCAACAATTTTTTTTTTTTTTTTTTTTTTTTCATCAATTCATTTATTTCATCAACAAACATTGGTAAAATCAAAGAATACATATAAATCGTTCGTACATAAGTATATATAAACTTAGTTAGACGAACTTGGCACCCAAACTAGGATTATCCTGTGCGATGGGATACCAAGGCCTTCCTCCGACTATATAAACTTAGACAACCACATTTTAAATTTTATTGAATTAGAAAAATAAATAGAATTTTGTAAATTAACAATATAATGATTATTATCAATGTTGACATGCAAGTCAAATTCGAAATAGCAAAAGTTTTAATATTTACAATACCACTATAATACTATGTAAACTGTAGAGTTGTAACTAAACGCTCGGAATAATGTAATACTTATAAAAAAAAAAAAAAATCGTGTACATGCAAATAGTGCCAGAATAATTCATTGTATGTATGCCGTTTTAATTACCCTTATCTATATATTATACCTATTATAATATTATGGATAGAGGTGGTTGGGAAGAGGTTTTAAAGAGAGGTTAGGAACAGTGGGATGGGGAGAGGAGAGGAATGAAGATGCGATTAATATTTCAACTTAGCCCAAGAGTTTACTAAATCGTAAATTATTCTTTTAGTAAGATACTTTAATGACAGATTCAGTTTCTTCATAAGTTTGGGAGAGCAGCCATTTAATTATTGTTTGCTTGCATAAATGCCTATTCATGGAGTGTATGTTTCAAATAGTATTAATTCTATTATAGAGATATGCTCTTAGAAAGTACGATTGTTTTCCCGCTAGTGATGTGTAGATTCTAGGTGATTCACATATTTTAGCTTTACACGGTCTAAACCTTGGAAGTTCAGGGTTAAATTTCATTATTTTATGTTGTGCAAGTAGAGCATGCGTTATAAAGAGTTGACGGACGGTCAATACCTGTGCATCCCGATACAGACACTCAGTAGAGTAGCGAAACGGCTTCCGCATCATAACCTTTAGGACCGAACGTTGTGCTCTCTCAAGTTTTAGAAGCGCTACCCCATACTGACACACACAATCGAATAACTAGTTCCAATGTCTACAAAGGTAAGACAAATTAAAACAATTAAAAAGTCCGTCAGTAAGATTACTAAAAAATATATCTACACGTATTTTTTCTTTTGTTTAAAACAAAAAGGACGAAGATACAGTGCCTACATACTTAGAAGTTTCGAGTGACGTCACTTCATTATACGATTTTTACGAAGACGTGACGTCACAACTCCCACTCCGGAAGTTTGACGATCACGATTAATCGCCGAAGATTTATTTGGCGATTAATACCTAATACAAAAATACGTGTTTTTTTTTTAACTTTTATATGTTTTCACTTGACCGCCATCTCGCCTGATGTTAAGCGACGATGCGGTCTACGATGGCGCGTGTTTACATAGAAGAAACCGTTTCACTCTCGATTTGAAGACACAAAGATTGTAACTAACGGGGAAAACCCTCTCAGTGTCAGTTGTAGGGGTCATGACCCCCTGGGATACGAATTATAATGCATGCATCGCACAGTTTTGTGGCTTGACCACGACTATGTGGCCCATGGAGCCAAAGCTAGTTCCGCCCGCCTACCGCCTAACGAAATAGGCTATGGCTATTGTTGTCTCTATCAGTTCAAGTGAAATAAAAAGAGACAGAGAAATATCAAAGCTAAGACAGTTTTACTTAGGCGGTAGACCCTCCGGCGTTGCGGACTAATTAGAATGTAATATTTTTGTCCCAGTCATCATCTTGATGATTGAGATCAGTTCTCGTAGTGAAAGTAATGTTGTGTTGTGATGTGGCGTTGCAGACTTTGAGTGCGCGGGAGACGAGGTGCTGGTGGAGTGCTCGCCGCCCGCCTCGCCCGACATGGCGGCGCGCCTCGCGCAGACCGCGCAGGTTAGTCTACGCTCATAAACTAGCTGACTCTGCGCTCGTTACTACGCCACCTGTCAGAAACTGGTCGTACCAACTCTGATTTAGAACAAATTTGATTAGCTAAGGTTTATAAAGACTCAACCTTAAAAGATAGTCACAGATAGTCACTGACTTCAGGGCACGCAACGAGAGCTCTCAATAAGGAATATTTTTTCCCATTTTTGTTACATTCTTCATTTATACTCCGCTACTATCGTTAGTAGCGTAATGTTATATAGCCTTCCTCGATAAATGGACTATCCAACAGAAAAATAATCTTTCAATTCGGTCCAGTAGTTCCCGAGATCCTAGCGTTCAAACAAACAAACTTTTCAGCTTTATAATATTAGAGGTAGGATAGAAGTATAGACAATACAATTTGAGAATACCCTGTGATATAAAGTTTTTAGCCCTTTAATTTCTATGGAAACATTGCAAACCGGAACACAATAATGGTTGCTCACTACTGCTTGGCGGCAGAAGAACGGGCAAAGGTGTGGTACTACCCCAGGCGGACTCTGCACTCTGCAAAGAGACCTCTACCACTACACATAACCATAGGCCAGCCTACGGTCTAGCTCCGAGCTTTAGGCTGCAGACACTGAACCCTGCAGAAATGATTACAGCAGGCCAATATCCATGCATGAAGACTGTGAATGCGTTGCTTGATTGAGTTTTTCCGACTGATACAGTCTTGGTGGAATCTGCTTCGTTTTAAACGCGCTCTTCTACAATCCGCGATGTCGCTTAACCACAAGATATATGGAGGTAAAGCGTAAGTTAAGAAAATATCGTTTCTAAGCAAACGAAGGATGGATGTAAACGTTAAATAAAATAAAAAACGACGGAGTAAGGGTAAAATGTGGCGTAAATTAAATATGTAGCATCTATAAAATCCGAATCTCGGAAATGGCTCCCAACGATTTTCATGAAGTTATTTAGTATGGATGAAGTTTGTGGGGAGGAAAATGTTTCAATTTTAGAAAATGTCGTTTTAACCGTTTTTAAACCGAGCGGGGCTCGGTCATGTAAGAGTACTAAATATTAGTATGGAATCATATATTAGTAGGTACTGGGCTGGACATGTTTGCCGCATGTCGGATGATCATTGGGCCAAAACGACCACGTAGTGGAAGCCAGATCGCAAACGACGACGCGGCAGACCAAAGAAACCTTGGCAAGACGACGTCGACGAATATCAGAAAGACTGGACTTTATTAGCCGAAGATAGGGAAAGGAGGGTAGGGAGGCCTTTGCCCAACATTGGGACAAGACAGGCACATAATAATATTAGTAGGTACTGTATCTCGGTACGTAATGTGTTCTCCCGATGAAAGCGTGCGTGTACTCAGCAGAACGGCGGCGGCGGCGCGTCGCCGAACCCGGTGCGGGAGCTCATCGTCATCCCCGAGATCCCCAACTCGCTGCACCTGCAGCACGCCATCCAGCAGGTGAGCCCACCACCTGGCTGCCTGCTCACTGCTCACCTGCCCTAGGGTGCCGTATGTCACAGTCCGAACAACCCTCACCCCCTTTTGTAGTTTGGCGTGAACGTTTTTGAAGTGAACACTTCTTTTGTTGCACCACATGTAGATTTTCCGTGGGCTGTGATTTTTTTTTAAATAGAGAGTAACTAGTAGGACACGTGCCTGATGGTAAGTAACTTGCAGGCGCGGTCCCAACCTCGAATTTTGGAGGGGGTCACCAGTACGCAGCCTCAGGTTTTGGGGGGGGGGTCACAAGTAGAAATACAATAAATCGAGAAAAAAATACTTTACTAGTAGCCCCCCTAAGATTTTACCCGCGTAGTTCCTGTTCTAGTTGTTTTCCCGCGTTAAAAAAGACTATTTTTTAACGCGGGAAAATTATTGTATTGTTAGATATTTTTAATTTTCTTAGATTTTTTGTTTAACTTATACGATTTTGGGGGGGTCATGTCCCTGTGACCCCCCCTCGGACCGCGCATGGTAACATGCCTGCCACATAACAACACAGTGATATGCAGCTATTGAAACATGAAGAGTCAAAATCATTACCTAGCACTGCACTGCGGTCGTCACCCAGAGATATAAGATGTTATAACTCAAAGCACTGTAATTTCTCTGGAAACATTGCCCTTAAAACCGGAACATAGTAATGTTTGCACATTACTGGTTGGCGGTAGAATAACTGGCAAAGGTGTAGTACTTCCCCAGGCGGACTCTGCCACTACTGAACACAATTGAACACAAACGTCACGTTCGTCTTCTCTCTTCTGGTAAACTCGGATGATCCAGAAGGCCATGATCGTAACCACGCCCTGTATCATTCGCGTAGTCTCCAAAGTGAGCTCTCAAATTCTGAGTTATTAGTTTTCACTTCTATCGGCAGTCGCTATGCCTGCTAATTTATTTTTTATTTTTTTGTATGTATGTTACGCGATTGCGCCGCCAATTGTGAATCGATTTTAATAGAATTGTGAATCGATTTTAATAGTACTTTAAAAAAAAAGAAGTTTAGAGGTGGTTCCATACAAATTTTATCGTAATCGGTGTGCCGGTTTTTGAAATAGGGACAAAAAACTAAAAAAGTGCTAAACGAGATGCGAACACGCGCGCGCACTTTCCTTGAAAAAGATCGCCGGACGCGATCGAAACTTGTGTCGGACTGGACTGACTATATTTAGTTTGGCTTATTTGTTTTTTTCTAGGTTGTAGAGTGAAGAGACGAGCAGGTCATGTGGCTGGTGGTAAGCAACATGCCCATAACAACAATAGATATCCGAACATTGATATTTGTAATATTTGTATGATGCAAATGTTTAGATACATATTTATAATCTGGAAACACAGATAACTTTTCATCCTGGGAAAATAATGGGAAAGGTAACTAACTACGTGGGTGAAACCGCCGGGCGCTGCTGGTAATAACATGAAACTTACAAACATTAGCGGTGTCGTTTTTGGTTTTTAAATTGTATTTGTTTGGTTCGTGTGCGCAGGTGTCCAGCACGGTGGTGGAGGTGGGCGGAGACAGCTCGGGCCACTCCAGCCCCGCGGCGGCCGCGCCCGACCCGCACCACGCGTACATCACCGTCGCCAGTACGTACACACACACACACACACACGTATACTAGTGCCTATTCTCTATTGCAGATGGTTATACGCAGTGGTGACCAGCTCATTACCGTTGCCAGTACGTTCATACACTCACACGCACGTATGCCAATGTCTGTTCTCTTCCACATCCAGTAGTCTTTGGAAAGCAACGAAACGCATTTTTTATTGCAGAACGCAGTGGTGACCAGTGTACATCACCGTCGCCAATACGTAGACACCGCCACTCTCACACGTACTACTGTACTCATTCATTTCATACTCTTTGTACATGTCTCTGTACACGTACATCTATTGTGTATATAGATTTTATTTATTTGTTTAAATTTAATAACTCCACAGACACCGGGGTCCGTAATCTACTCTATAGTACCTATTCTATATTGTATAGTTACCGGCAAACTTCCTGAACACGTCCAGTAGGTACTCTTTGGAAAGCAATGGGAACGCGATTATTGCAGATGGTTAAATTTAATGGCGAAATCAGCGTCGCCAGTACGTATACAGCGACATACTCACACACGTATATTGGCGTCTGTTTTCTGGAGTATAGTTACCGGCAAAGTTCCTAAACACATCCATTAGATATACCTTGAAGAGAAATACGAACGCGTTTGTTATTGCGGATGGTTACAACCGATGATGACAAGCGACTTGTTGCTTGTGTTGTTAGTAATACTAGGTCGTCTAATATTCGATAATGTGGCATAAATTAAGCAAATGCTTAGAAAATTAAAATAACTCCATTGTCTTCATACATTTGTAGGGTAAACGCGACGATATATTAGGATTCGAGCTTCGAAATATAGGCAAGATTCGGGGCTGACGGAGTTGCGCAGATCTATGTTGAAGATGTTTGCCGGTTACTGTAGCAGGCGCGTCGGTTGGTTCAAGAGCCACAACAATTCAAAACAACAAACAACAAAACAAGTTATTACATTACATTCAGGGACTCTATGAAGAACGCTATACATAGTAGTGGTATTCTGTTGTGACTGGGACATGAATTATACTTGTTTATTTGTTAAACCATGTAGCCTATTATAGTTTTAAATAGTATTTGTTATACAATGACTGGTGCCGACATAACACACCTTTAAGAATTAAAAATCACAAAACAAAATTACCCTCCCAATTTTTGATATCGTTACGAATTTAATAAATTGTAGACAATTTGTTTTATTGCTATTTATTGTACTTGAAATTCAGCACCGATTTATTTTTATTTTTTGTGCACAATTCGTTGCATCGTAGATTAATGAGAGCGTTTGAAAAAAGTAGTAGGCTTGGTCTTAAGAAGTCTTAGGAAGAAGAAGGCGGCGTATGGCGCCACAAAGAACACTTTCAAACTAATAAAAAAATGCACGTAAACAAATTTTGTTTATGCGATACGAATCGATGTACTTTTTTTGGAAGCTCTCATATCGCATGTACATAGATAGCACTTATTATTTTTTTGCACATTTTATTTACGTGTTGTTTTGTTGGTGTGACGTGAGCAGTCGACGATCCGTGGCCCGACGAGGAGCGAGTGAAGGCCGAGCCGAGCAGCGATCACGAAAGCAAGTCACATTCTGTTCTATAGGGCTTTGCTTCGGTGGGACGCTAACAGGGCTGTTTATCTAACTTATATGTTACCTGCTGTGCTACATGTTATCTTCTACACTATATATTACCTAGGGGTCATCCACAAATAAGAGCAGTTGTTATAATCTAAAGATATAAATAAAAATTTCACTGACAAACACTGCACTTCACATACTCAGCAACAGAGCGGTTTACAACGGGAACAGGATGCCAGAGGATGTTATTTCGGCAATTTATTGTAATTAAAAAAAAACGAAGTAGATGGTCTGTTTTTAAAAACCTAATATATTTCAACTACTTTCTCCCTTGTCTTCGTAACCCAAAAGACTGAATTCAAATTTGTAATATTTCCTTTTGCTTGGGCTTCACTTTAAAGGTTTGGGCTACTTAGGCTAAGAACTCATGGAGCGTTTTCCAACCGCGCCCGCGCGCGGGTGCGGGCCCTCAGTTTCTGTAGAATACAGATTTATATGTAAGAATTGAAATCAAAACTCACGAGGCGTTTACGGCTGCCACGCGCCTCACCCACGCTCGCCGCTCGCCACGTTCGCAGGCGAAAATCTCACCCGCAGCGGCTGCGAAACCGCGAAAATCAGCTGTTTCGTGAGTTTTGAAATAAAACCGTCGCTCGTCGCGGTTGGAAACCGCTCCATGAGTTTTTAGCCTGAGGGGTTGCACTAACAACGGCTGCTTTTGTTTTGCATGTGTTTACTTTGTATTTTTGACTAAACTAAACCATTGTATCAAGGTATCCTGGGTGATGATTGGATCAAAAATACATACATCATTCTAATTAGCCCATTCTAAATAGTCCAGTCATTACGTCGGAAAAATCGGATTACAAATGACTGTGAACCGAGACGGCTAAATTTTGGAAATGTTGTGTGGGGTCCAAGAAAAGCTTAAGTTCAAATTGTCGACCAAGATTTCCTATTTGCATTTTACGCCATCTTGAAAAAAGCGTTAAAATTAAGTTTTTATGTTAAAGGTTTAGTCATAACTGTTTTTTAGTAAAGAGTGACGAGACGAGCATGATTTGGGCTTGTGTCACGCAGGTATTGGAATATGAAGAGTCCAAATCATTACCTAACACTGCACGTTCAAAATGCAGGTGAAGTGTTGTTTTCAGTTACTTTGAAACACTTCTACATTCATACACTCACCATGTACTTAAAACTTTAATTTAACCGTGAGTTTAAATGGTACATGTCATCGGGTTATACATCTACTATCCCGTAATAATAATAGTGTAGTGAACCACGATTCTAAATGATACCTTATTTTTCAACTCTTCAGTTACTTTGCTTATTTTTTGAAAATATGTTTTTAGATGATTACTGGTACTATTTGCGAGAACGCCTTTATGAGCATGCTTTTTTAATTTTGCACCTTATGCTTTTTTATTTAAGTTTGCCTTTTCTGTATATTCTCACACAGTGCAAGACTGGCGGCGCCAGCTGATGAAACGCGAACCTCACAGCGATCCTGAAAGCAAGTTCTTTCAAACTCTATTCCATCATCTTAGCCTCTAACAATACATCAAAATCCTCACCATTTCTATAGCTTCAAACATTTAGAAAACCTTTGATGCTCGATAGTAAATCGCCCTCCGATCATCAGATCATCCGCACCTGTCAAACAGATACCATATTAAAATACACCCT
Organism: Ectropis grisescens; assembly: GCA_017562165.1. Lineage (NCBI taxonomy): Eukaryota > Metazoa > Arthropoda > Insecta > Lepidoptera > Geometridae > Ectropis > Ectropis grisescens. The sequence continues at coordinate 25,214,443 of CM029788.1, forward strand.
AGTTTCATCACCGAATTCAACTTTATTGCCTTGATGATAAGTATTTAGTTTTTTTTGATGTTTGATAATTGGAGCGCCCCTAAGGATTATCTACCTGAACGGTCATTATCAATGGTGCATTATCAAGGGGATGGTACAATACCTTATTGTGACATGCGATAGTGCGATACAATAGTTCACCTGCTTGGTTACCTCTGGCATGCCGCGTGTCCGGCGCGCGCCCTATGTACCTGTCATTACGAAATTGTGCCTTATGTACGTATTTTGGGGGTGCGCGAATTAATATGGGGATATCTCGAGACTACGCGATTTTATATTGTCGTCTTATAAGTTTTCTTATTTGTCCGATTGTACGAAAGAACAGGATGTTCGAGTTTCTTAGATTTTGGTTTGCATTTTTTAACTAATATAAATCATAAATAGTTTATTGATCATAAACTTACATTCCTATCTAGTTACACCTCATAACTAAAAAATTTTTTTTGACTATGATATATTTTTTGAATATGATATTAAATGAAAAACCATCCATCTCGCCTGATGTTAAGAGATGATGCGGTCTACGTAGACGACAAGTTTCTAACCATCAGAAAACCCCCACTTAGACCGACTATATTTTTTTATTTAAAACCAATTTTGAAAATAGGTTATATATTGGGCGACATTAGTTAAAGAGAACGAAAAAGTAGCATTATTTTTTCTTTCTTGATTTGTTCGACACATGTAATTGTTATCCGAGTGGGTTTTCCCGATAGATACATAGTGTTTGGGATCCTTCAAATCGTGACCGAATCGATTTCTTCTCGGCGAGATCGTTTAGACACCATCTTTGTTTTAAAAATGTAGTGAAGTTTGGTTTCGAAAAAGTAGGTACTTATCGGCTTACAAATTCGTCAGTATACAACTAATTAAAGAAAATAAATATTTCCTACGACATTGAATTTTTCGGAATAAAAACTTAAAATCCTACTTATATGCTATTCCAGACTATAAACTGAGTTCCAAATTTAACCTTGATAGATCCGGTTCTTTTTATGTAATCACGATATACATACAAACTGTCATATTCATGATATGAGTAGGGAGTGAGATAGGCTGGATAGGTAATATACGCGTAGTAGGAAGAAGGAACCGCTTCGGGCCCTTAAAAATGAATAAAAACTATTGCATAACATAAGCAACCCTCTGTTCCCGCTGCTGGGACTCGGGGCCTTCTCTCACAAGGAGACAGTCAATGCCATAACCCACCACGCTGGCCAAGTGCGGATTGGTAGATGAAACACGTCTGGAAAATATCTTTCTTGGAACACGCCGACACTCACAATGTTTTCATTCATCGTTAAAGCTAATGCTGATGAGTGAATTGTACACCTACACTTGGTAAAATACCAGGAAACGTCAAAGCTTTAACAGTGAAGGGAAATCTTCAGGAAATCGACATTTCTTTCGAGGAAAGACTTTCGAGGTCATGGGATACGCGTCCTTCGCCAACTCTAAAAACAATTTCAAGACTAAGGTTGCCTAGAAGCAATCGCTTTCAGCGATAAGGCCGTCGGTTGTAACACTCGTTTTATTGTTTTATAACGGTTTTAATTTTGGTGTTTTAAAAAAAGAGTATCCGTCTATAAGATAAAACATAGATGTTAGATCTTAGTCTGCCATCCTGAGTAATAACTGCGATTATTTGTTTATTTACTTCACCCTTCTGTATCATAGCATCTAATTATTTTAAAAGCTTCGCATAGACTAATCGTCTTATTTTCACAATTAATTGGCAAAAAATTCCCCTATCAATTTGAACCAGTACAAACTTATGACCAGTACAAGGGTAGTCGACATAATATCGGGGATCAAATCTCAGGTGAGCCGACGCGACGGCTATGTACTACTGAAATTAAATCTATGTACAAGCGGTAATACGGGGCTGCCAGTATTTTCGAAGTATTTTACACTCGCAAAATGTGCACGGTATCTTTAAAATATTGTTTAATTTTAGATTTTTTGATCTTTCCAAAGTAAGCCAAATTGTGAAACGTACATTTATCCTATTAATATTATACATGTAAAAGTTAGGATGATTGTTACTCAATCACGTCGGAACTTCTGAATGGATCAGGATTTAGTTATAGTCTCGAGGAACACACAGGCTATTTTTCAACACGGGAAAGAGAACTACGCGGGTAAAACAGTAGGGTGATGTTATTCATTCAGTTTTATTCTTTTTCTATCCATAGTAAGCAAAATTTAGAAACATTAATACATATATTACATAGTTGGTATAGAAATGGAAAATAGGAACAGAGAGAACATCTATCCGTTTTTACAAATTGACTGTTTGACAGTACACTTTGTAGTAAACCGTCTCTATGTACCTAAGTAGTCAATGTCAATTACAACTACCTTGCCACAAATTGCTTCAGAATATCGTAGAATCATTATCGTCTTTTTTTATCAAACAGAGAGTGAGACGATGACCAAGACATGCGCCTGATAGGTAACACGCCTGCTCATAAAAGCCCAGTGCTACTCTGCTACTTGTTCATGAATCGAAGAGTTAAAATCACTACTATCTACGCTGCACTCTTCACCCAGAGATATAAGATGGCGTTTCTCTACTGATTACACTTTGATGATCAATACGTATAAGCTACAATAGCTGCGTGACATTTTTATGGATTAGAGTGTTGTTTATCATTAGCCACACCTCTTCCATATCTTGTAACTATAATTATAAAATATTGTCACAGGGACTGCCGATAGAAGTGAAAACTTATGACTTAGTCTAACGCGCACATCACTTTCCGCTGCTCTGGGGCCCAACTGACGCTACGACGCTACATTAACTTGCCAGCGAACCCATGATATTTCCCCTACCAAAGAAGTTTTCTCTTCAAATGTATTCCCTCAAAATAGGCAGTTCTTTCAAATGGCAACACCGAAGTACATAGAGAAAAGAGAAGTTAGACAAGGACATCATCACAAGTGGTATGAGAGCAGGGGTGTAGGGCCGCGGGGGTTGAACGAGTCGGGAGGGGGGCGGGGAAGCTGGGTCCGGACTCCCGGAGTTGCCCGGGAGACGTCCGTCGCGATGGAAGTGCCTCGGTACCGCTCCTACTACCCCTGTGAGTTGCCTAGACACCTTTGCAATTAGAAACGCGAAGACAACAGACTCGTATTTATATTTGTAGACTTATCGGGCGTGGGCAGTTCGACTTGTGACTTTGTAATGCACTAGTAGCGCCCTCTAGTCATACTCAGGTTACTCGGGAACCTTTTTGTTGTACCTACTTTGGATTGTAGTAGGTATATAAGACTTTTAAAGTTAAAGATTCTCAAATTCGTAAAAAAAAGTTTACACTTTTGCAATTAGAAACCTGTAGATAACAGACTCGTATTACTTATATTTGTAGACTTATCGGACATTTTTACTTTATAATGCATTAGTAGCGCCCCCTAATCTTAGTAAAGTTGCTTGGAATCTTTTTTGTTGTACCTACTTTGGATTGAAGTAGGTATTATGTTATTTTAAATTTAAAGGTAGTCAAATTCGTAAAACAATTTGACACCTTTTTATATTAGAACCCTGAAGACAACATACTCTTTTTATTTATGTTTGTAGTATTATCAGACGTGGACATTAGTTAACTTGTGACTTTATAATGCACTAGTAGCGCCCCCCAGACATACTCAGGTTCTTGGGAACCATTTTGTTGTACCTACTTTGGGATTGAAGTGGGTGTTTAGGACTCTTTAAACTTAAGGTTATCAAGATAGTTTCGTAAACTTTTTTGTTGAGGGCGAGTCTTGCTTTGATGGGCTGTGCTTTTAGGCCTTGCGTTAGTTTACATTATTTATGTAGTTATAAAATTAGTTACATAATAAGTATACCTATAGCCTGGTTTGCATGATATCTGTCGTTCGATTCTAAAATAGCAAACTCGACAGTGACCTAGTCGGTGAGCTGGTTTGTACTGTAATACGACTCCAGAAGTAGTTGTGACGCTTCGCATTCAGGACAAACAAGATTGTGATTCCCATTGCTGGGACTCTGGGCCTTCTCTCGCAAGGAGAATGCAAAGCCATAACCTACCTACTGGGGGGCTTAATGCGGGTTGGCAGAAGACCTGGAAAAAAATACATACCTACGAGTAGATGGGTAGATACGTAAGTATTATTATCCACACAAGACATGCATGCTTAAATTTTTGAGGTGGTGTACTTGTATAAAAGTCTGTATATCTTAATACACATTATTGTGTTTTCATTTCTGTCGGCACTAGAATAGGTCGAAAAGTAGGTATATTTCACTTTCCTGCCCACAAACAGTTAATTATTTTAAGTTAAGTTTTTTTTTCAATGTGACTAATATCTATGATATTTCATAGACGATATTTACACGAGGTGTCATGTCACTTGACAGTTAATTCATTCATAATTTATCTAGCAGAACAACGCTTTCGAGGTCAGCTAATAACACAACATTCTGATACTAACATTACCTACAGTCTGATACTGATAGGTACTAACATCATAATCAGTTAATCTCTATATCACATATTTTGTATAAAAACGATTGTTTGTTACGAGTTATTCACGTGTGATATGATTAATCCAGTTAACTTAGGCTAATAACTCACAGGGCGATTTTCAGCCGCGCCCGCAGCGGTTGCGGGCCCGCAGCTTATGTAAAATGCAGATATACTATATGTGTCGAAATTGAAAGCACAACTCACGACGCGTTTTACGTCCGCGGCACACGCGCCTTCCGTGCGGGACTCGCGCGGTCGCCGCCCGCCTGTCGCCTGCCACGTTTGCGAGCGATAAATAATCTCACCTGCGGTGGCTGCGAAACCGCGAAAATCAACGATCTCGTGAGTTTTGAAATAAAAGCCGCGCGGCGCGGCGGGCGCGGGTGAAAATATGTAGTTCCATGAGTTAAGTTAGTTGAGTTAAGCCTTAAGTTTCATCCGCGTCCGGCGGCTTTTTTTCAATGAGAGTGCGCGCGGGTGACCGCTGCTTATTTATTGCTGAATTAATTGAAAATTATATTCGTACTAGCGCCCGTCCCGGCTTTGCTCAGAAATTGTAATATAAAGGCTATTATTCGAAATAAAACTCATATCTTTCAAGTTGGATCAAACTGCACACGGTGTGCAAATTTAATTAAAATAGTTTAAGAGGAAGACTGTTAACTGTTTAAAATAACGTTTATACGAGCTACGAGTCTCAAAAAAAATCTATTAACATGGTGAAGGCTATCCGACGTAAATCGAGTAGTTACGACGAGAGCGACGAAGTGTCTCGCGTTTTTGTCTTAAAACTTAGAAGTATGGGAAGTCGTTTTTATAAAAAAAATGAGAATTCCCTGTAGGTAAGTAACGTAGGTAATGTAATGGGTCCCCAGTACCACATCAGCCCATATATATAGTAAACATAGTAGGTACATTATGAACCAGCGATATTTGTGCATATTACGTAAAAAGTGCAATGTTTGGCGGCAGGCGAGGGCGGGAACGGCGTAAACTACCACGTGCAGTATGTCACCGAACCACAGGAGATATACACGCAGGGTCACCAGATGTGAGTACCAGATCTTTACATTTTATTCATGATTACGGGATTATTAGCCGTCATTTTAGTGGAGCGAGTTAATGATAATTCAGTCGCCATGTTCACGGGTAATCTGATGAAAGTAAGGAAGAAAGTGTTGACAGTAGTTTTAAAAATATCCTGCAATTAATGAACCTTAGTGAACATTAGTTGTAAAAATAAAAAAGAATAAAAACTTTTGCTTTATTTAAATTTCGTTCTGTACCTACAGAGATGTTATTCTGAGAGCTGGTAGCAATTTTTTAGTAGGTAGGTATTTGAGGCAACCTGAAAACTTGCCACATAGGTACTAATACCATTATTTACCAACACGGAAGTGGCTGGTTACTAGCGGCATAGAATAGATAGTATAGAAAAAAATGAATCTCTAATAAAATTTTTTAAGTTTTTTTACGAAATATTTTTGATCCATTAAGCATTTTTTATGTTTTAGATTAATGATTACAAAATAAAAAAATAATAACCTAGGAGAGCTTGGGTTGTTGGAAGGCAGAGGCTAAAGGATTCTTCTCAGAATTAGGGCGCAAGCTCAGAGAGAATACGGGTGACTCCCGCTCCGTCGCGGTCCTGGAGCAAAGGTTGGTCATTGTCATTCAACGTAGGAACGCGGCGAGCGTCATGGGCACTTTTGCGCCGGGAGCAGTTAGGGGCTTAGGTTATTCGGGGGTTACTTTCATTATATTAGTTTATTCTTAATGTTTTATATTTTCATTTTTATAATAAGCCAGTCGGGGTTTTAATATTGTTTTATAATATATGCGAGTAAAAAAGTTTGGCAAAAAATATTACATTAATTTACAGCTATTTAAAATTTTGTTTTTGTATTATTTTTATGACCAAAAATAGGGATTTCCAAAAAGACATCATTTCTTTAGAGCTTTCGACCTGCCAGGTGATCTAAATTTAGGGATTCATTTTGCCCTACTTTTCACCTGCCAGGTCTGCAGCTCCGCGTTGGGGTACAATAAGAGAGGTCAAATACCCAAGAAATGGTATCAGATTTCAAATACCTACCTAAGAATTGGTACCAGCTCTCAAATACCTACCCTAGAATTGGTACTAGTTCTCAAATATCTACCCAAGAATAGGTACCAGCTCTCGGAATATTATGCTGCCCTGGTCCGTGGTTCCCCGTGTATAACTGGGTGTGTTCCCAGGGAGACGCTCCGCTCGTACCCGGTGTACGGCGTGGCCACGGTGGCCAGCGGCGTCAGCGCCGAGCCCGCGCCGCCCGACGGCGGCTGGGCCGGCGCCGCCAGCGCAGACTACACCGCCTACGGGCTCGTGGTACGTTCTTATAGCTACGGGGTACGTTCCTATAACTACGGGGTACGTTCCAGCTCAGCGTAGCGATTCTGAATCCAATCGGATTGATCTCGACACGGAATCAAACCATTCGGTCTTTGTCTTAACCGTCTTTCTGAGTAAAACATATTACTATTAAAAAAACCCTAGGATAAGGGGTGATGTACTTAGTTGATAAAGCAATAACTGCAAGTTAAGGCTTCAATTTGTGTCAAAGCAGTAGTTGCTTCTTCGAATGTCAATTTCAAATTAAATATAGTCGATTTGATGCCTGATTCCCACAAACCGCCTCAATTAGGAGCAAGTGGTGGGTTAAAATGCCAGTGATTACGCTATTCACGGATTTCATCATAATATATGTAATGTGTGTCACCCCAGGTAGCCGGCGACGAGGCGGAGGCGCCGGCGTCGCCCGCCACGCCGGGCGCGGCGCCGCGCATGCCGCCCGCCACCGTGCAGTGGCTGCTCGACCACTACGAGACCGCTGAGGGTGAGCCATTCCTTATAGTGGTACGACCTCTGCAAAGATGCAGAGTTCGTGTTTGCGATCCTTCGGTTTTAGTTTTGTTTTAGTTAGTACATTAGTTTTCGTTCACCCAGATTATACCTAGATGGCACTGCTCGGCATGACTCCAAAAAACTCTAACGTTTGAAAATGTTATACTGTTTTATGAGATCATTCATTAATCAATACTCACCAATTTACTTGATAATTTATTTTAATTATTTATTATTTATCTACAATTTTGGAGTCAATTTTATCCTATTCTACTTTCTAAGAACTCACTGAAACTATAAAAAGTTGATCAATAAGCCAGCATTTTTATCTGTTTTTAAAACTACTGAAACTTATAATAAACTTCCGGTCTCATAATATAGTAAGCTTCCCTGAGCTCACACGCTCCCAGTCGGTAGCAGCAGCTCGGCGTCGTACTATAACTGAAAATGCACTATGGCAAAGCAACACGCACGAGACACTTCCGTAGACACCACTCGGGTTGTTTTCGCGCAGAGTTAGGGTTGCTAGTTCACGAGAAACAGCGCGAAAAATTTTGGCACCGTTTTTTTTCAAAATGGCGGCTGAGGAATAAGAGTTGCAACTCATCGGCTACACATCAAAAACCTAGTAAACAGACTTCGTAAGTTGATTTATGTGTTCAAAATATTACGGTATATCGTAGATACTAAATTAATAAAGCAAGTGTATAAAGCTCTGTGTCAATCAATAATTACATACTGTATCACATCATGGGGAGGTGCTACTAAGACATTAATGCTTTCTGTAGAAAGAGCACAAAGAGCCATTCTGAAGGTCGCAACATTTCGTCCATTTCTCTTCCCTACGAAACTGCTCTATAAAGCCTGCAACATTCTATCAGTAAGACAACTATTTATTTTGAACACGACACTAAAACAGCACAAAAATCTTTCCTACTGCACTGAGATTACTAACAAGAGACGTAAGGATATCGTATGTAGCTCACTGGCACAGACAAAACATGCTTTCACAAGCAGATTTTTCATATTTCTTGGTCCAATACTATACAACCGACTAAATAGATTGCTATCTATTTACGACCAAAATGTTTATAACTGTAAACAAACTGTCTGTGAATATTTGCTAACACTGTCATATGAGGAAACTGAACATTTGATATTAGTTATAAAATAGTAAAGAAATTTCATACCTATCTTTTTAATAAGCAAATAAATAAATAAATAAATTTCTTTATTTGCGAAAATGGGTAATTACAATAAGATCTTAAAGTTTACATTGAGAACTCCATAATCCACCTTACGGCATGCAAATATTAGGTTGTCTACGACAATTTGACAAAAACTTTACAATTTATCACTCTGAGCTTCAAGGACTACCAATTTTACTCTATTATTATCTACATTACATAATTATACAAAACTAATTAAGCATTTTAACAGTCCAATGATAATGGAAGCTAACGAATAAAGTAATTGAGTAATGAAAAACAATTATACCTAGTACTAATGCCCAAAGTAAAAACTCAAAAATCTGTAAGTGTTACTAGGTTCCGTAGAGTTGTCCATTCAAGGACTGCAAATTTCTTCTTATTATTCATTCACATATTCATAAATTGTTTATGTATTGCTAACAGAGTAATGATAATGAAAGCATTAGATTAATACATTTAACTAGTTAAGATACCAATATCCTCGAAATAAATAAAAGCTTACAAATCTGAATCTAATTTATCAGTCAGATACTCATTAACTGTATAATATGCCTTCTCTGTCAGAAGGCATTTTAATTTATTTTTAAACAAATATGTTTCTTTTATTCAAAAATGTTCTGGTAAGTGGTTGTAAATCATAGGAGCCATGCAAAGTGCACTGTTTCCTAATTGTGTTGTGCTATGCACAGGAATTCTAATTTTATGTTTGTGACGCTCACTTTTTAGATTTTCAAATAATGACAAATTGTTACGCACAAACATTACACATTCAAATATATATAACGAAGGCAACGTTAACATTTTTAATTTGCGGAAATGAGGTCTACAAGATTGCCTTTGACGCAGTTTGCTGATAGCCCGGACACATTTCTTTTGTGATCTGAAAACCATATGCCTTCCTGAGCTATTGCCCCAAAATATAATACCATATCGAAGCAGCGACGAGACATTGCCATTATAGGCTGATAATAAAGTAGGTTTACTTGCTCTCTTTGACAACATATGAAGTGCGTATGAATACTGATTCAACCTTGAACATACGTTTTCGACCTGATTTTTCCAGTTTAAGTTACAGTCAAGATGTAAACCTAGGAATTTCGTTGCGTCTATTGTTTCGATTTTATTTCCAGAATAAGTAACGTCAAGTTTATTTAATTTGTTAATTCTATTTCTAAACGTCATTAGTTTTGTTTTGCTGAGATTTATTTTAAATTATTAATTTTTAACCAATTTATGATACTGTCTAGAGCCTTTCTAATTTCATTTTCAACGCATGAAATATTCGTACCAATGAATAGTACCGTACTATCATCCGCAAATAATACAGTCGGGTGCTTCGTTGCCTTTGGCAGATCATTAATGTAAATTAAGAAAAGTAACGGGCCTAACACGCTGCCCTGTGGAACACCATATTTTACTTTTTCGTATTCCGATGTATATGTGATCTCTCGTTTTGAATCTGAACAAATTTTGCAAATTTGTGTGCTCTGTAGTTCAAAAGTAAAGTGTGTGCAAAGTAGTTCATATATTTACCGATTTTATTGTTTAGTTTTATTATCTTCGATAATGTAACTCTTAGTTAAAATAGGCAATTTTTGCGCCTGAAACACAGGTTCTACCTAGTTCAGGCTGATAAAATTAATATACCTGTGTATAGCTGTAAGAAAATATTGTATAGTTAAGATCTATGTTATTGAAATAAATTTTTATTTTATTTATTTATTTTTATTAAAGCGTATACTTAAAATTTAAAGTGCGCTCTGAAAGCCGCATGCTGAGTCCTAAAAATTTTATATTTGAATACGTTGGTGGTTGCTTGGCGCAGGAGTATCGCTGCCGCGGTCGACGTTGTACGCGCACTACCTGCGTCACTGCGCGGCGCACCGGCTAGAACCTGTGAACGCGGCTTCGTTCGGCAAGCTCATCCGCTCCGTGTTCGTGGGGCTGCGCACGCGCCGCCTCGGCACGCGCGGTAACTCCAAGTACCACTACTACGGCATCCGCGCCAAGCCCGACGCCGGCGCCTCCGACCACGACCACGACGATAACGCCGACCACGCGGACAAACAGGTAAACAGCATTACAGTCATCGTCATCCTCATTGCCATTATTTCTATGTTTTGTAATGTTGGTAACACTTTTCCAACTAAAAAGTGTCTGTTTACTAACCAAAGGTCTATTTCTATTTTCTATCTTTGCTTATCTATGTCCTATAGTAAAATGTTTGATTTGCTTACATTCGTTTTAGTTCACCCAGGTTATATCTAGATGGCGCTGTTCGTTCTTAAAACGCGTCAACAGTTGGGTTATCTGAAATAGTGATCTATGATATGTTAAAAGTTTTTTATCAGCTAGTTAACAAACAATCTTCACAAGGGTGTTAGCGTTTAGGACATAAATAATGTTTTAATAAGGCTTCAAATCATTTTATTTCTTGTTGACATGTTAAATGTGGCTGGTTGTTCAGGAGGAGGTTTCGGAGGCGCGCGCGCGGTCGCCGCACGCCGCGTCCCCGCTGGGCTGCGCGGCGGCGGCGCACCGCCAGTACCTGGGCGCGGTGACGGCGCCCGAGCCGCCCGCGCTGCCCGCGGGCCTCTCCGACAGCGAGCCCTCAGCGCGCGCGCTGCTGCTCGCGCGACACAGGTCTGTGGGTACCGCCAGTACCGACACAGGTCTGTGGGCACCGCCAGTACCGACACAGGTCTGTGGGCACCGCCAGTACCGACACAGGTCTGTGGGCACCGCCAGTACCGACACAGGTCTGTGGGCACCGCCAGTACCTGGGCTCTGCTCGCTACACCGGCGACTACTCGCTTTTATAATTTTGGCGGGGAAACGTGTGTGGGCTGTTTACGCTTTAGCATATGAAGTGCCGCCTTACTTGTACTCATTTGAGCCCATTATTCTCAAGACCGTTTCAAGACGATTCTAGCGGTATCGTTTGGTTATTATTGATGTTCTTGAAATGTAAACTAACATGTTTGACATTTTGAGTCGAAGTTTTTTCGAGTTTTCAAGTGGTCAAGTGGTCAAGGAGTTATTGCATAATTAATTATAAGGAAGACAATGATTTTTTTTCAACGATAAAACAAACACGAAATACCAAAAAACGGCATTCTGTTTCGAATTTTAATTTTCAATAGTTCGGACCCATTTTCCCGCTAAATTTTCTTTTTGTTTTTGTTTAAATTACTCGAATTTTCTTTGTAAATTAACTTTAATTTTAATGAGTTATGTCAAAATAAAGACCGTGTCAAGTAGACGCCATCATACACAAATTTATGGGTATACCATTCCAAATAAAAATACGAAAAAAAATCCCGACCGCAAAATAAGATTGTTGGCTTTCGTCACTAACCAACTTTTTGGGTAATAAATTACCCGCCGGTGCCTCAAGCGGGTATGGGAAGGGAGTGAGAGAGTGTGGTTGTTGCAGGGAGTACGGCGCGGCGTTCCTGGAGGCGGTGGCGGCGTTGGACACGGGCGCGGTGGAGGCGGCGCGGCGCGCGTTCTGGCGCGGGGCGGGGGGCGCGGGCCGGCGGCTGGCGGCGCGCCGGGCCGGCGGCCGCTGGCTGCGCCGCGCCGACACCGCGCTCTACCAGCGCGCCGTGGAGCTGCTGCTGCCGCACGTGCTGCGCCCCATCCCGCCCGCGCTCACACAGGTACGTGCGGGGGCCGGGGGGCGCGGGCCGGCGGCTGGCGGCGCGCCGGGCCGGCGGCCGCTGGCTGCGCCGCGCCGACACCGCGCTCTACCAGCGCGCCGTGGAGCTGCTGCTGCCGCACGTGCTGCGCCCCATCCCGCCCGCGCTCACACAGGTACGTGCGGGGCGGGGGCGCGGGCCGGCGGCTGGCGGCGCGCCGGGCCGGCGGCCGCTGGCTGCGCCGCGCCGACACCGCGCTCTACCAGCGCGCCGTCGGGAGCTGCCGCTGCCGCACGTGCTGCGCCCCATCCCGCCCGCGCTCACACAGGTACGTGCGGGGCGGGGCGCGGGCGGGGCGGCGGCGCTGGGCGGCGCTGGCGGCGCGCGACGCGCGCCGGAGCCGGCGGCACGCTGCGCTGCCCGCGCCGACACCGCGCTCTACCAGCGCGCCGTGGAGCGCCGTGCTGCTGCTGCCGCACGTGCTGCGCCCCATCCCGCCCGCGCTCACACAGGTACGTGCGGGGGCGGGGGCGCGGGCCGGCGGCTGGCGGCGCGCCGGGCCGGCGGCCGCTGGCTGCGCCGCGCCGACACCGCGCTCTACCAGCGCGCCGTGGAGCTGCTGCTGCCGCACGTGCTGCGCCCCATCCCGCCCGCGCTCACACAGGTACGTGCGGGGGGCGGGGGCGCGGGCCGGCGGCTGGCGGCGCGCCGGGCCTTCTCGCACATAGTTATTGATACACTAGCAACCCGCCCCGGCTTCGCACTGGTGCAATGCTGATACTGAATATAAGTACCTACTAATAAAATTCCGGTCCAGCGGCAAGATGTTTCGTTGTACGTAGTCACGTAAGTCACAGTTTTTTGTGATGGATACTTTTTTGGCGCGACGGACGCACGCAATGTGTTGGCAAATTGATGGAACTAAACGTGCTTCACACCAAAGATGGCGACAGCGGTTTGTTTGTCAGTGCCATCAGAATTTAACGAAATTCTCCATAATCTGAATATTGTGGACATATGTTGTCGACTCAAAATCAGTAGTTTTTGATGTTTTGTTATTCATATAAGGTTTCGATCAAGTCTACCGTACTCCTTGACGAAATTATTAGTATAGATTGAATGCCTTGTTAGTACGTGTGTGTGTGTGCAGGCCATCCGCAACTTCGCGAAGGGCGTGGAGGGCGCGCTGGCGGCCGGCAGCCGCGGCGCGGGCGGCGCGGGCGCGGCGGCGGGCGCGGCGCTGGCGGCGGCGCTGCGCCGCTACACCTCGCTCAACCACCTGGCGCAGGCCGCGCGCGCCGTGCTCACCAACCAGCACCAGATACACCAGGTCAGCTCCACTCCACTCCACAGTACTTGCCTGGTTACACGACAGGATCTAAAGAGGAGACAACTCCGGCGCACAAACCTTTGATAGTAGGGATGCCATCCCGGCCACTGGTTTTAGTTACACATCTAGATTGCAATGCATATTTTGAAGCTCACTTAGCAAATGTTTATTTCAAACATTAACTCATTGTCCAACTGCAAGGTGTAATAATTATTATGGACGTATCAGCATGACGACGATGATTCTGCAAACTAAGGTTTATGTTTAGTTTCTCCACTGCGGTGTGAGCCAGCATCACATCAGGTATCAGTATTGGAGGTTAAGAGAGCCGCCAGAAGTTGGCCTCAAACAATTTGGCTAAGAACTAAATGGTTTTGTTAATCACGTGGCATAAAGCTAGTCTGATCCCTATTCAAATAATAATGGTAAAACAAGGGCTCTGAAGAACCTTTTCGCAGGGTTTGTCTCTCTTGTGGCTTGGGATTGCCTGCTTTTTATATACTTGTAAGTGTATCCCTTGCCATACTGTTTGTGTATATTTCTTTCAAAAAAAATTCATCCGGGAAGGTCTTTCCACCGCGTTCTGTTATATTGTAAAAGAGTAGGGTAATGCGTTCCGTATTGTACCTATAGCTGTATGTATAGCTAGTGCGGTGACCGTCCCGCGCCACGTCTAATAGCTGTGAAACACAATACATGACAAAGTACAAATGACAAACAAGTATCACCTAAAGTGAGTAACACGTTGAACGTGCCGGTCCGCAGATGGTGTCAGACCTGAACCGCGTGGACTTCCGCGTGGTGCGCGAGCAGGCGGCCTGGGCCTGCGCCTGCCCCTCGCAGGCCAACGCGCTCAAACTGGAGGCCGACTTCAAGGTGACCCAGCACATGGATTATATTTCAACTTTATTAACTGTAGTTTCAATGATGCTCGTCGACTTCTGATGAAATGCCATTTCTTTTTCGAATGGTTGAAGGCAAAAACTTGATGTGAATGGCTAGTAACTACTACGAGTAATAATTATTATAAATGTGAAAGTCTGTGTTGCTCAATCGCGTCGGTTGAACTCGGTAATCATTAAATTTATTTAACTCTACTTTCAGGGCACCGGATTTATTATACAACTTTTTTAAATTTGTTAAAAACTTAAACTCGGAAAAATCCTTGTTGTACTTTTTAACCCCCGACCAAAAAAAGGGGTGTTATAAGTTTGACGTCGATGTCTGTTTGTCTGTCTGTGTGTGTGTCTGTGTCTGTCTGTGGCACCGTAGAGCTCAAACGGGTGGGCCGATTTCGATGCGGTTTTTTTATTTGAAAGTTAATATCCGTGCGGATGTTCTTAGCTATGTATGGTTAATATCGATTCAAGATGGCCGCCGCCACAAAATGGCGGACAAAATATTTCTTCCCAACCTACCTCAATATGGGTGTCAAATAAAAGGACTTGACTAGTACAATACTATACACTATAAAAAAAACAAATCCAAGATGGCCGCCACCACAAAATGGCGAATAATATTATTTTTTAACCCCCGACCAAAAAAAGGGGTGTTATAAGTTTGACGTCGATGTCTGTCTGTCTGTCTGTCTGTCTGTCTGTCTGTCTGTCTATCTGTCTGTCTGTCTATCTGTCTGTCTGTCTGTATGTCTGTCTGTCTGTCTGTCTGTCTGTGTGTGTGTCTGTCTGTGGCACCGTAGAGCTCAAACGGTTGGGTCGATTTCGATGCGGTTTTTTTTATTTGAAAGTTAATATCCGTGCGGATGTTCTTAGCTATGTTTAGTTAATATCGATTCAAAATGGCCGCCTCCACAAAATGGCGGACAAAATATTTCTTCACAACTTACCTCAATATGGGTATCAATTGAAAGGGCTTGACTAGCAGAGTACTATACGCTATAACAAATTTCAAATCCAAAATGGCCGCCACCACAAAATGGCGAATTATATAATTTTTTCACTACTACCGCAATATGGGTATCAAACGAATGGACTTGACTAGTAGAATACTTTGCACTATGACAAATTTCAAATCCAAGATGGCCGCTACCACAAAATGGCGAATTACATTTCTTTTTTCACAACTTCCTTAATATGGGTATCAAATGAAAGGGCTTGACTAGTAGAATGTACAGATAACAAATATGAGGTAGTCGGGGGTTAATCAAAATTTTTAATTTTGTTCTTGTTTCACTACTACAATATGGGTATCAAACGAAAGGGCTTGACTAGTAGAATTCATTGCACTATGACTTATTTCAAATCCAAGATGGCCGCTTCCACAAAATGGCGATATACATTTTTCACAACTCCCTTATATGGGTATCAAATGAAAGGGCTTGACTAGTAGAATGTTGTACAGATAACAAATCTGAGGAAGTCGGGGGTTAGTCAAATTTTTTAATTTTGTTCTTGTTATAAAAAAGCTTGCTTTCCGGGCAGTTTTCTTTTATTGTTCTTCGGTCAAAAATAAGAAACTTTAAAGTTTAAAGTGAAAACTCTAAAATTTGTGATTCTGTCTATAACGAAGAAGTTTATGCGTCTACAGAATTAACAGAAACTGTTAATAATGTGCAAAGCATTTAGTAATTTGCTCGCTGACGTGGGATAAAAAGCTACGTGTTGGATTCGAGTGTAATGATTTTTCACCTCGTGCTCTTTTGATTCTCTCGCTAACGCTCAGGATATTTTTTTTAAATCTTAGTTTCAATTTCAGAATACTTCGCGTGCTCGGTCATCAAAATTGAGCACGCGGTTAAAAAATAGCTTAACTATTTGCCGATACGTTGAAATATGGCCACGGTTAAGTAGCGTTGTGTGTGGGCAGGCGACGCTGTCGCGCGGCGCGTCGCTGGAGCAGTGGGCGGCGTGGCTGGAGGGCTGCGTGCGCGCCGCGCTCGCGCCGAGCGCCGGCCGCGCCGAGCTGCTGCCGCGCGCGCGCCGCCTGCTGCTGGACTGGAGCTTCTACTCCTCGCTCGTCATCCGCGAGCTCACTCTCAGGTGAGGCCGGGGAGCGCTGCGTGCGCGCCGCGCTGTGCTGCAGGACGCAGCTTAACTCTCTGGTGAAGGACTGTACTCCCGTGGGTGTAGAGCCCACTGTAATTCCCAGGTGAGAAATGAGTAACTTCCGAAGGCATGAAAGGTCATCGTGACTAACATTGTCACACGCGTTGCACCAGAGTTTCCTATAGGGTTAGTTACATATTGTCTCATACACTGTGTATGTCAATAATTGTAATAATTTAAATTATAGCATGGTCGATGCAATAAATGTATCTGAGGATATGGTGTATGTCGTCAGGTCGGCGGCGTCGTTCGGCTCGTTCCACCTGCTGCGGCTGCTGTACGACGAGTACGTGTCGTTCCTCATCGAGCGGAGAGTGGCGCAGCACCTCGACACCCCGCCCATCGCCGTGCTGCACCACCGCGACTCGGTGCGTACACACACACACCTCACCCGCCCATCGACACCTCGACACCCCCTCGCCCATCGCCGTGCTGCACCACCGCGACTCGGTGCGACACCCGCCCATCGGACACCCGCCCATGCCGTGCTGCACCACCGCGACTCGGTGCGTACACATACACTCGACACCCCGCCCATCGCCGTGCTGCACCACCGCGACTCGGTGCGTACACATACACTCGACACCTCGACACCCCGCCCATCGCCGTGCTGCACCACCGCGACTCGGTGCGTACATACACTCGACACTCGACACCCCGCCCATCGCCGTGCTGCACCACCGCGACTCGGTGCGTACACATACACTCGACACGCGTGCTGCACCACCTCGGTGCGCCCATCGCCGTGCGACTCGGTGCGCACACCGCGACTCGGTGCGTACACACACTCGACACCTCGACACCCCGCCCATCGCCGTGCTGCACACCGCGACTCGGCCACATACACTCGACACCTCCGCCCATCGCCGTGCTGCACCACCGCGACTCGGTGCGTACACATACACTCGACACCTCGACACCCCGCCCATCGCCGTGCTGCACCACCGCGACTCGGTGCGTATACATACACTCGGCACTCGACACCCCGCCCATCGCCGTGCTGCACCACCGCGACTCGGTGCGTGCACATACACTCGACACCACCGCGCCCATCGCCGTGCACCACCGCGACTCGGTCATTATTTCCTATCCCCCCATCGCCGTATTACATATATTTCAACTTATAACTATTTAATGCTATTTTACAAGTTACATTACATTATTGAGATATAAAAAATTTTGATGAGGAACCCTTATTCTGGTAAAGGCCTCCTCCAGTGCGTTCCAGCTTTCCCTATCTTTAGCTCGCACAGTCCATTCTTTTCCCGCTATGGCTATGATTTCGTCACTCCATCGTTTCATAGGTCTTCCCTTCATTTTTTTCCCACTAGGTCCATTACATTTTGTTGCTGCTTCTGTCCATCGTTTGTAGCTGTATCGTGCTATGTGCCCAGCCCATCGCCATTTCATTTTATCTTCAAATGATAGTTCTTTTCTGAGATATATGAAATTATTTACGTATTCAAGTGTATTTCCTTCTAGTGTTATTGTACGTGTATAGCTGTTTGTCATAACTTTAGTTTTATCTTTATTCATCAAAAGGCCTACTTTTTTGCTCTGTTCACTTAACTCGTTTACCATTTTTTCTAATCTTCCACTACTTTCTGCAAAAAGAACAATATCATCTACGAATCTGAGGTGATTTAGGTACCGGTTGCCTATTTTGATTCCTTCTTTCTCCAATTTTAAATTCTCAAAGATGTTTTGGAGCTATGATAATTTTTGGGGACAAGGGATCTCCTTGTCTCACTCCTCTTAGAATTGGTATTTCCGGTTCCCTTGTCTCTAGTTTCACACAACTGGTACTGTTGTCGTATATGTTTTTCAAAACATTTTTATACTTTTCATGGACCTGACATCTGTTTAGTGCTTCCCAAATTGCATTGTGTGATATAGTATCAAATGCTTTTGCATAATCAATGAAGACTACATATAAAGGTCTATTGAACTCCTTATGTTTCTCCATTATTTGCTGCATTACATGTATATGGTCAATTGTTGAAAAGCCCGACCGGAAGCCCGCTTGTTCTATTTTTTGAAAATTTTCGATTTTGCCACTAATTCTACTCAATAGTATTGAGGTAAAAAGTTTATAGATGGCTAATAGGACGATAGTTGCCTATGTCGTTGGGGTCACCTTTTTTATACAGCAGTATTATATCTGATTTCTTCCATTGTGTTGGTATTAGTCCCGTGTTTATAATTTTGCTTATGGCAGTGGGCATGCTAAAAGAGCAATTCCATTTTTTAAAGTTTCGTTCGGTATACCATCTGGCCCTGGACTTTTCTCAAATTTAAGATTTTTTATATGCCTTATTACTTCCATCGCCTCCACTTCCGTGGGTTCGTACTCAGTGTCGTAATAGTTAGAAGGATATTTGTTTTCGCTAATTGCAGTGTTACATTTGTATAGCTCCTTGTAGAACTCTGTGGCACAGTCTATGATGTCTTTCCTCGTGTTATTTCCTGTGGCATTTGTTTTTAAATTTTGTATCAAATTTTATGTGTTCTCAATTGTTTATATGCTCTTTTAGTGCATCTGTATTGCTTTAGGTTTGTTTCTATTATCTGTTTTCTGTAGTCTGCGTAGTCTTTTTTGATGGTTAGTTTCCTTGAATAGCATACTTAATTCTTCCTTCTTTTCCTTGCTTTTGTGTTTTGTTTTCATAAGTATTGAGCGTCTTGTCATAAATTCTATTGTAGATTTTGAAAGTATTTTGTATGTTTTGATTTGATTTTCTTCTTTTTGTTTCGTTGACATACTTTTTTTTAATTATGTGGTCTATTTTGTAATATAATGTCTGGACGTCATCATCTATGATTTCCAATTCCTTAGTATAGTTTTCAAAATTTCTAGTCTATAGAGTTTGTTCTTCTTCAGTTTTGAAAGTGTTTCAATTTGATTTGAATGTCTTCCTGCATTTTTTACTATCTTGTAAAAGATAAATGGCTCTCACCAAT
The DNA here is from genome assembly GCA_017562165.1 of Ectropis grisescens. Classification (NCBI taxonomy): domain Eukaryota; kingdom Metazoa; phylum Arthropoda; class Insecta; order Lepidoptera; family Geometridae; genus Ectropis; species Ectropis grisescens. The sequence continues at coordinate 25,234,064 of CM029788.1, forward strand.
CTATGATCAGAACTAAATGCTAACCCGTGTAGTACTTCTATTTTCCTAATCTTTTTGGCCTGATTTGACAGGATGTAGTCTACTTCATTCTTTGTTTTTTCATTTGGTGAGATCCATGTCAATTTGCGATTATATTTCGTTTTGAAATGTATATTCATAACCGACGGTTCGTATTCAAGGGCAAATTCTATGAGCTTTTCTCCTCGTTCGTTTCTTATTCCATAGCCGAATTTTCCTAAACTTTATATTCATTTATTTTAGATTGGCCTACTTTGGCATTAAAATCTCCGATAGCTAATACGTGCTCCCCGTCCTGATTTTGTGTTTCTTGTAGGGTATCGTAAAATTTGTCTATTTCTTCCGCGGAGGATTTTTCTGTTGGTGCATACACTTGGATGATTGAAATCATCTGTTTGTTGAATTTTAACTGAAGTTGGGCCACTCTTTCCGAGAAGCCTTAGAAAGTTAGTATGTTATTTTTGTATTCTTTTTTTAATTAGAAACCCTAGACCATGCAGGCCAAGCGTTTCTCCTTTATAGCAAAATATAAAATCTTTGTGCTCTTCAGTGTAACAGCCCATTCACGACTTCGGCTAAACCTAATATATCAATTTTTATTGTTTCTAATGAATGCATGAGTTCGATATATCTGCTTGTGGATGCTAAGGATTGTACATTAAAAGTTCCAATGCGTAGTAAATTTTGAATTGTTTTTACATTTTTCACTTGAGGGTTTTTTTCATTTTCCCCCACGGGGACCAGCCGGCTTGGGGAAGTGTTTTTCTTGGTTATTTGTTGAATGTTTGTATCATGGTAGTTGTTGGTCCGATTTCGGGAGTGCGTTGGTTGCTATGAACTGGCCCTCTCTTTCAATGAGTTTGATCTCGCGCGTGCCATGTACTCGTACGCATTAGTTGTATTGGCTTTTTTCAAAGCTACATGTAATGGCTTATCTGTTTGTGATGTGTTGTCATTGGGTGAAAAAGACGGGTCTCTTTTCCGTTTTTTACGAGTTGCATCTATTTGATTTTTTTACGACTAGCTTATCTGCTTTTAAGTAAGCTATGTTTCCCTTTTTCTGTTCTTCTTCAAGCTTTGGTTGTAAAGCTTTGCGCACCTCTAAGATTTCCTTTGTAAAGTCTTCTTTCACATATATGCCTGGAGGTAATTTCTTTTTGCATCTCATTGTTTCCATTTTCCTCCAGTAGCATACAAGTGAAATTAAAATGGGCTGCGGAGAACTTTTTTTGTTTCCAATTCTAAATGCGTTTATTATTTCGTGTTCTTGCAGGTTCAATCCAAGATAGCCGTTCAGTTTTCCAATTAAACTTTTCACGAAGCTTGACTCTTCTTTCTTATCTTCCTTTAGTCCGAATAGGAGTATATTATTTTTCTTTCTAGCCATTTCCATTCCTTTCATTTTTTCCTTCAATTCTTTAACTTCGTTTTTAAGTTGTTTATTTTCTTCGTCTAACTGTTTAAATCGCTCGTCGATTTGTTGCACTACGTTTTTGGTTACTGTTTCCCTTATAGTTGTTGTTTGTTGTTGCATTTGTTCTTGAATTTTTTCGAATAACGTTTGGCTATCCATTTTAACAGTGAAAAACAAATCTTCCGCTTTTCCCGATTTATGGGTAAGTTTGACTGAACTGGCAGCACTCGATGATAAAGTAGCTTTTTTATTTCTTGTGGTGGCAACACTGTTTGTTTTAATAATTCTTGCAGTTGTCTATAGTCCGTTCCACGAAGAGGTGTAGAAAATGTAAACAAATCAATGTCACTCTCAATATGACAGACCAGCATTTCTCAACCTTTGTTTCAGAAGATAGTTCGTTGGAAGCGCCTCTGTTTGCCCTTTTAGATTTTTGTCACATAACAAGGTTAAATATAATCCAATAAGTCCGTTTATTTTATTATTTTATAGTTTATTATACGTTTATTAAATATGTGGTGCGCATAAGTTTAAAACATTAAGTAATACATAAATAATATAAACAGTTTTCTTAATATTAATTATTAAGTACAGGTTTGTTTTGTTATGTAGCACTTAAATTCCTTTTTCATTATGTATGTGAAATGACTGACTTTTTAGTAAACTTAAATTTAATGAGCTACATATATATGAGACGATCTTCTTAGCTTTCCATGGATTTACCGTGCGGGTGCCGGGTCCATCGTGTGGCAGAAAGAGAAAATCCCCGAGTAGATCCCGAGACTTGTGACTCGGGTGTAGGTTTAAGGAAAGAGTGTGCAACTGATCTGCATGATCTAATACCTCCTTGCCCTTTTTTCTATCGTACTTCTCGTAAATCAAAGAAGCGGCACCGTTTCATGGTGGATATTCCAAACACACGGACGAAGAGGTTTGACTCTACGTTTGTGATAAGAACATCTAGGCTGTGGAATGAGTTGCCTGAGTGGGTTTTCCCCGATAGTTATAATCTTGGTGTCTTCAAATCGAGAGTGAATCGTTTTTTTCTAGGTAAACACGCTCCATCGTAGACCGCATCGTCGCTTAACATCAGGCGAGATGGCGGTCAAGTGTAAACATATAAAAGTTAAAAAAAAGGAGCCCTTTTCTGACGTACATCAACACTCACCTTCACTACTCGTTTTTCTCTCCCTGCCCAGCCAAATCTGATACTAGCGCAGCTTTAGATACTCGTGTATATATCCACATTCAGATCTGTATCCGTGCATATACTTTTTTCACATTCCAGCACATCACTAGTGTAGTGCTTACTACCTGTGCAGCTGCCATTGCTATTATTTTGTCTTAATAAAAAGTGGTATACCTAAATAAGTGGTAACCTATATACTATTCCTTGTTATAATTATTGATCTACGTTTTACATTTGAACTAAAAAAAGCAATCCAGTCGGAGTATATAGCTAACGTGGCCCTTATACTTGATTCCGTAACAAACAAATAAGGTAAGTAAAATGATAAAACAAATGGTGGCACACAAAAGATATTGGTGGCACTATTCCTACCCATGCTGAGAAGATTCAAATTTTTATTAAGTAATTTAATATTAAGTACCCCATTGGACATTTTTATAATAAGAGTGGTAAATGTAATTCATTCAAAAAAGCAATTAATTTCTATTGCCTTAGATGCTGTTGCAATTAATTTTAAAACGTATCGAATACTAGGTAGTGTTTTCATCTATCCTAATATAAGATTTTAACATCCAAACAATTTTATTAATGAGCGTTCTGTTTTTACATTAAGTTGTTTTTTTATTATTTTAACATTGAGTTATTGCTCGGCTCGGGTGGTCTTGTCACGCCAATACGCAGATGCAGTGCCTGGTTCTAATCTCACGCCCACCTCTGCTTTTTCGAATTCATGAGCGTAATGCTGCTAACGGTAAAAGATAACATCTTGAGCAAACTGGCATGTTCCTAAAAATTTTCTAGGTCAGAGAGGTTTGTCATCCACTACCAACACGAAAGAATTATAGCCCCAGCAAGGAACTTTTAGTGGGTTGCTTATGTGAGCAGCGTCCCGCAAATTTACCCGCTTAGATCACTTTTCCGTAATTTTCCCTCCATAAAAATAAACTTATACCTATACGTTCCAGATCATAATCTAACCGTGTTCCGCGTTTAAACCTGAGCCGTTTAGCTGTTCCAACTTGATTGAGCAACGTACATCCAAACTTTTGCACTTATAATAAGTATTAGTAGATTTTCTTGCGAATAAATAGACATTATTTGGTGGTTCATTAGGTAAACATCTTATAATTTGCGTGCAAAAAGTAATGGTATCTTATCAGAAACACGCGTATACTTAAGTGAAGTGAGATCAAAGTTCTGTATTATGATATTATATGCCTTGTTTGTTGACTTAACGACTAAAGAATAGAGATCTAAATGGTCTTAAATGGTCAGTTCTAAAATCTATTTATAATAACATATACTAGTTTTAAACACTTAAAATATGATTTGTTGTTATAATTTATGATGATTATTAAAAGCAGTATGACTTGGCTGGTTTTAATATCATATTCATATTGAACTTGTCTTTTACTTCACGTGTATGTTTCGATGGGATTCGCAGTTTGAGAACCATAGATCAAATTGCCACTGTTTAAAACTGTATCTACCAAATTCTACTATTACTATTTACAACTTTCAAGATAAGTTAATAAATAATTTTGTGATCAATACAAATCCAAGTATGTTGTATTTAAGATCACAGTAAAGTCGTATCATATTAGTGAAAAATATTTTAAGACAGTTTTAGAAAAATACTAAGGTTAAACGATTTTTATGTTATGGTAGCACCTTTGTTTACATTTTCTACACCTCTTCGTGGAACGGACTATAGACTGGGTGAGATTCTGAGACTGTCTATGATTTGAGTAGCAAACTAACTTTGCTCTGTACTTGTTTTGAGGTTATCCATCTCCTTAAAAGTATCACATTTTGCGCTGTTTCTTATTTTTGTTGGATTATTTCAATATGAACTCACTTGTATTGACTTTAATTATGGTACATACTATTGACTTTTAGCACTGTATGTACGCGTGGATTAAGGTAAAAGTTAATATTATTGTGGGAGCAAATAACAATACTTCTGATTACTTTGACACCGGAAACCGGAAAAAATCTTTATTTCTATACATTTTTATAGGAACTTTGCCATCACTCTCTAAACTTGCTCACTCTAACTATAACAAGCTTGATCGATAAGCTTTAATCTGATTTTGAAGCTGCCAAAATTTGGGGCCGATATAACTATTTTGGGAAGAGTGTTATAAACTTCCGGTCCCATAATGTGAGTCAACTTCTGTGACCTTGTGAGAGAGTGCGGTATGACATCCAGCTTGTCGGCGTTGCTTATGTTACGAGAATGTCTCTCTCCTCGCGTGTTGTACGGTTCTAGATTATTTGTGACATACACAGCCACTTGGTATATTAAGGTAGCAGGTAACGTAAGTATCCCAAGCTCTTTGAAGTATGGTCTGACGATGTACATTCCGATACGCCAATGATGGCACGTACGGCACGTTTTTGGGCGCGGAACGCACGCTCCCAGTCGGCAGCGCGCGCGTATACCTCGGCGCCGTATTGTAACCGAGAATGCACTGTGGCAAAGTAACATGCACGTGACACTTACGCAGACACCACTCGGGATACTCGTCTTAGCGCAAATCATGCACTGCTGACTTTTTAGCACATATCTTATCGATGTGGTGTTCCCACGTCATGCAGCGATCAATCTCGAACCCCAAAAATGTGGTGTTCTGTACCTGCTCAATCCTAACACCGTTTAGCGAGACTTTTAGCAGTTTTGTATGGTGGCCCGATAGACAAAAGTGATTGAAGTGAGTCTTTTTTTAATTTAACATAAAACCGTTGGCACTAAACCATGAATTGAAGCCGTAGTAAAAGAAGTAATTGACATTACAATATTTATTTAATGTCCGTGAACTCTCTCCATTTGGGTTCTTGTTCAAACATAGGTATATGTTGAATTAGGAGAAGAAAAGGAAAAAAAATAAACATTTTTTTTACGATTTCGATGACCTACGATGTTTTCAAAGCTACTAGCTATGCGAAGCTAGAGATGCTCAGAAAAGGTAAGGTGCGGTGGCTTAATTTGTAATATGCGCGGTACGTTATTGCAGGAGGATGAGGAGGAAGAGGAAGAGGAGGTGGAGGGTCGCGCGGAGGGAGACGATGAGGACCCCGACTGGGAGTGGGACGACGACGAAGAGGAAGACGACGACCCGCCCGAACTTAAGAAACACAAACACGAGTGAATTGGTACGAACGTGGGTAACAACGTTTGTGGCGCCCTCGGAGACGACACGGACAGGCAGAAACACGGCAATATACCAACACCAACAAAATACAGATAAGCATTGTTTTAGCCTATTACGGATTTTCACTACAATTTAAAAAATCGTAATTATATTAAAAAAAAGTCTTGAGAAACTTGAGTCGACTAACCTCGGACCTTAAGTACGTAAATTTAAATAGTAAAAAACCACCAATAATCTCTATAGATGGTTTTTGACGACGAGGATTTGATATAAGTAACGTTCAAGCGACGTTGCATGAAGCTTTCTCTCTGATATACGAATTAGATATTAGTCCTCGAAAGGTAACTGTGAACCCTAAAAGGTTACACTAGCTAACACAGGTGAGAGTATATTAATGCGATCTTGACAACTATTGTAAATATAGTAGTAGTATATAAAAGCGTCTCCATAGTTATTATTTGCTTTTTTTATGTATATTTAGACAAAATCCACTACTCTGTGCAATCCAGATCAGAAACAACATTGCGGTAGGCCTAAAAAGCGATGATGATCAAGATAATACAGGAAGAATGACTTGTAGTGGATCTAGATACAAGTGGAAAGGCAGGACCTTTTCCCAGGACAGGACATAGTACAATAATATTTATTTAGCATGCCATGATTGGAATAGAATCGGAGTAAAATTCCTCTAAACATCACCTTGTAATTTTGTAAAACAATTTGTAAAGTACAAACAGTTTTTTAAAGTGAGCATTACATTGTATGTTCACTTTTTTTTGTTATTTATGTCGTAGGTTTTTGTTCCCAACACATTGAGCTGAGATTTCTAAAACGTGAACAGTTTTTTTTTCTCTAGAGATGGACTTTTAATTTTGTTTATTCATAAAGTCGCAAAAAATAATTAAACCTTTCATTAAACATGTCAAAATTTCAAAACTTAAGTACTTAATCAAAAAATACAATGACAAATTATACAATGATAAAAACAATGATAAAAACAGCTTTATTCTTTTAGGAGATTTCATAGAGCTGAAAGCCACAGATCGATCCGGAAAATTTATAACATACCTATTTTCGTGCGGGTAAGAGGGGAAAAGCTTGACAATTATAATGAAAATTATTAATGAATCATTTGTACGATACTTATAAAATCTTTGAGATTTGAGCGATACGAACATAATGCTTACAGTATCTGAGAGTGTTAATTCTATCGTGTAAATATAAAGTTGTATACTTACATAATATAATATTTATATTTGAGTGTAAATATGAATGTTCTACGATACTCGTTAGAAATACGTGTTCACGATCTTATTGTATTTCTAGAAGTTTCATCGAGTTGCGCGCAGTAGATGATATTCTTTACAAAATAAATGCACCGCAGTTCCAAGAACAAACTTCAGTTCATCCCAAAACGGCCTAACAGTGACTTAACGATTATTTGTCTGTTAGCAGCATATCCGGGGATAATGTTTTGAAGAATGTGAAACAGGCGTTTTCATATACTAATAAAAATTGCATGTTCAGAATGACAAAACCTGACAAAAATGTGTTAAGTTACACCACAGATTCCGTTAATTTATCATTTTGTTAGGCAAATTGATAAGCTTACCTATGGCAAAGTTAAAAATGTAACATATTTTTTCATTATTCAAAAAGTAATTTTAAAACGAGCAAGACATGCTTGATGGTAAGCTACATGCCCGCACATAACAGCACAGTGCCACGCAGCTATTGGAACGCGAATAATCCAAATCTAGCACCCAGATACACATGATCAAATGATTTATCATATTGTACAGTAATTTGAAAGAATCATTATTACCAACGGTTTTACATTTTCAAGACTTAGCAAGCTAGAAAGAAACTAAAGTACGTTTCTTACGTCCATTACTAGTAGTGTAAATACTTTAGGTTTATCATAACTAACTTAAGTTTGTGAACATTTCATGCGTCTCATTGGCTGTTTGTAAATGTTTTTAAATTCGGCCGTTTGTGGAAGAACGGTATAGTACGACCTTTTTCGAAAGGAAGTCCACAAAATAAAGAGTTTGTCTCAAAATGGCTGTAAATACTTAGTAGTTGTAATTTTAGTGCCGCGGCTGGCAATATTAATTCTAGTCTTACAGCCAAATATGTTTGTCTAGGGCAGTTGTACATTTCGGACATGTTTGTAGTTAAATCTCGCGAGTTCTCAATCGTCAGGGTTTAGTTAAGGAAAACTGGCAATTCGCTGGACTAGCGCTAAGGTTAGACCCTTAGGTAGCTCCCTTAGTTAGGTCAAACTAGAGTAGTTTGTATACCCTTAAATCCATGGTATAAGTTGGTGTTCCCCGAACCATGTATTGAGTAATTCAATACTAAGTATATCAATCTTAGTGCAATTTGAAAACTATCTTTTAAGTCTATTATTGCATCTTGAAAACGCTTAATTGAATTGGTTATCTCCTTGCCATTGATCTATTTAAGTTCGCTCGATATAAAAGAGCAAGACTATTAGCATTTTGTTACGCTGTCGAAGTTTTCTTTCTCCGATAAGGAGTCCGCCGGAACCAACTATAAGCCTATAGGTACATATAATACAGTTAAATCTGAATTGGCGAAACGTTGTCAGCATCTCCTTTGTTGCAGATTTTTACAAGCGATGCCTACCGTAATATCAGGCATCCTGCTATAAACACTAATGCTTGTTAAAGTAACTGTCGTAACTGAGCTTCGGCCAGGGTACACTCTTAAACGTTATATTTTTTTTAATATCAAAACTTTGATATTATATCAAGGCACTTCACTTCAAGTACCTACATAGTAGTGGGACTTAGATGGCCTCTACTGCTTATCAAAATGTTGGGGTAACGCAGAAGACACACACTACGAATCTAAACTTAATATCTCACACACGTAAAGCCTACGTTTTAAATTTATTGACCCCCTTACTATAACTGAACTATTGATAAGTTTTAGTGATCATTTGTGATTTTCATTTTGTTTCGGCTTGTAAACCGCTTATTATAAATTAGTTGATTGTTACGAAAACTACTTACTAGGGTAAACTAATAATGTTAATGGATTATTCACGTATTTATTTCTTTTCTTAAGACTAAGTTTTTACAATATTGATATATAAAACAACATAAAAACATTATAAAAACTTAAACCTAGTTTGCCGCCAGCAGCAGGGCAGGGCCCAAGCTACCGGTGGTTAGGGCTGCAGAGTGAGGAACCTCCTGACGATGCGTGCTGTGTCAAGGATGACCGCCTTCTGCATCTGACCCTTGATCCAACCATCTAGCGAAAGTCTCTTGAGATGTTGGTCGAGACTTTTCGCTACAAGGCCGTTTGCCGACACGACTATGGGGATTATGATCGTGGAATCAACATTCCACATGGCGGTAACCTCGTGAGCCAAGTCAAGGTACTTGCTAAGCTTGTCCTTCTCAGCTTTCACGAGGTTCTCGTCATGTGGTATGGTGATATCGACGATCACAGCCGACGTTGAGACCGGTCTACCAGCACGATATCAGGCTTATTGGCGACAATAGTCCTGTCCGTGATGATAGAGCGGTCCCAGTAGAGCAACGCACGACCATTCTCGAGAACTGGCAGAGGTGCGTACTTATAGTACGGCACCTCGGACTCGACAAGCCGTGTCGAAGAGCAAGTTGCTGGTGGATGATCCTGGCTACTAGGTTATGTCTGTGCAAGTACTCGCCGTTAGTAAGATGCGAACAACCGGAAATAACATGACGAAGAGATTCGCCTGGACGGCGGCATGCCCGACAAATGTCGACCGTACCGTCCTTCATTACGTATTTCCGGTAATTGTTCGTCTTGATAACCTCGTCTGCATTGCACAGACAAAACCCTCAGTTTTCCGAAGAGGTCCCAAGCCAGTTCATCGACGCGAGCAGATTCACATCGGGTCCCGTTAGGGCCCGATAGAATCGCCCGTGCAGCTCCTTGCTCTTCCACACTTCCTTGCGATTCAATGGATTATTATTATTATCATTAGTAAGATAGATTTGAGAAGAGTATTTTGTTACCGTTAGATAATATCATGCGATATCATTTGAATTTAAATTATGGACAGCCATAGAGTAAATGTCAGGCATGCCCGTTATCGTCATGTTGACCTAAACAATTTTGCGTATAGAACATTCGTTTGAGGGCTATATGTTACTAACTACGTTAAATTACGTTTCAAATTTCAGCCAGATCCATGCTTCTGTCATCTCTCATTCAAGTCTTAACATTCACATGAAGTATGATCAAAATAGCGCCACTAGCGGTTTGCTAACACTGTTCTGCACTAACTATTTTTTCAGCCTATTCAACACTAATTACATTTACAAATAAATTGTTTATTATTTTATTAAATTACTAGCGGCCCGTTCCGGCTTCGCTCGGATATGGTCACATAAAGCCCATCAATCGAAATATAAACTATCCTATCTTTTAAGTTGGATCAATCTACACACGGTGTCCAAATTCGATTAAAATCGGCTAAGTAGTTTAGGAGTCCATCGCGGACAAACATCGTGACAGGAGATTTATATATATTAAGATAACTTTCTCCTGTCTCAAGGGAATGAGGCGTTTCCATTATACAAATATACCTGCCATAGGTATTTCTCAATTTCGCCTTAGATGACGCTAATGTTTCATTTTGTTAGATAAATTTTGCAAAATGTCATATCGGCGGCACACTTAGCCAAATTGAGAACTATCCTTGACAGACCCATTTACATGATGGTCAGTAGAAAGTTACATTATAATAATAAACAATTTATTTGTTAAAGTTATTATTTTTGAATAGGCTGGCGATAACAGCTACAAACGAATCCAATTAAAATCGTTTGTCGCGGTATTTTGATTGTGTTATGTGTGAAATAACTGTGAAACTGCTTGAGTAAAAGAACCACATGGATCTAATTGAAATTTGAAACGTCGCGTCGAGAGAGATTTGAATCTAAAAAAATAGCTTATTATAGGCTTTTTATTCAGAAAAAAATACAAAATGACTTAGGGGTTGTTTTATTTTATGAACACTACACCGATAAAGTAATTAGTTTTCCATAAATTTACAGTTTACAAGACGAAAATGGGCACGCTAGCGTTTGTACTTTGGCTACGCGAAGCGAAAGAGATCCTGTAGCAATACTCTATATGATAGGAAGAATATATGTCCTTACTAGATACTATAGGTAGTAAGTCAAAGTTAATCATTTATATATAACATGGGTGTGTAATTAATTATATGATATTCGCATTCCTTGTAAATTTCTTTGTATGTCTAAAGACGGGTTCGGGGTTAAGTCATTAAATCTATATTAGTTATAATAATGCAGTTGCTAGCTCTTAGAAATGCAGTTTAAAATTTATATGTAAGTAATCATTGTGTCCGTATTATAAAAAGCAGAACAATCGTTTTAAGCTAACAAGGTACTGTTTTACTCATGGTTTTGCATAACTTTAACTATAGGGCAACACTGAAGTAAATATTACTTAGAGAATTGATGGAAGAACTGATTCTCTGTGTTGTAGGTCTTGAATACCTGTTTTTTTGGCATCAGGTACACGGTTGAGCCCATAGCAAATGTAAACCATAGGTTTTGATAATTAAGAGTAGAACTAATCCTTTCGAAATGGCACAGGCATTCAAAGTAACATAATAAGTAATAAATATGTAACTTAGAAGTCGACCGATGTCGGTATTTTGTAAATTATATTAAATTATTCTACAAGAAATATTGAGTAAGAAAGAACCAAAGTTATGTATTTTGTGTATGTAGTTCTAAGTATATCTCCACGCACTTCGGCAAGCCAAAGAGACGTTTCATTTGCTCACTTACTAAATAAACATACATTATCTGTTATTATTTCATTTATGTAAATATAATCTAAGTTCGTTAAGGTTTGTATAGATTAATTTAAAGTATATATTAAACACACTATTAAGATCGTTTTCATGCCATTGTAAATAAGTACTATATTTCAATTTGTTTTTTAACTGTCGTAAAAAGTGACTTAGCTAGGTATAAATAAGGGTATACATAATTACATTGAACACGTGTAGTAAGCTGCGAGGAGCGTACCGTTCACTGTTATGAACAAATTTTACTAGCCTGAAATCCGGAAAAATTTACTACTCCATACAAAAATACACTTCAGAGGCAGTAAAAATGAAAGTCGCATGACCAATAAAACTTTGACTATGAATGTGAATGGATGTGTGATAGAAGATATGATTAAGACGCGTGGTAACGCAGATATTACGAATGGTGAAGATGAATGGAGGACCCCGCATAAAGCGGGATAAGGGTGCATGATGATGATGGACGAGACAATAGGGCGTTTTCAAGATGAAAAAAGACCTGTCAAAGACAGTGCCCAATTCCACCATAGGTAGCACCAATGTTTTATTTTGTTAGATAAATTTCACAAAAACAAACAGTGGTGCCACACTTGTCTAAATTTATAACTATCTTTGACAAGTCAATTTGTATCTAAAAACGTCTCATTCATCGGATAGCTGAAAGTTTTCGGCCATTATAATTATAGTTTCGCCATTTGAACTCACATAGAAAAACGCTACACGGGTTCATTGATACGGTCTGTGTGACAAGCCTGCGATTTATGAGGACCAAAAAAGGGTAGACCTTTTCCAATGATACCCGAAATTTATTCCATCTTCTCGTGACTACGGCAGTAATTAAATAATAGTTTTGATCGCGATTAAGTCCTGAGTAGTATTTCAAATACACTTTTCGACATTTATGGCTTGACAGTTTGGTTGTACTCGTACATAGTGACTCGTTGAACGCGACGCTTTCAGATTAGTACGAGTACAAAGGTGCCATGTTGCCCTGTTTAATAATCGTAGTAGTCATATCACATTCACAGTAGTGAGCCTGTAGAAATAATTTATAACTATTCCTTTATTACATGCAACTGAATACAGTTAAAACTGTATAATTATAACAAAACATATTTCGATCTGTAGTTCGAAAATATCGCTTCTGTCAAACATATTATCTACAGCCCAAACAAAACATTGTTTTGAGTTTCATTATGATATATAAGGTAAAAAAAAATTATATACTCGTAAGTATTGGTGGTCCACTTACACTACCCAGCGCTGGGAGAAGTGGTCTATACCCTCTTAAAAATCAGCAATCGTAAGAGTACATATTCGTAAACTTGTGTATATTATCGTCAATTTATAGCTACAGATATTTGATGTCGAATACTTCTATAAAGACTAAATTAATTGTTAATAATACATTTGATTTGAAAAAGATCGCCATCTGAAAAACTTTTTATTACCAAAAATTATCGAAATTACCCTCAAAGTAGGACCTTCAGTCGTTCAATGAGTCCTACAAATATAAAAATAAATAAAATAGCCACGGAAGAAGTAGATGATAGTGGGACGAATTCTGTAGACGCCTTCTAAAATGAATATCGTCGTCCTTCTCACACTTACTGAATAAAGAGAAACCGCGATAATTTATTTTTAGAATGCATTTTCGGAATAGGACCCTAATATTTTTGTAAATTGTTTTTCGTATAATCAGATTGAATTGAAGCCTTAATCGTTGCCTTGATCAGATTATTACTGTGTTTCATAAAATCATACAAGGTTACACAAAACACATCTACTAAGCCGACGGGATGGCGCGCGCATTGTACTCATAAGGAAACGTCATAATTCACCACGCTGGCCGAGTGCGGGTTTGCGGATCACACATGCACGAAAGATTTCTTTCTTAGCACACGTCGGTTTCCTCACAATGTTTTTCAGTCACTGTTAAAGCCAATGGCGATGACACATTGGACCTCAGCATGCTTTAAAGATGTGAGTAGAAACTTCGAAAATATCATCGGATTTAATTTGGTCGATTTCATGAAAATAATTCATAGTAAAGTTGTTCGTAATTATAAATAAATATTGGTGGACAATTCACACACAACACCATCTGACCCCAAACTAAGCAAAGCTTGTAATATGGTGGCCAGATAGCTGATATAATACATATATAATTTTAAATACATACTTATTATAAATAGAAACACCCAGACACAGTGCAAACATTTGAATTCATCACACAAATATTTGCCCTGGGTGGGAATCGAACCCACGACCCTCGGCTCGCAGGCAGAGTTAGTACCCACTAAGCCATGAGGCCAGTCAATTAGTACAGCGGGCACCAATAGGCTTAGTGCCAGATATTTTGCGTAACCCTGTATTTTTTTTTTGGTACGACTTGTGAATATTTTTTAAATTTATATCTACTTGAATTTAAAACGATTCAGCCTTACGAGAAATATTATGACGAACCAAAATCATGTTTTACTTACGATTTAATGGTCACCTGTATATACGTCCTAACGTAATGTGAAATAATTTATTTTGGTCCATGTAATGGTACCTTATATCTCTATCGTGTGAGTATCTTCAAATAAGATTATGTATTGTGTAGATTTACATATGAGTCAGGGGGTAGTTCACTGAGATGATTAGACTACGCTTATATAGACTACAGACACGTTAATAAAATGTATGGGTCATATGAACGTCCAGGAGACCTGTGTAGGATGATAGTAGGGTACAAAATAATAAGATTCAGCACTATGGCGTCACTTGTAAGCTGTCCAACTGAGTGCAGGTGAAGATATAGGTTCCAACCGTCGCTAATTTTTCCTTGTCGCATTATTTTTGTACGGCGCCGGCGCGGCGTTGCGGAATAATGGATTAGAGAAGAGTTATTGAAACGGTATGGAACCAATGCCGTACATAATCAAATAACCAAATATACTCTGTAAATCGTCGGAAAATCACTAATTTTTCCGACAAACTAATAATGAAAAAATTTAAATGTATAATTTTATAGTTTCAATACCTCTTCTAATCTATTATTCCGCAACGCCGTACAAAAATCATGCGTCAAGGAGAAATGATCCAGGGTTGCAACCCCCCCTCTTCAACTGCACTCAGTTGGACAGCTTACAAGTGACGGCATAGTGCTGAATCTTATTACTTTATATCCTTCTATCATCCTACATGTCTCCTAGTGGTTCATTTGACTCATCAATTTTGTTCACGGGCCTGTAGTCTATATGATCGCATAATTGTCATATTGTCAAGTCAGTTGTCCTAGCTTCTAGACCACCACATATTATTCAAATTGCCTCGAATAGAACAAACCTCAATCCCGATAATTTCTATAGAATGTGGCGGATGGTCAATTTACTATCTCACAGTGGACTAACTAGTGCCTCCAGAATTGATTTTATCGTATAAATCTACAACTACGAAAGCGATTCGCGTAGAAAGTAGAAAACAACTATTTTTCTTGTCACAAATATTCAGGGAATTGCAATTAAATTAATTAGATTTACGGTATACATGTTGTGTTGCTGCGAAACATACTCGAACTGACGTCAACTTCTGTGTTATTCGTACATGAAGTGTACGGAGAAAAAGTGCACTTGAAGGAAAGGTTTTTCTTTCTATCAGTGTGAGGCTGTGAATTTATGTGTGAAAAAAGTATTTTCCAGTAGAGTTGGGCGAATAAAAACACAAAATTTTACTATTCGTTCATATTTTTGTCTCACTAGCTACGTTTTAGCTGCTTCCAGGCAACATGTCTGATGAACTTTTTTTTTTATTCACAATACTGGATTAACACTACGATATAAGTTTTTTGTACATGTACATGTTTGGCCTTTGAAACGCACTTAGCCGCGCCAGACGAGTATATTTCATAAAAGTGAATGTTTGCTATATTTAAAGATAATTTATTACGTACATGATACCATATTACATCATCGTATAGTTATAATTATAAATATGTAGTGTATTCACAGGCTTGTTATGTAATAGGCAGGAATACCCTGGTTGTGTAATGTGCACTTATTTACTTCTCGAGGGTTTAAGTCAAAATTCAAGTACCACATCTTGCCTTTACGTATGAAGAATAAAATCTATAGTGTGAACTGGAATTGATTGGGAAGTTGAGTTATTGATCGAAATACTGGATATTTAACTGAATCATTGTATTGTATCTTACATTATTAATTTTCCTGTAGGTATAGTAATTATTTTCTATTTTCATTATCTGAAACGATCGGACAAATTATTGGTGCAGTGTGACCGACTTGGCATAAACTTTCAACCACGGGTTGTCTCTTGTAAAACTACAGTCGATCATACTGAACAGTTTAGACGAAGTACACAAACTAGCGTATCTTTTAACATACTTAATAAAAAATACTAGTTATTACCTTTTTCATACATTTGCGAGCGTTAAAGAATATGCTAGTTTTGATACCCGTCTCGGGTTCGTATTATTTTTGAAAGTAAACGTGTCGTCAACGTTATTAATTTGTACTTATAATAGGAATGGGAGAGCGGCGGCTGCCCGGAGACCACGTTAGGTAGGTACGACACTGGACGAGCTTATTTTGTAAACGACCTTAGAATAAGCGAAACTCGTTTCATTATTAAATGTTTATAACTGCAACGAATTGTGGGATCGCATTCCTGTACGCCAATGTTAAGTCTACAGAATCTTTCGTGATTTGCACTCGTATTAAAATATTATTGAGGTAATTAATCTTCTTTTTGATTTTGTTTATTTCGCTTTGTCTTCGGACCCTTTGGGTAGGAACAGAGAGACGATTTTCTTAGCATTCCATGGATTCACCGTGCTGGTGCCGGGTCCATCGTGTGGCAGAGAGAGAAAACCCGAGTAGACCCCGAGACTTGTGACTCGGGCGTAGGTTTAAGGGGCCCCTTTCTGATGTACATCAACACTCACCTTCACCACTCGTCTTTCTCTCCCTGCCCAGCCAAATCTGATATGAGCCTACTAGTGCAGCTTTAGATACTTGTTATACCTATAACAACCAGTTTATCGTAACAGGTTCTATTGTACTTGATCCCTTTAGTATAGTGATGTGCCAATGAGGCGTTTTTAGGATTCGAATAGACCTATCCAAGATAGTTTTAATTTCGTCGTAGCTTACGCCAAGGTTTCATTTTGTAAAATTATTGTAACAAAACGAAATTGCTGCCACATATGGCGAAATTGAAAACTATTTCTGATAAGTAGTATATACATAATATTTACATCTTAAAAACGCCTGATTGTAAAAAAGATAGAAACTCTTTATTGTGACAAATAAAAATATGATAGAACTTTATATTGCTAGTGAAAACAACGCAAACAGATATAACTCCATAATTAATTATTTAGATGTTACGAAACTTATTATGGTTTGAGTTTGTACATTTCGTGCCACAAGCAAATTGGTCATAGTCTGAATACTGTGTAAGGTATGTGGTCCCACTGTAATAATAGCTGTAAGGTTTACATTGTACTTCATTGTTGTGTCTAAATGTTGTGGAGAGAAGCGATGTGACTGGACTGAACAGAGGGATGGATTGTCTGATAATAAAGCTAGTCATGTGTTTAAATCATTGTTTTATTTCTAACTTTGATATCTAGTAACTGTTTATAGTGTGTGTAAACTAGGTATTATGCAAGGGCGGATCGGGCTTCGCGGTGTCACGCGCCTCGGGGTTTCGTAGTTGATTGCGTCTTGTAGTATTGTCCGCTATCTGTTCAATCTGCTCAGACGTTTAGGATTTAGGATAGCGGACATCGCCCTAGCCGCCGCGAGCTCGGGGTTAACGCCGATCGCGACAGCTGCGCAGGCGCCCCTCAGGGCTTCACAGATGATGAAACTGGGGGCGTCGAGCAGGCCGGCTGCCGGAGACCCCGCCGGTGGGCAAGGGAACCGGATGAAGAACGGTCCCGGTGGCGGCGGACAGCACGGCCGCGGTCCAGAGGGTGGAGGATAGCCTCCAGATCGCGGCACCGTCTCGACACTCGATTGCAGCGGAAGTCCCCCACGATACGATTCCCAGGTCAAGGCGGAGCTTGGGCGTCAGGTGCGGTCGTGGGGCCCCAGTTTTCGGTGGGCGGGGTACAGGGAGATCGGGGGCGGAAGATGGCCCCAGTTTGAACCTGAGTGTCCACAGTCTCCTCTACCTGCACCTGTTGTCGAGTTTTCTTGCCGATCCTCTTGCCTTTGATCGATGGGGACCTAGGCAGGGGCGGCGGGGTTTGTAGTGCGCGCTGCGATGCGGGGACTACTCCCTGCGGACTCTCTGTTGTTGTTTGCGTTGGGGGTTGAGGCGGCCCCGGCGTTAATGGGGGGCCTTCTCATATTGCGGCAACAGTGTTGAAACTGCCGCAGGAGTGGCCCTTCTTCTGTTACACCTGCTTCGCCTTCGGCCTCCCTGACCAGGGTGGTTGGCCAGAGGCGCAAGAGTGGTTGGAGCGGCGGGCGCGGGAGGGCCCGCCATGCCCCAGTAGTAGGGCGGTACGAATACAGACCATGTTCGGTAGGGCTCTTACCCCAGGGGCGGCCCGCCCGGCTGTGGTGCCGGGGCCGCCCGGAGCCCCTGGTTCTGCGCCGTCGGTGCTGCAGCCATCTTGGCGGAGCAGGGGGCTGCTCGCCAGGAATGGAAACCTTCCTGCAGCGCGCCTCCTCCTTGAAGACACTGCACTGGCGGCTGTTGGCTGCGTGGTGCCCTTAACAGTTCGCGTCCTCAGCGCGGCGCGTCCTCGGGAGCAGGCGTGGCGTGGCAGTGGCGTGGCGTGGCGCCGGCGTGGCTTGGCGGTGGCGTGGGGTCCACCATACTTGACACAGCGCGCTGCGCGATGACAATTGGCGGATTCGTGCCCAAAGAGTTGAGAGCGATGGCGCTGCGGCTTGGTAGTTCGGCCCCTCCATGCCTCGGTTGAGAGCCGATGCATGTGGAGGAGCTCCGTGATCTCGTACAGCGGCGTCAGCTGCTCCTTCGCGTTGGCTCTAGTTGTACATATGTGATAGACTTTCTTGGTGGCCCTCGGGCTCCTCGGCAGGGGGGCGGCAGTAGCTGGCCGGAAAGTCTTGAGGATCTGGTCCTGAGTGTCGATTCTCCATCGCCTGGGTTCCAATACGGAGGTTGCCGGATCGCTTCGCTCACCACCTCCCCCTTCGCTACGCTTGACATCGCATGGCTTGCTCCACTCATGACCGCCACTGAGCTTCTGGCTCCCGCATGTTTTGTATATAGGTACTCTAGGAGTCGTAGCGGCAAGACTAGGTGGAGTCGGAGTGCTCCGAATCGGATCTGGGTCCTGCTATAAATGCTATGGTACTGCAAAAGTTGCGAACCCGAGCGGTTCGCGAATTCAAGCTCCATATATGCCTCATTTTGAACACGTATTTAGGAGAACAGTTAGCGCTGCAAACCCGTGCGCGTTGGAGAACGTGCTCCTCGTAATGTGTACACGGTTATGGAAAGAAAATTAGCTTAACAAACCCGTGCGTGTTGCGAGGCAATGCTGCGCCCAGATCGTAAGTGGATCACTAATTGAAAGATTGAAACGCATGCGTGCACTTATCGCACGGTTACTGTGCGTACGGTCTTGTGACGACTCAAAGAGAATGCAAATTACTATGTGAGAGGCAGAACTTGGTACAAACAAAGATCAATTACATGTCTGTTCAAAACCAATCGTACGGAAACGGCACGTGAAAACTACATGAGTACTAACCTAACATATTATTTCTGCTTTATGCATTTTAACAGTATCGATAAAAAATTACGACCAAAAAGTAGGGTCAGTATTAATTGAGCAAATATTGTGCAAAAAGGATCAAGTCTACATTTCAGTCCAATGTTAGACATTCATAAGAAATACAACATAGGACTTAAATAGAGACTCGAACGATACTCGAAAAACGTTTTGTTGAAAGACTGTAAAAAATTATGTGTTTATTACAGGAGATAATTCACGTGTTTAATGTACCTAATGAGACTCCGAGCATAGCTCTCTCCATACCTCGCTGTACGACTTTGAACTTCGTTATTAGGCCCACAGTTAAAGGCCACGTCTCAGTTCCATGAGCCATCACTGGCAACACTCACTGATTTAAAGACTTTTGTCTTTAGGTATTGGGGTATTTTGGACTCGAAGATGTGCCGAAGTTTCCCGAACGCTGCCCATCCGATTTGGATCCTTCGCTAGACCTTTTAGAAGTTGGTTCTACCTAATTGGGTCTTTTGAATCAGGTAGACGTATTCGTCAACAACTTCGAGTGTGGTATTCCCAACAATAACCGGTACAGGTGAGACATGAACATTTGACATGACCTTCGTCTTGTCCATATTCATTCTCAGACCTACCTGTTGGGATACTCTACTGAGGTCCCTGAACATGGCAACGAGGTCCTCCAGCGACTTCGCCACAATTACTATGTCGTCGGCAAACCGAAGGTGAGTGAGGCATTCGCCGTTGCTATTGATGCCATATCCGTTCCAGTCCAGTAGCTTGAAAACATCTTCCAGCGTGACAGTGAACAGTTTCGGAGATATAACATCCCCCTGTCTCACGCCTTTCTGTATCTGGATATGTTTTGTGAGCTGGTCCTGTAATCGGACAGATATTGTGGCTTTATTATAAATACACTTTAACACTTCGATATAGCGATAGTCGATTTGGCATCGCTGGAGACTGAAGCACGAAGCACTTCCCAGGTCTCGATGGAATCGAAGGCTTTCTCATGGTCCACATACGCTATACATACCTACAGGCCGATTATATTCCTCAGTTTTCTGAATAATCTGCCGAAGCGTATGGATGTACCCCACCCCTACACAGTGACAAGCAATTTGAAGCATTTGACATAGTTTGACGGATGAAACGGCTAAAGTATTTACCTCAGATTGAAAACCTCGTATTTACATACGTAATAATTACATTCTCTTTGGTGAAAGAAAGAGAAGCCAAGCTGTGTGAGTGAAATTCCCGGCTAACTCTATACACGTGTACCTGACCCAAGTTACAGTTGGGTGAGGTACACGTGTATACCCCCGCCCTCGCCCTGGCGCCAGACCCGGATCTTCACCCTTGTTATTTGTCTCTTGGAATGTATTGATATTATACAGTAGGTACTTATGTACGAGTATATTGTATCGTATTGAATAATTAGAGGATTATTATAGGTACACTGCGCTCGACACCCAGAGATTTAAAATGTTATATCTCTAAGCCCTGTAATTTATCTGGAAACATTGTCCTTCAAACCGGAACACAGTAATGTTCGCACATTACTGCTTGGCGGTAGAATAACTGGCAAAGATGTGGTACTTCCCCAGGCGGACCCTGCCAATGGTCAAATTATATGAATTATACGAAGTTTTCTGCTACCTATAAACCTTTAAATGTGAGAATGGTTGTTACGAAACTTTAAATCGATATACATCCTAAACGGTCTGCCAAATCAAAAACGTTAAAAGAAAACTAACGTTTATTTTTAAATACCTGTTCAACGAAACCCCTCTTGACATAGATTGTTGATTTTTTTTAAATTTGGACAATATAGCGTCCGGTAGCCGCCATACTGAATTTACACTAATGTCATGTCTTTAGTGTCACTCGCGAAGCTAAGAGGAATCGATTGAGGTGCGAATCATAAAAATCGGCCCAGGGTTTGGTCTGTATAGTGCTTCAAAGAATCATACATACATATATACGACTGATATACACATTACCACTCCCTTTATTTCCACATTATCACATTACGTCGCGCAGTCGGGTAATGAATATAAATTACAAAACGGTTTATTCCGAGAACCAATGGCAGAGTTCATCGCAAAGAATTCTTTATAAAATTGGTTCTAGAAACTGCGGCATATAGTCAATAGGCCAATACTGATGTCTGAACACTTTGTCTCCACAGCTAGGAGTCACGGTATATAAGGAGAGAGTCAAGGCTGCAAGTATTAATCCACCGCGCTGACTTAGCGCGGGTCGGCGGAAAGCATAATATTATGTCGTCGAAAGACGTGTTTCTTGAAACATTTCGATATCGTCACGATGTTTCCTTCACCGGTAATGACAAACTCTTACATATTATCTGCTCAGGATTGTAAATCCAGATGTTCCAGCCACTCGACTTTATTTTTCATTAGTTAACGCATTATTTGGAGTCGAACCACTCTTAGCTGGTTGCATGTAATGTCAGAACATAAACAAGAACAAATTAAAAAAAATGATTTAGCCCCGACTACATCGGATTTATAATCTGTACACCATTCTTCAAGGCAAGACTTTCATTTGACACTCATTTTGAGCGAATAGTGAAAAAAGATATGTATTTTGCCAATTTGTGGTGGCGGCCATCTTGACTTTGAAATTTCTCAGTGTAAGTATAGTATTTTGCTAGTCAAGCCCTTTCATTTTGATACCCATATTGAGGTAGGTTGTGAAGAAATATTTTGTCCCCCATTTTGTGGAGGCGGCCGGGCGTCTTGAATCGATAATAACCAAACAGCTAAGAACCACCGCACGGAAATTAACCTTCAAATAAATAAAAACGCATAGAAATCGGTCCATCCGTTTGAGATCTACGGTGCCACACAGACAGACATCGACCTCAAACTTATAACACCCCTGTTTTTGGTTGGGGGTTAAAAATAACTTAAATATAGTAAGGTAATGTGAATAAAACAAAATGATTTGTTCTCGTAATAAATATTATTTCATTATCATCCACCTAACAGAAGTACATTCGAGGCGACTCACGACCAACAAAATAATATTCACAAGAGACGCTCTAAATGTAGATGAGTTGCACTGCCACACGACAACGCAGCCGGGTACATCATTCAACAGTACAAATCATATAAAAATATTTAAAATATCAACTGCTATAATATAATGTATCCCCTACTCCACAGCTTGATCCAAAAATACATTTGAAAATAGTCAACATTTGGGCAATAATAACTACGCACAAATCGCAACCAATCCGTGTAAAAACGAATAAAATAATTCAAGTACAATCATAGTAAAACATAGTAAACTAGTTACCGCCGCGGCACCAAAGCGTGGAGTAAGAACGATAATAATGTTATTTACAAAATGATATGAACCTATCAATCTTACAATCAATTTAGACAACAATAGCCAAATGGATTCGGCCAATCAATAAACTTAACTATAAAACTAAATACAAATTATCGGACGCGTCCGTCAGTCGCTACTGAGAGTATGGGTTTGTGCTACTTTGGCCTGGACTTTGGAATCTGTGTTTGGATGATTTTGTGGCTCCCAATTTACTTTTTATATCTCGAAAATGTATCGAACTGCACACGAGTGACGAGAAAATAGTCGACCGATGATGCAGGGAGATTATGTTGATTGAATATTTGGGATCGAAAGTAATGACTGCTAAATTATCCCAACTCGAATTTCCAATTTAAGAAATAGGTTTTAGAGACCCAACCGCGACAGTAGACACATCTTGTTAATATTTGTTTATATTCGTCATCAGTATCGGCCACTGGACGCGTCCAATAACTTGCTCACAAAGCGATATTACATAGTTAACATAATGAATGCGATCGTTCAACAAGTTCCAACTTTTAGAATTTTGAATCAATCCAATTTCTTTGGTTTGACAACTAACCGTTCCAAAAGAGCTAGGGATCCCACCACCCGCTAAACTAAGTAACTAATAAGGCGGTGTGATGTATCTAGCGTATAACTAAGCATCTAAAACTAGTGAAATTACCACCATAGCGAAGGTTTACGTGATAGATCTACATTTTAAGGAAAAGTGCAAGGGGCAGATCTTACAGATACCCGTTTCCAACAGTTTTGACGATATTGGTGAAATTTATTTTAGAGACTTGGGTGATTAATCAAAGATGTCCGACGAAGACGTGTGTTCACTTACTATAAATTTACTAATTGTCAATAAAATAAAATTAAAAACACACATTTCATCGCACATCCCGGATTGAATGTCACCTTAAAGCTAAAAAGAGCAGATGGGTCTTGGGTGTCACCAGAACAGAACCACCTTGGGTTACACCACTTTACTAGGTATTTAAATGTAGTCTACTCCAATTTACAATGCAGTCAAGTACAATGCGGTTATTCGTAATAATTATATTATAAGGTTTTGGAAGGTAGAAGAAAATTTAACCAGTCAGTTCTGCGATAGTTAAAAATGGTTGATATTGACGTAGAATTGAAATGCAATCTGTCTCGTAAACCTTGGTGTAACGTGGGTGCGTCGTGTTGGAACGAGCGGCGCGCGCGGGGTCGAGCGGGGACGTCATCAAATGGCGAGCGCGGCGGAGCGCTTGTCGCGGTTTTTGCTGCGCGCCACCGTGCGCGCCTTGTCTGCCGCGTTGTTCTGCAGGTGCTGTAACAAAAACACTCCGGTCACTCAATAATTTACATACTATATAAGATTATGAATGAATGAAAATTCTTTATTGTTACATAACTTAAAAGATTACACCAGTATCTGTCCGCAACTTTGTTGTATACCTGTACATTGTACAATTTAGAAAAAGATTTTTCATCCCACCAGCTCGGAAAGAGTACTTTTGCTCCTCGATATCAGGGCGCAAACGTCATTTTTACCCTCTCGAGGTTAAAGTAAATTTGAATTTAGAACATCGTGTGTACTGAGGTTTTGAATTCAAAACATAATTCAACCTATTTATTTCTACCTCCTTGGTGCCGAATGCATCATACATTTTTTTTTATATGTTAAAAACTCAGACTCGGAACCTCTTTGGTGTACTTACTTTTTTTTTAATTTGCTTAGCGCGAAAACATAAAAAAATTTGCATTTAGTCATTTCCTCGCTGAGGTGGAATGAAATGTTACGTGTTGCACTCGAGTGCAAAGATTTTTCACCTTGTGCTCTTTTGATTCCCTTGCTACGCTCAGGTTTCTAATTTTGAATCACATGCTGCGCTCGTGATTCAATTTTAGAATCCTTCGCTTGCTCGGTCATCAAAATTGAGCACACAGTTAAAAATCAACTTTGCACTCTTATATAACAAATAACTATTCCCTAGGGATCTCGGCATGAAAAGTAGTTTATGCGTCTGGACTATAATCGATCTGAGTCACAAATTTCACCCAGATTCATTAAAATCCTACGACGTTATTGACCAAACATCTATACTATTAAATTTTGATTTTTGGAGGCATTTGTATATGTTTTAATTGCGTTTTTTGGAACTAAACATGTGTTATTGTATGTTCTTAAGTCTTCAAAGATGACCACGTTGGCCAACCCTAAATATGGCCAGCGTGGTATACTATAGTCTAAACTTCCTATTAGGGGGAGATCCATACATATCCAAGTAGTGGGGACTTTATGATACTTTTGCTGTTTTTTTGTTTTGTTTTGTTCTGCGTGAGAGTACATCGAAGTGAGCACTCTATAAGCGCACACCGCACTCTGCACGTCACGTCAGACGTCAGTACGTAGCCGCTGCAGCGTGTTGGGCTTGCGTTGGTGTCCCAGCAGATTCTTCTATGACTATCGTGGTAAGTGTACCCGCAGCTCGTTGGGCCCGTGTGAATGCGTGAAGAGTGAGGATTCTATGATACGTTTGTGGGAGGGCGCTCCGTTAGCGGACAAGCAGTGCTATCTACGTACCCGCTGCAGCTTGTTGGGCTTGTGTTGCGCGAAGCAGCGCGGGCGCGGGCGGCGCGGCTACAGCCCCTGCAGCGCGGCGCGCAGCGCGGCCCGCCTGCGCCGCCAGCGCGCCCGCAGCGCCGCCAGCGCGCACAGCCCGCCCGCCAGCGCGCCCGCCAGCGCGCCGTACGCCGCCGCGCCGCCCCACGTCTCCACCACCACCGTCTCCGCGCCCACGCGCACCGAGAACGACGGCACCTCGTCCTCCTGCGACACACACCACTCTCACTGACGGAACTTCATCACCTATGCTTTACGTAAGTTAGTAAACAAATACAAAATTTACTTTACACTTCAGTAGTAGTAGGACGGTACAGAATCCGCCTGGGCAAGTACCACATCTTTGCCAATTATACTACTGTCAAGCAGTAATATGAAAACTTCCTGTACTCCGGTGTGAAGGGGTACGTTTCCATTGAAATTACAGGGCATAGAGATGCGTAGAATAGAAATACTGGGCTTCCTGCTGGAGCAGGGATGGCAGGAGTGAAGCCTACTTCCCACACACGCACAACAGGCGCATCGAGTCGCCGACTTGCGGAAAACAGAACAAGCTGGATCTGCCCTTGATAGTATCGGGACTTTGATAGCGGAGTGCACCAATGATGCCGTACCTCGAAGTACTTGAGTATGTCTCGGAAGGTGGCGCGCTGCAGCTTGCGGTCGCGCTTGGCGCGGAACTTGTTGGAGTCCCGCGCGAGCTCTTCGAGCGCCGGCAGCGCGGCCTCCAGCTCGGGCTGCAGCGACGCCGCGCCCTCGGCCGCCAGCCGCTCGCGCGCCACCGCCAGCGCCCCGCCGGCCGCCAGCCGCACCTGCAGCCCGAGGAAACATATTACAACTACACTACACAAGTGGGATAAGGATAGATTAATGACGCGACGATTCTATAATATACTTCTGTGAATGAAGCTCATTGCGCTGAAAGAAATGTTCATGAACTCTGGACCTAGCGCGTTTCTAGGTAGATGGCCATGCTTAGAAGACTAATCTAGATATCCATGCACATAAATACTAATCTAGATGGTCATGTTTAGAAGACTTATCTAGACGATCGTGCTTTGTCTTACCCGCGTAGTTTCCAAAGTGAGTTATCAAATTCTGAGTTAGAAGTTTTAAACCCCCGACCAAAAAAAGGGGTGTTATAAGTTTGACGTCAATGTCTGTCTGTCTCACTTTACCGCACCGAGCTCAAACGGATGGGACGATTTCGATGCTGCTTTTTTTATTTGAAAGTTAATATCCGTGGGTGTTCTTAGCTATGTTTGGTTAATATCGATTCAAGATGGCCGCCTTCACAAAGTGGCGGACAAAATATTTCTTCACAACTTACCTCAATATGGGTATCAAATGAAAGGGCTTGACTAGTAAGTAGAATACTATACACTTTAAAAAAAAACAAATCCAAGATGGCTGCCACCACAAAATGGCGAATTATATTTTTTTTTCACTACTTCCTCAATATGGGTATCAAACGAAAGGGCTTGACTAGCAGAATACTTTGCACTATAACAAATTTCAAATCCAATATGGCCGTTATCAAAAAATGGCGTAACACATTACTATATTCACAACTCCCTTAATATGGGTATCAAATGAAAGGGCTTTACTACTAGAATGTTGTACAGATTACAAATCCGAGGTAGTCGGGGGTTAGTCAAAAATTTTAATTTTGTTCTTGTTATTTCTATAGGCAGTCGTGATTGACATTTTTTTTTATATTAACATTGCACTGCACTCGTCGCCGAGACATATAAGAGGATGGTAGATGAGTAGCGCATCGTTAGCGTTACCTCGAGCGAGCAGGCGGCCAGCAGGGCGGCCAGGCGCGCCAGCGAGGGCGGGCGGCGCAGCGCGGCGGCCGCGTGCCCGCCCTGCAGCAGCGAGAACAGCAGCGCCCAGCCGTCCAGCGCCGCCGCGTGCGCCGCGCCCTCCTCCACCGCCGACCCCGACACCTTCACCGACCCGTCGCCCTGCAACGCGTCACGCTCTTTAACCAACCCTCACGCGCTTTATGTCAACAATCGTTGCTTAAGCGAAGCTCTCTTATTGGAAGACGGATTGTGACATGTATACGTAATAACACGTTATAATGGTGGTACTAGTCTGTTCGGAATTTCAATTACGTGAAATTTATATAGAAAATAAAGCTTCGTTTGGTCTAAATAAAATAGAAAGATGCCACCGCGCCATTTCAGTGTGATCGTTCGACGCTATTTTGCCCTACAAAGTGATCGCACGCAGACGAAATACGGTGTTGTTTTAAAAGTAGAAAATGTAAAAACGGCGTGTATTTTATAGTAATCTACAAAATCTATGTGCTGAAGTTAATATTATGGATGTGTTGTGTTATTTTATTAGTGAAAAACGTAATAATTTTGAAGTGCCGTTATATCCAAAGCTTTTTTTATAACATGCGTGAAATGAAAACATTTCGTGACAGGATTAATGAATGTGGTAAATACCTAGAAGTTATTAATACTTGAAAGTAAACTACACTTCAAGGGCTTTCTTGTGATATTTAAATGTAGGCATATTATTGTGAAAAATACGCTGATTTATTCAATTTTCCACAACTCACAAACAACATACAACAGTAGAAAAGTTAACATCCATATTCATACTAGCAGAACCCAGCGGTTTTTAAAGTGAAAACGTCTTTTGGCGCACCACACACAGATTTTTCACGGGCTGTGAATTAACCTCGAGCGTCACGCCTCGTAAGCTGAAAAAATATTCGAGTGAACTCGGGACGTCGGGACCGCCCAGTGGAGCAGAGCGAGAAAATCAGCTGCTTACAGTCTGTATACTGTCACTATGTTTTTTTTTAAATTATTCTTGGCCATGGATACAAGTACTCCATCCGCATCCGCAACTGTCCTGTCGTGTCACTATGTTCAATTTATATGCAATCATTTTTATTATTTAAATTGTTTATTAGTAGGAATTGATAAGGCGTAAATACAGTTGTAAGATATGTGTACCTTAAGATAGCTGCCACTGAAGATGGTCTCGTACATCCGCATCACCTCCAGGATCTCTGTGATGTCATCTTCCAGCAGATAGCACAGCACGGCCAGGGACGAGCAGCACTGGGGATTGACACATCAAACATACTTATATTATGGAGATTCAACATACTTATTTTATATATTACAACTTATTTATATATATATTATTACTTAGCTTCGCCCGTGTGCATATATAAACCTACAGCATTCAAGGATTACGTACATATTATTCACGTATATCTTTATTTCCTTAAGTCTAAGGGTTTTAGACAATATTTATATAAAATAACATAAAAAAATTATAAAAACCTAAATCCTAGTTTGAGGCCAGCAGCGTATGTTGTAATTATTATTATTATTATAATTTATTTAGTGAAAATTCTTAGTTCAAAGATGTCGATTTTTTTATGTATTAGAATTTGCATGAAAACTGTGACACGAGAAATGGATTTATATCAGTTACATTTTTTCGATTAGATTTAGAATTTGAGCTGGGAAATGGGGATATCAGTACATTTTTATTACATTACGAGCAAATAATACATTAGATCACATAACAGAAATACAATATTTCAACTAAAAAATAAATCACTTCAGTCATGTGCCAATCGGGATGATCACTGTAGCAATAATATACAGTTAGGTAGATGAGGGAAAAACATAACAGATGTATTTTTTGTTTTATAAAAAATATTAGAAATCGAAAAAGACGTATTAGGTCAACAAAGTTCCGGAGTTGGGGATTGTGATTGTGTCACATTTACGTAAAAATTGTACAAGAAATTCTGAAAGAAAAGCACTGTAACTTCGTAACTTTTTGTTTTGAAAACACAAAATATAATTGTTCCTTATTTTAATACAACGTTCAAGTATTACGTAACACAATTTAAAGGGGGTGTCTTCTGAAAAGATAAGGGTGCGTCATAGAGGAGTAATTTATTGTACTTATAAAAGCTACCTATAGAACAGAAACCTCCCGAATTGGCAACTTTTAGGTAAAAATAGTCACTTGTGTGTTGTGTTGCGAAACGTTTAGGGAGAGTGAGGGCAGGGGTGCAAAAAGACGTCACGGTGCGTTACGTAATACCTGAACTCTGGTTTTCTTAGTCATCACGCTGATTAAAAAAACCCCAGTGAATTGAAATACAGTAGTCATCGATAGTCTTTATTTTCGTATTATCGGATTTCGAGAGATGAGCTCTAGATACCGCAATGGGACTGCTGAGTAGACCCGAAGAGCCGCGGATATTCAGTGGATACTATGTATTATAGCAATAATTATAAAGATTTTAATCAGATTATAATGAAACTACTCGTCTCTGTGAGACGCGCTGCTGCTCCGAGCCCAAATGGGCATCTTCGCTTGTTCCGAAAAAAATCCCAAAAAAACCCAGACCAACTTCCCCATTTTTTTAAGTCGGTTAAAACTCACAAAGTCTTGATAAAGATTTAGATATATTTTTTATAATTAGAGTGGCATGACGAGACGAGCAGGTCAGGTGCCTTACCTATGGTAAGAAACACGCCTACCCATAACAGCACAGTGACACGCAGTTACTGGAACATGAAGAGTCCAAATCATTACCTAGCACTGCACCGCTGTTGTCACCCAGAGATATAAGATGTTTTATCTCTATATCCTATAAGCTGGTCAATTTTACGCCAAACTTTGACTTTTAAGTATTATCTCGTGATCTACCGTGCTGATGGGAAAGAGACCTTGGATGACGAAGTCTACATTAGTGTTAGAATGGACTGTTTAAATATTGCTGGGGGTAAATCCACTACGATAAGGGGTGTTATGTACCTCAGTGCGCGTCTCCACGGTGGCGGTCTTGTCGACGGCGGCGGCCGCGAGCGCGGGCCTCACTTCGTTCACGAACTCCTCTGTGCCCTCGTCGCCGATCTGGAATACAAACATTCTCAAATCACGGTATGTCTGGGTTTCAATTTATATTCTCATTCTTTGGGAAGACAAATTCAAAGATGATTTTTAAATCCTGTAGTTGATACATGTGAATTTAAAAACCGCTAAATAAATAAATAAATACTACGTGTCGTATATGAATAAGAAAAACCGTAAGTTTTCTTTACAGAAAACAGACTATGTGACGCTTTTCGTCACATAGTCCGTTTTCTAAGGTCTAAGGGTTTTTGGTCCCAAAAACACATACTAAATTGAAATAAGATATGATATTTTCAAATCAAGAATTAACCATTTTCTTGTGCTGTTAGCGCGATTCATGTTCGTAGCTCTATATCAGACCGGAACGGCTTGATTACAATTGATAAATGAGGATTTATCAAAAAAATAGAATTGTGGCGAATTTACACACATTTCTTTTTGTGGCGAATTAACTTTGTGGCGAATCGCCTATAACCCGTTTAAAAGTAGTGGATTTTCAAATCCCAGATGACTGCAACCACAAAATGTCGGGGGTATTTTCAGTGACAACTTTTTATGGGAAGGTACGTAACGCGTTACGGCGCCAGGCTGTCTGGCTTCCCTTTCTCTCACGCATACGGCAGTGATAGGCAGGCTGCTCCTCTCACTCTAACCCACAGCGCTAGCCGCATTTCGGACAGACACACTTCCCCTTTTCGTAATTGTCGTAACCTTATTACAAAGATTACGCACTAATAACCTAAGTTTTTCTCAAGTTGAACAATTTCAATATGAAATAGACATTAAACCAATTTTGATTAGTTACAATTTATCACTTCTGTCGGGTGCCCCGAGAGGCACACGTTTTTTAAATATTTCATTGAATGAGTTCGTTTTTAAAATGAGTTTATGACTATTTCTCAAAAAGCTGTCCACTTTTGGAAATTTTAATTGTCCAGTCATGAAAAACGTATTTTTTTAATGAAATGGAGTATCTTTTTAGAAATTGTTTTACTTAAATTGTTGTGCGGATATATACTCTTTTAATAAGATCATATTTACACCAATAAAAGTGAAAACAAATAAAAGAAATGAATTTGTTTCGGACAGTAAATTAGCCCGCCATTTAAAAAAAAAATGACCCCCCTCTTGCTCAAGAGGTAAAAAGTCTTCCTAAAACTTAGATTTGAAAATATTTAGAATGTGGTTTATTTTTTCCTACATTTAAATTGATATCTGGAATTATTTAAAAATACAACGAAGACTCTAATTGTCTTTTCTATTATTTAAAATTAAAAAATATTATGTGTCTCACAATTTTTGAATGAATTTCGTGACACATTTCTTGACGCTATTTAACACCACCAAACCATTTCCCGAAGTTAAAATTTGTTATTTGCGGATGGCAGCCCTGTTGGATTCCACAGACAATGAGGAAATCGTGCCACCATTTTGTGTTTAGCTGTCAGTTAGCCAAACAGTCGGAGCGTCTGAAGTGGAATTCATTTATACAATATTTCCTGACGTGATTTGGACCCAAAAAGTGAGTAATAAATAATATGATCATATACATGCAAAACTTTGTGAGTAAAGTGATAAGTAGTCAGAAAACCTTTGCTGTTAGATCCAATAGATAATTTCGATGTAATTACAAAATACGATTGCATGTTTGATTTTCCTCACAAAATTTCGTGACAATTTCCTGACGTCAAGAAATTTTGGATGTTTCATGCAGTATACACGCAGTATATCTACTAGGTAGATAATAAAGGTCGTTTAGTAAATTGTGGTGGTATTTTTTTAGAATTAAATGAAATAATTTATTTATTTATGATATTTTATTTTATTATTGATATTTGTGTCTTCAAATCGAGAGTGAATCGGTTTTTTCTAGGTAAACACGCTCCATCGTAGACCTCATCGTCGCTTAACATCAGGCGAGATGACGGTCAAGTGTAAGCCTATAAAAGGTAAAAAAAATACAAAAAATACTGTTACTTGTTGTAGATGCCTATGACAGCTGCAGAATGGCAAAAAAAATATATTGAGAAATTGAAACGAGAAAACCCAGAGAAGTATGAAGATAAAAGAAAAAACCATTTACAAAAGGTGAAAGATAGACAAAAAAAGGTCAAAAGTTTGACTGATGAAGAAAAACAAAATAGAAAAGAGAAGAATAATGCTACAAAAACAAAACAACCTAAACAACAAGACAAAGAACAAGAAGAAATACTAAAAAATAATATAGAATTGCGTAGGAAGAATTCAGTTTTGGAAAAAAAGGTTACACTGTTAAATAAACAAATAAAAACGCTAAAAAAAACAATAAATCGATACAAGTTCAAAGTGAATAACTTGCGAAGCAAAATTGAAGCTTACGATGATTTACGATTAATAATAAATGACGAACAAGTACAAAATAGAGACAGTGAACTACAACTTGTTAATGCCGCGACGCCGCTAACCAGAGCCAGTTCATTTGTTGATGAAACTCTTCCATCTATTTCATATTACACAGGCACACCTAAATTTGAAAAGGATATGACATTTTAAATGAAGACTGATAACAAAGAAGAACAAACAAGTGACGACATATCGAGCAACATGAAAGCGGTGTACTTGAAACTAAAAGAGAAAAAAGACTTGAAATGAAGACTGATACAGAAAACAGAGCAGCTGACGATATAATAAATGAAAGTGAAGTACGTGAAACTGAAAAAGGAAAAAGACTTAAAATTGTAAAAGAAGAAAGAAAAATACCTAAAAATGAAAGCGAGATACCTGAATCAATACATTACCTGGCTAGATCGTCAAGAAGTGAAATGAATGAAAACATTGAAACAACGTCAGATGAGCCATGTAACACGAGTATTAAGCCAGGAAAATTTATACTGGCAAAATTTTCCAATAAAAGAAATAAAGAATATCAATTTGTTTGCAGAATTGAAGATATATCACACAACAAAATTGTAGTGCAAGGGTTTAAGTCTAAGAATAAGAAAAGTATTTATGTTACTATAAAGAATGATATTTAAATAATTGAAAATGAAGATATCATTGAATTTCTTAGTCAACCAGAAAAAGAAGGGAACTACTACGTTTTTTCTACTGACATAAATGTAAAAGAAATTTGAATTTGTTCCCCTGTAATAAAAGAATGTGTGTGTGTCTAGTTTTTATTTAAAAATAAATTTAATTAATATGACCAATAAGTGTTTAATTTTGAGTTACTTGATTCCTATAATATGTGGTATGATGTCGTCCTTAGTGTCAATAATTTCTTGACGTTTCTTGACAAATTGATTTCTTGACAATTTCATGACGGGACACTTTTTTGAGAAATAGTCTTATTGTAATAGAGTTAATATCTTCGATAGTTGTAGTAACGCTTTACTTCTGAATTCTGGCACAATAAGGCGATTTCGCGCAATATAATACTAGAACTTCGACCTGAGATGTATCGGTTTAAAAAGATTTTTTGTAATGATGGTGGATAAAAATGTCTACTAGTTCTATGAAATGATGTAACACAGTAAAACATCCAAGTATCAGAAAAATTACTTCATCTTTCACTCATATGTAAAATTAATATAATTCTTTTGTTTTTGTTTCATGTGATTCCCAAAATTGAAGAGGTCTTACGCTGGCCGGTCTATTGACCGGCTGCTAGCTGCGTCTCATTTGCACTCGCTGTGATTGTGGAATGTTGACTTTCTCCTTCCTCGTCTTTACTATATTCTAGGGTTGGTTGGTTAAAGTTCAAGTTTCGCTTGGCAGAACCAATGAGAGCGAGTGAGACGGCTGTAAGTTCGGTTGTACCTGCAGTGCGAGCAGCGGCGCGAGCTTGGCGGCGGCGCGGCGCTCGGGGTCGCGGCCGCGGCGCAGCGCGCGCGCCAGGTGGTCGGCCAGCGTGGCGCGGTGCCCGGCCAGCAGCCCGCCCAGCGCGCGCCGCGTCAGCGCCCCGCGCAGCCCCTCCAGCGCGCCGGCGCGCGCGCCGCTCGCACGCGCGTTCAGACCCTCCACCAACTCCAGGACTTTCTCCTCGAACTTCTCTTGGGCGTCGTTCTCTGCGGAAGGGTGAATAAACCGTTCACTGATCTATACAGTGCACTCATACTACAAAGATGCTCACACTGTCGTAATAGCTCAAGGACTATCTCTTGGGCGTCGTTCTCTGAGTACGGGACAGTACCGACCGTTCACTAATCTGTACATTGTAGTCAAACTAGAAAGATGCTGATAATGTCATGATAAAT
The DNA here is from genome assembly GCA_017562165.1 of Ectropis grisescens. Lineage (NCBI taxonomy): Eukaryota > Metazoa > Arthropoda > Insecta > Lepidoptera > Geometridae > Ectropis > Ectropis grisescens. The sequence goes on from CM029788.1 coordinate 25,268,561, forward strand.
ATAGGACCTTCTCGAACTTCTCTTGAAGTCGGTCTCTGCAGATGGGGTCCCTGGATGACCGACCTACGCTCGGGTAAAACGACCTTTTCTAAAATGACCAGATCTCCACTGAAACCCCCTGCATACTAAATAAGTAGCTGATAAATAAATAAATTTCATGAAAATCCTTGGAGCAGATTCCGAGATTTAGGTTTAAAAAAATATATATTGTCGGTCATTGGAACTGCCAATAGAAGTGAAAACTTATAACTCAGAAATTGATAGCTTACTTTGGAGACTACGCGAGTGAAACCGGAGGGCGTGGTCATGCGCATGGCCATCTATAGATGCCATTTAAATTCGATTAACATATTAAAGTCCGACAAATAATCGCATGAATCGACCAATATTTACATCTTCGTTATCTGCCGTACATAGTAACAACACAAGACACAAGCCAACCTTGGTCTATAATAAACCACGGCGGCCGACCGCCTTCTATGATGGATATGTTAATGAGCTTAAAAAAACGCTCAGCAAAAATGTTCCAGGCACCATTTTAAGATTCGTGAGGCGACTGTGAAACTGTCAAGGTCGACCATATAAATATTACTTCACGCTCGAAAACGGGTCTTATCGGACTGATAACCTTGCTCTAGCCAGCTTTGTGCATGTTTGATAACAATTCGTATAATTATACAAGTCATTACGAATGTCGTGTTGATTTCTGATGAATGTCTGTGGAATGCAGCAATTCAGATTTATTGGCAATTATTGGGACTCTTTGCAGTCTCCTGGGGTCAGTGCCGGATTAAGCCAGCGCGGGGCCTGTAGCAATTTCTGTCAAGGGGGCCTTGGTTTGCTTAGGTTTAGGAAGGGTAGGGTCAAGTTATGCAAGATATTTTCGATTCGATCTACGGCTTTCAGTGCTAGGCAGTAATTAGAACTTTTCATGTTCATATAATAGCTTCGTGGCACTCTGCTGTTATGGTGAGCGTGTTGTTCATATACCACCAGGCGCTCTGCTGTTATGGTGAGCGTGATGCTTACCACCAGGCGCGTGTCTTGCTCATTTCATCACTCTATATATTATTAAAAAAAAATACTAACTCGTATGATCACGTACCGGGATGTAACGCTACCAAAGAGCTTACATATACTATGTATAGAGTTAGATTTTCGCACGGTTCCTTTCTGTCAATCGTAAGCAGATGACGTGCATTCTTTCTATGCCAACAAAGTGATACCGCGACAAAAGTATGATGCTTCCACAAGAGCGACAAGGCAAGAAAGATGCTACCCGTGCTTCCGGTGTATAGCGTTTGTGCCAACTCTATGTATACTCTTTGAACGCTACACAAATGTAATTCTTTATTCAACAAGAGATTGTATGACGGAAGCATCGATCAATCCTAGTCTTAAAATCAAATGTAAACCAGTAGTCATCGTACCATGGACACAAAAATTTAAGCACGAGCGAGTGCATTTCAGAAATTATATTTTAATTTAAAGTCGAAACACTGTTAGCGATATATTTGCCCGTGAAGGCGAAAGCGATATAGAGAAAAGTATCCAAATCAACACATTGAAGGACTTTCTATCTCCATCCAGAGTAAAATGAAAATCTATACATTGCGGGATAATGATCATGGAAAAAACACAAAGCATCGAATATCTTCTGCAGAAAAAAACGGAGCGGCAGGTAGCACAGATCTTAAGCAAACAAAGGACATGGAAATTTTTTGTATCGTACCATTATTAAAACATTTGTATGCCTTTAAAATGACGTTATTGTTACGAATTACATACATTTGTATGAATAATTTATTGAAGGTAAAACTGGGGCACATACGGTACAAAACAATAATATTTTAACTAAACTAAGAGCGAAACTACAGAATTTTTGTCACGTTTAATTTTGAGTCAATTTATAAGCCATTGTTATGGCGTTATTGTCATGAACTCTATATCTTTGTATGGATGTACTAATGATTTATTTCTCGCGGCCAAATATCCGGTGTTCCTACCAGCTGATCCAATATTGTGGTGATGTCATAAACATATGTATTACTTCCTATATAAAACATTGTGTGACGTCGCATCACTACTACTGTACCGCTTTGTTATCAGGTTACATTTGCCGAGGGCGATAAGCTCGTATTAATTGCGTCACGAGGCAGATAACGCGAATTTCTTCTGCAATAGATTAATTAATGCGCGAGACTTTATTTCATTGGATGGCAAAGAATATGAAATATTTTGTCATCATCATTATCCACAGCCTTATTTATCGTAGTGCTGAGTACAGGCTTTAGGGGCATCGTTCGTATAGAACATAGATCGACTAAGACTAACCACACGAGTCGGTACGCCAATTGTAGGAATTTATGAATTTGTACGCGATTATAGCATAGTATTATTTATCACAGTACACAATCTAGACACCAAGTGATAAAGCTGCCAATTAAAATAAGGTATGCTTAAAATAGTCCTTATATTTTTTTAGTACCTAATCTTTCTTCTTTTTTGTGTCTTTTAATAATAATTTATTTCTTATCTTATCAAGCGTTCTTATGTCCGAGCGACACGAGGCTACTTTTTAACCCCCGACCAAAAAAAGGGGTGTTATAAGTTTGACGTCGATGTCTGTCTGTCTGTGTGTGTGTCTGTCTGTGGCACCGTAGAGCTCAAACGGTTGGGCCGATTTCGATGCGGTTTTTTTATTTGAAAGTTAATATTTGTGCGGGTGTTTTTAGCTGTCTGGTTAATATCGATTCAAAATGGCCGCCTCCACAAAATGGCGGACAAAATATTTCTTCACAACCTACCTCAATATGGGTATCAAATGAAAGGGCTTAACTAGCAGAGTACTATACGCTATAACAAATTTGAAATCCAAGATGGCCGCCACCACAAAATGGCGAATTATATAATTTTTTTTACTACTACCGCAATATGGGTATCAAACGAAAGGTCTTAACTAGTAGAATACTTTGCACTATGACAAATTTCAAATCCAAGATGGCCGCCACCACAAAATGGCGGATTACATTATTTTTTTCACAACTACCTCGATATGGGTATCAAATGAAAGGGCTTGACTAATATAATGTTGTAAAGATGACAAATCTGAGGTAGTCGGGGGTTAGTCAAAATTTTTAATTTTGTTCTTGTTGAAGCTAGGTATAGATATAGCAAGCTGGTACTCATACCTTCGTGTAGACAACGTTACACAGCGCTAGTATTGTCGACACGAAGCTAGAAGTACTAGCTTGCTATCCTGGCTTGAAAAACTAGTCTCGTGTCGCTCGGGCATTACTCAGCCGCCTGTCTTGGTCCTGTGCTCACCGAGTACAAGACCTGTGACAGTTACCGAGAATATTTTGACACTAAAAATCAATCGACAACTTCTTTGTTGCGTTATGAAAAAAAAACAAAAGCACATAGGTCCAATTGTTTGCCTTGGTTTACAAGGACAGAAAATCAAGAAGCTTACTTTGTGTTGAAAGGCAAGTTGTTCCACAACTGGACAGCTTGAAAAGCAAACGTCTATAAAACCACTGCGCGCCGAGGGTGTTTTCGAAGCAAGTTATGTTTTGACCTGAGAGGCAGAGTATGCGCATCTATAATGTTAATACATTATTTAGTATTGTGACGGCGTACAATCTCGATCTATTTTCTCATTCATGCTATCACGTTTCAGATCATTTTATAATGGACCACCTCCATTAATATTTATGGTTTAGATATGGCACTGTCTCAGATGTATCACCACGAAGGTGAAAGAAAACAAAACCGAACATCTTTTTCCTCCCGTCAAAAGCAAGGATCGCTTGCCGAGGACAAGCTCCACCTACGACTGTCCAAAGCCCGAGATGCCATTCTACAGACCGCAAAGATACCGATATCATAACCAGGGGGTCTACTGCCTAACTAAAAGAGTCTTTCTTAGCTTTGATATGGCTTTTTCTTTTATTTTCAAGCGAAAATATAGAGATAGCTATAGCAAAGCCATAACAGATTTAGTTAGGCGATCAAAGAGTTGGTACTCTCTGTTCAGAGACCGTTGCCTGGTAGTAGGATGTAACCTTACAACTGGACGCACACCCTGGCGTTAGGGCTGCAGATGCTTACGTTCTACAGGGGGTGGTGTGACGTCGTGAGTTCTGTATACATTGTCGTTGATCTCAGGCTCCTCAGGCACGGTCACCTTGAGCTCCCGGCGCGCGCGGCCGCGGCGCCGCGTCGTCGGCTCCATCGGCGGATCTGTCAGACAACCGTGCGCACGTCTTTCATACATGATGAACCAAACTTTGGGGGGAACTTCTTGAGAAGTCAAATGTTAATGTGGGACCAAGAACGAAACCTCGTGAGGTTGCGTTGACCGAAATGAAACAAACTACTAAGTAAGCTAACCAGGAAGATTCAAATATCTGTTTTACCAGGTAATCTCGACATCGCGAATTCTTGGCTATAATAGATCTGTCATTTACCTCCAAGATCCAGGTTATTGGGTAACCTCGACCGAAATTATGCCCATTATCCTCAAGTTACACGCAGATGAAACAACAGATCAAACCATCAGGCTGGTAGATATCATCGCCAAAATATTAAAATCACAATAATTTAATAACCGAAACAGAGATTAAACCATCAGTGGTAGAAATAAAGAGTTAAGAATTAGATGTAGGGTTTCAATTTAAAGAGAAGTGAAACCGGATAGCTAATCCTAGGTTATGAAGAATAAACTTAGTGTTAAGATTTCCATCACCAAGACAGACACACGGAAACACTTTATTACACACTCCACAAAAAAGCAATGACTTATTATATCTAGTACATGAAATGGCGGCCACCAATATATGATTATAATACCTTCAGAAGTGTGGGCTACCCACGGCTAGAACTAGACGTTAGATTTGATAGTAAAACAAGACAAGGTTATATTTATTTATTTTTAATAAAGAGTGATGAGACGAGCAGGACATGTGCCTGATGGTAAGCAACATGCCTGCCACATAACACCACAGTGACACGCAGCTATTGCAACATGAAGAGTCCAAATCATTATCTAGCACTGCACTGCGCTTATCACCCAGAGATCTGAGATGTTATATATCTAAGCCCTGTAATTTCTCTGGAAACATTGCCCTTCAAACCGGAACACAGTAAGTCACATCACTGCTTGGCGGTAGAATAACTGGCAAAGATGTGGTTCTACCTCAGGCGGACTCTGCTAGGAGTCCTGCCACTACAGAACACGTATACACACGTACTAAGCGTCATATTCATAAAGAACCTTGACCCTTGCCTGAGATCCGATTTGTATTCTACTAGCGGCCAATCCCGACTATATTTGGGTCGAATTTCGTCACAACTATACTAATAAAATATCGACATCCGTCTGAAGAACTGTAGCTTGTAAACGGTGTAACATTTTATTGATTTTCGTGCATTTCATTTCGAAGATTACCTCACAGGTCTAAACACAACTGCCAATATTTGCGTTCTCTCTCTACAATATTCCTTTAGATGTTCACAACATAACAGGGGTTGTCTTTCGACAAACGGGCTTGTTTCTGTTTAAAATTAAGATAAAGTTGGCGAAGAAAATTTGAAAATATATATATTTATTTTATCAAGTTTTCAATTGACTGCAATGCTTTTTTATTCGCGAAGGTACCAAAGTGAGATGCCGTCGCCAGTATGCTACCGCAGTGCTGGTTGATTAGTGTAGAAACCTAAGTTAGATACCATTGTCAGACGCTTCCAAGCACACCCGGTGTCAAGAGTTGATTATTTCCACCGCAAAAATGATACGGCCGTTGTGGTGGACGTATTCCGGGGTAGCGACCACAAATCAGACAACGTGGTTTTGTCAAGGGTTATGAACAAATAATTATTTTATTCCAAAAAAGCAAACAATTGACTTCAATTTACAAATTAAACTAAAATGAGTGATTTTAACAAAATTGTGAAACAAAATTATACAATACATGTAGGCCAACTATACGCACTGCTCTAATGAGAGATTGAGATTTCAGAGTAAGCCAAAATATCATCGAAGTAAACAATTTCATATTTTTGACAATTTCTCAAAATCTGCTCTACCGGTTTCGAAGGAACAGGTCTAACAAACGAAAAACAAAATCGATACACAATAAAATTGGCGGAACTATCTCGCAATTGCATAAAAAATACAAAGTGGCGACTAGAGAACCTCACTATCCTCAAAATTCTGTGCCCTTGACGGGGTTGAGGCCTACACCCAGAAGTGGATGTTGTCTAAATAATAGTACCTGGTTGACCGAGCTCTGCTCGGTTTAAATGCGTTTATAAAGGGCTCTAAGTAAAAGATTTTCTCAGAAAAAAATAGAACAAAAAGAAAAGACCCGAGTGTAACCATCAGGATTCGAACCGGGGCCTGTTTGACTCAGAGGGCGAGCATATTTCGACTAAGCCATTTAGACTTAAAGAACAGTGGCGAAATAAGTTTTCGTATTCTAATGACATTGTAGGAGTTTTTCATTGTCTAAAAACGCGCATAAAATGATGTTTTAAAAAAATAAAACCTAGCTAGATCGATTTATCGTCCCCGAAACCCCCCGTATACATAATTTCATGAAAATCGTTTGAGCCGTTTCCGAGATTTAGGATCTATATATACCTACAAGAATTGGTCGTTTAAAGGTATAAGATTCCTGAAGAAAGTTTCTTACAATATCTATTACATACTACGCAGTACGTACTACGTACAATTGGCTGGCATTGATTGTCCGCCGACGCACCAGGTAAATGTACGGAATGTCCTTCGGCGTCGGGTCGGCCACTTGTCTTTGCACTAGCAGAATTAAAGATGGTACGTCGTTGAGGTCAGAGACTACAGATATGAGCTGCTGTTGATTCATGCTACACCGCGTCATCACACACGAAAGATTCATTGCTAAGATTGTTTATTTATATCGAAAACAATATTTTTTACAGATAAAGATAAATTCGCCCTATATAAGTAAACCAGGTTTGTCTAGGACAAAGTAATCTTAAAATATTTATTTAAAAAAAAATGGATAATTAGATCGACATAACATCTAAAAACTATACATTGCCTTAACAAAATAGATTGCGCGCGCGCATCCAATATATGGATACCGTAGGGTTTATGGTTCAGTGAGAAATCGGAACTTTTGACTCAGTGATTCGATTCTATTGGTGGTAATTTTCCTCACATACCATTTAACTGCATTTTTACCTATAAGTTTACACTTTACCGCCATCTCACCTGATGGTAAAAGACGATGCGGTTTACGATGGCGCTTGCTTATCTAGACAACACTGATTCAACCTAGATTTGAAGGCACCCAGATTACATCAATATTAGATAACTCAAGCGTCATACATCAGGTGCAAGCCCAACCAAAGTCAAAGCAAAACACCACGCACCGTGGGATGGGTTGACTCACATCATCAACGCGCACCGTGTCACTGTGACTCATGGAAAGTTTAATGTGACGCCGGCAGCTGTCTTCCATGATGTCACGACCTTTGCTCGATTTACATCATAATGGTCAAGGTATATCATGTATTTGTAATTGTACAATATAACAAAATAAACATAATAATAATGAGATAAACTATCTAATATCTATGTATACTAGGTAATGCACATGTCTAAAATAATGGCGCCAAAAACCATTAGGCGCCTATTCTACTTGTTTAGTCTCTACTTACTACTTTATTAAAAAAAAAAATCCCTTGATGTCAGTGCTCTTGAATGCATACATTTCCAATTCTTTTCATGCAAAAATTACTAAATGGATTTTGATAAAAATATAAAGTGTTTGTAACAAGACCATAATTCAATAAAATTAAACTATGTTAATGGCATCATAATTATTTATTTCCTAATGCTTATTAGCTATGTAAATACTGATTAACTTACATCAATAATAATAGACAACAGTTTTGTTACAACAAATAACATTTCTCTAATTAAGTAGTTGTCTTGTACGATTGTAGGATAAATAAATATGCTCCAGATAATGTTTCCGAATTCAAGATTATCAGCAAAATCTGGATCTCTATTAATTAGGAATGCTTACTGTACTTACTGAGGTATCTGTGGAAGTTTGACTTCATCCATTAGAGGTGGAACATTGAAAATACTAACAATTTTGTCATCAGAAACCTTCATTTTCAAATAGACTACACAATCTAATTCTACTACACTTGTTTATAAAACATAATGACAACATTTCTTAACATTGAAGTTTCATAATTTGCTTGGCATACAAAGAATCTTGTATACTGAACCAGTTGGTACAGTTAATTACTAAAAGTAGCTTGGACGCTACAATTAATTATTTGATTGTATGTATTACTTATTTTTTCATTCTTTCCTTGTCTCTTTTTTGTATCAAACAGACTTGTTATTGATCACAACTCTCTTGATGGATTATGCGGTCTAGAATAGAGCATGTTTGCGCATGAAGTACCTATATCAACAATAGACAAACAATTTTGATTTGATGTTGCAGATTAAAATCTATGCATGTCACCTTGTAATAAGTGATCATGAGATCATTTAAACAGCATGTCACTGTTATCCTACTCTACTGTCTACTCCATACAGACGTGTGTGAAACATAGGACTACAATGAGAAGGATTTAAGTTCAGATAATCAGACATGAAATAAAGCACATGTGAGATCCCTCACCATGTTTTGTGCCACCTTGAGAGTTATTAAGTTATGGTATCAGTTAGGGCTGAGGGGTATCCATATTTTTTTGAATATGGTTACTTTTATCTCCAGTCTATCTCTTTCTGTAATAGCAATAGTATATAATAGCAAGTAGCTTACCTGCATCGTCATGGTTGCTCTTAAGGTCAGATTGCATTGATGCTTCCGAGCAGTTGTCTAGGGTCATATCAATTCCGGCATCTTCATCGGAAGAGTAAGCCTGCTCTGTCCGTTTGTGTTCTGAAAACAATCATTCAGAGTTAGATTTAATGTCAGCCTGAAAATATCTTGAAATCAGTGTTTTTCACTGACTCCTAACTTCAAAACTGCACAAAAATCTTGGCCTTGCTTCCTCTTTAATTCCAATCCTCTTACACTCTTACAAGATAGCTAGAAAAATTGTAGACTTAAAACTGTAACAGTTAGTGTTCATTACATTGAGCATTTATTATCAAAGCTTTGGACCTAGGATAAGCCTGAAATTTTTTCATTGTTTACTTTTATAATATAGTAATGAGCTAAATCAGAGATGAAATTAAATAACAAAAAATTAATAGTGCACCTCTACAAAATAATCAAGATTTGCCAATACTACAAATTATGAAGCGCAGTGACATGTCAGTTCATTTCTCATTTATTCAGTCAATGAGCACACAAAACAGAATGTAATAAAAACAAACTATAACATAAGAGTATACTGTACAGAACTGTATTACTTGATTACTTGTTAATTGAACATGGAGAGTTTGTATCACTGCTTAGAGATAACGCACTCCACGACTGACTGAGAGCAAAAACAAGTCTTTCATATTAAATTTGTAATTATTATTCTATTTCACTTCTAATTTCTCTTAGAACAATGCCATACCAATCAGAGTTCTTTACAGTTTTACATACTATAAATAAACACAATTATAATGTTAAGGTGAATATATTTTACATTTTTAGGATCTATACACTGGCGGATGGCAAATATTTGAGAAACATTGGTAGCCAGATAGTTGATATAATATTTAAATTATTGTAAAAACATAATTGTAATGCATAGAAAGATCCAAACAATGCAATTAATAGAATTAAATTGATAACAAATAACATTACTTTGTTAATAGTTAATTTGTATTGTGCAAGCATCAACAGTGTCCATTACACATAATTGCAAACTGGTTCCAAAAATCTGAAGAATGTATCTTTCAATTAATCTAAATTAGGTTTGAACAGCTAACATCATTACCGATTTGATGCCTAAACTGACTCTAAGTAGTTCTGTGTTGTCATTACTCATCATTGCTTAATATTTGTAAACAACATTGCTAGAAAATACTATTAACAGCTTTGAGGAATAAGATTGTGAAAGAAAAATATTGTGCAATTACCAAAGGCATAAAGTGAAAAGGAAATGAAAGGGATAATCTATCCTTTGTTACACTCATTGTCAATTAGGGATTTAGAGAAGCATTGTAGAAAATGTTTACTACAAAAGCAAAGCCATTTCTTGAATGCCAGCCTTCTTGCTCCCTTCTAGCTATTAAATAATATTGCTCAACATATAAATATCACCTTATTTATCATTTTTGCTACTCTCTATTGTAATGAACACCTAGATAAAAACATCAGAATGGAGTAGTGTTTGTGAAACCCATCTATGATCTAAAAGTAAAAGTGACTTTTCCTTTCTCACAGTAACCTTTCTAGTCAGATGTTACTCAATAATATGTAGTAATCAAGGAGACTACTAAAAAGCTTTAATATCCTATTGATATAAAAGGTATCATGCAATGCATGTGAATGCTATGTCAACACCTCAACCAGGAAGTAGGCTGTGTGGTTATGCAAAATTACATAATATATTATAGAGTGGGGCTTTGAAGGCCAAACAAGCCTATCACAGGAAATTGTAAGCATGTGGCCTTTGGGTAAAAATTCACCATTGCCACAAATTGACCTTTGAGAACATCATAATAATTTAAATTGAATATGGTCGAAGTTAGGGCAAGTTCGGGGATGTTAGTGCTGTAACGAAACAAAGGGTGTATTTAGCCCAACATATGTTACATTTAGGATATTGGCATGGTTTCTTGACCATGAGCCAATCCACGAGACGTCATTTTGCTACGTCCCGCGGAAAGCCCGCGCACAAGGTCGTCGCGTGATCGCATTCTCAGCAAATTCCTCACTTCTATTCAGGTGTGCATTTGTAAAGTAAACACTGTACTCACCGAATTTTCCTTTTCTTTTTCCTTTAGGCATGATGATAACTAAATAAAGATTCTAAACAATAAGTAAAACTAATCGCGTAAACTAAAACGATAATTATTCACTAAATTTATACTAAGTTTTCCACTTGATCAAGATGGAGAAAAGTTCAATATATCAGTTCTTATGAAATGATTTGAGCACTGAATGTAACATAAAACTAAAATTTCAGAAAAACTTTTTAACATGGTTTAACCGTGTAACATGCACACTCGACTTCGCTATGCGCAATGCGCTGTCACTTTTGGCGTGGAGACGGGAATATAAACGCCATTTTGCACATGAGTGCTGCCATAATCACAAATTTTATTTCTACTATGTTCATTATGTGGTACCTACTTTGCTCGGGATCTAGTTGCTTGGGTTTATTAGCGTTTTAATATGAACTATTCCATGCGTCGTCACTTTATAAATAAAATCGGAGTATCTGTTTATAATTATACTTTCTCATTACTTAGTTCTAAACTCATCTTGTAAAGCCACAACAACCCAGACCGTCGCCTTCGATAAAAAATAATGGGTGCTTAAGATCGCATGGCAGAAGCTTTGAATAGTTTGTCTGAGGGCAGAAGTGAAAATCTCATTGGACATCGTAATTTAAAAATATGAATAAGTTTTTAGAATACATTGGCTTTGTATTAACAAAACATACATAAATAAAAAAAATGTGTGGCCTTAAGACGGCCGCACGGCAGAAGTGAAAACTAAAATAAGAAATACTTAACTATTTAAAGACTACTATATCATTCTAATAATTAGTAGTGGTAGGACTCTTGGCAGAGTCCGCCTGAGGAAGCACCACACCTTTGCCAGTTATTCTACCGCCAGCAAACATTACTGTGTTTCGGTTTGAAGGGCAATGTTTCCAGAGAAATTACAGGCCTTAGAGATATAACATCAGATCTCTGGGTGACGAGCGCATTGCAGTGCTAGGCAATGATTTGGATTCTTCATGTTCCAATAGATGTGTGTCACTGTACGGTTATGTGGCAGGCATGTTGCTTACCATCAGGCATATGCTCTGCTCGTCTCGTCACTCTTTATTTATAAAAAAAAAAAACGATTTATAAATTGAAATTGAATATACCTAACAAGCAGAGCAAAACGAGAATAACATTTGGCGAAGATTAGTATCTATTACTACAAGAACAAATAAAAAATAATACGCGGTTCGGGAAAAGCGTTTGACTAGTAAATTTTTTAGTATTTGCTATTTATTTATTTTATAGGTATTTCCCTAAAATGCATAAATATGTTGTGTTTAAAGTGTATGTGTAAGTGCTGTGATGAAAATAGGTATAATTTTGTGTGTTTTACGTAGTGTAAGTGCTGTGATAAAACAGTAATACGAGTAAATTACAACAAAACTTTTTTGCAATGGATGTGAAATGCAAATTTAATATTTCGTGACAAGTTAAATTAATGACATTAAAAGGTGGTAAGTAGCTAGAAGTTAATGTCGGTATTAAAAGATATAACATTATAGATACAGGTACACACAGACTATATTATCTTTCTCGCTCTGACGCGCTTGTTCACTGTATTTGGTTTCTCGCTGTAGCATCCCGAGTTTACCCGAAAAACTAGTATCATACCCGAGCGTGACGGTTCATTTCAATTCACAGCCCACGAAAATTCTGTCTAGGCGAGCCCAAAGAAGTTTTCACTTCAAAAATTGGCAGTCATAGGAACTGCCGATAGAAGTGAAAACTTAAATTCAGAATTTGATAGTTTGCTTTGGAAACTACGGAAACAGACGTAAAACCGGAGGGCGTGGCCTTGAGCATGGCCATCTAAATAATTTATGTTGATGCATTCGGAACGAAGTGATCCGTCAGAGAACCAAGGTAACCGACATAGCTCAACGCATTAGCAAACTGAAGTGGCAATGGGCCGGTCATATCTGTCGCAGAACCGATAACCGTTGGAGTAGACGTGTTCTTGAGTGGAGACCACGAATCGGCAAACGTAGTGTAGGACACCCTGAGACTAGATGGAGTGACGATATACGGAAGACAGCAGGCAGTGGATGGAACGTATATGAGGATAGGGCTGAGTGGCGAGCCATGGGAGAGGCCTATGTCCAGCAGTGGACTAAGATAGGCTGATGATGATGATGATGATGATGATGCATTTCTAGATAACCAATGGGAAATGCTAACGTATTTGTCATATTTCTACATTTTTAATTGGCCAATGACCATGGTCCCGAGTTTACCCGAAGAGTTCTTATTATTCCCGAGCGTGACACTTGAATTCAATTCACAGCCCACGAAAAATCCGTATACGCCGCGCAAAAAAAAGTTTTCACTTCAGTAACGCGCGTCGTCTGCGCGTTTAAACTACGCCGTGTACAAGGGGCCTTAGGCTTTAGGCTTGGGCTTACAAGAGGAAAATAAACAGCAAAATAACCCTTAAACAGCACGTGAAATCGCAGGCACAGCAGCAGCTGGTTTATAAACAATTTACTTCGGCCCTAAAACTTTGGAAAAACTTCTCGAAAGTTCAGAACTTTCGAGAATAAACGTGCCGTAAAGAAGAAGTGAAGTGAGTACTTTTTTCTATTTTGAGTATATTATGCACTTCCAGTTTTTGTGTTTTGTAAGCCAACAATTTGATTTGATTGAAGTAAACAGAGTTTTGGTAACAAGCCTTTTATTTTATGAAACCTTAGAAAAAGTAGATTCAGTTGACTTTATTCTACCAAATGGTAGGATTTTATAAAAGTAATATTGTGTAATTGAGACGAAACCATACCGACAAGAACTGAGACTGTGGATTAATCAAGTTTGTTAGCAACGTCTTAAAGTTTCACAATAATGTAATGAATCATTTTATAATATTATTGCAAGAAATGCAATCGAATTCAGATCTGAATATAATTATACGTTTTCTTTGTTCCGATTCAATCAATCAGTGTTAGGATTTAATTTTTAACCGACTTCACCTAAACTGAGTACCTATTTGAATTTGAAGACTTCTAGAGTGGCTCTTGGATTTCAAAATGTGAAATAACGGTTAATTGTGCAATCTTTTAACAAAATCCTGAACGAGAAAATGTTGTATATTATTTGTATTTCTTTTTTCTACCTATCTACCTAGCATAGGATTAAAAAAAATCTGCTGCACCTACCTAACAAACTGAAACAATTTAGCAACCTATTTCGAACCTGAGAGCTATGTTTCCGTTCTAAAAAAGGCTTATCGTTTTTAGCAGTTTTTATTACGCTCCGAAAACGTCTTACTAAGTACATAGGTATAATGGCCTTTTTTTTTCTTTTAAGTCTTTTTGCGTCTGGAAAACGCCTCATAGCTAATTCATAAAATATGAGACTTTTCAAAACTGTCGTACTAGTAGATAGGTACGTACTTAAAAGAGTTCCACATCAAGTAGGCAGGTACCTAGACACGCACAAAATTGTTACAAAAATAAAGAGTTTTTTGGTGGAGGGTGCACTAGGACTTTTTTGTGGGAGCACGCAGTGGCCCCAAAGACACACCGGTGGCACACCGAGTTCTCCATTAAATGATCGACTTCTTTACAACTTTTTTCGAGAATTTGCGTGTACCCTAAATGAACTGTCAAAAAAGGCCTGGATAGCACTATAATAGAGCTATCCAGGCCAAGAGCCTGAAAATGTAACGTTATTTAACTTATTTTTTAAAATATGAATCAGCGTTTGTTTGTACCACCTCTACCAAACACAATTCAGTTTGTTTATATCTCCATTTCATAAATTACCTGTCCACCCTGTCCTACCTTAGACCAACAAAATCCTCAAAGTGTCCAACCCACTTGCAGGTTTTTGGCTTGTGTGTATAATGTGTGATCTGTGGTATAATGTCAAGGACACCCTTGGCATGGACACCGCCAGAATTATATTAAGGGAGGTGCATACTTTTGTTGGAACGAAGTTTCTTTTGCCAGGCGCGGACCTCGGAGGAGTTAGTGATTTTGCTGCGCGACCAAATTGAAAGAGATGTGACATGAAGATATGATGAACTGTAGGAAACATATACCTCTATAATAACGGAAACGCCGCGTAAAAACTACCCGAGTCCAGTGTTGCCAACTTTATTTTGTAGATGATCCAAAGAGCTGACCACACTATGTTATAGTCTAGAGTGACAGAACGAGTAGAATATTTGCCTGATGGTAAGCAATACGCCTGTCAATAACATCACAGTGTCAGGCAGCTATTGAAACATGAAGAGTACGTTGCATTTCACTGCTCTCGCTACCCTGAGCAGTGTCGAAAATAGCCTTTTCTGCACCCTGTGTGACCTCTACAACTGCGTTCTTGTTTTTTTTGATGAGAGCGATGCTATGTTTAGGTCTACTTTATACGCACAAATACGACTAGGGGCGGCGGAAACCTACCAGCAACAAACCGAAACAACAATAGTCCTGCCTGCCTACCCTGATCTAGCCATTCTTGTGCCCCCATAGTCTCAGCCCGGGGACTGGCACTCTATTTACGCCATTGACTCCGAGATTTGTATCTAATTTTAATCACGCCAGATTCCCTGAAGTCCATAATATTTTCTCGAGGTTTCCAAAATGGGGTGTTTCAAGAGGCAAAAATATCTGTCAAAGACAGTTCCCAATTTCGGTAGGTGGCGCCACTGTTTTATTTGTTGGAGAAATTTCACACCATTGATTACATACTACAAAAACCAACAGTGGTGCCACACTTGGCAATATTTAGAACTATCTTTGACGAGTCTTTTTGCGTCTGGAAAACGCCTCATTGTATTTTTTCATATTCTTAATAGTTTTCTTCCTAGAGCAATTTTCAGATATTTACGAAATTTCTCCCACTGCGTGTCCCATGCGCGTAAAAAACCCCTGCATTCATGCCTAAATTTTATAGTAGATATGCATACGTACCTATACTAGAAGATCATTACCCTCTCGCTGGTGTAATCGGGTAAAAATAATATTTTTTCTGTTTAGGTAATACCAACATGGCATCGTTTCATGGTTGACGTTTAAAAGATACGAACGCGGGGGTTTGACGCCACTTTCGTGATGGCCACGTCTATGCGTCTAGAATGCGTTTCCTGAGTGGGGTTTTTCACGATGGTTACAATCTTAGTGTTTCTAAATCGATTTATTCTAGGTAAGCACGCCTCATCGAAGATCTCATCGTCGCTAACATGTAACATCTGATGCGAAATGGCGGTCAAGAGTACCTATAACAGTTAAAAAACAACAACGGGGAGATGGGCAGCCTTGTCGTCTGCCTCCGTCCGTCTGCAGAGAATAGAGAAGAAATTACTTATAAATATTTTGAAAAGTACTCAAACACAACATTCATCACCTTCGATTGTCTTCCTCTTTCTACGCCTTCGATGATTAATTAAAGAATGGTCATCAGGGGAGAAAAAAGCATTGGCAGTCATAGGGACAGCCGATAGCAATTAAAACTTATTAGGTATAACTTAGAATTTTCGGGCATATTAAACAGCACTTACCTATGTTGCACAATTCCATAACAATACGTCACCCAGTTACAGATATAGGTGGTACAAAATACGTAGTAAATAAGTAGTAACAATATGTATGACAAAAACGCGAACTTACAATATTTTACCCATCAAAAACCGTCTGACGCACACGTCCATTCCGCGAGTCCACCGATGCGATGACGCTGCTTCCACGTGACACCGCCTCATTAGCATTTCGGTGATGTAAACCCGAAGATATTCCCGTACGAAAAAATGCAGAACGCGGCCAAAGAAGTTTTCACTTCAAAAATCCAAATTAAAAATAAATAAAATAATTCTATGCTTCTGAATTCAGTCACTAAATTTAGTCAAGTGTAAGAAGCATTTTAGATGGCCGTCGTCGACGTATAACATCGTTGATGGTAGTAGCATTGTTGTCACTACATTGCCCTCACAAAATTGCGCTTATTTTAAAAGATATTTAAAAGACGAGACGATCAATACATGAGTTTTATAACACGCCTGTGAATCTGAAAAAATATAGGTACGTATCATTATCCTGCCTTCACTGAGAAATATTAGAAGATTCATCTCTTTGCCACGTAATTTCTCTGCTATTATTCATTATAATAATCGATGACTTTGGTGTAGGTATTTGTGGGGTGATTTCTAATAGATAATAATCAGAAACAGCTTCTCACACGAATCAAAATGTACTTATATTTTATGTCAGTGATTTGTAAAAAATAACTACATCAATCAGCCCATGTGACATTACAATACCTAAGATTAGACCAAACATTTTCATGCTTGGTTTCAAGATAGGTCCCTATCAACTCAGACAACGAAACCCATCAAAAAAATATAATATGGAAGAAATTTGTTTTCAAATGAGAGGAGACCTAGCCGGGGACTATAAAAATAGTACTAAAATACATAGGTACTTTATTTAGTTTTACAATAATTACTTAATTTAGTCAGTTTCAATAATTAATTTAACGCATTTCAGATAAATATGGTTCGTGCGCGCCACGTTTAT
This sequence comes from Ectropis grisescens, assembly GCA_017562165.1. NCBI lineage: Eukaryota > Metazoa > Arthropoda > Insecta > Lepidoptera > Geometridae > Ectropis > Ectropis grisescens. The sequence goes on from CM029788.1 coordinate 25,286,024, forward strand.
TCGCTGGTAACTGGTACCTTCGCTTCGGAGACAATAAACTGAACTTTTTACATATTTTTTACAGGTAAAATACATATTTTTCATGTTTTTGGGCAGGTATGCCCATACATTTATGTCTCTTGGAGTCTGTGTTTATTTTGATATTGAATGTATTTAGATTAAAGTTCAATAATACAGATACACAAGAACAAAATTAAAAATTTTGATTAACCCCCGACTACCTCGGATTTGTAATCTGTACAACATTCTGCTAGTCAAGCCCTTTCATTTGATACCCATATTAAAGGAGTTGTGAAAATAAATGTATTTCGCCATTTTGTGGTAGCGGCCATCTTGGATTTGAAATTTGTCATAGTGAAAAGTATTCTACTAGTCAAGCCCTTTCATTTGATACCCATATTGAGGTAGTAGTGAAAAAAATAATGTAATTCGCCATTTTGTGGTGGCGGCCATCTTGGATTTGAAATTTGTTATTATGTATTGTATTCTACTAGTCAAGCCCTTTCATTTGATACCCATATTGAGATAAGTTGTGAAGAAATATTTTGTCCGCCATTTTGTGGAGGCGGCCATCTTGAATCGATATTAACCAAACATAGCTAAGAACATCCGCACGGATATCAACCTTCGAATAAAAAAAACCGCATTGAAATCGGTCCATCCGTTTGAGCTCTACGGTGCCACAGACAGACACACACACAGACAGACAGACAGACAGACAGACAGACAGACCGACAGACAGACAGACAGACAGACATCGACGTCAAACTTATAACACCCCTTTTTTTGGTCGGGGGTTAAAAATCACACACAAAAAATATTATTCCCATAAAATTGATTCGGAATTTAAACATTAAAAAAACAATTAAGGTATGCTATTGAGCATAGTTTTTTGTTTTTCGTTATTATACTTTTATACTGTACACCTACAATTCATTAAAAAAAAACTATATCTTCAATTCGATGTGTGCTGTTTTCAAGCGTAGTAGCACAGATAGTAGGTACGACCCCTTTTCACCTTTTCAGCATGCAGAATGATTTTTATGAGATAGATTCACCCGTTAGTAGCGAGTTCGATACCGACTGGAGTCGGAGGGGGTCTCACCCCCCACTCCTGGTTAGGGCACCAGGAGCAAGCACTCCGTCCCCCGGCACTAGCCCGAGCCGAGGTAGAGCTGTCTGAGGCACCCTCGTGCTAGCAGCCGTAACGCGTCCCAGGTATCATCCCATGCTATGGCACTAGCATATCAATAGGTTTTACATAGGTTAGGTTCCTTTTGGGTCCTTCGCCTTCGGCGCTAACCCGAATAGTCAGTTCGGCGGTATACGAGTCTCGTGGCCAGCTGCCATAGGTTAATTAAAAAAAAGCCAATGTTTCATAGTTTCACAAATTTCGTTTCGGTAACATCTCTTATCGGTTCAGCAATCTGCATTTTTCCTAAAATCTTCGCATACCTTAGTATTAAATCAAATATGTTTCGCCTTCATTACGTTTGTTCTAAAACCGAAAGTTTATTGTCGTCGCAATTAGCACTAATTATAACGTGAAAATCAGCAATAGGTATTGCTCAGACAAATTATTTTTTAAGACTACATGTTATTATATAGATTGATAGATTCGTCCACGAAAATTGCGTCCGCCGAAATGTTTACACTTTCACTATTCACTGAAACGTATTTTGTTTTCTTTGGTTTAATTAGAAAAACTAAAATACTTACTTAACATTTTGCTACATGAAATGAAAATGTACATCCATCACATTTAAAAAAACTTTTGGCGTAGGTAGATACTTGAATATTTAAAATGAATTGTTAAAATATTCCAGAAAACAATACTTCTGAATAAACACCACGAATTTGAGCTCTATTGATTTTATCTAACTACAAAATGTTGAGACTTTGATAATACACAAATAAGATTAGAGGATAAATGAGAATTGCAAACGGAGAACTAGTTAAAGCATTATTTCTTTGTTCCTGGGCTGTTTCGTCTCCATAAGGTTGTATTGGTTCACTCCACTGGGCTTTGGCTTCTTTCGAGCCCGATAACTTTCCGTTCAAGACTTCAGCACATTGGACCGTGACAGTCGGGGGCACTCCAGAAAATATTAATCTGGAACTTTTGTGTTTGAATGATCGCGATCCACGCATGTCTTTGATTTCTCTTCCGTTTATATACCATCGTATCTCAGTGTAGTGGTCAACGCGGCAGTACGCTCGCATTTCATCGCCTTCCCCAAATTCAGTTGCCAACCCCTCGAGAAGGGGTTGTCTGTGTTCGTGACCATAAACCCGCATGTAAGCACTTTTTGTGGCAAACTTGTATGGCACAACATCTCGTTCAATATCACATCTGTACAATCCGGTAGCTTCTTCCGTGAGAGCACCCAGACGAAGGCGGCAGACCGTCGGTCCACAGAGTACCAGCTCGATTCTTCCGATCCCGAGTACCGGGAAAGATCGTGTGCTGGGAGCGGCGCCAGGTTTGTACCTGAAGAATTCGTTTGGTCCTTTAAACCAGTTGAGGAGTGTGAAGTTTCCCTCGTATCGGCATTCGATTTCGACTTCGGCTTGGTTCGGGAGGACCTGTTCTGGGACACTGAGGTAGGTGACGTTGAACTCCCGAGCGTAAGTCCCCGTTACGATGAATAAGAGAACGAGCAGTGATAGTATCATGGTGCCGGGTGCTCCCGGGCCGCGCGCGACTCGCACTGCCCCAACACGGCTCGGCGCTCCGCTAACGCGATCTTAATTAACAGTTTATTAAACTTCAACACTTAACCGACGGATGGACCGACAGCTCCCTGCGTGAGGAAGACATTTTTTTGTTATATTAATTAATAGATAAATTGGTTTGACTAGGGGTAGCTAATTTACCTTAGTAGAAATTAGTGGGCGTGTTTCCTTCTAATTTAAATTTATTACGTTAGAGGGGATTGAATTTTGTTTACAAATTGATTTTTTATGATGTTTGATATGATACTTCTTTCGGCGCGTCAGGGAAAATTGAGGAGAGTACATACATTTTTACGACGCGCGTTGTCACGAAAAGCCGAATAATTATTATAATATTACCGTGCCGACACCCTGAAGTTTTAGTAGGCACAGTTCAGGTTGGTTACAGTTGCTTATCTAAATCTAGATATTATCTATTCTATGGGTGAAGTTAGTCTTCTTATCGCGAAGAATCAAGAGAAAAAGTAGGTACGAATATTATCTTTTTGATTGCGTCCTGAGTACATGAGTAGGTACCTGGGTAGGAGTGTGTAGTTATCCAGAGTATCCACATAGGTATACTTATTTCTACGTAGCGAGGTAAGAACCAACTTTCTGCCATACCTATGATAAAGTGGGCTCTGTGTCTACCACTCACGAGCCCACGTGGTGTGTGGTGTGTCACCCACTACAAGAGAAACAAGAAGCAATTGAAACACAAGCATATCCGCTACGCTGAGGTTTTCTTAGAACTACTCAGTGATGGAAATTGCAAATTGGTCACTCTCGGTCGTTTTCTAATATTAAATGTGAACTAGCAGCTCACCGTGATTGAAGCCGCGTAGTTCACGTTCCCATAATTTTTCCGGGATATAAAATAGCATATGTGCTCTTTCATACTTTAAAATTTAACTGATCCATATTTTAACTTGATTTGTACATCTTGATTATTCCGCCGTGATTGAACAATCATCGAAACTTTCCATTTATAATATAATAAACTAGCTGTACCCTGCCACGCTTCGCTGTAGCACATTGTGATGCAAAAATGAGATAAAAACAATCCTTGATGCGGATTATATATCATTGTAAAATTTCAGCTCAATCGGTGCAGAACTTTTTGAGTTTTTAAAGCGTACACAAACCAACATAACATTTTTATATATAGAGATAGGATTGAAGATTGGATCAGAAATGTTATGTTATGTACTCAGTTGATTGTCAGCATCAGCAGTCATAATACGAGACAAGAACAAAATTAAATTTTTTGGTTAGCCCCCGACTATATTTGGTTAATATCGATTCAAGATGGCCGCCACCACAAAATGGCGGACAAAAAATTTCTTCACAACCTACCTCAATATGGGTATCAAATGAAAGTGCTTGACTAGTAGAATATTATACACTACAAAAAAATTCAAATCCAAGATGGCCACCACAAAATGGAGAATTATATTATTTTTTCCACTACTACCTCAATATGGGTATCAAACGAAAGGGCTTGACTAGTAGGATACATTGCACTATGACAAATTTCAAATCCAAGATGGCCGCTTTCGCAAAATGGTGAAATACATTTCTTGACAAGGCCTTGACTAGTAGAATGTTATACAGATAACAAATCTGAGGTAGTCGGGGGTTAATCAAAATTTTTTTTCTTGTCTATAAAAGTGCGTAAGTACGAGTACCTTTAGTTAACCAATATATAAGTTAGGGTCCTGCGCTTTCTAGACTAGCCCAATGTTTTTTAAGTTAGTTTTTAAGTTTGTTAGTAAGATGGGAGCCAGTAGACCCTGTGGAGGAGGAAGTTGGCAGGTCGGATACATTTTGGAGAGTATGCAGCTGCAGTGCTATATCTAATAATAACTTAATAACTTTGCTCTCTTTTCATATTTTCATCTGCAGGATCTAATACAATCTTACCCTCTTCAAATTCTTCGTAGGTCAAAAAAGCGACACCGTATCACGGTTGATGTCCCTAAGTCTTTCGAGAAAGTTGACACCACTTTCAAAGAAAGAACTAAAACTGAGTGAATATCCCCTGATATAAATAGTCTGGGTATCTTCTAATCAAGAATGATTTGGTTTCTTCTGGATAAGCGCGCTCTATCATAGAAGTCATCGTCTCTGATCGATGAAAAATCAGCGTATCTTAGGCCCAAGGCCAAGTATGACAGGACTACTTAGAGAAATAAACATTAGATACCAGGGCGACCTCTATCAAACACTGCGTATTGCATTTACTGGACTGAGTACGTATATCTGGCACCAGTTGGATAGAATTACATTGATTTCTATTTAAGTGATAGGATTCTTAAGAGTCCGCTTCGGGAAGTATTATTGCCAGTTATTCTACTGCCCAGCAACAAAGTACAAAAATCACTGTGCACCAGTTTAAATGGCAATGTTTCCCATGCGCGGGCCGAGGGGGGGGGCACAGGGGACATGACCCCCCCCAAAATCGTATAAGTTAAACAAAAAATCTAAGAAAATTAAAAATTTCTAATAGTACATAGACTATTCTTTAACGCGGGAAAACAATTAGAACGAGAACTACGCGGGTAAAATCTTGAGGGGCTACTAGTTAAGTATTTTTTGCTCGATTTATTGTATTTCTACTTGTGACCCCCCCAAAACCAGAGGCTGCGTACTGGTGACCCCCTCCAAAATTCGAGGCTGGGACCGCGCCTGATGTTTCCAGAGACATTACAGGGAATAGAGATATATCATCTTACGAGTATATCGCTGGGTGACCAACGCAGTGCGGTACTATATAATGATTTGGATATTTCCATAGCTGTATGATACTGCTGTTATGTGGACAGGCGTGATGCTTACCATCAGGCACATACCCTGCTCGTCTCGTCACTCTTTACAATTAAAAAATATTGAAACAGTTTCAGCTTATCATAAAACAAGAACAAAATTAAAAATTTGATTAACCCCCGTCTACCTCGGATTTGTTATCTGTACAACATTCTACTAGTAAAGCCTTATCATTTGATACCCATATTAAGGGAGTTGTGAAAAAAGAAATGTATTACGCCATTTTGTGGAAGCGGCCATCTTGGATTTGAAATTTGTTATAGTGTATAGTATTCTACTAGTCAAGCCCTTTCATTTGATACCCATTTTGAGGTAGGTTGTGAAGAAATATTTTGTCCGCCATTTTGTGGAGGCGGCCATCTTGGACCAATATTAACCAAACATAACTAAGAACATCCGCACAAATATTAACCTTCGAATAAAAAAAACAGCATCGAAATCGGCCAATCTGTTTGAGCTCTACGGTGCCACAGACAGACACACACACACAAACAGACAGACAGACAGACATCGACGTCAAACTTATAACACCCTTTTTTTGGTCGGGTGTTAAAAATACAAAAGTTGATCAAAAGCATAAGGTAATTCACAAATAATGTCTTCAGTTTTTTCTAAAATATCTCTGTAGGTAATGTGACTGATATAGTCAATTGAAACCAATTAAGCCTGAAGCCGTCTGAATCCGAAAATTAATAATTACTCCCTGCAGATTTCAATTGGTACCTACAAACTCCTATACCTACCATTACCACTCCTATACCTACCTATAGTCCATTTGAGAAATGTCCTTTTTAGTCCCAGTAAGTAATTGGAACTTGGTACTAAAAATGGTTTCCTTATTATTTTATGCAATCGTTTGGATTTTTGTGATCATTACATATACAAAAAGATAGTTATTCTCACGTTGGTGTATTTGAAATTATGAATAGTATTTCTATTATAAAGACTACAGTACGTATATCTAAAGAAGGCAAATCCCACAGGACCACAGGAGACGTCATTGTAACATTTTGGAAGAGCTATTATCATATCAAATTAGACAAATGTATCTGTCGTTCTGAAAGCGGCTCTATTGTGTTGCAGTAGACCTGTAATTGACCTGTTGCTGTAGATTGTGTGTTGTAACCGACTTCAAAAAATGACGAAGTCCTCAGTTCGTTTGCATATTTTAATGTATATTACGCGATAGCTCCGCTAAACATTTCTGAATCAATTTTAAAGATTAATTTAAGATGAAAAACCGCATCGAAATCGTCCCATCCGTTTGACCTCACAGTGCCACAGACAGACGGAAATACATCAACATCAAACTTATAACACCCGTTTTTTGGTCGGGGGTTAAAAATCAACAAAAAATAAAATTTGTACACGTCGATAATATATTCGTTTCCGTGATTTACTCCGAAACATCGCTGTCTCATTCGAATAGTGTGTTTAGTTGATTTCCCAACAAATATTACTGTCACTTTAATTTTAAACTGATGTCGGGTTTAGATTTTTCGAAGGAAATAATTTTTCTTCGATTCGATGATGTTTTCGTACCTAACAGTTTTTGTTTGTTTTACTTTCATTGTTTATTTATATTTTTGTTTTTTCAGGTTTTATTTTTTTAATAGTTACTTATTTATGTTTTATATATAAAGTTTATATTTTCTATTTGTCTTGCCCAGTATTCGGCAACTCTTGGTAGCGAATAGCGCTTGGATGCCAATCCACGAGGGCGGTTCTTTGTTGTCACGTCCAGTCAGCTGCATCAGAACATCCTTACTTATTTTGACAAATATCCGTATTCATACAAATATTTGTGCTGGCTGGGAATCGAACCCGCTATCGGGTCTGCGAGTACTTACTACTAACTGATCCACGAGCTCAGTCAGGTTAGCTGTTCTGAAAATGTTGCCTGCTGCTAAATATTTGGGAAATTCATTTTAGACATCACCATCAAAACTCTCCAACCAAAAAAGTTATTATATTATATATTTTACTTATTCGTTTAGAAAAACAAAAATAAGGATTGCTATTTCGAATTTGAATCGTTCGGACTGCGTTGTGAATCAGAACCCAGGTCTTCTCAAATTCGGTTCGTGGCCGTAAAAGCTGGGGTCACACCGGCCGCGTCTCCAGCCCACGCGTCTCGGAAACAAGGCATTACAATTTTATTACTAGTAATCATGCTAAGTGTTATCATTCTAATTGAATAATGCAGCGGGAGGGGCGATTCACCGGGTTTGTTGTGAAATATTATCCATGTCATAGTGCATCGTAAGAATTAGCTAGAGTTCACACGATCACTTTCTTTTTGGAACGAAGTTCCTTATTATCGCGCGTTGTGAAAGAAGGCTAGACGGAAAAAATTCTTACGAAAAGTTGTCACGACACTTTTTGCTATTGTAAGCTGTGCGGCGTCGCATGTTTCTCTGTCTGTCTCTCTCTCTCTTATAGAAAGCAAGCCAGATATTTTCATTTCTATTTCGCATTGAACAGTGTGGTGTCGCGACGATTATTTTTGTTGAGTGTATACAGGTTTTTTGTAAATAATAAAAAATAATAATAATTCCTTCACTAATTAATCGAAAGGAACTTCGTTCCATCCGGGTGTCCCTTGACACCTCTCAAGTTTTTGTTTTTTTAATGCATAGGTAAATTGCTCAATAGAAAGCATTGTTGTCCATTTCGAGTGCACAATATTAATCTGTCAAAGATGATGATGTTGAAGATAACGCCATTGGCAGAAATGGTGCCTTTATTGCTCACAGTAATAAATAATAAATAAATATTGTGGACAATTCACACACAACACCATCTGACCCCAAACTAAGCAAAGCTTGTAATATGGCGGCCAGACAGCTGATATAATACTTGTATAGTTAGTTACGTAGTACATACGTATTATACAATGTTATATTATATACACAGTGCCAGTGGTGTTTTCCACACCACCATAAATGAGAAAACAATTAGAAAAAATAATAAACATAGGGTGCGCCGGTGGCAAAGTGTTAACCTAGTAGATATAAGAAATCAAATATGACGTACCCACTTCGAATGAATATGAAATTATAATAAATAAGTATATTAATTTATATTATTTTATTTAAGACGAAACATATTTTGAGCGCTATTACTCATTGTTTAACAATATTTCGGAGTGATAGATTAGATCGTTAATAGATTGTTTAAATATGTTAATAAAAATATTCTATTCTATTCTATGAATAAGCTGTAAATGTACAAACCAACAGTGCGACAAACGTTTGATATTCTTAGGCATAATTTCCTTAAATACCGGAAGCACCGAGTGGAGTCACAAGAGTGACCGCTTCGAGCCAGATGAGTGACTTGAACTCTTCAACTAATTGAACCTAACGATACAATTTGATAGTATTTAGATCAACTTTGTGAATGATCTATACTTACTAATAATATAAAGATGGTATTATTTTATCGTTGGTTAATTATGTACGTGATCCCTATAAGTATATTATATAATACGGGCGAAGCCAGGACAGACACCTAGTCTAATTGAAATGATTTGGACTCTTCGTGTTCAACAGCTGCGTGTCACTGTGCTGTTATGGGCAGGCATGTTGCTTACCACCAGGCACATCGCTTGCTCGTCTCGTCACTCCATTCTAAAACATTTTATTTCAAAATGACAAAACTAAATAAAAAAACAGATTTTATTGCTGGTGACGAATTGCAACCTTCCTTCCACTCGACACCACCAAAACGACACCATCGGTGGTGTCGTATGGAATTACTAGTCCATCCGACACCACCGACTAATAGTGAGGTTACCTACATACAAAGTTGTTGATATGAAAACGCCAATTAAGTTCAAGCAGTTTCATTAATGAGGTATGTCATTTGATAAAGTTTATATTTATCTGTCACTCAAATGGTCATCTTGACATTGTTCATTGCAATTTGCATATTATTGTCTTTCCGTCCGAATATTTTAATTTTTCACAATGGACATGGATACTTATACTGACGACATAAAATACATAAAAACTAATGGCGGAACAGCACATCACTAGGTCACTAGGGTGGTGTCGTATGGACTAGAGATTCCATACGACACCACGGATGGTGTCGTTTTGGTGGTGTCGAGTGGAACGAACGAATTACAAAAATACTCAACTACTCAAAAGTTGCAATCGGGATTGCATACTTTTGTCAAGGAAAACTTCATGAGAAAACCGGTGCGTTTCTAGGGAAATGTGTCTCAATATGTTCGAGTTTTGGGCTCTAAAATCCGGGGTTATCACGAGTCTTGTTCTGGTAAGGTGAACGTTATTATAATCTGAGAAAATCCGCGCAGATTATATCCGTGTTGAAACCTTGTGAAAACCGTGTTGTATTTTCTTTACCTGGGTAGGATTCAGGATCAAATTAATTAAGTACGTACACTAAATACAATACTCAACTAAACAATTAGGTATTATTGAGTATATCGTTAAGAAAGGCGATTTATGGTAAAAGCGACGTAGTATTTTTGTACTTTTATTGCTAAACCCAATGATTTGGTAATACAAAAATGCACACTACTGAAATTATTCTAAAGTGCTAGAATGTGTCAAAAATTAGTTTTATGGTATCAATAGGATGAGTACTTACCTATGTAGTATATTGGATAGATGTATCTCATGTACATTGGATAGATTTTTTTTTTCGCTACGCATATATCACATGCTATCGGCTAAATTACATCCTAAATTTGTGGAACATAAAACATAATAAATACATCTTTTTATTTGAATATAAAAGTTTTATAACTTTTGTCGATTACTGTCATCTACTGGAACATCCCTGAAACTTTAAGATTACATAAAACTAATGTGTACGTTTTTGCTCCAATACTGAAAGTTAAATGTAGATGGTTCATCATACAGCCGCTAGATGGCGCTGTTTTAAATAAATAAGATTGCCAATAAAGTTTGTTAGTTTGTTAGTTCTGGTTCACATGTTTTTTCTACAATAATACGGTTGTTATTTACTGCCCTCTCGACTGATGCTGAGTGATGATGCGGTCTACGATGGAGCGAGGCTATTTCGAAGAAACCGATTTCCCTACTCTGAAATTGAAGACACCAAGTTATCATTAGTAAATTTAGAACTTTTCAGTTCTTGTAAACGTACCTAGTACGAATTGGTACTACCATATCCCATAATGTCGCGTAAACAGTGCGGCTGTAGAGATAGCAACGGGACCGGGCTACTAGTAATATGTATCATAGTCAAATAACTCAAATAAATAGTCGTTTTTCTTTATATTACGATTTAGATAAGAAAACTCTTTATTAAAAGCCACATACAATAAAAACACAAAAATTTAGAACAGGAACTTAAGAAAGTCTTATGCTAGACATTTTAATTGGCGGCCTTATCGCTTAAAGCGATCTCTTCCAGGCAACCATGCACGGATAGGATAATATAAACAAAAATGCGGACTTAGTATATTCTAATAGGATAAAATTGTAGGACTAGTCAAACATCCTAAGAATAAAATAAGAAATACGCTACATATAGGTACATATGTATGTATGTATATTACATATACCTACGTAGACTTAAAATAATAAATAAATAAGTACGTTTAATACGGTGCCTTACTCACCGTGGCCATTGTAGCTTTGAAGGGGTCGCCGTCGTTGATAGATGAACACGGTGAGGGTTTAGATGCAGAGGAGAGCTGGTATTGCGGCGCACTGTCCTCTGCAGCAGAAAAGTGGTCTGCGGTTTGACTACAGAGAGACCTGACCTGTTTCCCGTAGCGGGGGGTTGGTCTCCATTGAGGCCACGCGTGCCATGAGTATTCTCTGGTGTTCACATAGCTAATGGTGGTTTTGAATGTCTCAATAATTGACATTGTTCTAAAAATCATTAGCATCAAAATATATTTTTGAAGTGTAAACGGTTTTGGCACGTCACAGACAGATTTTTCGTGGGGCGTGAATTGAATTCTAGCGTCACACTCGGGAATGATAAGAAATCTTCGGGATAAACTCGGGACCGTGACCATTGGGCATCTAGAAATACTGACGTTTTCCTGACCATGTGGATAGCCATACTCATGGCCACGCCCTCCGGTTTCACTCCCGTAGTTTCCAAAGTAAGCTTCTCAAATCAAATTCCGAGTTAAAAGTTTTCATTTCTATCGGCAGTAAAGTTCCTATGACTGCCATTTTTTTGTTCCTTTACATTTACTAAAATTTGTAGGTATGTTTTTTCTCTTCAACTCAACTCTTTTTTTTCTCTTTTCCAAAAAGTTGTTCTTTATCTCTTTTCCAAACTCATTATGGCTCATGTTTCCTGTAGTTAAGTAAATTGTTGTCATTTGAAAGCATAATTAGCTAGTACCTACATAATTAAGAAAGTAAATAATAACTACAATAAGTGGTAACTCCACGGATATCATTTACGTAATTTGCCTTGTCTGGATTATGGATGCGGAGAATATACAAAAAAATAAAAAATCATTTTCAGCCAGTAATTTCAGCAGACAGTATTGCCACTTCCAAAAAACTGCACGCGTAAGTTCGCAGGCGGGAAAACCTTTTCTGGGTCACGCCACATAGCGTGCATCACGCAATAATGGGCTGAAATGAAGATAGCTGTTCCTGAAGTGATAATAAACGCAACCTTTGAGAAATGGCGGTGTATCGCTTCTATCGGGAACGGCGCTAAAACAGTATAATTCCTGGCAATTTAGATAACCCTTTCACTGTTATGGCAAGAGTTTAGTAAAGTTATTGCGTGCCCCACTTCAGTTAGGACGCGAGTTTCAATAAATTGGGGAACATGATCGCAAATCATTCGCTAAGTGCCGGGAACTTCGTTACCGACTTTTGTGAGGCGTGATCCATTCACGAAAACACTTAGGTGCGATTTTTGGACTTTTCTTTTTTCTGTTGAAAATAACAGAATATTTTTGTTATTTCTTTGGAAGTGTTGCCACAAATTTGCAACTTACTTTATAATTTACTTATTTCACCTTTCATTTCTATTTTCTCACTGATAACTCTTATTCAGAGGGTTCACTTTTTTCTTCTTTACTAGATCAAATCTTTATCGTCACACAACTAATTTGGTGAACTATATCTGTTAGTTTATTTAGTTTAGTTTATTATTTGAGTAACTATCACTCGCCAAGGTCATTAGAATTATTTGTAGAATCCGCCTGGGGAAGTACCACACCTTTTCCAGCTATTTTACACCAAGTAGTAGTGAGCAAATATCACTGTGTCCCGGTTTGAAGGGATATGTACTTCTCCAGAGAAATTACAGAGTATAGAGACAAATATGTACTTACTTAATCATATATCTCTGGATGACGAGCGCAGTTCGGTGCTAGGTAATGATTTGAGCTCTTCAGATCCTAATAGTCACGTGACAATGTGACGTTAAGGCAAGGCATATTGTTTACCATCAGGTGCACGACATGCTCGACCCATCTCTCTTTACTATAAAAAAAATTGGCCGTCATAGGAACTGCCGATAGAAGTGAAAACTTTGAACTCGGAATTTCATAACTCACTTTGTAAACTACGCTGGTGAAACCGGAGGGAGTGACCATGAGTAATGGCCATCTAGAAATCCTGACGCACTTCTAGATGGTTAATGGGAAACGTTGACGCATTTCTAGATGGCCAATGGGCATGGTCCCGAGTTTACCCGAATAGTTTTTTATCATTCCCGAGCGTGGCGCTAGAATTCAATTCACAGCCCACGAAAAATCTGTCTGTGGCGCGCCGAAAGAAATTTTCACTTCAAAAAATACCTTTCACCCCAGGTACGCTCCCACAAAATGCTAGCATCGCTTCACCAGGCAATGCAAGATATTCCCTGAACGCCAGCAGTATTATGCAAATAGCAGAACTCAAGGTTTTTAATCTATGTATTAGCAAGTTTCCTTACAAGTTATTTGAGTTGAGACCAAGTTCTCCCATATAAATGGTAATGAGGACAGGCCGTGGTAGAATGCTGCTTTTTTCCAGAGTATTTTTCAATTTACCTATCCACTTTGGGAGCACTTCGCAAAAGTTTTCTTGTTTTAATAAGTGGGTTCTGGGGAAGCGGAACGGGTGACGATGGAATCTGATTTATGCCACAATTTATGGTATTGCTTGTAATGTTGTCACATTAGACCTTCTTTAATTTAAATGTGAGATAAGTAGTATATTTTTATTGAACTTAGGTAAACTTCTTTTGGTGCGTTGCGTTGGGCAAAAATGATGCGAGTAGGTACATTTTTACGATGTGCGCTCATCACAGTACAATGTTGCACAGACTACAAATTCGAGGTAGTCGGGGGTACCTAAATCAACATTTTTAATTTTGTTTTTTATCTTTTATTCGGTGTATGTTTTTGTTTAAATTAGCAAGATATAATTAATTTCACAATTCACAATTCAATTCACAAAAAAGGTCTTATTTATTAAATAATAACCATTTTCTATCTGTGCTACGAGCATTCTATTCTAACACTCGTATTTGTATAATAGTGATAGAAATGGAAATGTTCCATTAATTCATAATGGACACAAATAAAATCTACTCTCTGCTACTAGTTTGTACTTCCCATTCTGATTATTATCGAACTTCTTATTTCATCCTACAGTTGCCTGGAAGAGAACGCTTCGTGATAGGGTAGCCAATTGCTACTTTATTTTGTATAGTTTTATGCTACTTTTGTTTCTTTTTAGTAAAGAGTAATCATCAATCTATCTACTATCTTATACTCTGTTCACAGATTATACAAAGAACCCATAGATAAAGTATACCTACCTAAGTGAAATATGTTTTTGTTGTGTTTAGCGACAATCCTACCCAAACTCAAATAATATGATATAATATAATGAACAACAATAGATGGACCAAACGTTTAGTAGAGTGGATACCGAGGCACAGTAAGAGAAGGAAAGGCAGGCCATAGAGAAGATGGAGCCACATTTTCAACCAGAGGGGCGGTTCTCACTGGATGGGAAAGCTACGCGAGAGACACGAGTGGAAAGGTTCAGGAGAGGCATACGCTGCAGAGGCGACTACTACTCATACTCTATAAAAGAAAGTATAACTCATCAGTGTACCTACTATTACACTATGAAAAGTTAGAAACTAATCATCTTAAATATAGGTTGAACTAATTTATTTGTCATATTTGTAGTAGGCTAAGTGTATAAAGGCTACTTTTATTTTATTTAAGTAAAATATGTAATCTCTTTGAATGAACCAAATTCTATTCTATTGTACAGTTAGTTCCATAGCAAACATTTCAGCCTAGGTTATGATTACTATGAAACTACACACATCTCCGGCAAACTTTGGCCCGAACTTCTCCCCGTAAAATGTTAAACCACGGTTCGACGTGGACGACATACTGCTACTGGAATCGCCAGAACTTATCAGCAAGCTTTATGTGCCTTGTGGGTACCTTCCATAGTTACGGCTGATTTTGTCGGGAGAACGACTGCCACTGAACTGCCGTAACCGATCGGTAGCCCCTGTTTCGAATCCCACGCGCACCACTGTATTTTCGGAGACATGTGTTGAAGGAAAGCATCATGAAGAAACCGCCATGTATCTAGAAACCGTAACCTAGAATCTTTCGAGGTCATGCGTCATCCACCAACCCGCACTAGGATTATGGGCTTGACTCTCGTCTTGCGAGAGAAGGCCCTGGATCCCAACAGTGGGAACATTTAGTTGGGCTGCTTATGCTAATGCTAAAATAGCTGCAGTAAAAGAATATTGGGAATATTTTGGTGTGGTAAGAAAATACATCTCGAGGAAACCTGCTTTCCGGAGACGATTTTGCTCTTCAAAGACAATTGAAGTCTGCATCCCGCATTATAGGTTTACGCTAAACCGCCAAGCGTACTACGGTGAAGCGTGCTTACCTAGAAGAAACCGATTCACTCTCAATTTGATGACACCAAAATTGTAACCATTCGGGAAAACCTACTCGAGCAACACGTTCCACAGCCTAGACGGCACATCACAAATGTGGCGGCACAGCACAAAAAAATGGAGTCAAACCTCCTCGTTCAAGTCTTCGGAACGTTTATAATGAAACAGTGTCGCTACATCTTTTGTTAAATGTTTGACAGATCTAGATCTCTCTATGTCCATGAGGCCGCAGCGTGGCCGGCAAGAGTTTCTAAAACTTGGCCGACTTGTAACTTTAAAGTTGAGAGTTACACGTATAGTACCGTTTTATGAGATTTGCTACTCACAGTCTGACAGCAGTCTATGTAGCCTATGAAATGCTAGAACTGAATATCTTTCAAGTTTCGCTGGTTACGAAATTTGTATTAAAATAGAATGGCGATTCCCTCATTTCTGTATAGATAAAGTTGCTCGATTTGTGTGAGTTTCGTTGGCACAAAAGCTAGAGTTGCTGATTTGGTGGTACAGAAAGTATTCCAAGTTTTACTCAAAATATCAGATACTGCCCCCCCGTTAGGTACTCTGTAAATACGTGGAATATTGAGTTTCTAAATTTAAATAAAAGTTTCAGGCGACAACTTTTATTTACATTCGTGCGAAATGGATGAACTAAAAGTTTTCATGGCAGCTTTTTTTTCCAGGAAATCCGATGGTGGTTCCGTCGGTAAGGTGATGTGGGGTGGTTAGCGTCGGTCGCCATTGAATGGCGCGGTCGTTAGGGCCCATTCACAGCGGTCACTTCTACCGGATACGTAGATCACGGGAAATGGCGATAGTTTGTAATCTCCTTATAATACAGCGAGGGATTTTATTTCACTCGTCCTGTTTGTAGTTCCGGTGCTATTTATTCGTAATACGAGTATTTTGATCTTTTCAGTTTTAGGAATGCTCTTTCGGTTGCGGAAAAATATTTCAACAACAAAACTTACCTATTTTTTGTTTACTCGTAATTATTTATGATAGATTTGTACTTGTTCGCCTTCTTGTCTGTTGTTAGGTGACGATGCAGTCTATGATGGAATGTAGATTCAGTTTCGACGTGGTTTCGACATGTAGACACCAAAATTGTAACCATAAGATAAAACCTAATCAGGAAACGCACTCCACTGTTTGCGTTTGTGAATGCGTTTGGAACGAAACTGGAGTTAAAATCATTCGAGACTTTGCGATGTCAACCATGAAACGATATCGTTTAAACTACGAGTAGCCTGATAGAAAAAAAATACCGGCCGAATTGATAACCTCGTCCTGTGGAACTCGGTTAAAATAAAGGCAAGTGATATTAGACGTGATTAGGTGGAAAGCTGAGCAAATTTGCAAGCTTGTTTTGTACACTGCAAGTCGTACACATAATTTATTCTCGGGTTTCGCTCGCATCGCATGAGTAATTCATTTAGCGTGTGCAAATAGTAGACCGCTGTAATTAAGCACCCAAATCTGGGATTCCGTTAAAACTCAGCGCGGCTCCCAAAATCCAGCCCAAAAAGGTTCTAATTATCATAATTTATGCCCATAATTATTAAAATTATCTGTTGAAACTTGTGAGACGTAATCTCACACACAGACGGGATCCCTTGGTTCCCGGCAAACAGCCCGCTCGCCGGATGTCCGGTCTGCACTGCCACCTCTTCCGCCCCCTGCCCCCTCCGACTGGGCCCACTTCCGCCGCTGACGTCACAATTAATCTTGTGTCCATCTTCCGGTGCAGTGTTTTTATGTGTTTATGTGAGATGGACACACTTTAATAACACACAAGGCTTTGTCACACAGCTGGGCGATTCTGTACAAGTAAACCGATATATGTAGTACGATAAGTAAAGTAAAATAGTAACAATCCTAAGGTTGGCCAATAATAAGATTACAATTATGGCTAATCTTTGGTTTTGGCGCAACCTACGGTTGTTTTTTTATATGTTGTTTCTCATTCCAAGCAAGCCACGTTGCTTTTGATCCATTTCTAAAATCTGTATTGACAACCCTGCAAATAGACTACCTACTTCTATCTTCCTACTGCGATCTTACGAAAAACATCATAACATACTTATTTCCTGCCTTAATAATTAGCAACAACTTCACGAAGCTCTCAAGTCCACATACGTTGTTAAAACTTGGGAACAAAGTGTAGCGTAGCGCGGTACTCTGGAACCTGGAACTTGTGTTCTTATTATGCAAACGACGAAACTTGGTCTGCATGTGTCACGTACTCGTATTACCGTCGCATCTACTAATTCTACTGTGTTCATCTCAACAATGGCGAAGGAAGAAAGTCAGTGACGTCGGTAACTGTTGCGACTCTAATGACGCTGGGGAAGACACGTGGCCTGATGTCTGATGTGGTGACGGCAGGTGAAATAGGTCTAAGTAGTTCTCGTCTAGATATAGTGGACAGAGTGGCTACCGAGCGCCTATGAACGATTCCTTGGCAGACCACAAGTTAGATGGAGCGATGAGATGACACCAGATCCATCGCGGGGATTAGTTGGAAATCAGCTCGTAACAAAGATGAATGGCATTGGGGCGAGAAGGGAGTAGGTTGATACAGGCTGAAAAATCTGATAATGATGAATAGCAATTTTGCATTGTGCTAAAAATTTAAAACATTGAATAGATATAATACAATATAAAAACTCTTTATTAAAAAGCCACAACACAAAAAACATACAAAAATCAAAAAATAATAATATTACATTTAGCGATTTAATTGGCGTCCTTATCGCTTATCTATACTCTTTATTGTACACCACAAAACAAAAATAACACCTATTTTAACGGTCGATGTTCTAGAAACTTGAAAGAAGAGATTTCACTTCACTTTAAGAATGTTAAGCTTTGGAATGCATTACTGATTACTAATACTGATTGGGTATTTTCTAATGGATATAATCCGAGTATTATCAAGTTTAGAGTGAACAGTTTTCCAACTTGCGCGCTCCATCATGAAACGCATCATCGCTTATCTTCTGGCGAAACGGTGGTCACGTGTACCCACCGTACATCTAAATCTATTATCGATAGCAATGTACTACATAATTCTTTTACGGGTATAATTTGTCAAAATATAATGTCGATCGGCGCAATTCACATTGAAATAATCTTAGATTTGTTAAGAGGCCTATTACATTTCACCCGAATTTTTGCGCACATCTATCAACTTTAACCATTGAACTCTTAAAAACCTTTCCTTAATTATATCGATGACTTTAACGTTCTTATTCTGTTGTTATTTCTACTTGTTATTTTGTTTTTTTTTCTAAAGTAATAGACGTGTATATTTACACTAATTTCATTTAAAAAAATAATAATTTTGAATTGGACTTTGGCTTTTTTATGTTTAATATATATCATGAGTTCATGACCAACTTTACGTATTTGACCAATGGTAAATGATTGATAAGAAAAGGAAATGAATAAAATTAATCTTAGATTATAGATAAAATAAATATGCTACTCCAAATTATGTTACTCATGAGATAGGTGGCATCAATATTTTTAAACGATTTGGTTTCGCTTGCCCCGTTTGTTTGGGTCCAATCTATGAAATAATTTTTATGTGTTATCTGAAAAAAAAAAATGAATTGAGATTTTTGAAATAGGTACAATCTATGTGTGCCTGCCTCGATAACCGGCCGGCGCCGACCCGTCTGTTTACTCATAATAGTCTTTGAATCGACTCCAGACGGGGAAAGCTCTGTGTATTTGCATTTAATTCCTTACAAGAAGTTGAAAACGAGACTCGTTTTCGTTTTGTTTCAGAATAGAAAGGAACCTAATCGATTGAGATCTCAGGCTTTTTGTTGTCAATTTGGGGAAATAACTTTTATGGCATGACGCATGAAGCGGGAGTCTTTATATTGCGAGAGTTAGTACCAAATTTCGGGTAAAATTTGAGGCAAGCTGAATAGACTGCAGGCCCGTGAAGCTGTCCAACTGAGTGCAGGTGAAGATAGGGGGTGGTAACTCTCGATAATTTCTCCTTGTCGCATGATTTTTGGACGGTACTGACCTGCACTCAGTTGGGCGGCTTTCAAGTGACGGCATAGTGCTAAATGTTATTATTTTATACCCTTCTATCATTCTACATAGGTCTGCTGGTGGTTCATTTGACCCATAAATTTTGTTCACGGGCCTGCAGTCTAGAAAACTTGTCACATTCTACTCCGATTACGGTACAATAGGAAAGTTATGTGACAACCAAATATTAATGCCACCTCTGGAAATATTTGGTTACAGTCGTACCATGACTACGAATGTTTAATATCAGAGGGTCTACCGCCTAACTAAAACTTTGATATTATCAGTCTATATAGTTTTAGATTGGATATTGCTGTCTCTTTTTTTTTCATTGAACTGATAGAGACAGAAATAGCAAAGCCATAGCCGATTTATTTAGGCGGTACAGGGCGGGTTCAAATTTAGAACACAGATGGTTTATAGGCTGGGCTAGCTCCTAGCTTTTTCACCGCGGGAAAATTATGGGATCGGTTAATACGCGGGTAAAATCGCGAGACGCAGCTAGTCAAAAATAAAACAACGGTAATAAATGGATGGCAGAACGAAATTAACGAGCGGTGTCTGCCGATTGGTCGCTCTCTTCCCGAACGAGGATGAGAAAAAAATTAATGATAAGAAATCGAGGAGACGGGAACGGTGATCAGTCAGGGGAGGGCGGGTTATTGATATCCTCTACTTACTTGTATCTATAGATATACCTATAGGGGGGATAGATGCTCAGAAAAACTTTTGGATCACTAAATATTTAATAGTATTTCAACTTGTCCATACATTATTTTCCATCCTAGGTTGCTTGAAAGAGATCGCTTTTAGGAATAAGACCGCCACTTTCATGTTTGTAAATCATTGCTTGGTGGTAGAGTAACTGACAGAGTTGCGGTACTACCCCAGACGGACTCTGCGGTGAATCCTACCACTGCCATATCAGCTTTTAAGGATAAAAGATAAATAAAGATAGAAAAAGATAAGACATTGTTTTAAGTGTAGAGTGACGAGACGAGCAGATCATGTACCTGATGGTAAGTAACAGCAAAAAACAGCACAGTGACAAGCAGTTATAGATACATGAAGACTCCACTGCACTGTACTGCGCTCGTCACCTGTAACGTCGCCCTGTAATTTCTCTGGAAACATTGTCCTTCAAACCGGAACACATTGATGTTTGCACATTACTGCTTGGCGGTATAATAACTGGTAAAGATGTGGTACTTCCCGAGGAGGACTCTGCATGCATTCTCTTTCTTCTTGTTTAGCAAGCACTAGGTATACTTATTCGGAAAATGTAGCTGTCGTTTTTAAAATTGAAGTTTACCAAGAGAAGGAAGTATTCCGGGAGTTTCCGGGAATGGTCTGGTAAACGTTAACATATTTACAAGCCCCGCTGTTGCCAAGCTTATAAACCTCCACACATCAAGCAGAGTCGGAAGCACAAGTATTGTATCACTGCCTTGTTTTTCAGTTCGGTGGGAGAGCCATTATCGTTTTTACCAATTTATTTAGATCAGTTAATATCTACTGTTATTTGGGAAGTTAAAATTTATTCTAGACGTAAAAATACGAGTCTTTTATAGAGTCGGTGTGGGAAATTTCAAATGATATCAAATATTTGTCAGTTATTTTATTGTTTTCAAAATTGAAGAGTATTGTTTTATATAAAAAAAATTACTTTTCAATGAATAAAGTTCTCTTTTGAATGAATAACTACAACATTTTAAATAAATACACGGGTAACTCACGTTTAATATAGTTAGACTGACTGTATTAAACGTGAGTACCCGTGTATTTATTTAAAACGTGTAATAACCTCGTTAGTTTTCATACTAAAATAACAACAACAGTTGTACAGCAGCCTTGAGTATCTTGGTTATCTTTAGAGCTTCATCGTTCTGTTGAAAGTATGCCAAATTTCAGCCCGAAACGTTTATTTGTTCCGACGTGATTGAGCAACTAACATCAAAACTTTCACATTTAAATTTTTAGTAGGATAGCAACTAAATAATTTGGAAATTATCTTAACAATAGGTTGAATCTCAACCAATTTTTTTAAATTCCTTCAAGCAGCTTTAGTAGTTCCACATTCTTGCGATATGTAGAGATAAGTTGGTCGGTTTGTAGACAGATAAATAACATAATGGCCGCTCGCCAGCGTTGTTAGGAATTAATAAATTCCGAGGCGAAAGTACGCGAGTTGGCGCTTCAGCAGTTCGGATGGCGAAACGATGGCTAAACTTTTGCACTTAGATTTTATGATTGCGCAAACGAAAATTGAATCGGAGAAAAATCTGCGGATGATTGAGAGTTCAAAGTTTCTTTAAAGTTTTGGAACACATCTTCTATCATAACTTCGGCTTGTATTTCATGCGAATGGTCTTATTGGTCAGTCAACTGACCTTGTGGCTTGGTGTTGAGTCTGATAAAATGATTATTGAGCGGTAGGATGTGAGTTTGAATCCCAGACAGGACAAACATACCTATATGTGAAGAAGAATATTAAAAACGTTACAGAAATTTTCCCACACAACTACCATCAAAGCTAATCAAAACTTGTCGCATACTGAGCCGTTGTAGGCAGGTTTGTTGCATAATGGCAAACGCTGGACCTGTTCATTTTGTCTCTCTATCTAATACAAACAGTTTCTATGTAGAAGACATCTATCAACACATTTTGGTTTGTTGATGGATGTTTCCGTAGTATAATATGTAAACTCTTTGGATGTCTCCTTCATAGAGCTATGAACACTCAGCACCACTATTCGGCTCAGCACAGAAGAAACATTCATTTGTACATAAATATGTAAAAATATTTTTTAATGTTTTTAATCAGCTATCTGGTTCCCATAGGTTTTTCTTACTTTGGGGCTAGATAGTATTGTATGGGGTCTTTATTTTTAATTGTTTTGACTTCCTTATTTAAACGCTGGATCGAGTATCGTAGTTCGCAGGTTGGTGCAGCGAGGCTGGCGAGCGAGGGCGGAGTGAAAAACAGCCGTCAAGCTGTCCGCCGCCGAGCTAGCCGCCGCCGGAAATGTTCTAGAACTACACACGAGAGACTACGATGACGTACGAGCTCCGTACTCAACTGGATGTATTTATTCAAAAGGAATCCATGGTAGTTTACCTCAAGTGGTCTCTTTCCTAATACTCGTAGCATAAAGTGACGAGACGAGCAGCATGTGCCTGATCGTAAGCAACATGCCTGCCAAATAACAGCACAGTGACACGCAGCTAATGGAACATGAAAAGTCTAAATCATTACCACTGCACTGCGCTCGTCACCCAGAGATCTAAGATATTATATCTCTAAGCCCTGTAATTTCTGCAGCTGGAAGCTCCTCTAGCTAACAGTGAACGAGCATGGCTGTACTGACCTAATCCAACCGTACTCATATTCCGAGCGTTGGTAACACTCACCAGCCAGGTCTGCACCTACGTGTTAGGGTATTATAGAAACTTGGCTGGTCAAACTGCCGTGTGTTTAGATGAAGTATGTGGCAAGTTTTCAGCTTGCCTCGAATACCTACAGAGAATTTGCTGGCAGTTCTCGGAATATATGAACGAGTACTACATAAAATATCGTACCATGACTATCGATAGGACACTTCGGACTCTTAGAGTTGGCTTGGCCTGCCTGGTTGGCCTGGTTGGCTACCTTGGCTTGGCCTGCTGCACGTAGGGAAGATAAAGGAACGACCTGGCATCCCAGAGATGTACTCGTATCCTCTGGACTTAGCGGGGAGGATCTACGAGTAATATATTGTTTTTGATTGTTATCTGATGTCGGCTGGCTTATTACTTGTGACCTTGCGTAGTAGAAGATGTATCTGAATCGGCTAACTTATTATTATTTTTACAATGCATACTGTTTTTTTTTATTTATTGTTAGAGCTAATCTTGTGATGGCTGATTGATTATGAGATCTACAACAAGTGCCGTCTGACCTATTATTATCAAACCATTTACAGAGGAGGTCGACAAGTGCATTGTTTTAGGGACTGGTGCTTAGTATTGACTGATTTATTGGCGAAAAGCTCATAAATCTGCTAAACAGGAGCGATGGGAAATTACCTAACATTAAAATACTATAATCGACATTAATATGGTTCTATCGGTCTTACATCACTTTACGCTGAGTCTTATTACCCGTCCCGTCCGTCCGGCCCGTCGGTTTCAGGAATGTTTATACCCTGAAGGTTTTCTATTATGTTCGGAGGCTTATTCATTTAAAATGGTTGTGTTATATTCCTTAAATACAAGCAAGCGTTGCGAGAATGAAAAAATAAAGCAAAAACGACTGATTTCAAAAATTATTTCACCGTAGGGTCCGTCCCTGAGTGCTATAGGCCATTTATTATTATGTACCACGGTGAGGCTGGGGCGGATCACTAGTAACTGACATGGGCGATTGACATGAAAATAAAAATTTAGTTATTGACACTCCTCAAATTTCTCTACCAAAATCGTACCAAAACGTTGTGTTTGTGCTACTTTTGCATACAATTATTAATTATGAACTTTATAAAATACTATGATAGTCATTTTTGCTGCAATGCTGCAACTATACTTATATGAAAATTGTTCAATCCGTTTTCCCAAGCAGTAGCGATTTAACTAGCCGAAGACATTTCAGCTGAATATTTTCAAGTAGTGGGTGCGTCCTGTTTTCCATTGTCCCCATTCGTGAGTGACGCAAGGCTAGCACGCCGCCTACGTGACAGCGAGCGGTGCGGCGCAGTGACGGGAGCGCGGCATTTTTCTAATGCCCCCTGCACACCAGATGGATTGGAACTTCTTCTGCCGGACTTGAGGGTAATAAATGCTTGCAATCAGGGATAGTACTACATTCTTTGTTTGCTATAAACCTGTGTACTCGCTGTGTGGAAGAGACTTAAGTATTTTAGTACACATTATTGTGTTATCAAAATTGTGTGTAAAACTATATAGTTATCAAAAATAAAATGTTATTCGAGAAATTACAGAAAATACAACATCTTAGATTTTTGGGTTAGCTCAGTGATGTGTCAGGTAATGATTTAGACTCTTCGTACTCTAATAGTTGCGTGTCACTGCAGTGTTATGGGCTAACGTCTACACCTACAGCCTACTAATATTATACATGTCAAAGTTTGGATGTTTGTTGCTTAATCACGTAGGAACGGCTGAACAGAACGACTAGAACACAGTTTGATTAAACTTCGGAATAGCAAACATCCCACTTTTTATAGCGGAAAAATACGAGGACAGGAACTGCGCGGCTAAAACGACGGGACGCTGCTTTTTCTATGAAATGAAAAATATAACCGCTAACTATATAATATAACTCATTCTGCTACGCGGTAAAACTATCTATTCTATGTCCGCGGGCAAACTTACTACCAACGTACACTCCGCGAGGTATAAGCTGAGCTTTGCATTAGTGTGAGTGATCACCAATCAGGCAGGAGCTTGAAATTTTGTCCGCGAGGTATAGGCTGAGCTTTGCATTAGTGTGAGTGATCACCAATCAGGCAGGAGCGCGGCGAGACAGAATGGCGCCGCGCCTAAGGCCGGTTGTCACACCTACACTATCCATGTACACTCACATAAATGCAAAGCTCAGCTTATGCCTCGCGGAGTGTACCAAGTACGTCATACAGTCAGTGACAAAAATCAAATGCACCCATACCAACCTGTACCCGCCCTAACCCCAGCTGCCACGCGCAAACTGACGAGTTCCGATACAGTCTCGGCTCGCTCCTGCTACACGTATTTTCGGGGCACAGGCGGTGTAGCATCAAGCTCCAAGTTCCCGGTGAAAAGGTTCGCTGTACCGACGCTTAGTTTTATTTCGTTCCGGACTTTCCCCTTGTTTTTTAGTTGTCAATTTTGAGGAGAGGTTTTGAAGATACGTCGTTGCATGGTCTTTTAGCAAAGTCGTAGTTATATGTTGCTAAGTATTTTTGTGCAGGCGTAGTCCTACTTGCCCTCACTACAAACATTTTAATTATTACGAAAGTTTGTGAAGGTGGATGAATGGGTGGATATTTGTTAATCTTTGATGCAAAAACTACTGAAGCAATCTGCGTATAATTCAATTCATTTATAATTTTATCATTCCCGAGCGTGACGCTGGAATTCCATTCACAGCCCACGATAAATCTGTCTGTGAATCGCCAAAAGAAGTTATCACTTCAAAAATCAATAACGATTTCATGAAATGTTGTCTAAGTAACTGTAACTTACATTTATTTATTGCTATATATACATTATTTTTCTAAAAAAACTAGTTTTTTAGGTTACATTGCATTAACCCTGTATAAAGAGCGTTGCAATTTTACGATGTGCATTTTGCAACCTCGACTCTTATTGACAACTTAATTCAGAATCCTGATCTTTAAACCGCAGTATAACATAGTATAGCTTGCTCTCAATATTTTTGAGTTCGATTGACCACCGATTTAACATGACTACATAATTTGACAGATTTAACTTTTTTAAATTAAACTCTTACAAACACCTCTTAACTCTTAAGACACCTCGATAGCTAGTGGTCTGATCACTAAAACGATAGATTAAACCTATGTATCTCAATCCATGGTTGCTACAAGATTTTGGCCTCCAGCCAGCCGCCAGCGTTAAATAAAACCTTATTGTCTCTGGAACACGGCGACAATTACAAAATTAATTTCACCTGATTCCACCACATCTTCTTTTTCCACTGACATGGATTTCTTATCACACATTCGTGTCCATATCAACTTTACCACCAAAGTTTTAAGTACCATTTTGGATTGGCACAGTTTGAGTATTTTGGACCCTTATTACTCCTACGTTACAGGAAACAAGTGCGGTCCACGTACAGACCTACTAACTTTTATACAGAGCCGGTAAAATAACAAAACCAAAAATTGCAAAGTTTTCTTGGCAAAGGGCGATAGTGGTGAACTCATCGTATTGTTTTAAATAGGTTGGTGGTTCTGTAGTCCTGTGGAGATGCGGTCACGTAGGATAGCGCCGTGCGGAATTTATTACGAATTTTGGTTCAATTGGCGCTGCTCAGCTGAAAAATCCTTGTGGTACGGAGGTTATTTCAGAGTAGGAGTCAAAGGGTTGGTTCGTTAGGTTGGTCAGATGTTCAGAGTGATGCCTGTACGAGTGCCCGTTGTGCAAAGCGAATTTTAAATGCTTATGTAGGTATCTTTCAATTGGTCTGTCTACAGAGCTAAAATTTTTTATATGTTGGAGTAATGAGCGCAAAAGAATTGGCGTGATACCTGAGCGTAATCAATGGGCTTACTTAGCATGTCTTCCAACTGTATTCGCTCCACTTGTCGATATAATGAACTCGAACTGTATGCTGAGTGTGAGATGATCAAAACGCGTCCTACCGACCGCTAAATTGGCTTTAACTTAGCTATTGCCCTCTCTATCATTTCAACTGAAATGAAAAGAGAGGGCGACATTAAAGCTAAGACAGTTTTCGTTGGGTGGTAGACCACCTGGCTTAGCTTTATGCTAATGAATGCTCGAATTTTGAAATACCTTTCCTACTCTTCATTTTTCCTTTTCCATCTCTTCTCTTGGCGAAATTGCTACTTCCGCTTGATACACCGGTGTGTAATATAGTACCCAAAAACTTGGTTGATGACGACAACAAACAAACTTATAGTTGTGTTTTGGGTTTTTGGCGGGAAAAAAATTTTTCGTGTTTTTATTTGGGTACGTATACCGATAAATTTGTGTTTATGGCGTCTACTTGAACCGGTCTTTATTTTGATATAACCCACATTAAAATTAAAGTTCATTTACATACAAAAATCGTAAAATTATAAAAAAACAAAATCAAAATTTTTGGCGGGAAAATGGTCCCGAAGTATTGAAAAAAAAAAAAATATTTTGTGCAATCGAATACAATTTTTTTGGTGTTTCGAGTTTGTTATTTCGTATACAACACATTTAACCCATAAAACCACTGTCGTTCTTATAAATTATTAAAGTTATAGTTGTTAGACTACTTGAGAAATCGCAAATTTTTTTACTCAAGTGTCAAAAATGTTAGTTTACATTTTAAGTACATTAATTATAAATAAATGATACCGCTAGAAGCGTCTTGAAACGCTCTTGAGAGTAAATGGCTCAAACGGGTAAAAGTAAGGTGGCACTTCATATGCCGAAACATAAACACCGCACTTATGTAACCTGACACCCGTTTTCCCGCCAAATTTGTAAAACGCGAAAAGCGGCCAGTGTATCAAGCGGTTATATTTAACTTTGTATTGTTTGTTGTTTTGGTTTAGAATTAAGTGCAATAAACAATTAATTCATAGTGAACATTTTCGACAGCGTAGCTTATGTTTGCCATCACAAATACTCCCAAGATATGCGCAAAAAGCATCCGAAACGGACATTCATTATTCACACGTGTCCCGTGACCGGGATTGAACCCGACCTCGCTCGTAAATCCGAGACATTATCACTGAGCTGCACAAATCGTCATATTATGTAGTCGTTTTATCGATAAGCCCCGCAATAGGAGACAAATGTCCTTGCTACCAGGGAGCGATACCGGTCTGCTAGTTAGCGGTCTGTTCTTGTCGACAGGTACCACATTTCACTACTTAGACCTAAAGGCATTGGGACCGTCTTTGATTAAGTTTACATTTAAATTGTAGGTATAATCTCACGATTTAACAAAAAAACGTGAGATTATCTGAAAACGTCAAATCTACAGTAGGTTAGGTTAGTTCATAAACTAACGTCGTTAGATTATTAAGTGAGTGTTTTAATTTTACTGTGACATAAGTAGGTAGGTACATACGCAGGCCACACCTTGATGGCATAATTACGAGAAATTTCAAAATGTGAGGTCATAGTTTCTAATTCCGGCCGTGTCTTTCTAAAGCAAAAGGGACACATTTTCCTCAAATTTATTTTACAATTGTGATGTTTTAAGATTCCAATCCCGCTTGTACTTTCTGGTATTGTTCAAAGTTCCAGAACATGTTTGTTTTCAAAAACATCATGCGGAAACCAGCAAGTTCTTAGAAAAAACATCTTTTGAGGACGTGCGTTATCCACTAATTTGACTCTCTCTTTTTGAGTGAGTCCGAAGGCCCAGGAGTCAACTTACAACATAAAGTAGGCTGCTTGTACTAAGTTAGTGTTAACTGGGCAAATGGAAAATTCAACAAAAAAAAATACCATGCCTGGGCCTATGGTTTCATCCAGCAAAATTACGTATCTCTAATGTTTTCTTGCTCGTAGAGGAATGAGAAATTGAGCAAGCCTAAAACTCTCCAAATACGGTTCAAAACTGTGCGTGTACTTTTAAAACTGAGATTAGCTGCTTGCACTACAGCGACTGTACAAGCAACAGCCAATCATAAAATAACAACTGAATTCACAATTTATGACTCTGAAACTTGACTTTGTTTCATTGTTTTGCTTCACATTTGCCGTTTTTGGCGCCGTAAATGTAACGGTGTGTCTCAACGTAATGCACAACGCTAACAGCGCACCGCGGTTTTACCCGTGTAGCTTCAATTATCGTAGTTTTCCAGATTCCAGTGACGTAAAGTACTATGTGATATTTCACACTACCTATAATCTAACTGTTTTCTAAATTTTAACCCGATACATTCAGCCGTCCCGACGTGATTGAGTCACAAACAACCAAACTTTGACATTTATGGATTAGTAGGACATATAAAATACTAGTGGTAAAAATGCGCATCCCAAAGTATTATCATTTGAGTACAAACAAAAAGAAACGATAACGGTAAGCCAAATAAACGGAAAATATCCGAAAAGCTCGAAGAGGTTAGGTAAATAAACACGTTATCTGCGAATCTGAAGGCTCTCGGAAAGTTGGAGACCACCTGCTCGACAAACAAACAAACAAGGACACCCGCACGGTCCCACACGCGCCCGGACAACTTTCTTATAGAGATGGGAATTGACTGTTTGTTATAATTCTAGTCACGTGTCTTTTGACTCGATTAAAATAAACAAAAACAAAAATCTTTTCATATAATAGTTGCCTGTGTAGTTTTAAAGTAAAAGAATACGATTGAAACAGATGTATGGAATGAATGAAAGTACAATATAAAGAATTAAGAGATGACAAGGAGCGAGTTTCTTAAAACCAGGCGAGAGTGCGGACTAGCGCAACTCTATTATTGTTGAAAAAGGTGTGAAAAAATTGTAAGGTTATCATTTCAGCGTCTTGTTAATTAGAAAATTTCTATTAGAGCACAATAATAATATTACTAAGTCTGCATGTCGGACTGTTTCAAAAGCAAACTATCAGATGACAATAAAATAAGCAAGTAATGAAACAAACAGTTGAAAACTAGTTGTAATCGCAGGATTCAATGATCATTATACAACTTTTGAAGAGAGTCAATCTGTTTATAATATAGTACATCGTGCAACACTATCGCATACACCATCGCTTACCATCAAGTGAGTAGATGGTGACGCAGATAAAGGGAAGTTAAGAGTCTGATTACTGACAGTTATTTACTCATAGACTGATAAGATTTGCACTTTGCACTTTGCACTTGCACTTATTCAACTTTTAGTCATGATTTAACACAACACAGTTAAATAACTATGTACTCGTACATAAGTAGAAAACAATAAAAATTAACATTTGTAGATATATGTACTTCAATTCTGTAGTGATAGTGCTAACGGGGTAAATTAAACTTAAATATTAACCTACTTACTGTAACGCAACATCATTCTACTCCGTATAATGATATTTTCATTTCATCTCCATTCTCCTTCCACATTGCTTTCGCACGAATGTGTTTCTATCTTAATTAAACGTTCGAATTAATTTAATCGAATGAAACTCGAACGTTCATCGCGAAATTCTGAGAAATCTTATTACTCAGTCTGTATTCATCATCAATCAGAAAAATGACGTTCCGTAATGCACAGAATGACGCGTCCATTCGACCATTAATCGAAACAAAATAAACATGACTTTAACAAATCGGTTTTGCAAGTCACACGAATCGAATCGACGAGAGAAAGACGTCGAGCAGAGTTGCTAAGTGTCGAGTGGTACAAGCCGCAAAAACAAAAATAGTAAGCTCATACAATATTTTTTTGTCACAACATAATAGATCATAGATAATTGAATCTAGTATCTTGAATACAATTTCGTTTTAGAATATCTACAAATTTTGCTGAGGTTATTTTTAATGAGAAAATTACAAACCTATAGGTTTTTTGTGGAAACTCCAATCCAATCCAACTCCAAGGGGAAAATCCTTCTAAATTCAATGATTTGGTGTAAATACTAAAAAGAAAATAACAAATTATAACTTTTTTATAAGTACAAGAAACAAAACTAACAAAATTGCATATCATCCATATTCCGTAGCTAAATGATGACCGGTTGTCAATCTCAATTTTAGTAGCCCCTCGTTTAGCCTAAAAGGCGAAAAATCGTCCAACTTGACAAGACTGCTGTCGATAAATATTCACATAGCTTTGCATTCGATATTGGAATAATTCAAATATTCGAATGAATAATTCCGTCTTGTTCCCGTCCTTAGAGGCAGATCTCAATAAGTTTGTTCGGGGTTGTTTGCGTTACGTGTAAAACCGTTTGAAAATTATCAAGGATTTCTTCAGAAGTTGGAAGGGTACCTCTGTATACTTGCACAGTACTTCGCAATGGATACGGGCGCTTTGTTAGAAATGAAATTTTAGAAGAAATTGAGTAATATCAGGAATATTGACATGGCCGAGGAAGAGATCGCTCTGGGGTTCGGAATCATTTATATCTGTAGTGTACGAGGGCTGCTATTTATGTATTTAGATCTGTTTTTTTTTTAAATAAGAAGTGACAAGACGAACAGGACATGTGCCTGATGGTAAGTAACATGCCTGCCACATAACAGCACAGTGACACGCACCTATTTGAACATGAAGAGTCCAAATCATTACCTAGCATTGCACTGCACTGATCACCCAGAGATCTAAGATGTTATATCTCTAAGCCATGTAATTTCTCTGGAAACATTGCCCTGCAAACCGGAACACAGTAATGATTTGACATTACTGTTTGGCGGTAGAATAACTGGCAAAGGTGTGGTACTTCCCAGGCGTACTCTGCTAGGAGTCCTACCACTACAAAAATCTCATATTTACAGATTGTTGATTGTTTTAAACAGCTTATTTTAGCAACAAACAATTTTTGTAGTGTTGTTTTGTAGTAGTACTAAACTATTATCTAAAATCATAATGATAATAAAACGTAACTTATGAAACTGCTCATTGCACCAGTGTTTCATTTTGTTGCATACATTTTAAACTATATATTATGAATGCGACAGTAACTTTGCCTGTGTGTCTGGTAAGCTTTCACGCCTAAACTACTGAACCGATATAAATGAAATTAAGTATATTTTATCATAAAATATCGGCCAAAGGACACAAAAGCTACTTTTAAATGCAAAAAAAGGGTTCTGAGCTGAGCACTCTCCTATTCAGGGTGCTCACGGAGAACTCTCATCTGGAAGACTTGGGAACTTTACTTGGTAGATAAGAATATTAGCCGAGTAAACTTCCCCAGTCTACCCAGACTCGTCTGCCAAACTTCTAGAGGCGCTGCTCCAACGGCGAAGAGCACGAATGGAAGTTCCCCTCCTCAACCGCGATAAGACCATTAAAAAGATGAACCACCACCAGAAACCAGAAGCCCCACGCCAAGTTGTTGTGTGATGCTCAAGGTGCACCACACACGGAGGTTCATGAGCCTCTCATTCCGGATCGACTCAATCCACAATTGAGTTGCCAGCATAGTGTAACAATAACATTTTTACAAGCTTTCTCTTTCTTTTTTTGTCTTCTCGTGACCACGGCGGTTGTAACGCTGCCGAAACGTCGAGGTATTTAAACAATAAATTAAATCGTGATTAAGTCCTGTACATTATAAACATTATGTTTACAAGCTTTTACAAGCAAGACATTTTTGAACATTTTGTTGAACGTTTTGTGAGAGTTGGTCTCTTTTAGTTTGTAGAGAAATTTATATATTTTGTAGGGATGGGCCGAATGTGGTTTGAACCGAATACGATCTTCGGCCGAACATTCGGTAAAAATGAAAAATTCGGCCGAATTTCGGCCGAACTTCGGTTTAATTTCGCCGCGCTTTTTCGTGTTGACTTGTTTACGCACTTGCTGCAAATATTGCTAGATGTGCCCCGCCCGCACTCCGCGCTTCGCCGCGGGCCGCGGGTCCATTAGCCAGCTAGTCATTTGTAAAGACGTCACCAGCTTGTCACGTACTATTGTTTACATTATACAAATTAAATTAATTGATTTTACGTGATTTTTGTTGGTTTTAAAAAGGTGGTAGTTAAAAAGACCAATTTAAGTTTTTTGTTTGTCACGTATGATTACTTTTTCTAATTCAAATAAATGACTATAAGTAGGTATATCAGACTTATTTTATTTCACTGTTACTACAGATATTATGTTTTTTCATTAATTTCTATTATGATAGTGCAAGTATATTTAGTGCAGAATATTCGGCATTTTAACCGACATTCGGCCGAATGACGAAGTTCGGTTCAAACTGCCGAAGTTCGGTTAAACCGAATGTAAAACGAATTTCGGCCCATCCCTAATATTTTGACGTGCTTATTTTCAATTTAGTACGCAACTGGTTATGTGGGTCTCCCATCTGTTTTAGTATGATCAGTATCCGAAATATTAATAGCTATTTACAAGATTACATTTCTTCAATTTGTGCTTATTTCTGGAGGCAGCAAATTAAGCCGGAGCGGCACATGTGTGGGCGAAATACGTTTCAGATATTGAATTTACTGAAGTCTAGAACATGTCACAGCTGCTGTACAAAAATATTTAGAGAAAATCAAAGCTCTTTACTTAAATCCGGTTCTCAAGGTTTTCTAGAGCTGAAAAGCTACACTAGGTAAATTATTGCCCTCCTCACATCTCTGTGTTTTGTGCTAGATAATGATTTAGACTCTTCATGTTCGAACTGTTGCGTGACACTGTGCTGTTATGGGCAGGCGTGTTGTTTGCAATCAGACACGTGTGCGGCTAGTGTCGTCACTCTTTAGAACAAAAAGTTGGTTGTCTGTAAAGTCGGTTCGTATAACGTGACAGCGTCATAACAAAACATTGATAGATGCGGCGCAAGAGTACAATGAGCGTAACGGGACATAACGGGACACTTTTACGCACGGCATTCATCGGTTTATTAGATGTTGTCACGTCAAAAAAACTAGTAATACTCCGCGGTTTTACCCTCATAGTTCCCGTTATTTTCCAATAATAAAATTGGCCAATGATGTTATTTTCCAGACTATATTCTAATTGTGTTCCAAATTTCAATTCAACTAGTTGATCGGTTCCGGCATGATGGAGCTACACATATAGAAACTTAAGCATTTATAACATTAGTTTGATAGTAGGACAGAAACACCCAGCATAAAATATAATTCGCACTAGAATCATTCCTGAACTCAATTCCTGAGATAGACAGGGCCAAGTTAGTAAACATTTGAGACGAGAATAAAAGGACGAGGGACGGAAAGACCCTTGTTTGCGTTGCTTAATTGAATTCATTGTAGCTTAAATGCTGTTTTAAATGCTATGTGTGCGGCCATTGTGTCAGATACAAACAACCTACTATGATGGAAAGAATTATAAAAGATTAAGTAGGCCTTTAATTTGATACGATTAATATGGATAATGTTTGAGTATTTGATGAGCGTTACAACAGACTGAACGGATCCATAGGCCGATGAAGATTGAAAGATAATCAACTATATCAAGCTCTCTACCTGTTGGAAACGTGACAGTAAACAGTATACAGTAAGTAAAAAGTGACTTCCAAAGAAGAGTCAAAAAATTGGCAGTCATAGGAACTGCCGATAGAAGTGAAAATTTATAACTCAGAATTTGAAAGCTTACTTTGGAATTACGTGGATGAAACCGGAGTGCGTGGCCATGAACCAAGGCCACGGTCATCTAAATGCTGACGCATTTCTAGATGGCGAATGACTATGGTCACGAGTTTACGTCCCGAGAGTGACGTTAGAATTTTCAATAGGCAAAAATACTTGTCAAAGACAGTTCCCAATTTCGCCGTAGGTGGCGCCACTGTTTTATTTTGTTAGAGAAATTTCACAAGAACCAACAGTGGTGTCACACTTGGCAATATTTAGAACTATCTTGGACACGTCTTTTTGAGTCTGGAAAACGCCTCATTCAAAACACAGCCCATGAACAAACTGTCTGAACCCGCCAAAAAAGTTTTCACTACAAAAAAAGTCAAGGCTGCGGAATGCGTTGCCTGAGGAGGGTTTACTACAATCTTGTGCCTTCAAATCGAG
This sequence comes from Ectropis grisescens, assembly GCA_017562165.1. Classification (NCBI taxonomy): domain Eukaryota; kingdom Metazoa; phylum Arthropoda; class Insecta; order Lepidoptera; family Geometridae; genus Ectropis; species Ectropis grisescens. The sequence goes on from CM029788.1 coordinate 25,320,889, forward strand.
AGTGAATCCATTTCTTCTAGGTAATCACGCTCCATCGTATACCGCATCGTCGCTTAACATTCAGGCGAGATGGCGGTCGAGTGTAAACCTAAAATAACTTCAACATAAAAAACCGGACTGTAAAAAATCAATACGTAAAAACATTATTGTGATATCTTAACTTACTTATTTCATTACGGGAATCAGGAACAAATGAGACACTAACAGCTGAATGATTTATTAGTTTTACACCGATATGCAAACGTCTACACTCGTTATACTAATAAAGTATACTCCAATTATATACTATCTAAGGATACTTTGGTGATTGAGACTAATCTAAAAATATCTTAATCTTATCAAAATCCATCCAGCCGTTTGGAAGATACGTGAAATAAAGAAATTTACAACCATACAAGAAACGCGCGAAAAACACAACCTTTCTTTCAGTTGGATAAAAAGTATGAGTATGTTGAAAAGATTTTAAAATAAAAATGTGGCAATACTGTATTGAAAGAGAAATTGATAATTTAGCCAAAAGTATTCCCATTACTTGAAGGGTAAGATCTCATCACTTAGTTAAAAAGATTGTCCAGAAAAAAGTTCAGTTTGTTAGTGCTATTAGAATATACATGGCCGTTTATCGAGATGGGCTTGCTTGCTCACTTAAATTAAATTGTTGACCAAATTCTGGAAAGAAACTGGAATGTGGGACTTTAAAAAAAAAAAAAAATAGCGCGTCTTTATGGTCTGAGTGGATATGTCAACGTCAAGTAGTTATAGAAAAAGTTTAGGTTTTTTAGGCTCTAATCTGCCTTAATGAAGCTACATTGTATTATGTCTTCAAAAATGTCAGAAAAAATTGAAATGCTCTAAGTTAAGAATAGGTTCAGCACCATTTTATATTTTTTTTGCATTAATAATTTCATGCATAAACACTGTGTTAGCAATATTAGTAATTCATATAAGTTGGTATTTAAAGAATAGTAAGAATACCGTAATGCACTCTATGGCAACCCTAAAATTCCGGGTGAATATGATTTGTTTGTAGTATGTGGGCTGCGATAGTTTTGGCGGGGAAACTAGGAAGCTCACCTTGGTCTCGTGGGAACATGTTGATAAAAAAATATATACGGCAGCAAGCGAAAGGTTTAAATTAAAAGTACTCGTAACCAGTAATAAGTAAATATCTAAGTAAAAAGTAATCATTGTACATCTGTTACTGATTTTAAGGTACTGTAAAGCGTTTTTGTTAATTGTAGTACGAAATGTACTACTTGATCTGCACGAGGCAGCTATGAATAAGTTGGAATGAAGGACTGATTCCGAAATATAATGCTGTAGACTGATCATAGCTGTTTTATTTATGAACTAATGGTGCTCTTAATTTAGAATAAACTATGTTCCTAATAACTGTAACAAAATAAATCAATATGAATGAACTTAAGTAACTAACACAATGCAGATATGTGTCTCTAAGTTTGCATTGTTAAGCCAAGTTCCAGGACCTCCAAAACCATACAAAGACCAATGCGCATTCTGATTTACATTCTAAAGTTACCCGATAATCGGATTCCGAAGTGAAGACGTTAGCAGTTAGCCCGGCGGAGAGATTCCGTACATTTGTGCCGCACTCAGCTCTATGTGTTTATCGATATGGACTCTAGGGATGGGCGAAAGTTGTTGTAAAAGCTTCATTTGATAAATTAACGTAGGTGGAGTAACAATGAATGTTTCACACACAACACCATCTGAAACCAAACTAAGAAAAACTTGTACTATGGCAGCCAGATAAGGGTGTTTTTAATATGTTTTAGTAATAGCTTTAAGGCTGTTTTTTATGAGCCAATATGCACTGTCAAACTATAACACCTTGCCAGTTATTCTACCGCCAAGCTGTAATGTGCAATGTGGGTAGGCTTGTAGGATAATGTTTTCAGAGAAATTGTCTAATAGAAAATAGATTATCTCTGGGTGTCGAGAGATACAAGATGATGATCGAGATAAGTTTTTTTTAAATTTAGAGTGACGAGACGAGCTGGACATGTGCCTGATGGTAAGCAAAATGCCAGCCACATAACAACACAGGGACACCTATTGGAACATGAAGAGTCCAAATCATTACCCAGCACTGTACTGCGCTCGTCACCCAGAGATCTCTAAGTCCTGTGATTTCCCTGGTAACATTGCCCTTTAAACCGGAACAATACAATACGATACAATAAGTTTACCATTTAGGCAACGCACTGATTACAGACAGTTGCAGTTAAAAACTATTTATCTATTGTCTCTAGAATATGTCGCAGATTATTATTTAAGAAAATTGACAATTTATTTTCTTCGAAAAAACAAAAACCGACCGTGGAGAATGATTTAAATTAACGGTTAGATGTTTTTTTATGTATAGAACAAAGTTAGCCAAGTCAGCTAAAACTACGACACAAAAATCAACAAATTATTCCATTACAAATACTATTAGGTGTTGTAGGACATCAGAACGTTACTTCCCACCCACACAGTTCCGTCTTAATTCTAAATGTGTCCTCCCATCATATCATTTCCATAAAACAATCTTTCCAGCAATAAGGAAGTATTTTCATTTATAAAAACCCGCGTAACCTACAAAGGTCCCTCGTGAAAAATTATAACGAAAATTCGCAACGCGCATTTTGTTCCACAAGGGGAGAAAATATGTTTTCTCTTTGTGTTTTACGTGTTTTTGGACAGATTTTGGAGACAGTTGTGACGGGAGAGCAACTGGGAATTCTGTCTTTTGAGATGAATGAGTGCCGGTGAACAATTGAAATTACTTTTATAGAAATGTTATATTTTTTCCTGTTATAAAAGGTATCGTTTTGACGCGGACAGAGAAATAAGGTTCCACAATTGAAATCAGCAGCAATTTAACTTCAAAATACGGTTGAAAATAAAATAAATATAATTTAAAAACTCAAAAAACCCGACTGCATAAAATGTAAACCAAACTACGTACTTACTTACATACTATAAAAACTGAAAAGAATAAAACAAGCACTTAGATTTCGGGTGGTCTAGAATTCTATAACATGTTATTGAATTAATACTATTCCAGAAAAACAAACTATATTTTATTAAAGCAACATAACATCTGAACAGTCGGGATCCATTGTTATTCTCCAGCCAATCTAATTGTTCAATGGATGTTGTATGTATGTATTGTTCAATGGATTAACATGCATCTACTCGAAAAGCCGCCATTATTAAGATTTTGTACTTACACCGACGGATAAGCAATTTGATTATTAACATTTTGATAGATTTTTTTTCTAAAGATCGAAATCTGATTTAATAAAGCGTTTATCCTAAAATCAGCGCGTAAATCAATGACAAATCCTACTGTTTCTCTCTTACTCTTTCTTGCGGTGTGCGACGAGGTACGAAATACTTAAGGTCATTTGCTCGGGGTAGGCCCTTAACGTGTCAGCCGTTGTGATTTTTTTACAATGTAGAGTGAAGGGATAAGCACAACATGTAATTCACCATCAGACAATGGTAAGTAAGAAACACGCCTGCTCATAACAAGACAGCATGACGCAACTATTGTTTGTATATGTTTTTACGATTTGAGACCTTTCCTCTGTACCTATAAGTAATATAAATTCGTAAAGGTGACGACGAAAGAAAAATCTGCGTAAGCAAAAACGAGCCATGATTACACGAAGAAAATTGTATTTTCCTCAAATTTAACTTTGATAATGAATTAAATTTGTCCACAAATTTAATAACGCGAAGAAGAATGGGCTCATTAATAACATTAACAGCTCTAATTATTTTTACCGTGTTAAGGGCAACCGTCGTACTACGAACAAATTTATTTAAAGAACGATAATTTCAAGCCGAAACACGAAAAAAATAAATAACATTTTTTTAAATCGTATTATGAATTAAAACTGCAAAGTTCGTATTCCCCTATGGGTAAAGTCGATTTTCACCTGTAAATGTTTTACAATTTAACGATAATACGACAACTTCAGAGAATAATTCACCACATGACACTTCGCCTTATCTTACCTTATTAGACGTTACAACCTATTGTAATAACATTAATTTCTATAAAATATTAAAATTGTTACAAATATAGTTAACATGTCGCATACCGAAAGGTGGTAAGTAGGTATATGACATTCTTAAAAAACACTTATGTTTATTGACATCTTTGAATACGCTATATCTTATTTTTATCTATCTCTATAATCGTTGATACTAATAATAGAGGTACCTAAAAATCTTAATGTTCAGATGTTTGTTGCTCAATCACGTCAGAACGGCTAAACGAATTACCGCTTGAAATACTACACAACAGGTTCATTTTCATAGTGGGTAAATCCGCAAGGCGGCACTAGTAATACATTACCTATAATAGTTTTCTATGTTAAATTGTTTCATCGCGATGACAAAAATATTTTATCGCAACTTTCGACGCGCTGTTATATTTCTATAGTATCGTTGGCCGTAGTGGTCGCTACAAACCGGATAATTTTCCAAGCAAGTTTAAGGAAAAAGAAATGATAAAAATAATGGGAGAACCAATTATAATTATTGTTTGTAAGTTTTTTTTTATAATTTAGAGTGACGAGACGAGCTGGACATGTGCCTGATGGTAAGCGACGTGACAGCCACATAACAACACAGCGACATGCAGCTATTGGAACATGAAAAGTCCAAATCATTACCTAGCACTGCACTGCGCTCGTCATCCAGAGATCTAAGATATTATATGTCTAAGCCCTGTAATTTCTCTGGTAACATTGCCCTTCAAACCGGAACACAGTAATGTTTGCACATTACTGCTTGGCTGTAGAATAACTGGCAAAGGTGTGGTACTTCCTCAGGCGGACTCTGCTAAGAGTCTAACTAACTAACTTGATTTTGCTGTAAAAAATTGTAACTTACATACCTATTATATAATTAGATACATTATGTAGTGGTAGACACTGGACAATTACCCTACCTTTGGCAAATTATTCTACCGCCAAATGGTTCTGTGTTCCGGTTTGAAGAGTAATGTTTTCCATTTTTTTTTTTTTTTTTAAATAAAGAGTGACGAGACGTTTAGGACATGTGCCTGATGGTAAGCAACATGCCTGACACATAACAGCACAGTGACGCGCAGCTATTGGAACATGAAGAGTCCAAATCATTACCTAGCACTGCACTGCGCTCGTCACCCAGAGATCTAAGATCTTATATCTCTAAGCCCTGTAATTTCTCTGGAAACATTGCCCTTCAGACCGGAACACAGTAATTAAGCGTGTTTCATCTTAGACCGTATCGTCGGTATAGTTAGGTTAGGTTAGGTATGTGTTAGGTATGGTAGATAAGCCTTTCTATATTATAAGTAATTATGGAACGAGAAAAATATGTACCTGATGGTAAGCACGGTTTATGTACTTGTAACTACGCCTGATATAAGTGTATTGTTAAATTAGCTCTATAATCTTTCTTTGTCCCTTCATGATATTTGTACGAGCAATTGTTGTATATACACATCTACCTACTCGTATTTATAAACTTGCTCATTTTAAAATCAATTGCTAATTAGCTCATTTTTAATATTTTATGCAAATATAGCAAATTTTTAAAATTGTTCCAAAGATTTTCATGAAAGAACAATGGCAAAATAATAGTTGACATCGTTGATAGCGTCTAGAAATAACATCTATACGAAAGTAATTTGTTGTTTTTGCTAAGATTTTTCACATAAATATAAATGGTAATAGAAGCCACAAAAAATATTACAATTTATTGGGTTTTAAATGACTAAAATAACTTCCTACTTAGTTCAAGCGAGACCACTAACTATAATCATACTATTTTGGAAAACATTTTTATTTAGAGTTGGTACTATTAGTTGATAAAATATCAGTAGTTATAAAAAATAAACGATAGAAAATGGAAATAAGTTTCACTTTTTTAAACTTCTTCCCGCTGTATTACGATTACAATTTTAATACCTACCCTAATAACTATTGGTATTAATTTTATTTTATGTTACGGTAACATCGGAAATACCTTTGTCGCTGTCAAGTGTCAAGTTCGTTGCTCCTGCGCTTTTTGTGTCGCTTGTTTTTGTATTTGAATATCTCATTATAATTATTTGACTTGGATTGTTTACCGGACTGATATTGCCATCGTTTTATATGACTTGTGCGTGCCTAAAGGATTCTGAACTTGCCCTACGTTACCTGTGCTTTTCCCCTCTGGATTTCGATTATGTTTCATTGAATGGATATTTGAATTTGAAGATGGGAGATCGTAACAAATCAACCAGAGTGCTATGTGTCAATTGCAACATTTGTGTTAACTCATTGCGCCGTTATCCTGCCCTGGCAAGAAAAAGTAGTTTTCTTGTTGTGAGAACATGACTTCTCGACGTACAAGTGTCAAATCAATGTCAAACCTACATAACCTAAAAAAAAGTTTAAACGTAAATATCATTTTTTCACGGCCTTTTCAAGACAAAAATCTTTCCACATATTACTCAGGGGCTGACGCTCAACATTTTAAGATATTTTTGATGAATAGACGCTATCATTTCGTCTCAACTATTTTAAAGTATGAAAGTCTGCCATTGTTCTTTAGTATTTGGGTTTTGGGGGTGATACATCTATCTAGCTAGGAGTCATTATTAGAAAACGTCGTTTATCCGTATTATCATGCGATGAAAAACCAAAGCAAAGCTCGGTAAACCAGGTACTGAATATTATAACAGAAGTTGATGGTAATGGACGAGAATTAGCTGAATCACCCATCGCCCGTCGTAATCCCCGCGGCTGCCGTTGAAAGATGCCAGTATTAATCAGTGTATCGGCATTGTCCGAGCTCGCCGCGTCTGATTTATCGTCACTCCAGCTAGCAGGATTGCAACGCTGGGTGCAGCACAAAGCCATTGTTCCGACTCGACCTGCCCGTGACAGCTGCCTCCGCCCACACGGTCACTCATGCTGCGCGTATGTGCATCGTATACGACAGACCGCCGACAGACTATTATTTACATTTTAAGATATAACGAACATAATAGGTTATATATATATAAAACGTACCTAATAAGGAATTAACTATTTTCGTACAAAAATATTAAACCGACTTCAAAACCACAAATAGGCACTCAAAAGCGAAAAATAAACTAAAATCATTATTATAAGTGCTACTCACATCATACCCATCCGAACACAAAAAGAAATTTTAAAATCGGTGCAGAGGTTCTCGAGAAATCAGTAACATACATAAAAAAACATAGGGTTTCGAATTGATAACCTCCTCCTTTTTTTGGAAGTCGGTTAAAAATAGACACTAAAAAGGTTTCATTCATACCATTTTTAGTGTCTATTTTTTTCAAGGTTACCGCCAAACAGTAAATGGCATGACTGTGTTCCGGTTTGTTTATGGCGGGAAAATGATGGGAACAGCAACTGTGCGTGTGAAACCGTCGGGCGCTGCTAGTATGTAATAAAACAAAACAAAGTCAAAATTATACCTGATAAGAAATTATACCTGATAATAAATAGAAGATTTCGCACTGTCTGATAGTATAAAGGTGCAATCCCTACATCTTGCAGAATTGAAAATTTACCTACTGTCTATATCGCTGGCCATACGTGGACTGTGGGAAATCCTACCTTTTATAAAGTTCCTACTTCTATATAATAGTATCATACTATCGTATGATACAAGGAGATAAAAACGATTTCTAGTTTCCCTGAAACGCACTGACAATACGCCTAAAGTTGCTGCTGTCGGCTTGGTTGTGTAGTTAGTATCTAGACTTTCTAGACTATCTAGTGTTCTGTGATCTGTGATCCCTCAGCACGTTTGTCAATTTTTATTTCCAAAACTACAGTTTATATTTCGTAAAAACAGTGTCGCATGGTGTCTCACTCCGTTTTTAGTGAAATATACTAAGGCTAAGAATTAATTACGAAACAAAACTGATTTGTAACTACTCATTCCATAAGTTTAAGCTTACGGACGTTTCAGCGCAAGGTTCATGTTTTAAAAGAACATACAAATTGGAATCTTAACGATAGAAATCCAAGTTATAGCCAATAGGTAAGCTTTTAATAAATGTACTTTTAATAAATTCTCAAACAGTTAAGGTATGGGTTATTCACGTCCGACGTTTTACCTTCACAAATCACGGTACATTGTGGAGGATAGAATCCAGCAGAGGCGCAAAATACCCACAATCCCGGCCGTCCCCGGACAATACAGGAACACGGCAAAACGCCATAACCTGTCAAATTATTTTTGTTTCGGACAGTTTTATTCAGTACGAATTGGAGCAGTATAAGTAAAGAAGACGTTAATGTTAAGAAACCTTTGCACCTCAATGTATGGCAAATATTAATCGACGGCGTATATGGAAATACATCTGATGCTCAGCAATGACTGTGACGATACGTGATTCAATTATATTGCACTTATATTACTGACTGACCTGTCTATTCTTGTTACAGATATACGAGGTAATATCCCATTATCCCAACCAAGGGGCAAACTATTAAAGAAAAGAGTTTAAAAAAGATGTCTTTAAACAACTCTCTGCATTTTTGATGTAGCAGATGTTCATAGGAGATGGCTATAAATTACCATCACGAAGACCTTATGCTTTTATGCTTAGTGCCACTCATCCTGCCTATCTAGATAGACGGCAGTGTGGCCAGCCAATTTCATACAAGTATGTTATAAAACTTCATCCAAGGTTTTGTTTGGTTTCATCCAAAGCAAAGGTTCCAAAGGTCGACAGTAAAGTTGTCCTTAGATTTTCTGTACAGCCTACAGAAGCCCCAAGTCCAAGCAGTGGAAACATTTAGAGGGCAGCTTATGGGGAGGGAGCTTAAGCAGCAGACGCTGCTTCAGGAACCACCTGGGCTCGTTGGAGTAGAGAAGAGAAGTATGAGGCATGAGGTTAAGTGCGGAATATTTGTTATATTAAACGATTCAGATTCAACAGTTCATACTGTTACTAGCGTGTTGAGGGCCGCTTTACGCGAATGATTTGCTCGTAATGGCATCGCACCCGCGGGACTCCCGGGCACAGGAACAAACAACATTACATTTTAATATTCAATATTAATATCGGCTTAATTCGGGATTTACGAGCGACAGGAACTGTGCCCCTGGTGACTCGGATTGCTTCCAATAAAATTAATAAAATAAGTGCTTCATATTTCGAATATTCCCGATTCGGTTTTTAAATAATCATAAATTGTATTTAAATGTGAGCATTTCGCTTGTATAGGAATATTATTTAAACATTAATAGTTTTGTACTCAAACGACATTACGTCTGATGTTAAGAGACGATGCGGTTTATAATGGAGATATAAATGGTCTATAATGGATGAAAAATATAATGGAGCGCTGGAATCTAGAAGAAACTTATTTACTATAGATTAGAAGACACTAAATTAGAAATACCCTCAGGCAAAATGGCGCACAATTTAGATGTTCTTATCATGATAAGGGAGCGAAAGCTCTAATTTCGAGCTCCTATTTTGGACCGGTATCGCTTTTCGAGCTACGAACAATCCGATAGAACAGGGGTTTCCAAACGTATTTTGTCTGCTGTCCAATTTGAAAATAGTTTATTCTTTATGGCCCCAATTTTTCACGTACTTAAAAACCGCTATAACTTCAAATTAAATTAATAACTAATTATTGTGAGCTATTAGTGGAAATTAAACATTCATTATAATCGAGACTTGTACCATAGCTGCGATATAATTAAGGGCAAGGTGGTATAAGGTCATGTAGAGTAGCTGCACTCTCTGAAATGTCACCGATACGTTACTTACCTATATAGATCATCATAGATCAGTCATAAGCATAAAATATAAGCAGCCCGCTAAAAGTTTCCGTAACTGGAACATTTTACCTTCTTTTTTACTGGAACCTTCTTTCTCATCGGCTGTAACCAGGCCATGAGATCTGCCCAGCGTCATGTAAGTCACGGCGCAATACTGGTTTCAAATACTTATGCTGATATAATACTTACATGTGGAATACAATTTTCGGCTGTAGCCGCAAGTAGTCACTAATTGGTATTGTCTGATGAAGACAAATAAATCCGCCATACCTAGCAATTATATCTGAGTAATATCACTCCACATTCGAACGAGGTCTAACCCGATATGTTAATTATAAGCATACATCTCGCATGTTATAAATGACGTCGATAAATTTAATAAATTGTCACATGCCTTCGACAGAGTATCTCCTGTAACGACTCAATAAGGGTCATAATTGTGTGTCAATGCGTCAACGTCCGCCTGTAAAGTGTATACGTTAACTCGGTAGGTGTCACGCTATTCTAGTTCTAAAGTGCTGAGCATTAGACTAATGCTTTCGCTCTATCCACGTCCGCTGCGAATTGTAGAGTTGGCTGCACTAACAGCTAGAGGGATCGCCAACATTTTTACCTTTGCTAACTGAAAAGTCAACAAGCAATTGTTTACAGTTTTTATGGTTTACCCGTGGTGCACTGCGGTTTTTTAACCCCCCAACCAAAAAAAGGGGTGTTATAAGTTTGACGTCGATGTCTGTCTGTCTGTCTGTCTGTGGCACCGTAGAGCTCAAACGGATAAGCCGATTTCGATGTGGTTTTTTTAATTTGAAGGTTAATGATATCCGTGCGGATGTTCTTAGCTATATTTGGTTAATATCGATTCAAGATGGCCGCCACCACAAAATGGCGGACAAAATATTTCTTCACAACCTACCTCAATATGGGTATCAAATGAAAGGGCTTGACTAGTAAAATACTATAAGTACACTATAAAAAAATTCAAATCCAAGATGGCCGCCACCAAAAAAATGGTGAATTATATTATTTTTTTCAGTACTACCTCAATATGGGTATCAAACGAAAAGGCTTGTAACTAACTAGTAAAATACTATAAAACATTCAAATCCAAGATGGCCGCCACCACAAAATGGTGAAACACATTTCTTTTTTCAAAACTCCCTTAATATGGGTATCAAATGAAAGGGCTTGACTATTAGAATGTTGTACATATAACAAATCCGAGGCTGTCGGGGGTTACTTAATCAAAATTTTTAATTTTGTTCTTGTCTATTGTACCGTAGGATTTTTTTCAGGATGGTTCGTTTTATTTTAAAGCATAACATAATATGACTATAATATTACAATCACATCCGTTCTATGGATTTCACGTAAAAGTGGAATAAATATGTTTAGGTTGTGTTGCTAATTTCATTATTTTCAGTAAAAATACCGTTTTAATTAGTTTACATGTCCGTTTCAACATGAAAATATCCAGTGTCTGGGCAAACTTATTTCCATTCCATAACTTGTTACCTCTTGCAGTGAAAGAGGATTCGTATATGGGTGTTTTTATCGAAAATTGGCAAGCACTCGACCACAATCTCGCCTGAAGTTAAGCGACGATGCGGTCCATGATGGAACGCGATGACCTAGAAGAAACCAATTCACTCTCAGCTTGTAGACGCTAAGATTCATCGATCCCTAGGGAAAGTCCCACTAGCTATATGTATGTAAACAGCTATAGATGTATTATAATGTAAAAAAAAAATTACGTCATCTTGTACCAAATGTTATTATAAAAAATCAAATAATTAACAAGCTAACTTTGACACCTGTTGTTGTTGTATCGTTGTATGCCACTCAGAAAATAACTACACATACAATATAATTACTAAACAACAACATCTGTTCAAGTACTATGTATACTTAGTTTCGTAAAGCAAAATAATTAAATAAACAAACTAGTTCATTCATTCATAATTTAAGAGCGACGCTCTTGTCGGCGGAGTTCTTTCCATGTACTTCTACACTCCGCCTTCTCCTTGACTTCCTGATACGACACTACATTTATCTTCTCTTTCACTTGGTTCATGTAACTTCTCCTAGGTCTACCTCTCTTCCTCCTCCCTTCTAATTTACCTTCCATTATTGTTCTAATGAAGTTGTCGTGTCGTATCAGATATCCCAACATCTTCCCACTTCTGTTTTCTATTGTTTCCATAAATGTTCTTTTCTCATCTACCATCTTCAAAACTTCTTCATTGCTCTTCATTTCCTTCCAGCTGATTGTCTTCAAACTAGTATGAAATTAAAAATAATAACTATCGAAAACACAACGTAACACAACAGTTGGCGATCTGCGAAGTGTCGAGTTTTGTATGCAGCTCAGTAATTCCAGGCATCAGAGGCGGCGCGATCTCGAGCCGTTAATAAACTGACACTTTCCTACTTCTACTGGTTCTACTCGACTATGCTATTGATTTCACCTCACCTATTTTTATGTGTGGGAGAAATGCATTTACGCACCGTCGGCCGTGCAGGGCCATGGCCTCAATACCACTAAAAGTACCCCTACCAACTAAAATTCTCACAAGTTACTCCTGTATGGCTTAGGGTCAGAGTTAAAGGATCGCTGTAGCATTCGACCCATAACCCTGAAGGCGCCGACTTGCGGACCCACTTGCGGATGCATTTGGCTCCAATTTGGCGAACCAGCGCGCTGGTTTCTGTTGCGATTTGTAACCACCTCGGGAGGTTTAACTCCATCCATAGATGGGGTGCCGAGAGGCCCTGCTCGTGGTCTGGTCTCTCCACTTCTCCAGAGCCCTGTTGTGACGTTGGCCTGACGTAACTAGCAACTAACATCCAAACTTTCACATTTACTAATACTATTATTTTTGACAATCCTTTTTTGGGGCACTTTAATTCTCGAAAGTTGTATCTTGATATTTTTTTGTAGAAATCTGTGTATCACGGGTGCCTTTTTGTGCGCGTTGTTTTTTTTCCACAAAAGCCCTACAAATATATAAGTATAATGAGCCTTATTAAATAAAATGTAACAAAAATTTTTTAATTGAGTGCTCTTACCTGAAACCTGACATGGTTAGGAGATATTCTGTGGTAAAGGGTCTATCAATTTCAATTGGGTTAGTGTAGTACCTATGTTTTAATGGTTAACAAATATTTTCCTTATGCATGTGTAGTGGAGTTTTTGATGCCCTATTTTAATTTAGGTATAGTCACAAATGAACGCAGTACCACGAAGGAAGGATCTATTGTTTTCGCGTAAAGCAAAAACTACCAAGTCTAGTAAGTAGTTTGGAACATTTACACGAATACAAAGTGTTTAATTACAAACACACCCCCAGATTATTTTAAACGTTTATACTTAAGTGCGAAAATTGTCCGTCGTATTATACGTAGCTGATAAATAAATTTATCATAGCCCCTATAACGTTACAGTCTTGAGGAAACCCGAATATGCCAAAACTACATCTTTCGAGCAACCCCACACTTGACTATTATGGTGGATTACGGTCTTCGCTCTCTCCTTGTGAACCCCTAATAACTAGCTGACTAAATTCAAAACACAGTATATGAAACATCACACCGAATGATGTAACCTATCGCCCCCATAAAAACGGGTACCTATCTCTTGTCTCCGTCCCGCCATTTGTCCCCGAAGAAGACATACGTCACACGTCACGGGGAGGGGGCCGTGACGTGACGTCATTACTCAGTGACGTGCTCGGGTCTCCGTTTGTTCCGAGTTTGACGGACAAGGGCGGAAATTAATGAGATTAAAAAGTTAGCTCTGAACTAATATTTGTCTTCGAAGTGAGCCTTTTTTGTGTAATTTAAGGGACGTTTAAAGTTTCTGCTTGTCTTTTCTTGTTGTTACTTACGTAAAACGTTAAATAGACATTCAGAGAACAAACTTTAATATCCTATCAAATTGTAATTATATTCAGGAATATCGTGTTTGATTGTAAGGTTTTTAAGCGGTTTAAAAAAAGTAGGAGGTTCTCAATTTTTTGTTTGGTTGGTTTTTTGTAATCTGGTATGTAGTTTACGCGATTGTTCGATGACTTTTTTGTTTGGTAGATCTTAGTTTAGTACTTGTGTAAATTTTATCGAAATCGGCGTGACCTCTTTTTTAAATATCAACAAAACACTAAAATTTGCTTTCCTTTATTTAGACGACATAGACGACTTCTTATAACATTTGGTCGAATGTCTGAACAAAGACGTCTTTGGATAGCCAAAACAATTCAAAATCTATGGTCTAAATTTAATTTGAAATTGAAGTTGTTTTTGGTTTTTCCAGACAAAATAAATGATTATTATTCATCAATGTAAGTTATTTGAGGGCCAGAAGATGCGATTCACATTCGCAAGGACGTAAGTTCGAATCTCGCCAGCACCTCTCTAGTATTTTTCCAATTCAAGGTGCACATGTACAAGTTTGCTATCATCACTAGTTTCAGTGGTGATGGAAAACGTCGTGAACAAACATATTCCAATAATCTTTCGAGGTCCTGCGTTACCCACCAACCTGCACTTGATAAGCGTAGCAGATTATGACTTTGACACAAATTTGACTGGCCTAGTGGCTTAGTTGGTAGAGTAGCTCTGCCTGCGAAGCCGAGGGTCGTGGGTTCGATCCCCACCCAGTGAAAATATTTGTGTGATGAATTCAAATGTTTGCACTGTGTCTGGGTGTTTCTATGTATAATAAGTATGTATTTAAAACTATGTAAGTATTATATCAGCTATCTGGCTGCCATCACACAAGCTTTGCTTAGTTTGGGGTCAGATGGTGTTGTGTGTGAATTGTCCACCAATATTTATTATTTATTTATTTATTTTGTGAAACTGAGGACTAATATTGACAGATTTATTTACTTCATGATAACGTCTTTAATTTAGGTATTTTTCAATATTGTTAAACTTAGCTTCTCTGAAGGAAATCTCGAAAATTATCAGTTTGTAATGGTGAACCTACTCGCAGCTACGGTCCGCTTCCTGCTATAACTCAAGTATGACCTGTGATGGGAAAATAGCGAAAGTTGTGCCAACTTTAGCTGCTTCATTCTATCAAATTGTTGGTAGCACCCATAAATTTTGTTCACGGGCCTGCGGTCTATATGTAGCACTTAAATTCCTTTTTCATTATGTATGTGAAATTTGAAATCGGAATTGAATGTCGGAAAATCATGAATTTTTTTCACAAACTAACAATTAAAATTTTAAAATTTATAATTTTTATAGTTTCAAAACCTTTTCTAATCTATTATTCCGCAACGCCGTACAAAAATCATGCGACAAGGAGAAATGATCGAGGTTTAGAACCCCTCCTCTTCAACAGCACTCAGTTGGACAGCTTACAAGTGACGGCAGAGTGCTCAATCTTATTACTTTATACGCTTCTATCATCCTATATAGGTATCCTGCTGTATGACCCATAAATTTTGTTCACGGGCCTGCAGTCTATGACGTGTAAATTGTACACTTACGAAGAGGTATGTAATCTGTGCTTACGAATAAAGAACTTTGACTTTAGACGCTGCAGATTTGTCAGTAAAAGAAAAATTAAATTTTATTTAGATGTAAGTACCTAAGGATGTACAGAAATTGACTAGAATATAAGGCTGGTTGTGATCATTATCCCCTGTTGTCAGGCTGAAAGCTGACACCTAATCCCGCTAACGAGGCTGCACCAAATATGATGTAATCTCGGCGCCACAATGCGCGCCAATTACGGAGATCGGGCGCGCACGCTACGTCACGGGTGGTCCGAACAGAACACGAATGCTTATTAAGAAGACTGGATGAATTTGTGATTAGATCCTTAAGTAAAGCATGTGGTGATTAAAGTCCAATTTCCACGTTTTTTAAACAGCCAGTCGAATGACACTCTCCCTTTACGACCTGTCTAGGCGTCGGCAATTCGCTCCCATCAGACGGTTCATAATCCTACTAATATTATAAATGCCAAGGCTTGAATGTTTGTTGCTCATACACGTTAGAATCGTTGTGTGTGGATTGGTTTACTCATTTTGCACTTGATTTTTTTTTGCACTTTTAAAACCTACCTACTCAAATATAATATATTTTTACATGCCATCAGGTAAAACATGGTGAACCCTTAAGCTTCAGCAACACCGTGTAACAATTTTAAATGGGTACAACCCTACAACTTATAAGTTGAAAACTTAATAAATTGAATTAAACTACTTAACAGATCCAGTTAAGATTTGAAATACAGATAGAAAAATATCTGTGTATTCCGGAATTTAACTACATATAATACTAAAGATTTGTAGAGTTTGTTAAGATTCGCACGCAGTAGCTAAGTATATTTTCTACAAGTGTTATATTTCGTAACCCGACACTGACCAGCCCGAAAACGTTTGAACAGTAACTTTTATTTATCCGCAATTCCAATTAAAACACAAATTCGTATCAATCAAAGTCGGGCAACAGTCACAGACCCCAACAATCGAACTAACTCGAGTAAAAACACCCGCCCGGTCGGTCGCATAACATCTGCTAGGTTATCTATATATATAAAACTCAAAGGTGACTGACTGACTGACTGACTGACTGACTGACATAGTGATCTATCAACGCACAGCCCAAACCACTGGGGGGATCAGGCTGAAATTTGGCACACAAGTAGATGTTATGACGTAGGCATCCGCTAAGAAAGGATTTTGATAAATTCTACCTCCAAGGGGATGAAATAGGGGATGAATGATTGTATGAAACTTTTTATTCCTTAGATATATTGGCAAGAAATTTCATAAAAATTGAATTTAGCTAAAATCATGAGACACGTATTACAGCGTTTAACAAAATTCAACCCTCCAAGGGATGAAATAAGGGATGAAAGTTTGTATAGAAACTTTTTATTCCTTGGACATATTTACATCAAATTTCTTAGGTACTTAGTACTGCCAAAATAATGAGAGTTTGACAGAATTCAACCCTCCAAGGGATGAAATGAGGGATGAAAGTTTGTATAGAAACTTTTTATTCCTTGGACATATTTACATTAAATTTCTTAGGTACTTAGTACGGCCAAAATAATGAGCTATGTAGTACTTTTTTCAAAAGTCGTCCCCTAAGAGTGTTAGACAAGGGATGAAAGTTTTATATTAACGCACAGGACG
This sequence comes from Ectropis grisescens, assembly GCA_017562165.1. Classification (NCBI taxonomy): domain Eukaryota; kingdom Metazoa; phylum Arthropoda; class Insecta; order Lepidoptera; family Geometridae; genus Ectropis; species Ectropis grisescens. The sequence goes on from CM029788.1 coordinate 25,337,868, forward strand.
AAACCTTAGGACACACTTTAAATTTCACACATATATTATTTGTATAGCGTACGTAGCCACTAAGGGAAGATTTATCTAAATTAAACCCCTAAAGCGATGAATTAGGGGATGAACGATTGCATGAAACTTTTTATTCCTTGGACATATTTGCATGAAATCCTACTTCCCTACTCATATTATAAATCTCAATGTATGAATGTTTGAATGTTTGATGTTTGTTGCTCAATCACGCCCAAACGGCTCAACAGATCGAGCTGAAACTTAGTACACAGATAGCTTATAGTCTGGAATAACACATAGGCTACATTTTATCCCGAAATCATGCACGGTTCCTTAGGGATCAAGTATAAATAAATGTAAGATCGGAACGCCTAACTAGATTTTGTTGCAATTCGAAACACAGATTCAAACATCAAAATAAAACAGGCTATTTACTATCCCGAAAACATACACAGCTCCTAAAGGATCAAGTATACATTTAATATCGGAACGCCTTATTAGATTTTGTTGCAATTTGAAACACAAATAGTTCTTAGTCTGAAATCCTATCCTACTAATAATATTATAATAATAATGTTACGTTACGTTACGTTTGCGTTCCGTTTGCGTTGCGTTTGCGTTGCGTTTGCGTTGCGTTTGCGTTGCGTTTTCGTTGCGTTTGCGTTGCGTTTGCGTTGCGTTTGCGTTGCGTTTGAGTTGCGTTTGCGTTGCGTTTGCGTTGCGTTTGCGTTGCGTTGCGTTTGCGTTGCGTTGCGTTTGCGTTGCGTTTGCGTTGCGTTTGCGTTGCGTTTGCGTTGCGTTTGCGTTGCGTTTGCGTTGCGTTTGCGTTGCGTTTACGTTACGGAACGGAACGAAACAGATCAGAACAGAACTCAACACAACACAATACAACATAGCATAACATAACGACGATAAACACGAAAGATTTTAAGGTATTTTGTATGTCAGCCGGTTTTGGCGAAATAAGGTATATACTCTGAATCGGCATACAGCTGACTAAAACTCTGCCGACGCGACGCAACGTTACTAATTTGCCAAAATTATTGTTTTTGTAAGAATTCACATAAACTATGTTTGTATTCCCTGGTAAAGAGTGAAACATACAAAAATAACTACGGAGTTATTATAAGAACTATAATAAACAAAGTAAGACAACAACTTTACATTTTTACCATTTTTTGAAAGCAGTGAATTTACACACAAAACAAATCAAAATTCTACGCGGACGAAGTCGCGGGTAACAGCTAGTAATTGATAAAGTTGGAAACTCTGTGTTATTCTAAATTATAATGTGGGCTCGCGCCCGCCGGAGTTTGATTAGTTTCGGCGAGACTTAGAAAAACAATTGAATTTGGTAAATAGACAAGAAATTATATCAGCTTTTGTGAGGTAAGGACGTTTGGGAATCGATTTATACGATCCTTTTTTTTTAGTAGATACACTTTTTTTTAGTTGTTTTAATTCGTTTGCCATGCTCTACTGTCTTTTCGAAGTCATGTACGTAATACCGCTAACTTAAAACGGTGAAGAAAAACATCGTTAGGAAACCGACTTGTACCAAGAACTTTTCGAAGTCATGTGTCATACACCAATACGCACTACGTGGTGGATAACCTTAACTCTCTCCTTGCGAGAGAAGGCCCGAGTCCCAGCAGTAGGAACATTTAGTGGGATGTTGATGTTGATGAATTAGATTGAGGTCGTCCCGTATAAATAAAATTGTAATGAAATAGGTGTGGCGGTTCTTGAAATATCAACAAAAATCTAAAATTTGCTAACCTCGACGACGTATTCGTACTATCTTGCTGTTTCATTTCATTTCATGTTTAGTTGATTACGCAACAAGAACAAAATTAAAAATTTTGACTAACCCCCGACTACCACGGATTTGTTGTCTTACAACATTCTACTAGGCAAGCCCTTTCGTTTGATACCCATATTGAGGCAGTAATGAAAAAATAATATAATTCGCCATTTTGTGGTGGCGGCCATCTTGGATTTTGTTGAATTTTTTTATAATGTATAGTATTCTACTAGTCAATCCCTTTCATTTGATACCCATATTGAGGTAGGTTGTGAAGAAATATTTTGTCCGCCATTTTGTGGCGGCGGCCATCTTGAATCAATATGAACCAAACATAGCTAAGAACATCTGCACGGATATTAACTTTCAAATAAAAAAAAACTGCATCGAAATCGGCCCACCCGTTTGAGCTCTACGGTGCCACAGACAGAGACACACATAGACAGACAGACAGACATCGACGTCAAACTTATAACATCCTTTTTTTGGGGTTAAAAATAGAACAGAATGACCTTTAGTCCAGTTTCTGAAAATAATTTTAATTGTAATCTGTTTTTATTTTTTCGGAGTAGGTAAGTAAAATTATTATTAATACTTATTGTCATATTTCAAACCTTTTCTGCACAAGTTAGGCTATCGCTAATATACGGTTAAAGAAAAACGCAGAAAAGTCGTGCCTAATGGTTATTAAAGATTATGTTAATTTAAAAAATATCGTCACTAATCTAAAACACAAGTACATCAGCTTACTGACTCCCATAACTGAAGCTCAATTTTATCTTTTTCTGAAATTTTGATGCCGAAAACATCGATACTTTCGTTGTATGTTTGTTATTCTGCATGTGTAAATTATTCTGAAAACACCTCGTTACAAAGTAGATTTTATGGAAACAATATATGTCGAGCAGAGCACGCTTCTTTTTATCAAAGTTGATATTGTCATATAGATTACAAAACCCAATTCATACAGCAATTGACGTTCAAACTCTTGGGCAACAAAGGTTACCAGTAATCTGTTTATCTCCAGCATCTGTTGCCAGATTTCCCAAGACTCGGGAAATCTTTACAGATAACGCGGCAATGTTTTCCGAGATTACCCATTTATGTTTCTTTTCATGAAAGAAGTTTCTCGAACGAGGCGCTGGAATCGTTCCGACCGCCGTTCCGCTGATCGACCCGGTTTAGTTCCTCTTATTGGCCGCGGGACTTCTTTTATGGAAAGCACTCTATGGCAAAACTGCCGGTCATAACAAAACTATGATAACAGGCCACGGACAATAATGGGGAATGTTATTTTATGTATACCGTTACTCCTCGTGATGGCTGAGGGAATTCGGGCGGCGTTCGCGATTAAGGATTTTATGAGAACAGTAATATCGGTATTGGGGGTAGTAGATGCTTTATTCATTTATATTGAGGTTTCATTATTTTCCGATATTACTGTGATAGCATAGCGGAGGGAAGCCATGGTGACCTAGTGACTGGAACAGCCTACCAAATAGTGAGGTTGTAGGTTTGGAAACCACTGAGATAGGTACAGCTAGTTTCATCGGTGAAAAGAAACGCAGGAAACCAGCATGCTCCAATAATATACATTTCCAGGAAATGTGTCTAGTAATTTATATGGCAGATCGACGCCGACGTTTGCAACATTTGCTTGTATGAAACCCTTTGTGAAGTTTGGGTATCGTAATAGAATAACTCGAAAATGTTATATATTTTCGATGTTCGGTATTCTTACCAACAAATCTTCAGAAATCCTTGACAGAACAAGGGATATAATTGAATACCAACGTATTAATTCCTCACACAGAAGTGGCTCGATTCCCAATAGAAAACAGGGCCAATTCCACCTAACGGGCCTGAATAATCACATATTACGTGTACTTATTTACACGTAGCGTTTGCCTCCAACTGATTGCATACCATAACCAATGCCATCAATTTTCATGGCCACACTCTTTCAAAGTGAAACTACCCTTGACGCAAAGTAGGTAAAGTTCAAATTTGATTAGGTAATGAGAGCAAAGGACGCGTCATTATTCACGACCTATGGTGTATGGCGCCACAGTCGTGCTATCCAAAATGTTTAAAAGCTTTTATATAAAAATTGAGTAGTTCACCTTTTTCGTTAGAGGCTTAGAATGGTGGTGCGAGGTTTAGGTACGGTATTGATATGGAAGGACGCATGTATTGTGCAAATAGGTGTGGGCAGGTGCGAGGAGTGATAGGTATCCGAATGGGAAATGAGACCTTGGGCGAAGTGACGCGAGAAATATTTTCCCTGTCGAGTTTTTCATCGTGAACGACGTAGTTGTTATTTATTTTGTGAGACGCCGGTAATGTTGAATGGAAAAACGCTTTAGTAACCTTTTTGAGGAGACTTTTCTTTTGGAAGGTTTGTGTATGCTGATGTTACGCTTTGTACTTGTTTGCAAGTGTTAGTGTACTTTAGAAATGAAAAACAGAAAGTGGCTGAGTAGATTTTTTTGCTGAACCAGTTTTAAGCGCCCACCGCAAAAACGGCGTTATGTTAGAAGTTTGACGTGACAGGGTGTGTCTCCGTGTGTGGTAATAGCGAGTAGGTAGCCGTCATCGAAATCGATGAGGAGGACTATATATAACATCCTGTGGATAAACACTAAACAGTGATTTTTTCTTGTTTTTTGCCTGCAATGTGATTTAGTCGAAAGTGTTCTTAGCTCTCTTGTTTGATGGAAATCGAACCAAAATGGGCGTTGCCACAAAATGGCGGATTACACATTTTTGGCGTGACAACGTCTAAAAAATCGCGGAACGCTGCATGCACGAAAAAGTGTCTCGTTATGTCCCGTTACGCTCAGTGTACAATGTTTTGTTATGACGGTGTCACGTTAAACTATCGTCTGTAAACCAACTGACTTTACAGACAACCAATTTTTTCCAAACTCTTAAGGTTTGGCCTAGATCTCAATCTCGCTTGATATTAAGTGATGAAGCGGTTTAGGATAGAGCACACTTACTTACCAAGAGAGAATAGAAATACAGTCGATTTGAAGATTTTGAAGCAGTCTTCAAATACCAGAAGTGGTTGGAAGATTTCTGCCTTATAAATTCTTTAAATTCATATCACGAAATTGGAATCAAACTTCATTTTTAGAACGTCAACTACGATACGATGTCGTTTTTTCGAGCTACGAGCAGTTTCATAGAAAATACGGCGATGTAGTCATGTGTCCTGAAATCAACTACACACTCTCCGAAATATATCCTATGAAAACCTGATAAACATGGACCTTTGCGGCGATGTACATTACGAACATACGTACCTACACAGGGCCCAATAAAACTTCTTTCCAAAGGCGATCAAAATCAATTAGTGGATATTTCATGAAAAGACTCGTCAATCCAAAGGAGGCGAACTCTCAATCTCAGCGGAAAGTTCAACGTTACAGACAGTTTCAATTAATATCGTCGGTCGCCGTGATGAATCTGCTGGGGGCGATCAAATCAGCTTTGTGTATCGCTGAGTAATCAGGCTTACCGCCCGATCCGGATTTCGGCAGGCGGCCCGGACTTGGCCGACTCGACATTTTGTTACTTTTGCGTATACTGTGATAAAATATATTTATTTTATTAGAGAACAGAATTTGTTCGTATTTTAGTATGAAAACTCACGTGGTATTTACACGTCTTAAATAACTCACGTTTGATATAGTTCGTCCAGTCCGACTAAAGTTTCGATCGCGTCAAATACAAATACAAATACAAAAATCTTTATTGCTGTTTGCAGGTAAGATAAGATGATACAAAACATTTAAATAATTGACCCATACAAACTGGCCTCTTCTTCTAGAGGCATGCAATATGTCTGGCAACGCAGTTTCCATTGGTCTGAATTTATACAATGATAATAATAGTCAGCTGATAAAGTCTTCTTCTTCTTTTTCATATTTAACTTTTAATCGGTTGTATCATATCTATATGTCCGCACCAACGTGTCCATAATTCAAGAGCTCGGCATCAAACAGCGTCTGTCGGCTGTAGTACAGTCGCGCATACTACAATACTTTGGACATGTCTCCAGACGAAATGACGACTCCATAGAGCGGCTGGTTGTGCAGAGAAAAGTGGAAGGAACTAGATCGCGCGGCAGATCACCTATACGCTGGACTGACCAAGTGAAATCCGCGATAGGAAGCCACGTGTCTGACTGCGCTAGGCAGTCCGCGAATAGAGAAAAATGGCGGGAGATCGTACGGAGAGCTGTGTCCACCCCTACCACCGACGTGGAGGCCTCGTCGTGACCACGACCGCTCTGCCAAGAGCGATACGATAAAGAAGAAGATCATAATATATGTCATCTGATTCATCATGTATTAATTTCTGGCTTCTATCCCGTTGTGTTATGTTAGTGTGATATGTTTGATGAGTACAATTACGCCAACGTCTTGTGCTTCAGCACGATGATGTTATGGACTTTGACAAGTGTGTGGTTTCAATCATGTAGAATCCAAGGTCTTGCAGTAGTAGCTCTTGCAGTTGCAGCTTGCAGCTTGCAGCGTCCGGCGATGTTTTTCAAGGAGAGTGCGCGCGCGTGATTGCTGCTTGTGTAGTATTCAGACTGCTATCGCTAGACGCGATCGAAACTGGAGTCGGACTGGACTGACTAAATCAAACGTATATTTATTTAAAATTTGTTCCTATTAACTGTCAACGTACCTATTAGAGGTTACTTTGTTACCGTCACTTTTTAATTTATGTGAGTTGTAACCTCGTTACAATTAAATTTAAGGGTTTTGTATTTCCTTTCTTATAAATTAAGTTTAAGTTACGGCTGGTCTAGTCGGGAGAATGGTAGCTGCCGATCCGAGTTCTCCCGGGGTTGAACCACTGTCTTCTCGGAGTCATGTGCGTAATGCCGCTAACTTAAAAACGGCGATGGAAAACATTTTGAGGAAACCAACATGTACCTAATATTCGTTCGAGGTCATGTATCACCCATCAAACCGCACTGAGCCAGCGCAGCGTGGTGGATTATGGTCTAGACGCTCTCCTTGCGAGAGAAGGTCCCGAGTCCCAGCAGTGGGAACATTTAGTGGGCTGTTTAATGTAAATAAATCTAAAATCATAGATTTTATACTGAAGAGAAAACTTCATTTGGCATGCCATAGACAGCTTTTTTGTAGACCTTGAATTGAATTCTAGCGTCACGCTCGGAAATGATAATAAATATTCGGGTAAACTCGGGACCATGGACATTGTCAAGACCTTCCGGTTTCACCCGCGTAGTTACCAAAGTAAGCCAGGTATCAAATTCTGAGTTATACATTATCACTTCATTCGGCTCCTATGACTGGCAATTTTTATGCATTACTTGCAACACCTCATAGATTTATTCGAGTAGTAAAGTTCCCGTTCACATTATTTTCCCGCGATAAAAAGCGCAAAATAAATGTTATATTCCAGGCAGTTCTCTAACTGTGTTATAAATTTCAATACGAGTCCTTTTATTTTTCCAACGTGATTGGACAACAAACATGACACATTTTAACATTTAAAATATTAGTAGATTAGGTTAGCTCACAGGCTACTTTCCATCCCAAAAAACTTAGTTCTTTAGGCTTTATTGACTTGAGTTATTACTAAATTGTTGCAGAATAGTCACGGGAAATAACCACTGGAGGTAGACGCTGAGATATAAAGGTGTTCAGACCGGCGTCATACGCACGGCGTTTTAATCGCGTACTTATGCTAATAAAGGCATGCCTCGGTACGTTTACTGTACGTTACTGCTTTTTCAGTTCCGTGGGGTTACCAGGTGCACCAGGGTGTGGCTTAGAATCTAATTACCGCTATGTTAATATATACATTCTGCTGTATTTTATAGAAATAGACAGCAAACTCTTTATGCTAAAACAAACAAAAAGAGATATTATAGTAAAACACTTATTAACTAGTGACATAATTAATGTATAGAGCGATGTTTTTTTTTAATAAAGAGTGACGAGACGAGCAGGACTTGGGCCTGATGGTAACCAACATGCCTGCCACATAATAGTACAGTAACACGTAGCTTTTGGAACATGAAAGTCTAAATCATTACCTAGCACTACACTGCGCTCGTCATGCAGTTTTCTAAGGTGTTATATCTGTGAGCCCTGTAATTTCTCTGGAGACATCGCCCTTAAAACCGGAACACAGTAGTTAATACTTGGCGGTAGAATGACTGGCAAAGGTGTGGGGCTTCCCCCAGGCGGACTCTGCCAAAGGTCCTACCACTATAATACTCCACAATAATCCAATAATCTTCCACAAAATAATAGGAACAACGTCTTGACATTTCAGGAAGACTCTAGAATGTATGATAATGTTGGATCGAAAGTGCAAGAAACAAAGAAATCTTTAGTTTCACACTAACATCTGTCCGCGACTTTGTCCGCCTACAATAATTCAAATTCAAAGAAGAGCCATTTCCTTAGGGTTCTACATTTTTCGGGATCAAAGTTAGTCTGTGTGTTTGACTAAAATCCGTCGGGTTTCCAAACATTAGATTGATCTGTTCAGTTATTACAGCGTGATTAACCAACAACTTGAAATATATTTTTCATCCCACCAGCTCGGAAAGAGTACTTTTGCTCCTCGATATCAGGGCGCAAAAGTCGTTTTTACCCCTCTAGAGGTTAAAGTAAATTTGAATTTAGAACATTGTGTGTACTGAGGTTTTGAATTCAAAACATAATTCAACCTAAGGTAAAGGCACCTTTTTCCGAGGTATTTTCACCAAAACTCGATAGGACATTAAAAATTAGATATTAACTGAACTTCTCTGACAGTTTGCTTATTTTTAATAGAAGCTTTATTGTTTTTACTTTTTAAATAAACTGTATTTTTGATTATGAGATTACATTTTGTATTCAAAATTAAATTAAATCTGAAAAAAGTCCAAAGTCCCTTATTCCGATGGAAAAATCCTTATTCCGATGTATTTGTTCCTTAATTCCGAGTGTCCAAAATAAAAAATAGAAGAAGAGGTAGAAACGATACATGGTGTTCACAAAATTACTATTTATTTATTCATATACATAAAATCTTCGATATTTGTATTTTTAATTATGTGTTGTTTACATTTCATTTTACATCCAGATTAATTACAAGCTTTTGTTTAGTTCACCCGTCCCGTTGTGTGCCTGTCGGTCTGTAATCAAATCTTGCAAGTTAAATTTGACTAACTTTGCGGTTTACAATTGAGCTGAAATTTAATTTATTTTTCTATAACGCTCGACACTGCAACAATATGGTAACATGGAGCTAATCTGATGATGGAGTTGGAAGTTGGCCGAAGGAACTCGTGTACTAATCGAGATATATCAGTCGTGAGAGGGCTCAAAAGTTTGTATGAAATAAAAACAAATGTTTGTATGTAAACTTATTTAATTCATAGTGATATCATACAGTTCATACAGTTCCTAATGAGCTAGGTTGAACTGTCCGATGATTCACCGAACAATTTGTTACGGGATTTCTTGACATTCATTTTTTTTTGTTTATTGTTCGACTTGACCGAATCTTGATAATTGCTGGATGTTTCTAAATCAAATATGTTATATTTTCGTTTTTCTTGAAGTGGGAGTGGTTTTGTTAGCCAGTATTTTTTGTCTTGTATATTCTTGAAGTCTCGAGAAGCTTTATAAACACTACAGCCATTTTTGATCTTTGCAATATCATTTTAGAGAACTTCTTCTGTATATTTAATTCTAGGCTTCATTAGTCTATAACAAAAAATATATATTTGAAAAATGAATAAATTAAAAAATTAGAGAAATAAAGAAAAAAATAAGCTACATCTGTTACGATAGTGAAATAAACTCCAGTAGGTAATACAAACGTTTTAATCTGGGAGACTTCAATGAAGGTATTATGTATAATGATAGCTTTACATTATATGTATTAAAAAATTATCCATAAACGTAAAAACAATGCCTTACCTTAGTTTGTGATATTTTATAACTATTATGACAGCTAATTAGTAATTTTATTATTGTTTAATTATAGTGTTGACATTACTGAAACTAAAACGACTACAATGTAACCTTTATAAAGTTTTGAACACTCTGTATTTTAGTTGTGTCTATGACGCGGAATAACGTGCTTATAGAACCTTATCCCGACCTACTGTACATCGGAATAGCGTTTCATATAATAACATAATGTTTCCTAATTCCGAGTACTAAAATATAAAAGATTTTTGTATAATTTTAGAACAGATAAAAAATATTTGCAATATCGTCGCATATATGTAAAATACTTGCTTACACTTATATTGGATTGTGTATGAACCTTAATTCTTTTTCTTATCTTTTCTATACAACTAATTAATAAAACAGTTAGATAAGTCACCTATTACATGTTATAATTAGTGAACGTGACGCAAAAATGTACCTCGGAAATAGATTTTAATATTCATTCACTATTTTATTTGTCAAATCCAAACAGATTTATGCCTAATCATACAAAAAGGTTTAAAATTATAAACATAAATCAACTCTATGAAATCGCTATTCCGCGGTATACATCGGAATAAGAAACTAACTAAAATATTCAGCACCTAATTCCGCGGTATATTAGAAATGCATTTTTTACTAAATTTACTCAGAAAAATACACAAAAGTTATGTGTTTTGATTTAAAATATATTTTAACAATAATTTACCTGAAAAAGTAAACACACTGTACAAAAAAACCCGATAATAACACTATTTGAAAAAATATGGTTCTCGCGTGCACAGGGTCCAAAATGTATGAAGTATGCGTTCGGGCCAGCTGCTGACGCATATCTAACCGATAATTTCAAAACGTATAAACAAAACACTATTTATTTGACGATATAACTACGCATAGATATGTTATTTTTGTTACGAAAGATCTTGCACTAATTTTCAGTTATTAAATCTCTTGTAAATGCCGTATTTTTAAATACCTCGGAATATGATGCCAATTCCAGAACCCCACGGAATAAGGTGCCTTTACCTTATTTATTTCTTCCTCCTTGGTGCCGAATGCATCATACATGTTTTTTTACTATGTTAAAAACTCAGATTGGAACCTCCTTGGTGTACTTACTTTTTCTTAATTTGCTTAGCGCGAAAACATTAAAAAATTTGCATTTAGTCATTTCCTCGCTGAGATGGAATGAAAAGTTACGCGTTGCACTCGAGTGCAAAGATTTTTCACCTTGTGCTCTTTTGATTCCCTTGCTACGCTCAGGATTCTAATTTTGAATCACGAGCGCAGCGTGTGATTCAATTTTAGAATCCTTCGCTTGTTCGGTCATCCAAAATTGAGCACGCGGTTAAAAATCAACTTTGCACTCTTGTATAACAAATAACTATTGTAGTGTTAGGAATCTATGAAGGCCCTGGGCCCTGGTCCGGAAGAATAATGCAAAGACAGAGAGTTATCAAACTCTGGCCGATCAACTTGTTTGCCCAAATCGAGAGACCTAGATTATTTTTAACTTGCTACAAAAAACTAGTAGCCAAATGAAAATTTGCCTGTTGCGTGAGATGGCATACACCTAAGCCATCTCATACATCAGGCACAGAAACCATTTTTTTGCATTTCAATAAATATGTACATAAACTACAAAAATCAATTTAATACACCATGATCTTATTAAATTTACCTTTAAAAATGCATACTCTTTTACCTTGCATACCATTCACAATGCCTGTGATATAAGTTAAAACTATTTGAATAAAAAATTGGTTGCCTGTAAAGTCGGTATACGGGCGAAAGTTTTACGTGACAACGACTTTGAGTGGTAAAATAATTTTACGGAAGGGACGCGTGCCTTTCACTTTTTATGTCTGTCTCTCTCGCTCTTAGGCGGGCTAACCATGTCCGAGTGGAAGGGACGCGTGCCTCTCACTCGCTCTCGTTGTGAGCGCATAACGTGAGCGCAGCGTAACGCAGTTTCTTGAAGTGTCACCCGGCAAACCAATTTATAAGACGTTGTCACGCCAAAAACTTTTTCACGCAGCACAATTTTTTTAAAACAGACTTTATTAACTTCGCTGTGTATTGTTTCGGTGCACTGAACGCGAACGGGTCGCTATGTGTTCGCAGAGGGTATCTTTTAGTGTGTATGTCGATGTCAATTGTCAGTTAATTACGGAGTAATACCCACTATGTCATCTCAAACACTTTGCCATCTCAGACCATGTTCCTTACCACACCTTTGCCAGTTACTCCACCGCCAAGCCATAATGTCCTAACATTACTGTATTCCGGTTTGAAAGGTTAACAGTGAAATTATAGGTCTTAGAGATAAATCAAATAATATATCCCTGGATGACGAGCGCAGTTGTGTGACATTATGTCCTAAAGCCGTGCGGCTTACTATCAGGACTATATGCTATATCACTCTATGCTATAAAAAATCAAATATCCAAACTTATGCGTTCATAATATTAATACGATGTAAACACATTACACTTTACTAAAGTTAAAGCTACCTTTAAAAACTCAAAACAACATTGTCTCCGTAAACACGTTCAAAACTCCACGAGGATCGATAAAAGGAAATTGGTTTTTCATTCGAGCCGCTGCTTTACACTGGCCTCTTGATTTTATTGGCCATCAGTTCTTTTCCTAATTGGTCTGTGTGAAACGCTTCAAATGCTGGCGTAGATTTAGGACTCTCGAATAAGACCAATTATTTCGATTTCAATTTTGTCGTATGGATTAATTATTTTTTAAGGAGCATTCATACCTTAAACTAATTATAAGAAGCCCGCAAAAAAGGGTCTTCTCTCGCAAGGAGAGAGTCAAGGCCACATCACCACGCTGGCCCAGTCCGCACTGGGCCAGCGTGGTGATATGGTTGGTGGTACATGTCAGTTTATCATGCCTCATGATATTTTCCTTCACCGCTAGCGGCATTACACACATGACTTCGAAAAGACAGCGGTGCTCGTGGGATTTCTGGATTCTGTGTCTGGGTGTTTCTATCAGGGATGTAACGGAGGTGATTCTATCGGAACCGAAGGCGGAATCGGAGTTTTAAATTTGATTTATCGGAATCGGAATCGAAGTCGGAGGCGTAGGCATGGTCAAAAGTGGTGCACGAGAGAGATTTTAATTGAGGGTAAATAAAACATTAATTTTCAAAATAAGAAATTAAATCAGATGACTCGAATCCCTAAGTAGCGTATGGGTATATAAGCACATATGCATATTAAATGAACAAAGCTGGGAAACAAAATGAATCAAATTAGTTGACCAAAAGTAATTTTTGGGTTAGTTAATGTGTTATATACTTTACGAAGCTTTGAAACTTTATCTCCGTCCAATCTATTTATAAACTAGTCGTAGATTAAGCTACCGTCACTAAAAAAAGTTGTTCGCTGCCGAGCCTAGTGGGCACGATAAATGTTGACGGGCAATTTATTTCAAGGCTTGGTATTTTGTTTTTCGATTTACTTTCCACAAAAATAAGGGATTATCACTAACTAACTATTACAGTTATAGTAACTTTTAATTAAGTGCAATAAAGCGCTAATCTTTTTACTTATACACCGTACCTCCGATTAAAACCTCCGCTTTAAAAGTTTCGGAGCCGAAGTCGAAACCGAAGGTCTAATAATAATCGGAAGTTAATCGGAGCTCCGTAGCATCCCTGGTTTCTATGTATAATAAGTATGTATTTAAAACTATAGTACTAGCGGCCCGTTCCGGCTTCGCTCGGATATTGTCACATAAAGCCCATTATTCGAAATAAAAACTATACTATCTTTTAACTTGGATCAATCTACACACGGTGTCCAAATTTTATCAAAATCAGCTAAGTAGTTTAGGAGTCCATCGCGGACAAACATTGTGACAGGAGATTTATACATATTAAGATATTATATCAGCTGCCTGGCCACCATAGTACAAGCTTTGCTTAGTTTGGGGTCAGTTGGTGTTGTGTGTAAATTGTGCACCAATATTTATTTATCTCTTTATTTATTTGAACCCGAGGTTCCAGATCGGCAGTCGCCGTTCTCCCGACCTTACCAGCCGTATCTTAAAATATAAAAAATACGTATTCATTTTCGTGTTTTAAAAATATGAGAGTTAATGGAACCCGGCTGCTATCAAAGATAAAGTAAATTACATATTTCACTTAGGCTTTCAGCTCATAATGTAGTCTGTTACACAAAGTAGACTTTATTAGGTTTTAGTGCTTTTGTTTTCTTAATTTTATTTTACTCGTTTTAGTGCGTTGCTTAATCAATTGATTTACTGAAGTCAGATTTTTTGTATGAGTATTTTATTTTTCCCCTTTTTGTTAGCAAACAATAGAAGATTATTAAAAACACACTTACTAAGGAACTCATAATACGACGATTTGATCGTATGATCGAATTAAAATGGCTGTATTTATTTCTTACTAAAGTAATAAATAAAACTTACTCAAATGGCAGCCGGGTAAATAGTTACTTTGACTTTGCCGTCTATTTTTTTTATTATTAAAGAGTGACGAGACGAGCAGGACATGTGTCTGATGGTAAAAACATGTCTACCACATTACAGCACAGTGACACTTAGATATTGGAACATGAAGAGTCCAAATAATTATCTAGCACTGCACTGCGCTTGTCACCCAGATATCTAAGATGTTATATCTCTAAGCCCTGTAATTTCTCTGGAAACATTGCCTTTCAAACCAGAATGTTTGCACATAACTGTTTGTCGTTAGAATAAGGGGGCGTCCATAAATTACGTGAGGTGATTTTTTTAATTTTCTGTCGCTCCCCCCCTGATGAGATGTCGTGATATTTTATTCAACCCCTTCCCCCATCCCCCAATCCCACGTGATATTTTTCAAAATGTGGGCCCCCTAACTGGCAAAGATGTGGTACTTCCCCAGGCTGACTCTGCCAATGTGCCAATAGTCCTACCACTACATCCAAAGAAGTGACTACATCATACATTTTGCGACATTTTAAATAAAAGAGGTATTAAAGTCAAAGTTCTTAATTGATAAATGTACAATTTACACGTCAATTATTATCTAAGTTTTAAATGATTGCCATACATAGATTATATATCATGTAAACTTTTTGTTATCATACGTATGATAGCAATTAAGTACGGTACTTAACGGTCTTTTGATTCATAAGGAAATGATTATAGAAGTTTGTTCATTATATTTTCTTCTAAAAATTTCTTATGAAAAGACACTGTAACTCCATGTGTAGTACAAATTTATTCTATGATACAATACAAAAACGCAACAAGAGATAACTATGTATTTTTGCTCGGTTTTTACATTCATCCAATATTTTGAAACGTTTCATTTGCATCGTTGTTCAATTTGAGTTTATTCATTATTCATAGTCAGAGTATTAGTTCCGGTAAAAATATTTCATCACAAATATTTTCTCTTATTTTAAAATTTGATCTCGTAGTTATTTTGTTGAACCGTGCGTACTGTACGTACTAAACAGAGTTTCAATGTGCACTGGCGTTTTTTATATTTTTGAGTTTTTCATGTAGTGGCAGGATTACTTGGAGAAGTACCACATCTTCGTCAGCTATTCTACCGCCAAGCAGTAATGCGCTAATGATATAACTGTGTTTCGGGTTGCAGGGCAATAGTTCCAGAGAAATTAAAGGGGAAAAGACAAATAATTATACATCATATGCATTGTATCTCAGGGTGACTAGAGCAGTGGAGCTCTAAGTGGCGATTCGTACTCTTCTTTTTGTAGTGGTAGGAGTCCGCCTGGGGAAGTACCACATCTTTGCCAGTTATTTTACCGCCAAACTGTAATGTGCAAACATCACTGTGTTCTGGTTTGAAGGGCAATGTTTCCAGAGAAATTACAGGGCTTAGAGATATAACACCTTAGATCTCTGGGTGATGAGCGCAGTGCAGTGCTAGGGAATGATTTGGACTCATCATGTTCCAATAGCTGCGTGTCACTGTGCTGTTATGTGGTACGCATGTTGCTTACCATCAGATAAATGTCCTGTTCGTCTCGTCACTTCTTATTTAAAAAAAAATAGTTCAAAAAGCTGCAAGGTAGGTACTATGCTTTTCTGGACAGGTGTATTGCTTAGCATCATACGAAGATTTACTTTTACTTACTTTGTTTTAAAATATGTTGAGAACTGTTTGTCCTAGACCTTGTTGAGGTTTTAAGGGTTAATTGATTTTTATCTGTAATAGTTATTGTTTTCGAAAAAATAAAAATAAAATAAAGATCTTACTCGCCTCTTACCTCTATATTACAAGAACAAAAAATACAGTTCTTTCTTTCTGAGGCCCACTTCGTTCCAGCCAGCTTCTTCATCAAAAATACAAAATTAAAAGCAACCCCGATTCCTTGCGAGTTAATTTTCATTTCTCACAAAATGTTCCCAACAAGTATAGATCTCGTAATTTCTGTTTTCCCGAAACACAATAGGTGTCGGGGGCACCACAATAGGTCGGCCTGGGTCCACCTGTCCAAAAATAAATTGCGAACAGACGCACAAAAGACCTCTTCAACGCATTAAACAGATTGCGAATACGAAAATCTTGACACTTTTAACTGTGAGGGTTTCGTACGAGTTTTGTGAGCTTAGGCACGGGGGCCAGTGTAGTGAGACCTCTGTCGTACTCTATAGGTTTTATTCAAAAACATCCATAAAATTTATGTTTTAGTTAAAAAAAAACATGTACGTAATCTAACTTAAAAACAATGCACAGTGAATGATCGTCGTGAGGAAACCTGTTTGTCTGTCGGAGAAGAATTAACTTTTCAAAGATAAGAGAAGTCTGCCAATCTGCAACTTGGCCAGAGTGGTGGACTATGGCTTAAGCTTCCCGACTTGGTTAAGGGAGACCCGTGCCCAAGCAGTGGGTATTCTACAGGTTGATACGGGGAAAATGTTTTAATAGTTTGTTTTAAAGGGTTGTTTTAAAGGTTTAAGGTTTTGTTTAAAAATGAATTCTTACATGTTTTAAAGTATATATAATAAAAGTAAAGTTTTTTTATCCCAAAATATATGCTTAAAGAAATAAGCAGTTATAATAATATGTTGTAGTAATGAGAGGAATTAGAGAAATCAATTTCAATAACTTGAGATACATTTTGACTAATTAAACACTCAAATCTATTATCCCATCATTATTGCCCTCTGTGAAATGGCATAAAAACACAGGGCTCTGTGACTCTTGTGCTAGCCCAAACTTCGGTGGAAAAGCCACTTTACTTTTATTATATATACTTTAAAACATGTAAGAATTCATTTTGCCCCGCTACTCACCAGGTAGGAGTGCACTTACGTGATAATCCAGGTATAATAAGAAAGCTTTGTAAAATGTTTTCAGCTTGCTTCAAAAACCTACCCAAAGTTTGGTGCCAGCTCTCGGAATATCAGAGACACAGGCGGAATCTGAACCAATGACCTCACGTTTATGAAATCGAATGCTCCAGTTACTAGGCCATCAAAGCTTTTCTTACCCTTGCTAAGTTGTCCCTTTCTGAATGATCTACTTAATGATAGCTTCTGACCGTCCACTAACTACCTGTCCAATTGTACATAGGTACTGTATTGAAGACTTGGAAGGTCTGATAACAGTGGTCGCTAATGGTCCCCTAATCTCCACGCTCCTCGTGGTTCATTATTCTAATTGCTTTTCCATTGAACTTGAATACTCGCCGAGTGGCACTCGCTTTGCGAAACGCGATAATTAAATTATTCTTCTCTTCGCATGAGTTTTGGAGATTAAATCGGCATAATACCGAGACGGGATTTATTTCTAACATTGAAGCAGCGACAGCATAATATATTAACAACAATGTTTTGTTTGTTTGAAAGAGCTGATTGTGAATTTTTTTGATATGTGATTTTTTTTCAGGTTTGTTCGTTCGTTCGAAGAGTTACTACCGCAAGACCTTGGATTTAAACTACATACTTGTCAAAGTCCATAACAGCATCCTGCTGAAGCACAAGACGTTGGTGTAATTGAGCTCACCAAACATACCAGACTTACATAGTACAACTGGATAGAAGCCAGAAATTAATAGACGATGAATCAGATGACATTTAATATGATACAACCGATTAAAAGCTAAAAATGAAAAAATAAGAAGAAGACTTTATCAGCTGACTATTATTATCATTGTATAAATTCAGACCAATGGAAACTGTGTTGCCAGACATATTGCATGCCTCTAGAAGAAGAGGCCAGTTTGTATGGGTCAACTATTAAAATGTTTTGTATCACCTTATCTTACCTGCAAACAGGAATAAAGATTTTTGTATTTGTTGAATTAACTTATAATTTTGCGTCACCAACATGTTAATGTGGTGACGTAGCATCGAAGTGGTCCCTGAAAACTGATCGGAAATTCCACGGGGCATGCGTAATAACAGTATATCTATAGCTATAGGTACAAGTGCCGGTCATGCGACTTTAGTACTAATTCAATACTAAAGCATGAGTACCAAGTTTTAAGTCTTGACTTCTGACGGAAGTGCCTATTACTGGCAATTTTTTGTCGAATAACGTAAGGCCATGACAGGTAGAAAACACTGATTGAAGACTTTTGTCTTTGTTTCACAAGTTTTATTTTCATTTTTTTTAGGGTGAGAATGGGAGACTCTCGCTCCAGCTTGATCCTGGAGCCAAGCAAAGGTTCTATTGCCAAAGCCAAATGAGCAAAGTAAAGGAGAGAGCGCAGCGAGCGTCTTGGACATCTTTGTACCGGGAACAGTTCGGAATGCATTATTCGGGGAGTAGTTATAAGGTAGAAATTGACAGACTTTATATTTTGACATGTAAATTCAGCCGCACACAAGCAACAACATTGATAATAAAGTATGTATTCTCAATAATATTGTGTGTGTATGGACTGTTTCACTTTGTATGACTAATCAATCTAATTACATACACTTAAAACGCAACGATCTCAGAAAACCTTCTTTAATCTGCAACAAATAGCATGGTCTGCGTGACCGTGCGATGCCGCCATCCAACATGGCAATGTGGAGGCACCACGCAGAGAACAATATACTCGGAGCACTTCGACAATTCATCTCAAGTTGTGCTGTGCTGGCTTAAAGGCGAGAGCACTCTGAGGGAAGATGAGACGAAAAATTTAGGACATACGAGAAAAGTATGACGCATAAACGAATATTTTTAGCAGTAGTTTATAGTGCAAGCAGTCAACGGTGAGTCTTACGCTTTTGTCAGCGTAAATCAGTTCTTTTTAAATCGACGATAGGTCTCTCTGTCAAACTAAATTCAATGTTAGTATTGACAGTAGCTAAAACTTATCTTGAAACTTATATTGGAGTTACTGATGGTCTAATCGAGAGAACGGCGACTGCCGATTCCCACGCGCACCACTGTCTTTTCGAAGTCATGTGGGTTATGTAGCTAACTAAAAAACGGCGAAGGAAAACATCGTGAGGAAACCGTTTTTTTTTTAAATAAAGAGTGACGAGACGAGCAGGACATATGCCTGATGGTAAGCAACATGACTGCCACATAACAGCACAGTGACACGCAGCTATTGGAACATGAAAAGTCCAAATCATTACCTAGCACTGCACTGCGCTCGTCACCCAGAGATCTAAGATCTTATCTCCATGCGAGAGAAGGCTCTCGAGTTCCAGCAATGGGAACACTAAGTGGCTAAAACTTATCTAACCAAAGTATACTCTGTTCCCTAACTATAGGGTTTAAAATGTCACATTATTATTTAGTAGTTTCAACATCTTCAACATTTTAATAAAGCACACAACGGCACGCACAGAATAAATACACTTTACAGAGACGCACTTAGCTTAGCACGGCCATCGCGCACTAATTATATTCTGTGTACTAATTATATCCTACTTTTTTACGGCGATGTTTCCTTCAAATAAAAACCAATAAATTATTAAGTGTTTCTCTCCGCGGTGTACCCACATCCTTAGAAGCAACTTGATGATTTGTTATGATCGCCTCTCGTGCGCAGCGGGCGTCCAAAAACTGCATTAACATCTAGAAACCACCGGCACAGCAATTTAAACTTTACCTCAATGTGTCTAGTTTCAAAACTGCATAAAACACCGTCTGGAATCGCAATACAAACGAAACTAAACGGTATAACTGCTACAATTAAGGAGAAGATAATGAAATACATATCACTTTACAATCAAAACTCTATTCTAAAGAAGCTAGAGTTCAAAATGTATAATTAAACGAAATTCAAAATTAAATGTCGGCTAGTAACATCTCTGTTCCGTATAATAATTTTCGTTGTTAAGACAAAAGTGAATAATTTATTCTATTTTAACCCTCTGTTGTGTATTATTTTCGAAGTTAAAGGTTTCGTAAAATTAATCTCTTGAAACTGTTTAATGAGCGAGGATTGAGGATCGTAATAACAGATTAAATACGGGATTTTATTTATTTTTGTGAGTTTACAATTTATTGCTATGGGCTATCTTGTTCAAGGGTTTACTTACTTTCTGATGTTTTGTTTTGGCCCCAGTTATATTTGTTTTAATCTATTTTATTAAATTTCTCACGGTTGTGGTTTGCGGTTATCAACATTATCATTTCAATCGCCTGCCTCCAACAGCGCAACGCAACTTTTTGACCGTGACGAGTCCAAATCATCGCCTAGCACTATACTGAACTTTGTATTATTCCTTTTCCATTATTAGGTTGCCTGAAAGAATTCACTTTTAGCTATAAAGTCACCATTCCATACTATAATTTTTGATGTTATACCCCTCAGACGGCGAAAGCCCACCGCTTCCGTTGATTTTAAACCGAAACTCTAAAAGATAGAGTCTATATTTGTTTTAGCTTTTTGCAAGTTAGTCTAAGTTTAACTTGTAAGTCTATTTTTGTTTTGTAAGTGTTATAGAGAGTTTATCTATCTATCAGTTCACTCATCACCCAGATGTGATTGATCTCTTTGTGAATACTTCTATTTAAAGTGGAAAACAGTAACGTTTGTACATTCCTGATTTGTAGTAGAATAGCTGGTAACTGTGTGGCACTTACCCAGGCAGACTCTGCCCAGAGTCCTACTACTTCTAAGTTCTACTAACTCCTGCTCAGTACATGTTTGGAATGCGTCAGAAAGAAACAGAGTTGAGCTTAATTAATATTTTGGATTAGAATAAGTTTGTAAGAGTAACAAACAAACACATCGTAGTTATTTTCAGATTTAAAGTTTGACAGTGTATTAATTCTACTACGAGTATCCTGCCATCGTGCCATCCTGCTATCCTGTTAGCACTCAGAAACACCTCTGTTAGCATTATAAGTCCCGAGAGATCTTCTGCAAGCCGGAACGGCAAGCGACAAAGACGATGATGAGGCCATACGACAATAACGATGAATAGAGTACCACCAAGCCAAGACGCGGCCACCGTGTTTGGGCTGAACCGGGCCCAAATTATGGGCCTCAACACCCCCCCAAGTCCTTGAACTTGGGAGCCCTGCCCCGGTAGAGAGGTTCGCCTCGGAGCCGGCTCCCTACCTTCCCCCATGGGGATAAGGAAGAACACCTATGTAGCATTATAAACTGAAAAGTTTTGATGTTTGATTTGTTGCTCAGTCTCTCCGTTGAACGAATTGGCTTAAATTTTGTTATACAGAATATAGGCTGAAATAGCACATAGGCTAACATGGGCTAATATAAAAGTAATTTTATAAAAAAAAAAACAGAATCGAGGCGTTACTAGTTGACAGATAAATCTGATTGTTTTTTTTTATTGTAATAGGTTTGCACTTGGCCACCATCTCGCCTGATGTTAAGCTACGATGTGGTCTACGACGGAGCGTGCTTACCTATAAGAAACCGATTCACTCTCGATTTGAAGACACTAAGATTGTATCGGGGAAACCTCAGGCAACGCATTCCACAACCTAGACGTTCCATTCACAAACGTGGAGTCAAATCTCTTCGTTCGTGTTGTTGGAATATCAACCATGAAACGATGTCGCTCTTTTGAGTTACGAGAAGTGCGATAGAAGACAGGGCAAGCTGGTATTAGATCATGCAGATCAGATCATTGTTGCAGTCACAAATACCACACAGCAGTTAGTCACAAATAAAACACTGCAATACCATATCTAAGTAAACTAACTGCATATAAAATGAAAATTCCCGCACATGAGTAACGCGAAGCAATTATCCCACAAATAGCATTCTAGTCGTTCCGAAACGCATGGCGGGCGATAAATCCACGGTTCGCGGAAAATATTAGACAATCCTGGCAACATTAATCTTCGGGCACATGTACGCTTCGTTTTGCGTATACCTACCGCTGCAGACTAGATCCGTAGATTTTGAAGAAGTAACGTAAATAGCGAACCGGAGTTTTATTCTTCATTCTCGACGTTTATGGAATTTTATTTTGCGTGTTAAGTTTTTATTTTCTTTCATATTTTGTCTTACTTTGGGTTTTTATTATTTTACTTTTTACAGAATGAATTAAGAACACAACATTGCGTTTTAAAATTAAAATCACAAAGTTTGCTTTGGCTTTAGCTGGCAACTTCTGTTCTATTCCTACTGAGACTTGGAGACTAATCACACAATTTAAACACAAAATATGTCTACACTTCATTTGATATTCAGCTTCCTAGCTATAAGACTATTAATAAGACTCGGAGCTTTCTTCCAAAAGAACAAAGTCAAGGATACATAAATATAATATCCACCACGCTGGATATGTGTGAGTTGGTAAATGACACACACATATCGTAGAATCACACACACATCCTATTGTACAGTTTTCTCACGAAGTTTTCCTGGTGATTACAAATTCGTACATCTAAGTATCAATATTATTTATTTGCGTCCTCGAGCAGCCTAGTGACGCTTATGTTTCATATTAAACGAAAACAGGCTTGTGATGATGATCAAATCATCAATCGTTTGTGACATCAAACTAATTGAAAAGGGCCTCATACTAAGTTTTGAAACACGGAAGTTTAAGTTTCAGTGATGCTTAATTAACTGTGATAAATTTTGACTTGAAAATTATGAGGAGACCAGGAGAGGAGATGAGATTACTTGTAATACCCTGTTCTGCCAATATAACTCTTTCTGATCTTTTAATTACATAATCCCCGAGAACAAATCCCCCGGTCCCTTCAAAAATTACCTATTTCTGTATCTCGGCGACAATTCAACCCTTTATTATCTTGGCTTTACAGTTTTACTGAATTACCTGCCAAGTTGAAGTGGGGAGCCACCATCTTTTATTTCTCAAGGTTAAATTTCTCTTTCATCTTTGATACGCTATTGATGAGCACTGTTAAGGACTTTTTTATAGTATTTAGTGACGGGACATGTGTCTCATAGCAAGCAATACGCCTACTCATGACATCACTGTATCACGCAGCTATTGGAACATGAAGAGCCCAAATTTCTGATTCATCTCTACGTCCTATAATTTCTCTGGAAACATTGCACTTCAAACCGCAACACAGACACAGTAATAAAAATATTAAAAATAAATAAATAAACTAAAAATAAATAACAAGTAGGTACGTACGTACGTAGGTAGGCAATGCGATATAATAACTGACAAAGGTGTACCTAGTACTTTCCCATGCGGAATTTTGTACCGAGAGCTGATACAAAATTTTGGGTAGGTAGGGTATTGATTGTCACATAGCTCTCCAAGTAGGTATAACCTAACGCGGAGTTAGTGAGCGGGGCAAAATGGAATGGGAATTCATAATTTTTTTTTCAATATAAATGTTTCAAGCAAAAATGACTTTTTAAATGTTGTAGTTTAATGTTTAACGAATGAAAAAATTATAAGCCATTTGGCTTATAATTTAGTCGGAGTTTTAACATTATCAGACAAGCGAGCAAACATTGTTTACAAAAAATATATTTGAGGCAATTTAAATTTTGATTGGGTGTTATTTACTACACTACAACTACACAATAGAGAACTCCAAAACGACAGATAGTTTTGGTAGGTCTTTCTTCTACCCGCCTGGTGATCTAAATAATTGAGGGATTCATTTTGCGTAGCGGGGCAAGTAACAGTTAGAACCGTCGTGGTCACAAGAAGACTGCCGAAACGTCGAGGTATTTAAACAATGAATTGTTCGTGATTAAGCCTCGTATATATAAACAACTAACTTTAACAAGATTACAAGTATGTCTATGCGTTAATTCTCTACTGTACGTTTTTAAGTTTTGTTTTTAAGTTATTATACGCGTATTACATTACTAGCAGAAACCCGCGGTTTTGTCCCCTTGGTTTTCCCGTTCGGTCTCGTTTCTGTTATTTTCTATGGATAAAGCCCATGTGTTTTATCAGACTATAATTCAAATGTGTTTCAAATTTCATCCTGATCCGACGAGATTGAGCAAAAACATCAAACATTGACAATTGGTTTCTCACTATGGTTTCATCGTTCAAAATAGTGATGGTGACATAAATCTGTACTTACTATAATACTACTTGGGAAAATACTCAGAAGTGCAGATAGGATTTGAAGCTACGACCTCAAGATTGTGCGTTGTATCTTCTAGCCACTAGGCCATTACGACTCAGGCAGCTCAGTTCTAAAATTTTAACGTCGGTAGAGTTAAGTTTGTAACGTCCGCGGGTTGATAGGCCTCCCCCGGGAGTTATCTCGTCTCATCCTTCATTGGCTCGTCTGATTAATTGTTTCACTTTCACGAACAAATTGATGTTATAACTTCGGAGTTTTATTTGTTCTCTTAGATCGGGAATGGATACCTGAAGGGGCACTTGAAAAGTTATTGTTATACAAGTCTATCTATTACTTCGTATAAGACTACTAGCCGATAAACGTAGTATTGTCCACGCGAAAAAAAGCTTATTTTTATAGTGGTGAGCAGGTGAGCAGGACATGTGCCTGATGGTAAGCAACAAAGCAACATGCCTGCCACATAACAACACGCACCTATTGAAACGTGTATAGTCCAAATTATTTCCTAGCACTGCACTGCGCGCGTCACCCAGATATCTAAGATATTATATCTGTAATTTCTCAGGGAATATTGCATTTCAAACCGGAACACTAATGTTTGCACATTACTGCTTAGCGGTAAAATAACTGGCACAGGTGTAGTACTTCCCCAGGCGGAATCTGCCAAGAGTCCTACCGCTACCTAATTGTTAATGTAAACTACTCATTTATTTCTAAATAATTTGAACACACAGAAATCAATTCCGCCGGCCGCCATGGTACAAGCTTTGCTAAGTTTTGGGGTCAGTTGGTGTTGTGTGTGAATTGTCCACAAATTTTTATTTTTATTTATCTGTACGGCTTAGTGATGATGGCTTCTTATCAAGTTTGATCGAGTGTCGGAATTAAATTTTAAAATGTAATTATTTAGGAGAAAATACAATAAATGCACATAATGTCTCGTCTTGCGCAGGAAACTTGAAAACTATAGAGCTATAAATTGGCAGTAGATAAAAGGTTCTCAATGGCGCTGATAAGCGAGCCCGTTCGCGAAATGCGAAGGTTCGATCCCGAGAATCAATCAGGCGGTACAAAGGGCGATCTTTCAATTTGCCCATTGTTCGCTCGATAGATTAACTTTTTAATCCCCTAGGAGGCAAAGGTTTTTGTAGAGCAAGAATATACAGATACATAACCTGAAGCATTTTTTTTTATCAATACTCGTACTTATGATAAAACTGTAATGGGTCGAATTCTGTAAAATTGGTAATATTTTGAAAAACAAAACTGGTTGTCTGTAAACTCGGTTGGTTTACGGGCGATAGCTTAACGTGACGTCACAACAAAACATTGATAGATGCGGCGCAAGCATACAATGAGTGTAACGGGACAATGAGCATAACGGGACATAACGGGACAATTTTTCGTGCATGCAGCCGGCGTTCATCGATTTATTAGACGATGTCACTTCAATTTGTTGGAAATAACAAACTTTGGAAACTACATAAATATTTCAAAATCGTTGGTTTGGTAGTTCAGATATTATAGACCTTTCACTACAATGGCACACACGGCACGTTTGGTACATACTAACTGCTGAATATTATGCGATACTATACGCAGAGAACATGCAAATAAAATACACTCTTGTGTGAAAAAACAAACATCAATCGATTTTTTTCAATCCAAATAATTATATACATTATATTTCAAAGTTGCTACGCTTCGGTGATCGAAAAAAACTATGTTGACATCAGACCGTCGTTTTCATAAAATATTTGCCGATAAAATAACTCCCTAAAATATTTGCTATACGACACCAACGACACCAAACACATTGTATATTTTTTTTCAATTATTAGGTACCCCAGCAAATGTAGCACTGCTACATCTTATCTTATACCTTTAAACGAGCAATTTTTGTGTATGTACCTACATATACATATTAATCTAAATCTCGGAAACGACTCGAACAATTTTCATGAAATTATGTAAGGGTTTCGTGGACAATAAACTGATCCTACGTATCAAGAAAACGTGCTACGTTTTATTTTAAAATGATGTATTTTTATTTAAAAAAACGTAATTTTATCCGTTTTTTTAACAATGAAAAACTATTACATTAACATTAGAATGCGACGGTAAATTTCGCAACATGGCGCTACAGTAATAATACTAATAATACTCGTAAGCTCAGGCGGCAGGTTGGGCGGTCACGAAGTAGTTGATCCGAGTTCAAATCCAGACAGCTTCTCTTTTTTTTCAAGTTCCTGCTTTTTTTAAAATAAAATCTATTACTGGAAGCCATTTATCTGTAGGTATCTACTTAGATACCTACAGATAAATGATATTATAAGATACTAGATGTCCGTCCCGGTTTCGCCCGTGCTACATAAATAGCACTCATCGGGATCCCGTACATATCCAACGGTGAAAGAATGACTGAAATCGGTTCAGTCATTCCTGAGAATATCGCTTTCAAACAAAACACCTCTTCAGCTACCTGCTACGCTACCTGTCGGAAATTGGTCGTACCAACTCAGATTTAGAAACAAAGATTAGGTAGGGCTTATATTCAATGACGCAATCTTGGACATTGGCGAAATTACGGTGACATTACCGAATGGAACCCAAAGGAAAAAAATGAAGTTGAAGTTGATGCAATCTTAGACACATGCTGTCATGTCAAATCACGCTACGAAACCTCACAAAAATAATAATATACAAGAACGTTATTGTTACATTCTAGATTAATGCTCCCCTTCTATTGATAGTAGCGTTATGTACTATAGCCTATATATAGCCTTCCTCGATAAATGGACTATCTAATAGAAAAATAATCATTCAATCGGACTAGTACTTCCTGAGATCCTAGCGTTCAAACAAACAAACAAACTCTTCAGCTTTATAATATTAGTATAGATTTAGAAGATTTGTACACATTTCTTCACTTCAGCGTAACATGTGACGAGTGACGACTTTCTGACCCTCTGATCAACTGACTATTAATTGGTAATGAGAGCTTCAAAAATAGGCAATCCCGATATTAGTTCAGAACAAAGCACTAACGGAAAAATATCTAGTACAATCATGCCTAAATGATTTAACGAAAGAACGCCACTGCGATTTAACGCCGTACAGCGCCATCTAGTTGTGATTTGTTACATCATCACACTAAAATATACTTAATAATTAGTGATCCTCACTATAACTTCAATATTGTAACCCAAGAAGAAAGATATAAATCACGTAATCTGATATAATTGCTCCGGAATCTGCTTATGTTACCTTACTAGCTAATTTAAAAAGTAATAAATGTTCCAGCGAAGCTCACATAATAATATCATGAAGGTAAAAGATATGTGTTCGCGAGTGCGTAGGTTTGTTCATGCGTATCTCGCCGCAACGACTGAACTAATTCCAATAAAATTACATACGTAATAATGTTCTATATAACTATCTATTATGCTAAGACATAGGTTCCTTTTTGATCGGCTTCAGAGAAGGAGAACGTTCTTAATCCAGTTGTATGTTTGTAACGAGATAGTGCTGCCACTTGTGAATCGATTTGACGGTAGATCTCTGTTTAAAGGTATTCCCGTGTGTTCCATCTGTGTCCCGTATATATTTTATAGAAATCGGTGGTTTTTGAAATTTGAAACATAAATATGTTTGAATAAATAAACTATTTTCGTACAAAAAATTAAACCGACTTCAAAACCACAAATAGGCACTCAAAAGCGAAAAATAAACTAAAATCAGAATCAGAATCAGAATATTTTATTGCGTAAACTGTGTACAAAGATGTTATACAAAATAGATAAACTCAGAAACAACAGTCTTACCCTTTGCGGGCATGCAAAAATAAAGCCTCTTTAGTATGAGGTTACAAAAAAACAATTAAAATTAAGCATTAATTAATCTAATGAATATAATAATTATACCTATAGTATTACATTAAAGTTATTTTACCCTGTCTAGAATCTAAACAAAAATAAACAACAGGGAGTCCACAAATAATAAAGGTATATAATTTAGGATTAACTTATATAATAAAAAAACAAAGAAAAAAGCTTATTTATCAGTCCAACGACACAAATTATGGTATTGAGATCACGTAATCATCAGGCTGAGGTTCTTAAGTATTATTATTATTATAAGCGCTACTCACTCATCTATTAGTCCATTTGTCGAGGAAGGCTATAGGCTATAGAACATAACGCTACTATTAATAGAAGCGGAGCATGAATAGAATATCCAATAGAAAAATAATCTTTGAATTCGGACCAGTAGGTACTTCCCAAGATCCTAGCGTTCAAACAAACAAACAAACTCTTCAGCTTTATAATATTAGTATAGATGTCAAACTAATAGCTTCTCACTAAGTTCAGTTCAGTTCTCACTTCTCACAAATAAATGAAAGCGTTACGGTATCTACATCTAAAAAACGATTTTTATTTATTTTGTCTTTCTGTCCTGAGAAAGAATAAGTAACCTATGTTATGCCTTAGAAGATCAGCCGTAGTGAAAGTCTCGCCATAATCGGTGCAGCCGTTTCGTAGTACTTACTATTTAGGAAACTAATTGGAGTTCCGTGAAAAAAAACTCTCGAAACGCGGGCACGGTTAGTTTATAGCAATGTTGGATTGTTTCTTTCAGTTTCGTCTCAAGTTGTATTCTGGAGTCATTGTGATTTGTCTAACCGGGTATTTTATCATTTAAGAACAATAGCACGTACACATTACGAAAATAATACATCATACTACGACCCAGTTGTTAGTAAGTGTCGCCAATAAAATGAAACATCAGACTAAGATCACAATTCCATTGATATATTCTGTCAAAAACTGTATAAATTCAAAAATATTGTGCTTACAATTTATAAAAGCTCAAATCAAACTTAATAATTTGAATATTTAGATACATATTTAAATATATAACCTAACCTAAACAATGAATGTTTCTAACCAAAGATGGTTGAACTCAAGATTAGCCCTGAACATCTTGACATTGATAATAAACTGCGTCTGTGACATCACTGACATCTGTCTCTATCTAAGACATCTCTGTCTCTGTCTAAAATATCTATCTCGCTCGCGCTAGTTATAATTAGGTATTATTCTCTCTCTGTTACACGGTGATGTGTGACCGGTGACGGTGATGGTAGCCATTTTAAAATTTTAATTTATGTAATTAGAAAATATTTAAAATAATTTTAAATGCAGTACTTACGCATGAAATGTAATGTCATTACATTTATTTGAGTTTCTAGGATTATTAGAACACTTTTTGAACGCACAGCAAGACATACTCTTTTATATTTATGTTCAAAATGATCAAAATCAGTGATAGGTAAAAACGACCGGCGGCGGCGTCCCCCGCTTCCTACAACCGACTAGAACGGAAAGAGTGAGCTCACTCTTCCCAACGTTAACATGATTCCGTGCGCCCTGAAGTTTGGGAGGGCTAATCTTGAGTTGTACGATCTCTGTTTCTAACTATGTATAGGTACACAAGATGAGGAACGAAATAGCATCAGGAAAGAGACTAAATAAAATTAAAAATAATTTGAAACAAATATTAGGTACTTGTTAGGAATATAGTTTAGGTCAAAACTGTATATTGTTATATGTTATTTAAGCGGGTGGGCCGTAATTTTGAATTTTTAAAACAATTTTGTGTACTTTATAATAGTGTATTCAACTCTGAAAAAATATATGTATTAGTTAAGGATCTAATCTAGTGCAATTCGCAGTCAATAACACGACTTAATAACTTTTTTTTCAAGATTGTGACTAAACTAAAGAATTTTTAAACTAAATTTGTGGACTCAACAAAAGCCACTAAAAAGTTATAGATGCATTCGCAGAGTTTGACTTGATAAAAAGTATCCGTTATTTACTATGTTTAAATACCTACAATATATATAGCGCGCTGTTCGGCAGGCCCGATCTTAGTTCGATTTTTTTTTCTTAACGTCATGTGCCCGGACCGCACTACTGTGTGACGGTTCACAATATTTTAACTGATTATGTAATATCCCTAGTAAAATTAAAATATTACGGTATTTACAACTTAACGGTGACATAGATATAAAGATAACACAAATAGAGGTACGAGGTACGCACCAATAAAACTGCTGTAATCTCTGAAACAAATCTGAGTAGGTTGATAATGAGACTCACCATTCTTAGGTTCAATGTTGTTTCACAAACTAAAGTAGCGGTTGGCTCCGGCTTTGCCTGTGGTACATAATAATTATATACCTACCTATATCACTTAGAGCTCAGGTACGTATTGAACAGAGAAAGAAATTTTGAAATTTTTCGGTTCAGTGGTCCGTGAGATTAGCGCGTTCAAACAAAAAACCTCTTTAGCCAAATGTTAATACTAGATGTCCGCCCCGGCTTCGCCCGTGGTACATTATATAGCACTCATCGGGATCCCGTACACATCCAACGGTGAAAGAATGACTAAAATCAGTTCAGTCATTCCTGATAGATTCGCTTTTAAACAAAAACCTCTTCAGCTACCTGCTACCCCACTTGTCGGAAATTGGTCGTACCAACTCAGATTTAGAAACACATTTGATTAGCAAAGGTTTATATTCAATGACGCAATGTTGGACATTGGCGATATTACGGTGACATTACCGAATGGAAGCCAAAATAAAAATTTGAAGTTGAAGAGTAATCTTAGACGCATGCTGTCCTGTCAAAGCACGCTACGAAAACTCTCAAAAAGGAATATCTTTTTCCTGTTTTTGTTACATTATTGATTCATGCTCCGCTTTTATTGATAGTAGCGTTATGTTCTAAAGCCTTCCTCGATAAATGGACTATCTAATAGAAAAATAATCTTTCAATTCGGACCAGTACTTCCCGAGATCCTACCGTTCAAACAAACAGACAAACAAACTCTTTAGCTTTATAATATTAGTATAGATAGTATAGATTAAAGAGATATCGACATTACAATATTATGCATTGCATACCTATTTTAATATCTATTTATTTCTAGGTTCATATTATCATAATCATCATCAGCCGCAAGACGTCCACTGCTGAACATAGGCCTCCCCCTAGATTTCTACACCGAACGGTCCTGCGCAACCTGCAACCAGCGGTTTCCAGCGACCTTAATGAGGTCATCTGTCCATCTAGTGGGAGGCCGTCCAAAACTGCATCTTCCGGTTCGTGGTCGCCACTGTCGACTGGCGTGGTCGACATGATATTCGTCTTGTCCATTTTCATCCTCAAACCTACCTGCTGGGATACTCTACTGAGGTCCCTGAGCATAGCACCGAGGTCCTCCAGCGACTCCGCCACAATGACTAGGTATGTCGTCGGCAAACAGAAGGTGAGTGATGCATTCGCCGTTGATATTGATGCCAATGTTGATATTGATGCCGTTTTGTATAAGTACCTAAATAAATTAATAACGATATTTTTGTAAGTTACCCTCTGTTTTATTCTGCGTTCCATAAAAGGTGAAGGGCGGATAGTCTCCCCTCGGTACCACAATACATTGGACCTTCGCGACTTGATTAATAGAGCTCCACCTGAATTACGCGGCCGAACAGGAATTAAAGAAAGGGTTTAAGGGTTTATTGTTGGCCAATCGTTAAGCCGCGCTGAAAGCGTCGGTGGGACTAAACATCGTGATATTAGCTGTATAACGTTTTGAAGGAATACTCTAACTCCGAATTTTCAATTTCAAAGAACATCGGCTAATATTGAAAATGTTACTCGAGATTGAGTTGTGTTCTTAATTATTTTAAAGTAGTTGCGCGGCGCGGTGCGTTTTACCGCTAACTTAAAATGGTGAAGAAAAACATCGTGAAAAACATTGATGTATACAAAACAATCTTTATTGCTGTTTGCAGGTAATCTCATAACATTAAACGACATGTACAAGATAAAAAAGGAACATACATACGGTCGAATTGAGAAACCTCCTTTTTTGAAGTCGGTTAAAAATATGTACACATTTCTTCACTTCAGCGAAACATGTGACGAGTGACGACTTTCTGACCCTCTGACCAACTGACTATTAATTGGTAGAGAGCTTCAAAAATACACTAGATTCCAGTTCAGACCCTGGTTCCGTTTCAACAGAAAAATATCTAGTACAATCATGCCTAAATGATTTAACCAAACAACACCACCGCGATTTAACGCCGTACAGCGCCATCTAGTTGTAATTTGTTACATCATCACAATAAAATATTATAATTAACTAGCGGCCCGCCCCGGCTTCGCACGGGTACATACACACACACATACACCCTTTTTTTGTATCGGGTTTCAAAAAAAAAAAAGTAAATTATAAAGGAAGTTTGAATTTTTTTATGAATTTTTTTTTGTTAATGTTTTTTTGTATTTTTTTTTATTTTAAAATTTTATACATATATAATATTATTTACAAAACAAAAGCCATTAGTTTTAGTGAGTCAGAGCTTCCCTGTCAACGATATTTGAAGTAGTTTTATTGTGTGGCAGCAAAATAAATTGATTTTCAGGAGCTCCGACGACGTGATAGGCCAACATACAGTTGGCCATGAGTGAAACATTATTTTCGTAGGTCGATCCTAATAATTCGAAGGTTTGGCCCTGGGACTTGTTAATAGTTAAAGCGAAAGATGATTTCACCGGAAACTGAAGTCGTTTAAAAGGGATTGGCAGATCAGTTGGAATCATCGGTATCCTCGGTATATGAGCTAGTTGACCAGCTGCTGGGCCAGTGATAAAATTTTGTTCAGCAAGCCGCTGCGAACGCTCGATACTTGACTCTCTAGCACGCGATTGCGACGCGTATTCTCTCCGACTTGCAAGGTGATTTTCAGTTTCTGATGAAGATTCCTCATTACGCCGTATTTTTATTGCCCTCGCCTGGGAACTATGTTTAGAAAGTTGAGATCTTGATCTTTTTGGCATTTTGGGCATTATAAAATGAAAATAGAAGGAAATTAATAATTAAACAGGCTTTTACTAAATTTTTGCTTATTGAACTATATGAAGTACTAAGCTGTTTGAATAATTAAAATATAATATTTATTATCAGGTAAGTAGTAGGTACTTACTTATTGAAAAAAAATTTGAAAATATGGGCTTAGAAAACTACCTTTTACTAAATTTTTGCTGAAATTTTTAACAGGAATACCCATAAAATACTACTATAAGCAGTTTGAATGGTTACATTAAAATATAATATTTATTATCATATACTTATTTACCTACGAAACGAATTCAACATTTTTTCAAGCTAAAATCATACGATCACGCACACGACCGCTGCATAGGGAGCCGATCGCGCGAGTGAGCCGCGCGGCACTTTATTTTATCACATTGACTCCCCCGTACCCCAGTGACGCTTACATGGAGCCTACATCGCATGCTGGCTAGCTGAGCGCGGTGAGCGACAACCACGCGACTTTTTTCTAATACTTGCATTTTTAAACTCGTGATATCTTCCGAATGAAATGTAAAAATTATAAAAGGTATTAACTATAATATTTAGACATATGCTGTCGCGACACTTTTGTAGATAATGATGAGTTCTGCAAAGTCGTAGTAAATGATTTTGTTCTATCATCAATAGTTTTCGCAGCGCACGCGACGTAAGGAATTTTTCATGTCTTTTTTTACACCTTATGTTACATTATTGGAGTTTTAGTAAGGATTCCTAATTTTTTTTAAAATATAATATAGCCTATGTTACTCGGGGATAATGTAGCTTTCAAAGGTGAAAGAATTTTGAAATCGGTCCAGTAGTTTCGGAGCCTATTCATTACAAATAAACAAACAAACAAATCTTTCCTCTTTATAATATTAGTATAGATAATAATAGTCAGCTGATAAAGTCTTCTTCTTCAGTTTTCATTTTTAGCTTTTAATCGGTTGTATCATATATGTCATCTGATTCATCGTCTATCAATTTCTGGCTTCTTTCACATAATTAACACGTGCATTCTGACTTGACTGTGCCACAAACAACTAAATATCGAAACACATGTATCTATGCAAATTAATTAAATTGTCGTGTCTCTATATGTAACTATATCAAACTAACAGCTTCTTGCTAAGTTCAAATAAATAAATAAATATTGGTGGACAATTCACACACAACACCATCTGACCCCAAACTAAGCAAAGCTTGTACTATGGCGGCCAGATAGCTGATATAATAGTTATATAGTTTTAAATACATACTTATTATGAATAGAAACACCCAGACACAGTGCAAACATTTGAATTCATCACACAAATATTTGCACTGGGTGGGAATCGAACCCACGACCCTCGGCTTCGCAGCTAGAGTTACTACCCACTAAGCCACGAGGCCAGTCAAAAGAAATAAATGAAAGCGTTTACGATATCTACACTTAAAAAGACGGGATATGACGGGACTTTCACTACAGCTGATCTTCTAAGGCTTAGAAGATCAGCTGTATTGAAAAGTGTAGTAGCCTATGTTATGCCTTAGATTGCCTTGTCGGCACTCTGTTTAGTTTCCTATAATTCAATAACAAACAATGCAGAAACTGATTAATAGTAATTTAATGTATAATAACTGTGTTGGTCTACATTATGGTAGAAAATCGAATTGTTTATAATGTTAGGCTTTAAAGTAACTTAGAACGATGCTTTGTTTTCACTTTTTATTTCAAATTGTATTATTGTCATTCTAACACTAATTATTTATGAATTTAGATTCAGTAATTCACTACGGATTTAAAATATGCAGATAACCGTTGAACTGTTCGAAATACAGAGATATAAAGTCCATTATGCATAAACAATTGTTACAAACATATTATGTATTTGTACCAAGACGATATCTATGTCAGTCAGATAAATATTTTATTGGTGTTTTGACGATTGTAATCTATTAATTTATATTGAAAGATTCATTTTCTGACTAATAATCATTTACTGGTTTATCCAGTTAACACTTTAGTTATTTTGTAAATGTAGTATTATTTATGTTTAAAAAAAAATTGTAACAATGATAATTACATATAAAATGTTTTATTTAACATTGTATACTTTGTACTTGTTTGTATGAGGTCATACAAATTTGTTGGATGGCCGACTGTTAGCTTATATATTTGCTTATTATATATTAGTTTATATTTGTATACTGTGTCGTTACTAACTAGCGCGAATTTAAAAAGAACCAATGCTGCATCGAGGTGGCAGCACTATCGGCGTCTGTCATTGGCTAAGTTGCAGCCAATAACAGACTCTAGTATAATCCCCTCCACAGTCACGACACTTTCGTCGTGAGGAAAAGATAGTCAGTTGAGTTCAATCCAGGGGTGGTCGACTCTTCTAGGGCCAGGTGGGATAAAAGTACATACCCAAACGAAGAGTGGCAACATATATTTGCGTCTCTTTCTAACGCTCCATTTTAGAGATAAGTAACCTGTGAAAAATAAAGATTTTATTTATTACGATATACGATTTTTAGTAACTAATAGTATCGATTTTGAGTCAATGATTAATTTAGTAGCTCTTTTTATGCCCTGGGTGGTGTATTCGCAACGCAACCCAAACGATTCGGGCACGGGATGACAATCCTTGTCTCTGTGATTCCAAACGGATAAGCCAAAGACAGAGAGGTTTGATTCCGTGTCGAGATCAATCAGATTGCGTTGTGAATCTCGGTCCTGAATTTAAACTAAACTTGTAAATCAGATTCGGTAAAGTAGCAACCTGTATCCTGTTTGAACACGTAGGTGTATTTTTAATAACAGTTTGCTACACAGGTAGTTTCTGGCTGATCTACAACTTATTACTTCGTCCGTTCCTAATTAGTAGTTCATTTGGATCCAACTGAAAAAATATGTAATAACAATTACATTATTAATTATTATCACGTGTATAAATCTCAAGATAAATCGAATAGTAGAATAACAATAAACAGAACTATCGATTATTTTATCATTACTTAAATACTCATCTCTAAAATCGTCACAAAAAACAAAAAAATGGCTTCTTGGTTTTGTGTTGTAAAAAGTTTGCATCTTTCTTTGTTTTGTTCTAAACGAAGTATTCATGATGTTTTTCATTATGAAAGAGAAAAGAAAATGTGGCAGATCGCCTCCTAGACTTGGAAATAGGAATTCTCTACGGTAAGCATGTGGTACCTAAGTACTTAATAAAAGTTCTATGTAGTGCCACATAGTAAGAGCGCCTGGTGTAAACTAAAACATATGGGTTCATTTTTAATTATGTTTTCAGTTGCGAGTTGAGGGGCGATGTATTGCTATCTTAAGAAGAATGGTTTTCAAACCCATTTCAAGAACAGCTGTACAAAAAGCATCTTGATGTTGTTTATGATAGAAAACAACTCATAAGATCTGCTGGACTAGATGAAAACTGTGATAAGGTAAATATGTGAATCATAAGATAAAATAAATATATTAATCATATTCAAAGGATAACATGATATAATATATGTATATAGTCCTTATTATGCTTGGTTAAATAGTTTATAATCTGTTTCATTTTAGATTCTAAACAGCACTGAACCTGAAGCAAGGCCATCTACAAAGCAGACAGCCGCTGCTAGTAGAAAACGCATCATTTTGAATACTGGCAGTGGTTACTACAACTGAAAATGATGTAGGTCCATCCGCAAAACAAAAGACAATGCGACCGCTGACATAAAGCAAGTGACTACTAGAATGCATCAAAAAAATATGAGGTTGGTATACTCAAGCAATTTAAAAATAAAACACTAATCAGGAAAAATAACAATGTAATTGTGTTAGAATTTGGTGTAGGTTTCATTATCTCAACATTTAACTATTGTGCTTATTCAATAACACTACAAATATCTCATTACATGCTATCCATGGTTTTTTATTTATAATAGTTTAGAGTGGTGGGATGAGCGGGGCTTGTGCCTGATAGTGATATAGTGAGCAATATGCTTGTCCATAACAGGAGCGATACATATTTTTG
This sequence comes from Ectropis grisescens, assembly GCA_017562165.1. Lineage (NCBI taxonomy): Eukaryota > Metazoa > Arthropoda > Insecta > Lepidoptera > Geometridae > Ectropis > Ectropis grisescens. The sequence continues at coordinate 25,375,074 of CM029788.1, forward strand.
CCATGTAATATTTATCTGGATACATTGACCCTTAAAGCCTTGCATTGCAATACTAACAATTAAATGTATTACTTTCAACTAAGTGATGATGAAATCTATAATGCTGATGTTAATTAACTTTCAGGTGCTGAGCCTTTTCAAACAAGAAAGAGGACCATCGAAGAAGGCAGAGTTTGAAGAAAATAACATAAAAGCGACTGCGACTCGGGCTGATAAGTCTCATTAAGGTGTAAACATCACATTTTAATGTCAGAATTAAATTTTTTTTTGCACTTTTTTGCCCAGTAAGATGTGCAACTATTTTATGGGCTTATGGAACATTTTTGATTGTTCTTTACATTATCATATCATTTTTTTTTTGTTTATGAATGTGATACAAAAGATTTTAATTTTATATTAGAAAGTCATGTCGTTTACATACTTAAAAACTAGAGATTCTTTGAGGGAACTTTTTAAAATTATTTATATTTTGCTAATGGCCATATTGTCCAAATACCTTTATAAATTGTAAAAATAAATGAATTGAAATAAATTTACTAAAACTTAACGCATGTTTTTGTTCAGGTCCACATGGAGCTTCGGGCCATAAATATAAACAAGACAAGTTTCGTTTATATTTGGGCTGTAGTTCCTTGTGGTACGTAAACTACCTATTATATTCCCAACGAAATTTGAAATTTTTCCGCCTACGCAAACAATACATTTCGAAATTTCCCGCCTACGCAAATTTTTGATTTTAAAATTTCCATATTGAGCCTGGAAAAAGTTTTAAGGGGGCAAACGATAGATGGCGCTACTTTTTAATGAAGTATGGAGTTGGCATTCTTCTCCGTGAGTATATGTTCTGTGGTTCAATCGTTGTAGCGACACAGTAATATAGGAAGCGTGTATCCAAGTGGTAATTTAAATATAATGGACCGTGTGAGTATCTCAATCTTTAATTTTTCTCCCTTCCAGAAGAATAGAATAGAATAATTTATTTGTCGGTTTAAAAATCCTTATACAGAGTATTAAATTAACAGAGTTTAAAAAATATTAAGTAAAAACCAAATTAATACAAATTAAATAAGAACCAACTAAATTACATCTAATTAATTCAAATGAAAACAAATTACATTAAGTTAAACAAAATAAAATCAAATTACATCGTATAGAATCAAATCAAATAAATCATATCAATTACATTAAGTCAAAATAAATCAATTGGAATACATCAAATTAGAACTAGGTCAAAATAAATAAATTAAAAACAAATCACAAATTAAACAGAACATAACAAGTCACACATCGATCAATGAAATATTTATTTAAGACGGTGACGTCATGGCATCACGTGTAAATTTATAAAATGTCTAAGGGTCAATTTATACTAGCGCAGAGTCGAAGCGCATCGAAGCGTCAAATTCTTTATAAATAAAGCGAAACCGCACGAATGCGCGCGTATTCGCCAGAATTCGCTAGAATACGCGCGCACTCTTTTACGCGTAGTAATAGGCATCAACAGCAGTGCTATTGAATCACTTGCCAGTTGAATCTTGTAGCCGAAACGTGTGTAAAATGGTTGACATTGATCTTGCTATGATATTACTTATATCGGAAGTCGAAGAAGAAGAAATCGAAGAAAGAAGAAAAAGAAAGCGGAATTATAGTGTTCACAACTTGTGGAAGAAAAGACGTATTTGTGGTGAATTTACTACTTTTTGCGTAAAAAAAACTCGGGTATCTATATAAGTCAATAGATACCCGAGTTTTTTTTACGACTATTATAAAATGGACTACGATCAATTAACAAACTTAGTCAATATTTTGAAATCAACGTGATCAACACATTCAACTCCGACGCATGCCAATTTCCGACTGATGACACGTAGGTTCGCTAGTGGTCGCACGGATACGCGAGAATGCGCGCGCACCAATCAGCGTTAGTCACGCGCAGACGCGAGAATTCCGAAGAATGCGCGCGTCTTTTTAAAATGTCAGATATAATGTGAGCGTTACGCTGTGGAGTTAAGGGTGAATTTGTTATGTTCAGTTTTGGATAGACGCTTCGATGCGCTTCGACTCTGCGCTAGTATAAATTGACCCTTAGGAATGGGTTGTCATAGCTCTCCGCCAGGTAGGTGTTGCCGCTGCCCCGCACCCGCCGCTTTAGAGACCCCACGCGCTTACGCAGAATGGCCTGAAAGCCGAAAAGCTGAAACGCGTTCGTCTGCAAACATACCGGATGCGCTGCAGAAGCGTGACAGCCCCAACAACATCCTCAATGCATTATTATACTGAACCCGTAGGGCATTCACAGCCCTTTGAGTATATCTAATCCACAAGCTGCAGGTGTAAAAAGATTGGCAGTAAGCCCTAAATAGGATTATTTTAACTTCTTTGGAACACCGTGCAAACCTGCGATACCATGCGAACCTGTATACTGTGTGTATTGATTATTTGTTAGTTTGTCTTCGACAAAGCCTTTTTACAGCTACATTTAATTGAATAGGCCCCTTTACAGCTGCTTTATTCATTTTGACATTGTTATTTTATATTATGATGTAGGTACACATATTCTTTGCCTTTTTAACCCCCGACCAAAAAAGGGGTGTTATAAGTTTGACGTCGATGCCTGTCTGTCTGTCGGTCGGGCTGTCTGTCTGTGTATGTGTCTGTCTGTGGCACCGTAGAGCTCAAACGGATTGGCCGATTTAGATGCGGTTTTTTTCATTTGAAAGTTAATATCTGTGCGGATGTTCTTAGCTATGTTTGGTTAATATCGATCCAAGATGGCCGCCGCCACAAAATGGCGGACAAAATATTTCTTCACAACCTACAGAAAGGGCTTGACTAGTAAAATACTATACACTATAAAAAAATCAAATCCAAGATGGCCGCCACCATAAAATGGTGAATTATATTATTTTTTTCACTACTACCTCGATATGGGTATCAAACGAAAGGGCTTGACTACTAGAATACTATGCACTATAAAAAATGAAATCCAAGATGGCCGCTTCCACAAAATGGCGAAATACATTTCTTTTTTCCCAACTCCCTTAATATGGGTATCAAATGAAAGGGCTTGACTAGTAGAATGTTGTACGGATAACAAATCTGAGGTAGTCGGGGGTTAGTCAAAATTTTTAATTTTGTTCTTGTTGTAAATGACGTTACCAAGTATTCTTATGAATTTATGGTTCGAATAAATGAATTAAATTGAATTGAATTGAATGACATCAGTAAAGAGATTAAATAAAATTGAAATTAACAAATATTTGGTATTTGTTAGGAATATAGATAGATAGATAACTCTTTATTGTGACACAAAACAGAAAAAATACAGTAACACACAATTATGAACTAACGCCACAAATGGCGGCCTTATTGCTGAGAGCAATCTCTTCCAGGCAACCAACTTAAAGGAAAATCGCCTAGAACAAAGTTATATAGTTAAATATAGTTCAGATCAAAACTGTATATTATTATTATTTAAGTTTATTGTTAACTGTGTACTGTTTTGTGTACCTAAATAAATAAATAATGATATTTTTGTAATTTTCCCTCTGTCTTATTCTGCGTTCCTTAAAAGGTGAAGGGCGGATAGTCTCCCCTCGGGACCACAATACATTGAACCTTCGCGACTTGATTAATAGAGCTCCACCTGAATTACGCGGCCGAACAGGAATTAAAGAAAGGGTTTAAGGGTTTATTGTTGGCCAATCGTTAAGCCGCGCTGAAAGCCTTCGGTGGGACTAAACAGCGTGAAGACGTGAAGAAGGAATATTCTAACTCCGAATTTTCAATTTCAAAGAACATTGGATAATATTGAAAATATTACACGAGATTAAGTTGTGTTCTTAATTATTTTAAAGTAGGTGCGCGGCGCGGAGCGTTTTGCCGCTAACTTAAAATGGTGAAGAAAACCGACATGTACCTAGAACCTTTCGAAATCATGTGTCATCCAGGTGGATGGGCAGGATCCCGCACTGGGCCAGCGTGGTGGATTATGGCCTTAACTCTCCCCTTGCGAGAGAATGCCCGAGTCCCAGCAGTGGGAACATTTAGTGGGCTGTTGATGATTGATGAGTTGCGTGGTGTCACCCGTGGCCAAACCGGAAAGGGATTAGCTAAACTAACAGACAGACAAGCAAAAAGTTGTGAGTACCGGCGGCACTTTCATACGTTAATGAGCTGTTAATGTGGAATTAAATACAGACACTTTAACTTTATTTGTGAATTTGATGAATACAAAAAATCTTTATTGCTGTTTGCAGGTAAGATAATAACATTAAAAAACATTTTAAAAGTTGTCCCATAAAACTGGCCTCTTCGAGATGCATGCAATATTCTATACTAATCCTGCTGAAGCACAAGACGTTGGCGTAATTGTACTCATCAAACATATCACACTAACATAACACAACGGGATAGAAGCCAGAAATTAATAGACGATGAATCAGATGACATATATGTTACAACCGATTAAAATTAAAAATGGAAAAAGAAGAAGAAGACTTTATCAGCTGACTATTATTATCATTGTATAAATTCAGACCAATGGAAACTGCGTTGCCAGACATATTGCATGCCTCTAGAAGAAGAGGCCAGTTTGTATGGGTCAATTATTTAAATGTTTTGTATCATCTTATCTTACCTGCAAACAGCAATAAAGATTTTTGTATTTGTATTATTATAAAGCTGAAGAGTTTATTTGTTTGAACGCTAGGATCTCGGAAAGTGCTGGTCCGGATTGAAAGATTATTTTTCTATTGAATATTCCATTTATCGAGGAAGACTATAGGCTATAGAAAATAACGCTACTATTAATAGAAGCGGAGCATGAATCAAGAATGTAACAAAACCGGGGGAAAAATAGTCCTTTTGAGAGTTTTCGTACGTTTCGTGCTTTGACATGACACATGTCAGCATGTGTTTAAGATTGCGTCATTGAATATCACAGATTACATAACTCTTGAATATAAAACCTTTGCTAATAAATTTTTAACCGACTTCAAAAAAGGAGGTTTCTCAATTCGACCGTATGTTTTTTTTTTTTTTTTATGTGTGTTCGCGGATAACTTCGTCGTTTATGAACCGATTTTGATGATTCTTTTTTTGTTGTAAAGGAGATATTCCCAGGGTGGTACCATGATAAGGAAACCAGGATCTGATGATGGTATCCTAGAGAAATCGAGGATAACTTTCGAAAATTGTAAAGATGACTAGTGCGTTAGTTAAGTTTTTGCTTGAGCATTTTAAAGCAGTATAATTTAAAGGTGGTCTGGAGTCGATCTGATGAGGGAACGGGAAGACGGTCGAGGGAACTCCTCGACGGTACATAGTAGTTACCTTGTGTTTGGGCTCGATGAATTTGTATTGATGAGAACTTTTTACATAGATGGGTTGTGACTGTCATTAGTGGTCTGATGATGAAGATAAAGGACAGTCAAGGGAATTTCTTAACGGCTTACAGGAACTACCCAGTGTTTGGGTTTAATTCATGTATTGAGATCTCAACACGAAATCGTGTAAATATTGGTGATGGACAATTTACACACAACACCATCTGACCCCAAACTAAGCAAAGCTTGAAATGCATTAAACTAAATTAAAATTAAAAAAACTAAATGCATTAGTGAAAACTTGTTTAGCACTAAAAAGGGTAAAATAAACTATTTTTTTTACAAAAAATTAAACTGACTTCAACACCACAAATAGGCACTCAAAAGCGAAAAATAATTTAATATAGGTAATTATTATAACCTCTACTCACTCATCCATATGAAGTCGGTGCCAGGCTAGTTAGTTAAGATTAGAAAAAAAATTGGTTGCCTGTAAAGTCGGTATACTGGCGAAAGTTTTACGTGACAACGACTTTGAGTGGTAAAATAATTTTACGGAAGGGACGCCTGCCTTTCACTTTTTATGTCTGTCTCTCTCGCTCTTAGGCGGGCTAACCATGCCCGAGTGGAAGGGACGCGTGCCTCTCACTCGCTCTCGTTGTGAGCGCATAACGTGAGCGGAGCGTAACGCAGTTTCTTGAAGTGTCACCCGGCAAACCAATTTATAAGACGTTGTCACGTCAAAAGATATACTATGTACGAGGTAGTAAGTAAGTAGGCATAGGTAAGTAGTATCTATCTACTACCTGTTAGATTTGGCTGGCACCGACTTCATATAGATGAGTGAGTAGCGGTTATAATAATTACCTATATTAAATTATTTTTCGCTTTTGAGTGCCTATTTGTGGTGTTGAAGTCGGTTTAATTTTTTGTAAAAAATAGTTTTTTCCTTCTAAATCTGAGTTGGTACAACCAATTTCCGACAGGTTGCGTAGCAGGTAGCTGAAGAGGTGTTTTGTTTGAAAGCGCAATATTCTCAGCAATGACTGAACCGATTTCAGTCATTCTTTCACCGTTGTATATGTACGGGATCCTGATGAGTACTATATAATGTACCACGGACAACGCCGGGGCGGACATCTAGTGTAATATATAAGTAGTAGGTAAAGATAACCTTTAATCGATTTGTCGACGAAGCTAAGCTCCCAGATATTTTCCCAGAAGATACTTATTCACTCTTCGTCTCAAAACGTCCAGGCTATATATCTCTATCTACCTATCTCTGTAAGTCAGCAGAAACACTACTACACTATTGTGCTAAAATTATGTTTAGGAGTTCCAGTAGTATCCTACTTTAAATACGTTGACGTTATCATCGTAAACGTCAGCGGGACTAGAAACGTCATGGCTATGGAATGCGTTGCCTGAGTGGATTTTTCCTGATGTATGTCACCGTAAAATTGTAAAATCAGTCGGATTATAATCTAACGTCATTCGATTACAAATTAACCTAACCTACCGTAAGATTATAATCTCACGGGATAGACAATCTGGCGGCGTTGTAAATTTTAGCATATAGGTACAATCTTATTGTCGATATTGCATCGATTTCTTCTTGGTAAGCAAGCTCCATCGAGACGCCGTCTTTTTTCGACTTTTATTTGAAGTGGAGTGGGTATTTCTGTTTAAATCCAATATGTATTTATCAAGGTAGTTTATATTTGATGTATTCCGTCGATAATTATAATTGATAGTTACTTTATCGCCGGATAGTAAACACTAATTGAATCTGCGTCAATCAAGCCGTAAATTAAACAGATTACACGGTTTACAGCCGCGGGACTTTATCACCTACTAATGTATGGAAGCTTTTAGCGGGGACATAAATTCTATACACGGTTAATATTAACTTATACAATTAAAATTTAGAACAAAATAATTGTTTTTCTATGAAACAACCGATTTAAATTTAGAAATAACACATAGTTTGGATAAAAAGTAACAGAATGAAAAGAAAAAAAATAATAAAATATAAAATCGTATCATACATAATTAAAAACACTCCAGAGATTTCGATAAAATGACTAGATCTGAAATCTATTCAAGAACTAGAATACGAAAACATATCTAAATCGGTTCGGGCTTTCTCAAGAAATCACAGAACTTACTTAAAAATATGATTGACGAATTGATAACTTCCTCTTTTATTGAAGTCAGTTAAAACACAAGACACAACATATAAATCCGCACAATTTTCGTTAAAAGGAGTATAAAATTTTTGATTTATGTATTAATATCGATCAAAAAAACCACAGTAACTTTTTAACCGACTTCAAAAAAGGAGGTTTCTCAATTCGACCGTATGTATGTAGGTTTTTTTTTAAATTTTTTATGTGTGTTCGCGGATAACTTCGTCGTTTATGAACCGATTTTGATGATTCTTTTTTTGTTGTAAAGGAGATATTCCAAGGGTGGTACCATGATAAGGAAACCAGGATCTGATGATGGTATCCTAGAGAAATCGAGGATAACTTTCGAAAATTGTAAAGATGACTAGTGCGTTACTTAAGTTTTTGCTTGAGCATTTTAAAGCAGTATAATTTAAAGATGGTCTGGAGTCGATCTGATGAGGGAACGGGAAGACGGTCGAGGGAACTCCTCGACGGTACATAGTAGTTACCTTGTGTTTGGGCTCGATGAATTTGTATTGATGAGAACTTTTTACATAGATGGGTTGTGACTGTCATTAGTGGTCTGATGATGAAGATAAAGGACAGTCAAGGGAATTTCTTAACGGCTTACAGGAACTACCCAGTGTTTGGGTTTAATTCATGTATTGAGATCTCAACACGAAATCGTGTAAATGCATTAGTGAAAACTTGTTTAGCACTAAAAAGGGTAAAATAAACTATTTTTTACAAAAAATTAAACTGACTTCAACACCACAAATAGGCACTCAAAAGCGAAAAATAATTTAATATAGGTAATTATTATAACCGCTACTCACTCATCTATATGAAGTCGGTGCCAGCCAAATCTAACAGGTAGTAGATAGATACTACTTACCTATGCCTACTTACTTACTACCTCGTACATAGTATATCTTTTGACGTGACAACGTCTTATAAATTGGTTTGCCGGGTGACACTTCAAGAAACTGCGTTACGCTCCGCTCACGTTATGCGTTCACAACGAGAGCGAGTGAGAGGCACGCGTCCCTTCCACTCGGGCATGGTTAGCCCGCCTAAGAGCGAGAGAGACAGACATAAAAAGTGAAAGGCAGGCGTCCCTTCCGTAAAATTATTTTACCACTCAAAGTCGTTGTCACGTAAAACTTTCGCCAGTATACCGACTTTACAGGCAACCAATTTTTTTTCTAATCTTAACTAACTAGCCTGGCACCGACTTCATATGGATGAGTGAGTAGCGGTTATAATAATTACCTATATTAAATTATTTTTCGCTTTTGAGTGCCTATTTGTGGTGTTGAAGTCGGTTTAATTTTTTGTAAAAAATAGTTTATTAATTTTACCACAGTTGCAGCTAACGTATTTTTTTGTGTTGATTTGTCTAAAATATCTTCTATTCATTTATGACTAGTAGCATTCCGCGGCTTTACCCACGTAGCTTCCTTTCTCGTTATTTTCCCGGGGATAAAAACTAAAATCCGTGTTCTTCCAAACAAAAATCGAATTATGTTCCAAATTTCAGCCCCGTCCTTTTATATCTAACGACGTGATAGCGCAACAAATATCCAAACATTGACATTTTAATATTAATAAGTGGGCTTACAGTAAGCTGTATTAGTTTTTGTAGCCCCGGCAACCGCTCCGAAATATTGAGATACTTGCTTTCGAAATTTAATATTAAATACAAAGCAATGTATTTGTTTACAAATTTCGTTCCTTAGAAATTTGAACATATACCATGAGGTTCGAATAGCAACGTGATTTTTTTTGAATAAAGAGTGACGAGACGATCTGGACATGCGTCTGATGGTAAGCAACATACCTGCCACATAGCATCACAGTGACACGCAGCTATTAGAACATGAAGAGTCCATATCATTACCTAGCACTGCATTGCGCTCGTCACCCAGAGATCTAAGATGTCATATCTCTAAGCCCTGTAATTTCTTTTATCACGTTCACTTGCAGACCTTTATAATAAATAACCCTGTATAAAAAGTATTGAAAGTGCGGTTTATAATAGAGAGTAAAGGATAATATAAGGTTATTTTATAGTATCTGGCTCGGATCGGTCATTCTGGCGGGTACTGCTGTTTGACGAGATTTTTTATGAGGATAATTATGTACTCAAATGTGTGTACTAACTAATGAATTACACACTTTGTAACTCAATATCTTTACTACTATGTTACGCGAAAAGCTAGATATAATTTACTTAGTATGCAAATAATTAACTTAGATTAACGTAGATTTAATTATAGTATGATGTGACGAGACGAGCAGGACATGTGCCTGATAGTAAGCAACATACCTGCCACATAACAGCACAGTGACACGCAGCTATTGGAACATTATGAGTCCAAATCATTACCTAGCACTGCACTGCGTTCGTTACCCAGATATATAGGATATTTTATCTCTATGCTCTGTAATTTCACTTGAAACATTACCCTTCAAACCGGAACACAGTAATGTATGCACATTACTGGTTGGCGGTAGAATAACTGGCAAAGGTGTGATACTTCAGGCATGGAGTCCGACCACTACAGAAGATGTAAGTAAGATTCGGTTTAATACTGTGATTTGAGTTTAATTACTCATACTTTAAAATTTTACTGTTTTTTTGTGTGGGTGTAATGATGATTTAATTTATTACTTAATTAAAAGGTTTAGATTTCACTAAATTCGAACAAGAGCTTCCGTTGGTTCAGTACAGTCCACACCACAGCCTGTGTGCTGAACTGTCCGAGGTGAACACTCTGGTGAGCAGTTCTGAGTGGCGTGGTGATCAGTCTGGCTTAGTATTGGCTACGCGGTATGGACACCACGCGAGCGAAATCCCAGACAATAAATCGCTAATAATAAAAGTATAACAAAAGGCCTTATAGCGAAAAGTCTCGACCGACATCACAATAGTTTTTCGCTAGACGTTGGATTAAGGGTTTGATGCCCGCGGTGGTCATTTTCCACATATTTTTTAACGCGTATCGTTAGGAGGTTCCCCACTCTGCAGCCCTAACCAAATAGATATTTTAAACCTAAACCATTTAAAACGATTGTAGATTTAATCGATTTACCGTCTCACGCATATTCCCCCCATTTAATTGTTACCCTCAATAAAACAATAGGCACGGAGGACCGCAGGACAAACGCATTAATACGCTTATCCCTAATTTCCCGTTTTCCGGGACAGTGGCGTATCCACAGAACGTCTATTACTCAGACACAAGTAGGGTTGACAAACATTTTCTACAACAAGAGGATTTCCATTAAGGGTATCTTTGACGCAAAGCATTAGCAAAAATCAGGAATTTGACTAGTGTTGCCACTGTGTGGGTAAAAAAGTGGAGTGCTTTGTGATATACATTTTTAATACCTACTATATTATGATTTCAAAGCAAAAAATTACTAACACGGAATGCCTTTATGCAAACAAACGGTTTCAATTGGCATTGAAATAGTGAACAAATAAATTATTAAGTACCTACTTGTTGGCAAAATAAGAAACGTATTTGAATTTTTTTATTATTTCATTTTGTACAAAAATTTCAGAATTGGTCCCACAGTCTTTTATTGTTTTTTGATGCCATATGGTAAGCACAACAAACCCCTTTTGGAATAGAAGACCCGTTATCCCAACAGTATGCAGTATACCTTAGCTGTAAATATAACATCATTTTCTACTATACATAGTAATGTGCTACAACGAACAGCTTTTTCAAGTTTTTATTACAAATTTTGTTTTGTTATGTTTGTAGATGTGGTAGCCCTAGATAAGAACCCAAAATGTTTTGTAACAAGCATCCGACAAGAAGAAATGGACTTCACCGCAAAATTTTCACTCAAATCTCCATCAACGAAGAAAATCGACCTTATCTGGCTACATATACGGTCGATTTGTTTGTTAGTTTCGAGAAGTGTGTATTTGAGCAGTGTAATGTGAGGGAAAGGAGTTGGTTCGGTTTATCTTGTTAGAGGGTTTAGTTTAGGTGTTATTGTTGATTTTAAGTTATTGTGATGTGGGATGGTCCAGTTGTTGTACTGGATTTTTATATACAAGTGTGATAGTATATTAGCACTGCAGCAATTTTTTTGCTGTTTTGTTGAAATGATGTTGTGTATGTACAAAGGTTTTTTGTTTATTTTTATCAGAATAAAATTTAAAGATAAAAGGTTAGTATTTTAAAACTTCACTTTTATCCACATTTTGTAATGGTAAGAATATTTTCAGCATAACTTTGTCAATAAAACTTGACTATAATCACATACTAAGTAGAGAGATATTATACTATAATTATGTTCGGGAAACGGCAGTTACAGTGATTGCAATAATTGATCATCCAGTAGTAAAGGTTATGTAATTAAAATAATATAAGTCTTGACGTGAATATTCAAAGTGTTAATACAAAATTTACACGTCAGATAAATATTGGTGGACAATTCACACAGATAAAGTCACATCATAGATTAATAAATAAAATAACGAAGAAGATAACAGTCTAACATAGTACATATGGTAATTTTCCTAAGGAAAAATAAATTCTCTAGATACACGGACAAAGTTGCGGGAGGACGCTAGTTCTACATAAAAATCAAGAACCAAGAACTACGACCTCGTACTAAGCGATCGGGCAGATTTTTCCGCAAGAAAATTGCCATCGAAATCTGCAGTAAACGAGCCCCCCAAATGACAAAGGCGTTTACTGTGGGGCCCGCAGTTTTACGTGGCCGTCGAGCAAAGCCGGGCACTCGAGCTTTATCTACCCATCTACCATATTGTGAGCTTCAGCGGGTTGTTACGATCACTGAAACGTTTGTTAGGGGGTACACACGGGCCGGCGTTGCGGACGTTACCGCCTTTAAACACATTTTTACCATTTTTTACACAGAAGGGACGAAATTTGGTACATAGTTTTTTTAGAATAGCACATAGGCTACTTTTCGTCCCGGGCAAATAACTGAACCGAACACTATTTGAGTGAAGCCGCTAGATGCTACTAGTTACAAAATACCTATTATGTCACTGTAAAGTTGTAATAGGTTGTATAAGTTGAAAAAAGTACATTCCAGAATATCCATTTGCGCACAAAATTTCATTCAGAACCCTTTAGTAGTTTTTGCGTGAACGAGTAAAGAACAACTATACATATTAAAAAAAACTCGTTTTTCATATCGACTGGCCTCGCGGCTTAGTGGGTAGTAACTCTGCCTGCGACGCCGAGGGTCGTGGGTTCGATTCCAACCCAGTGCAAATATTTGTGTGATGAATTCAAATGTTTGTACTGTGTCTGGGTGTTTCTATGTATAATATGCATGTATTTAGAACTATATAAGTATTATATCAGCTATCTGGCCGCCATATAACAAGCTTTGCTTAGTTTGGGGTCAGATGGTGTTGTGTGTGAATTGCCTACAAATATTTATTGATTTATTTATTTATATTAGTAAGAATAAACAGCGCTCGTGGTTGTACACGCATAATTCCCGTTCTTATTTTTTTCTGCAATGAGAATATAGATATTAGATAATATATACTATAAAAGTAGTTCTATAGTTTAAGAATTAATTGCAGACAAACAACGCAACACGAAATTTTTTGACTTAAAGGATATTTAATATTTTCATTTTGAACACCTGTGGTCCATTTCAACGTAGCATAATAACATCCCGTATATTTCTTCTGAAGGCTTCACTGCAATAAAATTTGCATAACTACGCTCGTCGACACCACCGCGGCTTCTTATTAAATTTCCACCCCAAAAGTCATTAATGGTTTGTATTTAACCACCTACCGATGTTATCGTCCCATAAATCATGGGGTATCAACCCTACGTGCCGCGAGACGCCTTTATTACAGCCTTACAACAGCCTCAAGAAGCTATAATATCCCTAAGGATGTATCCCTTAAGGTATATCCGTAGATCTACGGAACCCCATGGCCTGGATTAAGGATAATCTTTTGTTTATACGTTATTTTTACGGAAGGTCAGTAGTAAATCTACGGATTATGAGTATCTGCTTGCTAAATTACGGGAGCGTTTTGTCTTTTGGCGAAAAAACGACGTATTTGTAAGACGTATTTTTTGTTCTTGTTTCAAGTGTAATGTAGTTTAACTATAAATAAATAAATAAATATTGGTGGACAGCTTGTACTATGGTGGCCAAATAGCTGATATACTACAGATATAGTTTTAAATATATACTTATTATAAATAGAAACACCCAGACACAGTGCAACATTTGAATTCATCACACAAATATTTGCACTGGGTGGGAATCGAACCCACAACCCTCGGTTTTCCAGGCAGAGTTACTACCCACTAAGCCACGCGGTTATCTATTCTATGCACGAGGGCAGCCATTTAAGATCTTATGGCAATGGGAATGGTAATTTTATGACCTACTATAGTATCTCACACCCACTGTTTTTTACAGGGCACAGAGCGATATGCCCGGTAGTTTCCCTGGAAACAATGCCCTTCAAACTGGAACAGTTACGTTTGCACATTACAAACAAAGGCAAGCAAAGATATCCACAAACAACTACCTACACTACAGCCTACAGCTGCAGCTAAATCTTGTTGAGATATTTTGCTCTCTTGGTCCATATATATCATTCTGCGACTAAACACGAAAACATTGAGCAGTTCGCATTTTGTGTAAGATAATTGATCGTTAGTAGAAGTAGTGGCGCTCCGCTCAGGCTTCGTGGGCGGGTTTTTTTCCGCAACTCGACGTCTCAGTGCGCCTGTTTTGCGTGTGGGGAAGTGGGCTTCACTCCCGCCAACCCAACTCCAACAGAAAGCCCAGCAGCTTCTTCACGTGGCCGCATGCTTCACGGAGCGTCCCCGGTGTGCCCAGGAACTTCGCTCGATGAGCCGCCACTCCTGTGCACTCCATGAGCACATGAGCGGCCGTTTCTTCAGCCTCAAGGCAAGCTCTGCTAAGAGGACTGTCGGTAATTGATCGTTTGAATGTCTTTTTGTACAATAAAATGTATTGTACAAAGTTGTTGTAGGTTTAGGGGTGGTCTATATATTAGGTTACTACGAACAGATTTGGTTTTGTCTATCAGTGAGCTAGTCGGTTCCTAAGGACAAATCCTTGTACAAATAAAGACTACAATTCTAACTACACATACCTCCAACGTCGTATAGGAAAGTGGACATTATGTCTATGCAAAAAGGTTTATAATAAGTTTGTATGTATAATTCATTAGAGCAATAGCTAGCTCGTATTATGAATTACTGTGGGTGTGTAATTGATTTTCTTGATCTAATACCACTTTACTTTACTTTATTTTCGTTACAGAAACATTTAGGATGTGGATTGCGTTGCCTGAGTTGACATGGGTTTTCCCGATGGTGGTGGTTTAATCTTGGTTTGTTTTAGTCAAGAGAGGACCTGTTTTTTATAAGCATGCTCCATTGTACACCGCATCATTACTTGGCTTCAGGCGCAAAGGCGGTCAAATGTAAACGTATCATAGTTACAAAAAATAACTACATATATGAGACAGTGTGTTTTTTTAGCATTGGCAAGGTAAAATAATTTTTAGTTGAATTACAGTTGGAACTTTTATGGATAACACAAAGAGTTCGTCCTATAAATACAATAGGGCCAATTTGGAATTACCGTTATGATGGACTGAGTCTCTATATAAATTATTTTGGGTACTTTTCCAACTCCAGAGTTATGAGTTCAAATCTAGAATGTTTAAAAGTTATAGTTAAAACGACTCACTTAATTTTGAGAACAAAATAAAAATGTATACGTATGAGTACAATGGTTCTTAATTTCAGTATTTGTCGTATCTCGTGGACCAGCGCTCGCTAACGTGATTCAACGCACGAATCCACCCACCGGCCTTATCCCGGCTACACATGTCACGAACATCAAACAACCGCGATAAACGGACAGACAGACCGTATCACATTACAATACATTACCATCCACTCCTCTATCGAATGCCAATCGATATGGCCGCATCGAACTACGCAATTATCCTCTTTGCTCTCATCTCTTTCACTTCACCTTCAACTGTCGAATGGCTACCGAATTCAAGTTTTAACCTTCCTGGCAATTTCAAAGATGGAAAACTCCCGTGCTCCAAGAAAACTGTTGTTTTCCCCAAATCTATATCAGGATCGATCGGATTAGAATCTATAATGGACGTCGGCTCTCTTATCTTACCTGACGATGGAGAAATTATACTTGAAAATGCAGTGATATCACTCGGACAAGAAGTGGGAGACAGCAACTGCACAGATGGTAACTCTTACTTCCTGGATAAGTCAATATCGTCATGGACCCAAGCTGGGGTGTGGAGCTCGGCGAGGTTCACAGAAGCGACTCCTGATACCGAGAAAATTCCATGTTATGATGACATTGTGATATTCCCAAGTGACGTGAGTTATGTCGTGCGACTGCCAAACGAAAATCAGATGGTCCGTGGTCTCAAAATCGGTAACAAAACCTATTCAACTGAATCATTTCAAAACTATATACAGGGTCAAGCATCTCAAATGGGTCAATTTGTGTTTAACGATTACCTATCGACAGGAGTTAAAGTGAAAGGCGATTCTAACTGCCAGAATACATTTGGGTGCCCGTGTCAAGCAGACCCTCCAAAAATAGACTGCACAGCCAAATATTGTGCATGGCCCCAGTGCGTCGCGCCCATTAAGCCTGAGGGATACTGTTGTTCTTTTTGCGGTGGATTTATCACGTTCGCCATCGATGAAGGTTTCGACATGATTTCATTTAAAGAGTTGGTTAATAAAATCACAGATAACTACGGATCTTCTATTGTTTCTCACATTGGGTTCACATCCATCGAGCCTACACGCAAGATCCAGTTAGTTATCGTAGATAAAGGAGAATATACTGGAAATAGTGCAGAAGCCTTAAACCTGATTGACAATAACGTATTGAATCAGTGGTATAAAGGCGTGAAATTGGCAAGGATAAGTGGCTCGCCGCTATCCAAGAAAGGTTTGAGTGCAAAAATTGGGCTATCGATGGTCTTTGTGGTTGCTGCAGTGTTAGGTTTGATATATTTGTATTATTATAAGTTTCCCGCCGTGACGTTTCCTGTTGGATCCAGTATGGCCAGGTCTGGTGGCATGTTCTCGAGGTTTAAGAATAGGTCAGACAGCGTGGTATCTTTAACCAGGAGGGATTCTGTGCTGGCCACGCCTCGTACTGCGTTTAGGAATCCTTTATATAACTCTAAAAGAGGGCGGGTGATGGTAGATGAAACGGCCGAAGAAGAAATAGAGTCTTAACAAATCTAAATCCATGGTACGTGACTTCTTTGTGCGCATTACAATGTGTGCAATAATTCCGTTCTGTAAAAGCAAAAAGTAAAAAAAAAAAAAAAAAACTATGATACGGATTTATGTAGATATAGTACTGCGTAAAATTTTATGTTTTTAAATTTAAGTAATTTTATGTTTATAATTTTAACGCAGTACTATATCTACATAAATCCGTCAATTTTGATATGTTTTTGGTTTTTGTATACATTTTTGTTTTGTTTGTGCTGTCAAATACATTCAAAGAGACAAAATTG
The DNA here is from genome assembly GCA_017562165.1 of Ectropis grisescens. Classification (NCBI taxonomy): domain Eukaryota; kingdom Metazoa; phylum Arthropoda; class Insecta; order Lepidoptera; family Geometridae; genus Ectropis; species Ectropis grisescens. Next base: position 25,392,164 of record CM029788.1, read on the forward strand.
ACCTTATAACATGTTACTTTAAATACGGCGATTAACTGTAAGTCGATAACTTGTTTTATTTTGACCCTTTAGTTTTACCATTATCTCTGTTTTGAGTTTTTTATTACAATGTAATAGTAATATTTTGTACTTAAGTTAGTTTTAAGAACTTGGTCAACTATACATTTTAAAGCGCAAGCTGGTGCAATAAATTTAAAATCTGTAAAGTTAACCCATAATTTTATAGTTTATTAACCATATTTTCGTGTAACCGCTAATTAAAATTATAATAAAGAAACTTCTGATATATCTTGGCTTTTAGTATTAGAAGAACTAACATAAATCAAAACCTGTGAAGTTGTATCACAACGCTGAAGTTTCGCAAGTTTGTGTGAACAAAAGTTCTGTAATTAAAGCCGGGAGAGGTTTGTAGCGAGCGGCACCGCGGGGGCAGACTTGTATGCAACCGTAAATCATACGTACCTTCTTGCATTATGAGAATCGAGGTGTCTACCTATATTCTGAGTATACATTTTGCAAAGAGAAAGAAAGGTGCCAGTCAAGTGATAGTGACGCGCAGCTATTGGAACATGAAAAGTCCAAATCATTACCTATCATTGCACTGCGCTCGTCACCCAGAGATCGAAGATGTTATATCTGTAAGCCCTGTAATTTCTTAGGATACGTTGACTTTTAAACCGGAACACAGTACTGTTTGCATATTACTGCTTGGCAGTAAAATAACTCGCAAAGGTATGATACTTTCCCAGGTGGACTCTACCAAGAGTCCTATCAGACATACTACATCAATGTAGGTACGTAGTAAGTATTGTTAATACTTAGGTTGGTAGTATTTATTTATCGACTACCTGGTAGGCTTGGCTAGCATCGACTTCAAATAGTTGAGTGAGTAGTGCTTAGTTATATCAATGTATATTTAGCCTTGAAAGAAAATTTAAAAAGTTTTTGATTAAAATGAGAGGCGCAGCTAGTCTTGAGTCTGTTCAAAGCGACTTGTTAGAGGTAAGTCCGTACCTCCAGTTAACCAATCAATAAGCTTTGCGGGCTTCCTTAAATACCTTCTCCAAGTACCCGCAATTCGAGGAATGAAACTCTACACCGAGAGCTCTCTTTGTGCTCTTCCTGCCTTTGAGGGCTCAATCATGCAGCTTACCGCTCTGCGCGCAGTAACTACAGTAGGGCTACTTTTGGAAACATGTTAGTGTTGAGAATAATATACGCAGGAATTCATTCATGAATACCGTACAACAATTAAAAATACGATAATGTTAATTTCTTCCAAATATTGAACAGTTGTATTTTTACTAAACGTTCAAAATTTTACGGTGATTCGAGTCGAAAAGAAAATATTTGGGGAAAAATTACCTTTATGTCGTCATTTAGCAGTGCCCTTTGGGTACTTGTCACATGACTTGAACTTTTTAATTTGTGTTTTTTTTATGCTACGATACGAGTAAGGTATTTGCGATAGTAAACAACAAGGAGCACCCCTGCTTATTACAGCGCAGTGCTTTCCAGCAATTTGAACACGAAGAATCAAAACCACTGCCTAGTACTTGTACTGTGCTCATTACCCAGAGATATGAGATAATTTATATTCTTTCCATATAATTTCACTTAGAACATTGCTCTTTAAACCGAAGCGTTGTAATGTCTGCTTGATGTTAGAATTAGAATAACTGGCAAAACAATGCGTATTACTTACCCAGGCGGACTCTACTATATCAAAAAAGATCCGATTCCAAAAAAATTCAATAAAGTTCCAATACGTTTTGTTTAGTAGACTTCAGACAAAGTTACGACTACCCATACTGCTTGTAACCTTAGTAAATGTCAGTATAGGGTTTCCACAAAACTGGTAAAGACGCGAACTGTCACCGGCGTGGCGCTCGTTAATCATTTCCCTTACAACTGGGAACAACGGCTCGAACTTACCTTTTTCCTTTGTGTGTGAGCTGAGTCGGAATCGATCTTTTGAGTGCCGTTTTGAGGTCAATGTAAAGTTTCACGTTTTATGTTACCTGATTCTGTACAATAGTGCTAGGTAAATGGTTCTAGAGGCTTGAAATAGAAAATAAAAATGTAGTCATTTTTGCAGCTAGAAACTTGAAACATATTTTTAGGCTTTCAATTGGATGATAAAAATAAATAAGAAATTAAAAGTTTGTAAAAAAATATAATTGCATCGCATTTAGCAAAAACAAACTATTTTGAAACATTTCCAAGACGTAGGTTACTAGGTAGGTAGGGCGTAGCTATTCTTAATACGAGGTGTTTTCATCCATGACGTATGTTGCCAGTAAACTCTTCGTCTAGTCAATCTAAAGTATACGTTTACAAAGTTGGCATTTATGTCTAGTATGTGTTTTTACTAGTACCCACACAATGAAATAATTATGAACCCCAATTTAACAAGTCGCCAATAGCTTCCAAAAGATCAGTAAAAAGATCAGCGTTAAACCTAACGAGGTACAAGTACGAGTAATGATGTCGTTTTGTAGTTTAAGCAATAGAGGTACCCATCTGAAAATGGCTGTAGTAGTACGACAGGCAAACAACTGTGTATCAAGTAACATACAGACAAGACACCGAATCGAGAAACTCTTATTTGAAGTCGGTTAAAAATCCAATGGCATGTAGTATGTTGTATGTACGTTCCCAATGAACTCTTCGGAAAATCAAACGAAATTAAAAGTTTCATTAATGTGTAATTTTCTAGTACCAACATAGATATAATTATGACCCTAGAAACACCGTGCCTTTGCTTGTGCAGTCATGTATATGTACAAAGCTGAATGTGACCCAGTTACGTCCACCTCAAGTTATTACAGTTTTTATTCACGCCGCGCTCAGGTCTGCCGCAAAACACGAAGAAAACGTAAACCTCAGTACAAGCTTCGCTATTTTAATTTAAAATGCGCACCTTCAGTAAACGAATACTCTTACCATGAAAACTCGAATGAAGTTACATTCCGCACTTTATATTATTGAGAACGGAACTGGAAATTGATTAAGTATATAAATTATTAAACTAGAAATTGGTGAGATGGCGGTCATGTGTCTAAACTGTAATGGTTAAACAATTAACAAGAACAAAATGGAATATTTTGAATTATCCCCGACAATTTAGTAATAATAGCAGTATTGGGTTGTTGGGCTGTTTAGAATATTCAAATGGCTGCGTGGTGTTGTGTTCTTGTGAGGTGCGTTCCTTGCCAAGCTTTGTACCCTTTCAATTTTCACAACCAATCACATCGTAGACTCGACCCTAGGCAATTGACTATCATTTTACCAAGTGTCCACCGACTGGATTTTATTGTTTAAGGAAAGTTATGTTCCAAGACTGCCCTCGTGGCTTAGTGGGTAGTAACTCTGCCTGCGAAGCCGAGGGTCGTGGGTTCGATTCCCACTCAGTGCAAATATTTGTGTGATGAATTCAAATGTTTGCACTGTGTCTGGGTGTTTCTATCTATACTTATAATAAAACTGTAACGGGTCGAATTCTGTACATTGAAGATATTTTGAAAAAAATAATTTTTTGGGGCACTCCATAGTCGATACTGATGGCGAAACTGCATTTTTTTCTTTCATGTCTGTCTGTCTGTCTGTCTGTCTGTCTGTCTGTCTGTCTGTCTTTCTGTATAGGGATCACGCATCACGCCGAAACTACTGATTCAATTCAGCTGAAACTTGGCATGATTTTAGTTTATACTAAGGACATTGCTGTAGGCTACTTTTGATCCCCAAATTCTGATTGGTTTTCTTGCGGGACAGGGTGAAAGTCAGAATGTGTATTTAGTTGTAACTCATGTTTGCGTTGTTTAATTTCATTAATTCTTTTTTTGTTAGAAAGAACACATTTTTTATGTTGTCCCGTCAAAATTTGAACAATATCGGTCGGTTGGTTCGGAAATTACACAAACATTAAATAATAACGACACGCGCGGCGCGTTCGGTACATACTAACTTCTAAGTATTCTGTGTATCATAGACGATCCACAGAATATCTAGATTCTAGATTCTAGAAAGTGCCCACGTGATCGCGTCGCGTCATCTTGGATGACAAAATAATTGTCAAAAATATATTTTTGTGTGGAAAACAAACATCATTCGGTTATAATCGACTTCAAGCAAGGAGGATGTTCTCAATCGGGTTGCATGTTTTTTATTTGGTATTATTTTACGCGATAACTCCGCTAATTGTTAGTTGATTTTGATAATTCCTTTTTTGTTTGGTAGAAAATACTTCTGAGGTGATCTTAGATATCGAAAACAGGGAGATAGTTTTTCAAATATCAACAAAAAAATTAAAATTAAAAAAAAAATTATTTTAAAAAAAACAGCTTAAATTTATCTGTACGACATATTTATACCTTCTTATAAAATTTAGTCGAATGACAGAATTAAATTACCTGTCATTGAAGTAGATTTTTGTATATTGGAGAAAACATATCAGCATAATAAGTAGCAGCATAAACAACCCATTAAATGTTCCCACTGCTGGGCGTCGGGGCCTTCTCTCGCAAGGAGAGAGACAAAGCTATAATCCACCACGCTGGCCAAGTGTCGGTTGGTGGATGACATATGACTAAGAACTTAGATTAAAGGTAGATTTCGGTTTCTTCACGGTGTTTTCCTTCACCGTTTTAATTACCGGCATTACGAACATGACTCTGAAAAGATAGTGGTGCGCGTGGTTTTGAACCTTGGGTCTCCGGATCGACAGTCGCCGTTCTCCCGACTAGGTCAGCTGTAACTTACTAGACCAGCCGTAACTTATTAGAAAACGTATTATTTCAATCCAAATACTGTTTAAAATTTAAAGGTAGTGTTCAACAAGCTTCGGTGACCGAAGCAGACCGTTATTAGGGTTCCGTACACAAAGGGTAAAAAACGGGACCCTATTACTGAACTTCGCTGTCCGTCCGTCCGTCCGTCTGTCACCAGGCTGTATCTCAAGAACGGTGATAGCTAGACAGTTGAAATTTTCGCAGATTATGTATTTCTATTGCCGCTTTAATCATAGCGGAACGTTTCAAGTGATCGGGTTGAAATTTGAAATATAATTAGATTAGTCTGGAAGAACACATAGGCTAAACATTGCCTATGTATAAGTACTCTATGTATTACGTAACAAACATCCAAACAGTGACATTCATAATATTTACAGGACAACGTTGGAACTGCTGAACATATTTGGATGGAATTCGAAACACACGTAGTTTGAACTCAGAAATAGCAAATCGGTTACTTATAGGTTACTGTGACGTAGGAAAGACTAAGCAAATTTGGTAGAAAATTGAAACAAAAATAACTCATAGTCTGAAATACCACATTTATGTATTTATTACCTATCAACCTGAAAAGAAGCATGGGCCCTAAGGAAACCAATATTAACTATCACGTCAAAACGGTATAAGGTAAAAGCCAAAAATTAAAAATATATGCACCCGTTTTGGCGTAGATAACATAGGTGATTTGCGTTCACAATCAAAATAACAAGCAACATAATATTCTCATTAGACGGCGCTAATGCCAGTTTAAATCTAAAAGCACTAAAGGCCATTTAAATCGATGTTTTGCTTTTGTGGTATGTATTTTTCTTTCATCACTAGGTGGCGTTACTGGTATTCTAAATTGTACTAATAAGTTTTTGCTGAGTGCTACGTAAAAGGATTATGATGCCAAATTTGGATTCTTTCGTTCTTGATTTTTTTCTGTGTTACCTACAATTAAATTCATACATTAACATTTCACTAGGACTTGGCTTAGATTTACAGGTTCAACTTGCTTGAATATCATTAAAACTCAAAATTTTAATTATTTTGATTCCACACAGGCTTCGTTCAAAGTTTTACGCCGGCGAAGTCGCGGGTAACAGCTAGAAAACAGCTTGCGGATAAAAAGAAATAGGTAAATAGGTATCAGATCATGCACATTAGCTTCAAACTTTTCATAATGTATCCTATAAAAATCTTACAAACTTAACACTTGCGGCTATGTTCGATACTACGAAACCTTACTAAGTATGTTTGATTTTGTTTAAAAAAAGAAAAATAAAGATGATAAAATTAAATATTTTTTTGTGTGGAAAAACAAATTCACTCAAACTCAAAGGTTTTTCAATGACTACTTATCCAAATATTTTATGCACGATACTTTCAATTAATGTATAAGTCAGTAACATCTGCTTACGCGAAAGAAGTAGCGGGTTCAGCTAGTTTATAATAAGTATGTATTTAAAACTATATATGTATTATATCAGCTATCTGGCCGCCATAGCACAAGCTTTGCTTAGTTTGGGGTCAGATGGTGTTGTGTGTGAATTGTCCACCAATATTTATTTATTTATTTAAGAAAGATATCTTACGAGAACATAAGACATCCTCCAACCTGAACTTAGCCAGCATGTTGAATTATATACTTTTTTTGTAGCGACCTGATAACAGTTGGGATCAAGTACTTCCAACCGATATTTGGGCTAGCGTAGAAGAAGAAGGTTGCTAAAAAACTAATCTTACCGTTTTCAACGAGTACTAATATCTTGTTTTTTTATATTCTTGTGAAAGAAAGCTCTGAGTCCCAACACTGAGGATGAAAAGTAGGATTTTCATGCTCATTCTACGTATTTTCACAAAATTCTAAAATGTCGCACAAAACCCCGACTCTGGCCAGACAATCACTATTGTCTGTTTCCATGATTTATGTTTCCGAACGAGTGCCGGTGACAACCGTTCAAAAATAAATGAAATAATGGATCATTTGACGTATAGCTGAAAGATAAGAAGCGAAATCGGAGTGCGTTTGACACCCGTGGTAGGGCCAAATTATGAAATATGAAAATTTAAAAGAGGATTTTTAGCTTTTGTGTTCCCTGGAGCTAAATAAAAGGAGAGGTTTAAAATAAATGGCTCAACTGACAGAGCGCGGTTCGCTTACAACCTGAGGACTGAATAATGTTTTAGGATTTACGTTTTTAAGTGAAACTTTCATAATCGCCGCAATGTGTGTTTACTGAACGGGAAAAAACAACTGAACTCCGACATCATTACTGTTACTGGACAACCCTAGAGGTCCGACGCCCCAGGTCCTAAAGATGAGACGGGATGCGAACCAGTTGCGAGCCTCCGGCTCGCCCCGTGTTCTCTTTTGCCTCGTTGTATGAGAGAGAGGTTAGTTATAGTGTCTTTGTTCCTGTATTTATTGTTCTGTAGGTATAGTTTTTACACAACACAGCACATTCCGTCCTCAGGTCGTCAGCTCTGTCATAAATCTGCTGGCGACCACATTTGTCAGAGACAGCGCTCGCGAGTGGAACCTACTTGCACTTTTATGGCGCCAGATCTCGACCAACTTATTTGTGCAGTTGTGAAAAGCGCTACTATGGCTACACTCTACGTAAAATATGAACACTCTATTTTTTTTCTGGATGACAGCTTTTTTGTCCAACAATGTTTTTTTCTCCAAATATTTATTTCCTAATGTTATTTTACGGGAAAATACTTTTTTTTATTCCTGGTGTTGTGTGTTTTATTTTCTTACTTTAATGTCTCTAGATCTTATATTCTTATAGCATAAAATATTTAAGAGTCACATATGCCAACTACATTTATATCCTTTTTTTTCACATAAAAAATAGCAAATATCGTTTATTTTTTTATCAAATGTTAGTCGAATCTAAAAGACACCAAAACAATAACATAGATAATTTAGTTAGGTGATAGACTATTGGTAGTTTTAAAATTATACTATCAAAAACTTTGGGCAAGAAATTAAAAAGTACGTTGGTTAATCTACAATTAAATATCATCTTGGGAGTTTAAAGGTCAATCAAGACAAATATCCTATATCTCAAAGTGAAAGCACAGTGTGGTGGGGGACATTGAACTTTTTGTTCTCAAATTATAGCACTACGTTCATATGTGAAAGCGTTCTGGTAACCCAACACGCTCTCGCCTTGTTCGTGTCACTCTATCTTAAATAAAAAAATTAAAAAGTGATACGAAACTGATATCGCAATCCCACGTCTTGAAAATTTGTGTTATCGGTGGAAAAGTTTTTGGTGAAATTTCGAAATTTCAATATAGATTAAATTCTTATACTTCTATGTATCTGTAAAAACATTAAACTTAAGATGTTTTGTCCTTCGTCAACGTAGTTCCACTATTCGACCGCGTTGCAGCTAAGTTGGCCGGGAATGTGACGGACTGTGGGTTGAGGCGACTTTTTACTCCATTTTTCCACACGCTTACTCCTTTTTGCATCATTTTAGTGCGACATTTTTCTATTTTAGTGTGATATAAATTTTCTGTAAAATAGATTCGCACATTTTGAAACGGAATTGTGATTACTTGTGTGAATGAATTGGGTGTTTGTTCAGTTTGTTTGATCTGATAAAAACCATCTCAATAGCACTTTTCTTTAGGCTGTTAGCGATTGGAATAGTTCTTTCTCTATATTTAAAAACATGCTGTATTGAATTTTACGGAAGTTGCGTTTCATTTAGTGGGCTGTTTATGACCTTAGGAATAACTATTTTTAAAACCACCAGGCACCAGGCATTTTCTAGAATTATAATATATTATGTAGGTGTACCATATTTAAAATGTCGGCTAACGAACAAGAGGCCTCAGTACGATGCGTCGCTCGGTCAGATTAAATTGTTGCACTACTTTAGACAAACATATTATCAGTTTACGACGCCCTGCAGATTACTGATGTCAGAGTTTGATGACGTACGAGTATCAAGGACAAGATGTTGATTACTGTTGTTCATGTCCCTCAGACATGAGAAGCACTACTCGAAGAGGTAGGGCATGCTTAAATCGTAATCAATTCAGAAAAAAATGAGAGAATTTTGAAGAGAAAACTAATTTTCCCGCGATCAGTAGTTTTTGATGTGTTCGCATCACCAACATGCTAATGGAGGGGCGTAACGTCGGAGCGGGGGAAAAGCAGGGCGAGCGCGTAGTAGCATATTTATTATTATAATGCTATATAAGTAGGTGAAATATTGTTCAACATATGTGTTTCATTTCATGTCATTATGTTTAATACTGAAATTCTAAGTTATATGCTTTCACTTCTACATGCTTCAGCAGTCCCAATATCAGTTTTTTTTCAGGACTACATTTTCGAAGATTTCATTTAAAATCTCATTGTGATCTGGTGCACAATAGGCGGAGTCTACACAATATTTTCAAATCATTCTTTCGGAGGGTGATAACTCGATTACAACTCGAGTCATTTCTCGCGAGATTCGAGAATGATTCGAGTATAATTCGAGATTTACTAGCGCGGGGCTGTAAGTGAATTAAGATGGATGGCCGGGGCGAAGTTTACGGTCTGCGTCTAATGACCGGGGGTGCAGACATTTTTAAATCTTTGAGATAAGTGATAGTTCCCCTTGAAGTGTTTACGACCAACGTTTGCGTATAAGGGAGGCTTAGATTTTAGAGTGCAGTTGAACATTTCAATTAGAAAGGGCACATGAAATTGTTTGTACATATATGAAGTTGTCTGGAAGAGATCCTTTTCAGCGATAAGGCTGCCAACTGTCACATTTATTTGAATGTTTTCCGTTTTGTTGTGCGGTGTAAGATAAGATAAGATAAGAAAAATCTTTATTAAAAGCCACAACAGAAAAGAAAAATTACAAAAGAGACTAAGAACTATTACACAAGCATGACATTTTAATTGGCGGCCTTATTGCTTATAGCAATCTCTTCCAGGCAACCGTGCATGGATAGGATATATAGGTGTATTTTTTCTGTTTCATAAGTTTAAGTGGACCTTTAGAGGACATGCGTTGCGTTGCGTTATCATGCACTCGGCGATCGTGGTGGATTAGTCTTGATTTGCTCCTCTGCAGAGAAAGCCCTGAGTCAAGGTGGTGGGAATATAAAATGAGCTGCTACATGACATGTACTTTAATTTTCTCTGAAATGTTAAAAACCCACTTTAATTTAGGATTGGACTAAGATATCCGACTAAATTTTATATTTTTTGCGAATTCAACTAAACACACAGTTCCAATGAGATAGCGAGGTAAGACAAATACGTCATTGAAGTAAGTAAGCAAATTTTAGATTTTTCTTGATATGTCAAAAACTAATAAGCTGATTTCGATAAAATGTATATGTGCGACCACCTCTAAAGTATGTCTACCAACCGGAAAAAACACATTAATATTATTATTTTTTAACCCCCGACTGTATGTCTGTATGTATGTCTGTCTGTCTGTGGCACCGTAGAGCTCAAACGGATGAGCCGATTTCAATGCGATTTATTTATTTGAAGGTTAAGGTGAAGGTCCGTGCGGATGTTCTTTGCTATGTTTGGTAAATATCGATTCAAGATGACCGCCTTCACAAAATGGCGGACAAAATATTTCTTCACAACCTACCTCAATCAATATGGGCATCAAACGAAAGGGCTTGACTAGTAGAATACTTTACACTATGACAAATTTAAAAAAAATTTTCACAACTCCCTTAATATAGGTATCAAATCAAAGGGATTGACTAGTAGAATGTTGTACAGATAAAAAATCCGAGGTAGTCGGCGGTTAATCAACATTTTTAATTTTTTCTTGTATATAATTGTCGATTGGCGGAAGTATATCGTAACATACATTAAAAAAAACATACAACCGAATCGAGAACATCCTACTTTTTTGTAGTCGCTTAAAAAAGGTAAAACTCAGGTAAACACATAACCTACAGCTATCTGAACAGTCACTTTTCATTCGCAGCCCAGAAGAGTCCTTATCTCCGCCTAATTTAGCATTTAGTGACGCAATCGCTTGGTCTCACCATAATCAGCAGTCTCTATAGCCCGCGCCATGAAGGAAGACCCACAGACGTCGCTTTTATCTCATATATTTAACTAAAATAAATATTATGAAAAAGGTAGGTTAAGGATTGGATTCGTGCATAATCGTTCTTGTAATAAAGTTGAAATTAGCTTTACTGTGATTTTTTAACACCAATTAATTACAATTTGTAAATAATACTACGTATTTTATATTTCTAATAATTACACAATTTATGTCTGATATTCGTTGTTTTAAAAAATACACATCGAGGTCTATGACGAATAGGTAAAACTACTATTATTCTCTTGGAAAAATTAACAATGTTTAGGTACCTATCACAAATGATTTGTAAAAATAAACAAATACGTACTCTGTGTAATCTTTCTAATAAAATTGACAAAATCTATTACGAAATGGTAATTATTATGGAAATGGAATAGTAATAATGAAACATGTATAGGTAATTAAGATAAACTGAATAATTTCCCATCTTTATTTGAATTTTGAATTCAAATGCGCGGTAAAAAGTATTCCAAACCGTAGTGCGTTCAAGTCTCAGTTGTATAATTTTGCGCGGGAATTATTTGGTGGCGCACTGTATAGTTCCGCTGAGTGCCGTCGTGGCGCTAGTGGGCACTTCAGTCGAGGGCCATCGAACATCTGTCGCGGGTTGACTCGAGTGCGTGGAGTGTGAACTCGGCTTTATGCGACGTTTTAGTGTGAAGCTAGGTGTACGTGTAGAACTTTTTCTTTTTTTTTCTTTTACCACGTATATATTAATGATAAAGATAAAGCGAAAGTTTGGATGTTTGTTGCCCAATCACTCCGGAACGGCTGAACAAATCGGGTTGAAGAACATAATATAATAAATAATAATAATAAATAAATAAATATTGGTGGACAATTCACACACAACACCATCTGACCCCAAACTAAGCAAAGCTTGTGTGATGGCAGCCAGAAGATAGCTGATATAATACTTATATAGTTTTAAATACATACTTATTATACATAGAAACACCCAGACACAGTGCAAACATTTGAATATATATGTATATTATAGTCTAGAACAGCACGGGTTTCAGCTTTCTATCACGAGAAAATAACAGAAACGGGGAAACGCGGGTTCTGAAAAAATATAATCCAATATAACTAAGAACGCTCAAAAACTAAAGCAATTCATACGTCGCGACACTTACAAGCATAAATACACATACAAACACACCCTCACACACTCATCGGTATATATACATACACACGCATGCACGCACGCATGCACCCACATGCACGCACGCCCGCATGCACGTACGCATGCACGCACTGAGAGAGAGAGAGAGAGAGAGAAACATCAAACTTATAACAACCCCGCCGTTTTTATGTCGCAGGTTAAAAATGCCATAAACTCCAGAAAACTTGGTAAAACAAGTGGAATACCTCCGACCGGCGGCGGCGTAAAGCAAGCCCCCCGCATTCCCGGGAGCTTAGAGCCTTACAAACGGCGCAGGTTAAGGCGGCCCGTATAAATTGTAGCGGAGGTGCTGGCCACTGTAAGCTGCGAGGAGGAAATCTACAGAAAAATAACTGAATAGTTATCTGGCCCTCTGAATAGTCTTGATTTCTGTTTAAAACTATCCTTATTTACGGCGTGGCGTTACGTTGTTTTGAGAAATAATACTGTTCTAATTCCTACTGATATTGTAAATGTCAAAGTTTGAATATTTGTTACTCAATTACGTCGGAACGGCGCGGCGTTCGGGTTGAAATTTAAAACATAATTTATAGACTGGAATAAGTAGCATATACGCTGGTTCTTACCACGAGAAAAGAAACTGCGCGGATAAACGCATTTAGTATATGTGATATTAATTTGTAATTATTGAAACAAATATTACAACTTCACTATTTAATTTGCGTTTGAGTGTTTATAACTATCACAAGTATCTATATGTATAAATTTGCTTTGCCAATTGTGAATTGATTTTGCTGATCTTTTTTGTATTTGGGAGATATACCTTCTTAACTTTGGAGGTTTATCGAAATCAGTATGATTTTTTTTCAAACAAACCTAGAAAAAAAAACTAAAGTTAAACTTAACTTGAACGACGTTTTTGTAGATTTGACGAAAAAAAGATATTTTGTCGAATGTCTAAATTTAATTTTGTTTTAAATTCAATCCGGTTTTTGTTTCTTTTTCTGAGATATTTGTATAATTAAACCTGTGCTCTACATTTCTGTAAATTGCATATTCAATAGAGGTAGCCTCTAGGCAGTAAACACATGCTCTTCGGTTAGCTATAAAAATAAATTAGCAGAATGGTAAGCGGCCTGCTAATGAAAAGTGGATAGTGGGCTTTATGGCCGCTAACGGTAATGGAAACAGCTAAACTCCCTGTAAACAAAACTATTCCAAGAATGTTACATATCTTCTCTGAGCTGTTACCTACGGCTATGTTTTTAAATACCTATGTTACCTAATAGTATTACGCCTGGTAGAGGTCAGATGATCATTGATATTCAAATACTTGTAATTTTTTTTTTCATGTACAAGTTGGAAGATGCCACTGGTCTCCGAAACACAGTTCTAACTAGCTCGGGGCCAGTGGACTCCTGGTTTTTATAGACTCATTATTTTTAAGTTCCAAATAAATAAATTTGGTTTGATTTGATTTTATTACTGCCCACTGAATTTTGAGTTAAACATTTTCAGTACGAATTTAATCTTAATATATATGAATCACGTGTTACGTTGTTTTTTAACCCCCGACCAAAAAAAGAGGTGTTATAAGTTTGACGTCGATGTCTGTCTGTCTGTCTGTCTCTTTGTCTGTCTGTCTGTCTCTTTGTCTGTGTGTGTCTGTCTGTGGCACCGTAGAGCTCAAACGGATGGGCCAATTTCGATGCGGTTTTTTATTTAAAAGTTAATATCCGTGCAAATGTTCTTAGCTATGTTTAGTTAATATCGATTCAAGATGGCCGCCTCCACAAAATGTCGGACAAAATATTTCTTCACAACCTACCTCAATATGGGTATCAAATGAAAGGACTTGACTAGTAAAATACTATACATTATAAAAAAAATAAATCCAAGATGGCCGCCACTACAAAATGGCGAATAAATTTTTTTTTTCACTTTCACCTCAATATGGGTATCAAACGAAAGTGACTAGTAGAATACATTGCACTATGACAAATTTTAAATCCAAGATGGCCGCTTCCACAAAATGGCGAAACACATTTGTTTTTCACAACTCCCTTAATATGGGTATCAAATGAAAGGGCTTGACTAGTAGAATGTTGTACAGGTAACAAATCCGAGGTAGTCGGGGGTTAATCAAAATTTTTAATTTTGTTCTTGTCGCGACATAGTCTTGAATCTGATTTTAATCAGATTTGCACACTTTGTGCGGTTCGATCCACCTTGAAATATAGGATGATTTTTGTATCTAAAATCCGAGCTAGCTAGCTGGCGAGGATAGCTTGCTATCCTTGCTTGAAAAACTACCCTCGTTTCAAACGGAGGGTCTACCGCCTGACTAAAACTGTCTTAGGTTTGATAGTGCTCTCTCTTTCCTTTTCGCTTGAAATGATAGAGAAGAAGTAGAAGTCATAGCCGATTTACTTAGGCGGCAGAAGAGCGGGGGTTTGTTTTACGGCTTCTGCCCTATACCCTAAGAACTCCAAATTTGTATGACAAACATTTGCCTATATATGTTATTACAGATTGTATCTTTCTCCAAATGTAATTTAATTTATAACATGTATAACTAGGTTAAGTATGAAAGGATATCGCTTTTCATGAATCCATCGTATTTACGTCCACACTTAATAGAACACTGAAGAGTAATTTTAGCATTATTTTAATTAATAGTATCATATAACAACACAAATTGCCAGGTGTTAATAAAGCTCCCGTTTGCCGGGGTACTAACGGGGTAATTTACCTAATTACCCGTATAATTACGATCATATTACGGGTAATTGCGATCACATTCCCAATGCTACGCCACCGTCGGTCTAGTGACGTCATTCTTCTGTTATGGTAAAGTCCTTTTGTGTGTGTCTTATACTGATGCTACCTCTATTATAATTAATCTAAGTACGAGAACGGAGTAGTTTCGGGTTTGCTTCGGGTATGCTTCAAGGTTGTGCAATAATTGTAGTTAGAAGGTTTAAGGACAATCCACCTGTCAATCCGAATCAACCTGTCTTACGAATCTCTAATACAAGGGCGAATCCAGAACAAAGGTTTAAACGCACACTAATTAAAACGCACGCACACTCTTGTCTCATGGTCTTACCACGACTACGTGACTACCATCCACCACACCATGCACCAAAGCTAGATCTGGCCTTGCCCTGATATAAACAAAAACTTATATTCAAAGAGTTTACATATACTACGTATGGAGTTGGCACAAACGCTTTACACCGAAAGCACGGGTAGCATCTTTCTTGCCTTGTCGCTCTTGTGGAAGTGTCATAATTTTGTCGCCATAGAAAGTATGCACAACACAAAAGAACCGTGCAGAAAATCTAACTCTATACGTAGTATATATAAGCTCTTTGCTAATGAGCACATAGTATAGCATAATGTAGACGTTTGTGATAACGGGTTGATGTATGTCACTTTTGACGCAAACAACTGATCAGATTTAGATGACACTTCAAAATAAATTGGTCCCGGACCAGCCGTTTCAGAGATTTACCAAAATAAACATACAGACTGACAAATATATTTTTTATCGAAATGTATATATATGCATATGAATTTAGTGACTAGCTGTTAATTTGGAATTACAAATAGACTCTTCAATTTCTCTTTAATGTTCAGATAGACTATCAGATAAAGTTGACTAATTTTTACATTGATTTTGCGTCCAACATCCCTACCGCAACTAACAAGATTTTGCGTCGTGTATGGAGTCACCAACATTATAAAAAAACCGGCGAAGCGCGTGTCGGACTCGTGCGCCGAGGGCTCCGTACAAACCTGTAGGCATATAAGTAAAAGTTATGGTATATGGTCATAGGAACTCTTAAACTAAACAAGATAAATCTGTCGAATTTTGACTCGTTTGAATAGTCTTGACTAGCACTCTTGTGCTACATGACAGCCAGGGTCTCAAGATGGCGTCGGAAGGTGGCCATAGGAACTTCTAAACTAAATAAGATACACACGTCAAGTTTGGTCTCGTCTGAATAGTCTTGACAAGCACTCTTGTATTACATACGTGATATTCAGGATCTAAAGATAAAGCCCCAAGAACTTTGATTTTTTTACAGTTGTAAGGGACAGTATGACTTGAGTATTTGATATAACTTTTAGTTTCATACTTCTACGCGTACGTTGAAAACATAGTATGGAACCCTGCATAAGAATTTAAAAACTATTAGTTTAGAATCGTATGGTCTGTCTGAAAATGGCAGGTGCAACTACAGGGCTAGCGTGTATGTGTACCTGCTCATAATGAAGCCACAGATCAAACTTTCTCTCGACTATTTCCTGTACACTACAATCGATTTGAGAGTTCGATTCGATTCGGAATCGAGTTGCGGCCACTCGTTAGTGGACATCGAGTCAATGGCAGCCGAATTAGGATTACTGATGACAGATGTTACGGTCATACTGGTAAACAAGTCGCGTCGAATGTCTGCTGGTAATACTACTGCTTAATTACGAATAATATATGTGTGAAAGTTTAAATGATTTAATTTGTCTGTGTATTTATTTTCATTTAAGTTTTATAGGTTTACACTTGACCGCCATGTCGTCTGATGTTAAGTGACGATGTTATCTACGTAAGACGAAATGTGCTTACCAAGAAAAAAAACAATCGATCGATCACTCTCGATTTCAAGTGTATTTTGTTCAGCATCATCATCATCAGCCGCAAAACGTCCACTGCTGAACATAGGCCTCCCCCTAGATTTTCACAACGAACGGTCCTGCGCAACCTGCAACTAGCGGTTTCCAGCGACCTTTATGAGGTCATCTGTCCATCTAGTGGAAGGCCATCCAACACTGCGTCTTCCGGTTCGTGGTCGCCACTCGCGAACCTTTCTTCCCCATCGGTTGTCAGTTCTGCGAGCGATGTGGCCTGCCCATTGCCACATCAGCTTGCTTACTCTTTGAGCTATGTCGGCCACTTTCGTTCTTTTGCGAATATCCTCATTACGGATTCTGTCGCGCAAAGAAATTCCGAGCATAGCCCTCTCCATAGCTCGCTGTGTGACTTTGAGCTTCGTTATGAGGCCCACACTTAAGGACCACGTCTCAGTTCCATAAGCCATCACTGGCAACACGCGCTGGTTAAAGACTTTCGTCTCGTACTTTGTTATATCGTCGCTTTGGTTCGCTTTATTCTATCGTTCGTTTCGTATTTTGTTATTTGTGTAAAATTAATCTCATTTAATTGTTTCTCCATCGCGCGATATTCAACAAACTTAGTGGAAATTTTGAACGTAGATAGACATAATTTGGAATAGATAACCTTTTTTTGTCTCGACAAAATGCTAAATTTCTTATGGATTGGGGGTTTTCTAAACTCGTAGCTGGTAAAGTAACGGTCAGATATTAAATACAAAGAATTTAATTCACTTGCAAGCTGATTTAGCAAAAAATAAGGTGTATATTAATTAATTATGATCGCAATATATTGTTATATCTTTATCTGTATACCAGCAGTACCTCGCGGTTTCAGTCTCGTAATTTCCGATTCCGTTATTTTCCCGGCATAAAAATAGCCCATGTGTTATTCCAGACCACTATATTCGAAGTTTCATCCAAATGCCTTCAAAAGTTTTTGCGTAAAAGCGTAAAAAACATTTATATTATTTTATATATATGTACATTTATATGTTCTTATATACATTCTAACAAACTTTCGCGTTTCTGATATTACTAGGATAAGTCAATAAAAAATATGAATATTAAGATATAATAAGCAAATTGTTAAAGGTTTTCTAGGTTAAAGTTAATATTATCCAATTGTCACTCTCCCAGCAACATAGTATTGTGAAAGTACCTTCCCGTTATGGTGTGTAGCTTTCACGTAATTTGGCCCATAATGGGACAGGATGGGATTATCAATACGGTTGATTGGGCGCGGACCGCGGGTTATAATTTCATTCCTAATACCGCTTCGTGATTGTCCAAAGATGGCGGGTAAAAAATCTATTAGAAATCGAAGCTTGATTTGGATTAATGGACAAAAAGTTTTAATGTTTCATTGTATCGTTTTAGAACTGTGTGTGTTATGGATTAATCAGAATGGCAAAATGTCGTCTGTTATTTGACACTAGTATTATTAATTACATGATATTTACCGTGGTAGTATGATGGAGTGAACTACATTATAATAATAATTTTAACAAAAAAGAACCGACTTTCAACGGAAAACTTATAAAGTAAAAAAGTTTTCCTCGATTTCTCTAGGATGTCATCATCAGATCCTGGTTTCCTTATCATGGTACCACCCTTGGAATATCTTCTTTACATAAAAAAAATAATCATCAAAATCGGTTTATAAACGTTTAAAAGTTATCCGCGAACACACATAAAAAAAAAAACATACATACGGTCGAATTGAGAAACCTCCTTTTTTAAGTCGGTTAAAAATATCGGGTATTTTAATGTAGTTTCCTACACACTGTTCACAGGTTAACAACGCCATATAAACACGGTACAGGTAGTCTTACTAATATTATAAACCTGCAAGTTTGGATGTTTCCAACACATAAAATAATTAAACGATTTGGTGTAGTCGTTCGGCAATTGTAGACACACATATTTATTTATATAATCAACTAGCACCACGCCCCGGTTTTACACGCGTTATTGCTATGATTTTCCCGCGACGAAAAGCAACCTTTGTGCTATTCCTGAGTTCCGAATTTACCCCGATCTAAACTCTCAAAGTTTCACATTTATAATAATAAATGGACGTCGCCTGATTCTTGAGTATTTTACACTCAAAGAAATCTCAATATACCTACAATTCATTATTAATTACTATTCCTCTAAATTACGCTTAACCATCGGTAAGTTACGCTAATAGACGCGACAATATATTAAATTATGTAAATCTAAGTTTAAGCCACATTTACAAAAGCGTGATTTGTGACTCTGTGGCCGGCGGACTGAGTAATGTGGGATTTATACCGATGATTGTAGACGCTAATTAAATTAACTTTGTACGGTAAAATTATGTAAATCGTTTGTACTTGTAACTGTACTTGTGTTAGCTTGAAGCTGCAGTTGTAGTGGTAGGACTGTTAGCAGACTCCGCCAAGCATTAAATTACTGTATTCTGGTTTGAAGGGCAATGTTTCCAGAGACTACAAGGCTGAGAGATAGAATATCTTAGATCTCTGGGTGACGAGCGCAGTGAAGTGCTAGGTAATGATTAGGACTCTATGTTTCAATAGATACGTCTCACTTGGCTGTTATATGGCATGTTGCTTACCATCAGGCACATGTCCTGCTCGTCTTGTCACTCTAACCTATAAAAAGCTCATATTTCAGAAAGAACACGGAAAAATATTGCATATAGCTGCATGTTTATCGGGTTTTATTGGATTCATTTCGGAGAGTATGCAACTGATCTACGTGATATAATACCAACTTGCTATTTTTTTATCAGACTGCTTGGATCTCCAGAACCCTATGCGTTTGTTACGAATTCGGAGAAGATCCACAATATGTAGTACGATTACAACTTCTGCTATCTTGAAAACTGTGGAACACTGTGGACGACGCTGTCGCTTCCGTTTCTACTAATCTATACTAATATTATAAAACTGAAGAGTTTGTTTATTTGAACGCTAGATAGGATCTCGGGAAGTACTGGTCCGAATTGAAAGATTATTTTTCTATTGGATAATCCATTTATCGACGAAGTCTATAGGCTATAGAACATAGCGTTACTATCAATAGAAGTGGAGCATGAATCAAGAATGTAACAAAAACGGGGAAAAATATTTATTTTTGAGTTTTCGTTCAGTGCTTTGTTGACATGACAGCATGTGTCTAAGATTGCGTCATTGAATGTAAACCTTTGCTAATCAAATTTGTTTCTAAACTGAGTTGGTACGACCAATTTCCGACAGATGGCGTAGCAGGTAGCTGAAGAGGTTTTTTGTTTGAAAGCGATATTCTCAGGAATGACTGAACCGATTTCAAACATTCGGGGCGGACATCTAGTATTATATATTTATGTCAAAGTGTTTGCTAATCGGAACTGCTAAACTCACTAGATAAAAATTTGGAACACAGTTCGATTGTAGAGGTAAACTGGAATGACACAGAAGTTACTTTTATTGACCAAAACGCTGATAGTTAATTAAGATGTGTCCTTACCGTTCAAAGATACTGCTCGAATAATCTGTTATGTATGGTCCTTACATATAAAGACGCTGTTTTGCCGTACTGGCCACTTTGATCTCAAATATCTTTGGTTAGGAGTTCCAATTTCAAATGTATACTGCTACGATATTTACTCATATTTTTGTGTTTTGAAAACCGTAATTAATTTAATTTTCCTCTGCTTCTGCTTTTTCTTTCGGTCACTCAGTTTGCAAAATGGAGAACTTGAAATATCGCGTTATTTTAGACTAAGAATTCTATTGTGGCATCAGTACTGCAGAAACGGCTCGAAGGATTAATGATGAGTATGGCGCATGTGTTGCAAAAGAAAACATAGTGCGTTTTAGGTTAGGTAGTACACTATGAGTAATTTTCTAAGTACGAGTACAGACAAACGAGTTTGTTGCCACCACTGGCTTTAATGGTGAAGGAAAAAGTCAGGAGGAATCCAGAAAAGACGTCTTTTTCTGCCGGCCCCATCGATATAAACCAATGGACGTGCCCTGAGTAACTTGAAATTGGTAATAAACTGCGTCTCTATGTGTGTCGTAATTAGTTAACACATAACCAATCTACTTGACCCCTAGAATCGCTGGCGGCGCGATATGTTGTGGTTCTCCTTATTTTGGTTGTTGACAACGAAAAGTGATAAGTAAAAACGTTCGGTAAGTAAAATCACCGCTTCTTGCAAACGACGGAACGGAATGAGGGAGCTCACTCTTCCCAACAATGACATAATTCCGTGCGCCCTGAAGTTTGGGAGGACCTGTGTATTTTTGGCCAACCCGCATTTGGCCAGCGTAGTAGATAATGCTTTTGACTCTCTCGTTATCGCTCGATTATCTAGAGTGGTAACACTAAGTGGGTTGCTAATTTTTAAA
The DNA here is from genome assembly GCA_017562165.1 of Ectropis grisescens. Taxonomy (NCBI): domain Eukaryota; kingdom Metazoa; phylum Arthropoda; class Insecta; order Lepidoptera; family Geometridae; genus Ectropis; species Ectropis grisescens. The sequence continues at coordinate 25,413,225 of CM029788.1, forward strand.
CAACTATGAATTCCTCTTGGCTTGCCGTTACTATTCCGTTTGTTCAGTAACTTACTTAAATGTTTCATTCATAAACAGTATCCCAACCATCCTAAAATCGCAATAATTAGCGAACCAACTTTCCAGATATTCCCAACTTCAGTAAGAATGTTTCGAGCCGAGAGTTAAACATTTTGCACCAAAATGCAGTATGGCTAATTTTGAAAATAATAGCGCATAAATATTAAAATACTTTATTGTATTTAAAAATTAGAACTCACTGAAATGTAGTTTAAAACAAAAGGTAGGTAGGTATAATAATTAGTGTCCGACCGAAACTGATTTTCCGGCCGAAACCGAAACCGAAACCGAATGTTCGGCCGTGGATTCAGTTTCGGCCGAAACCGAAACCGAAACCGAAACTCACGTGGTCAAGTATATAATTTATTAAAATACTGAAATTTGGTGCATTTTTACCTATTATTTTGCCTTAATTAGGGCATGAAATGGAAAAACAATATATATCATAATAGGATAGATAAGAAATTAGTAAGAAGTCTTGTAAGTCCTTACAAGTTCTGATAGATGGCTCTAGTTTTCACTATTTTATAATAGCAATATTATAATCTCGTACTTATTTGTATGAGGTTAATTAATAGTGTCCTCGTACCTCGTACGAAAGACTACAAATCTCGTATTTGTACGAGGAACCTCGTACGGTTGGCATCGCTGGTTGCTACAGAACTATCCGAACGGCGCACGGTAATTCCCGACAAGGTCCGTCAAAGCGTTGCAGCGGAAAACAAAGTTGAGCGATCGTGAACGTGCTTGAACTTGTTAAGTTTCGGTTTCGGCAAAAGTTTCGGCCGATTTTGGCCGAAACCGAAACTGTGGCCGAAACTTGATTTTTGGCCGAAACTCGGCCGAAACCGAAACCGAAACCGAACTTTCGGTCGGACACTAATAATAATTTTAATGAAACCGAAAAAAATTTAAAATTGTTTAGTAATGTAGAAAAGATGGCTAGATATCGACTCTCGGTGGCTAGAATATCCGACATGTTAGGTTGTAGATTTTAATCCCACATGTGGCTGTGAGTAGATATTTTATTGATGTTACCAAGAGCAGTTGTAACATTTTGTCCTTACCATAAGCTTTCAATGTTGTGGAGGAAAACATCGCGAGAAAAGTAGGATGTGCTATTTATGCTGTGTTGTGAATTAATAGATTTATGGACAGGACTTAGGCCGGTGTAATGCCTGCAATTATGAAAGTTTAAAAGATAAAATTAGTAAAATGTGTCTTACTGATTTTTCATCAAGTACGGCCGAGTTCCCGATTCTCTCCAAAGATCTGCATAACAGAAATACCTACCACCTACCATCAAACTTGCCTTATTACATCGCAAGAATTTTAACGAGACCCTAACTTGTTTACAAATTGAATTTTCAAGCGGCTTGTTGTTAGCAAAGAAGTTTTAAGAATGGAATTTGCATCTATAGGAAACAAAATCCATTGAACCATGCTTTACTCTCATAATGATCAAATGTGATGTAATGTCGTCTGAGGGATATATGGTATTGATACTAAGGACTCTATCCTTTTAAAATATGTTGAAAATGCTGTAGCTCTGGCTGTAGTCAAACATGGCTGTGGTATATATATAGTAAGCGTTTTCCAGAGACCAAAGGTTTCGAAGGTTATATAAATAAATATTGGTGGACAATTCACACACAACACCGTCTGACTCCAAACTAAGCAAAGCTTGTACTATGGCGGCCAAATAGCTGATATAATACATATATAGTTTTAAATACGTACTTATTATAAATAGAAACACCCAGACACAGTGCAAACATTTGAATTCATCACACAAATATTTGCACTGGGTGGGAATCGAACCCACAACCCTCGGCTTCGCAGGCAGAGTTACTACCCACTAAGCCATGAGGGCAGTCATATGGAACCAGGTGATTCATATTAGCAACTATTAGGGCTTATCATCCAACGCTGATATTACTATGATTGCCAAGAAAATGAGGCGGGATGTGAGAACGCCATAATGAGTGCGAGAGAACGAGACGAAGATCTTGCCCATTATCAGATCGAAAAAGACTAACTGTGCTCTCTCCAGTATGTTTAAAACTTCTTTGGTGGCTATAGATTAACTTGAAAAAGTTGAGTGATTTTGTTCGGGAATTGGCCCGATAACGTAATATTGTTAAAGACGGTTAAGTTGTTATTTTGTGATTCAATTTATTGGATTTAGGGCTTTTCAGCGTAATTTGATTGCACTTTGCATTATTGGCAACGATTGTGAAGGTGGGAAATTTAGTAGATACTTTAAAAGTTTAAGATTCGATTTTTTTTTGTTTTTATAATTTAATCAGACTTGCGAAGAGTCGCGTGTACTTATAGCACGGTCATTTCAGACGTTTAGACAAAAATAATTGTAAAAATAATCAGATAATAGGTAATTGTCCTACTAATATTAATATGTAGAGGGTCTGCCGCCTAACTTAAACTGTCTTAGCTTAGATATTGCTGTCTCGTTTCTTTCCGCTTGACATGATAGAGACCGAAATAACAAAGCGAAAGCCGATCTAGTTAGGCGGTAGAAGGGCGGGAACGACATGTGTAAAACCGTGGGGCATTGCTAGTTATATAAAAACTACACCTTTTTTCAAAGAGTTTTGTTTTTATAATATAACCTTTCAAAAAGTAGGAGTTCTAATCGTGTATATGTCACGGTAAATCTGATTAATTGAAAATTATTAATATTTTTACAAAATTATTAATAATAACCACATGTGTTGGTAAATGTGAATAAACGATCGTAATTTGTTACTTTTAGTAGTAATTATTAATAATTCACGACACATATTGGTAAAAGTTATAAAACAAATGAAAACCCAATGTTTTTTGACCAGCAGGTATTTATTTATTATATATGTAGGTTAGGTTAGGGTTTTTATTTTATTTTTATTATAGGTTTATTAGGTTAGGTTAGGTTTTAAAATATTCATCTCTTGTTATTCACAGGATGATTTTTTTTCCTTTCTCCGGTTTTATTTCAAGGCATCTCTCATTAAATCTGGTTCTCATTAAACCTCTCGCATGTCGCGTCGCTCACACCACCCCGCCCTGCAATCCTTGGCCACTTATTACATTTATCACTACTAGGGTTAAATTATTAATAATAACCGACAAATGTGATTAATTTATCACTTTAACCTCTACTTTCGGTAATTATTAAAAATAATAGATAATTATTAATAATCTTCAATTATTCACTCTTACCGAAACATATACATACGCAGGTATGTACGGTTGCCCTACGCACGTTTCCAAGTCACAGTTGAGGTGGTGTACTTTGCGTGTTTCTTAATGTGGTTACTCCGGTATGACTATCCCCTGGATCTTTTTTGTTTCCGTTGTTTGTGAGGTGTTTATTTGTGTCACAATAAAGAGTTTCCTAATAAATTTCCTCTGAAAATCTAGAAACACAGTGATGTGGCAAGCCAAGTTCAAGTAAATAAATCGTCGAGCCACACCATTTTTTTATGTAATATGTAATGTAATGTGTAAATGTTACACGAATATACTTTATATACTTTTTTCAGTAAACAACTTTTCCTATTATCCTCTCCAATCAAAAAACCAAGCAGCGGAAGTAAACTGATTGATAGACTCCCTCGTCTTACCGACGGAAACTGAGACTAAGCAACATGGTCCCCTTTTTGATGATGCAGGGTTATAAGGGAATTAGGCGAATACTCATCTTTTTCAATGAAGATAAGGTTGACGAGAACATTATATATTTTTTTGGATTAATAATTGACATATCAGATGAGGTTACATCCATCTCGGGAATTACGTAATAATAAAGTAACGGTGATTTAAAAAAACAACAAGTGAGACAATCCATATTCAATGACAACAATTAACTTTTATCATTACAATGAAAATTAATAAAAAAAAAAAGATCGAGTCAGTATGCTGAGTGCAAGTTTTATCTAAGACTATACGTGTTTTTCCGTGAACGCGTAATCATGACATTTATAATGTGCAAACATTACTATGTTCCAGTTTGAAGGGCAATGTTACCAGAGAAATTACAGGGCTTAGAGATATAATATCTCAGATCTCTGGGCGACGAGCGCAGTGCAGTGCTAGGTAACTATTTGGACTCTTCATGTTCCAATAGCTGCGTGTCACTGTGCTATTACGTGACTGGCATTTTGGTTACCGTCAGGCTCATGTACAGATCGTCTTGTCACACTAAATTATAAAACAAAATATACATGAAGATATGTTCATTGCCTTTAAAAGTGCTAGAGTTTTTTGTAATAATGTCATATTTATGCACCATTATTATTATTATTTATTACCTGATAACTTTTCACAATGTATGAAAAACCAGAATTTCAACTCTTTCTTGTACAAATCCCCAAAAGCTAATACTTTCTACTCAATAGTATGACAATCCCTTAATCACCGTTCCCACCAAGAAGGCTTAATCAGTGCACTCGAATGCAGCAGAACCACAAGATTAATGGTGTTTTGATAAATTGCCGAATGCTACCGCGGCCGGGCCCGGGGCCGGGGTAATGGAGCGGGATAAAGATGCACTCTTAATGAGCTTGTGCATCCGACAAAGAATATTTCGTAGAAGGCACTATTCTGAAATGGTTAAAAGGCTGAAAGGATCTAAGAAGAGCAATTAGGAGTTTGATGGCATTGGCCACCTGCAGAAAATGCATTTGGGCATACTCAGATGCTTCCCTGGGAGAGACGATCAGGTCCTGTCATGACATGGACTCAATAGTAACTAACTAACTAAGAACTAAGAGTCTCATATCAGATACCTCGACACCACTAGTGGTGCATCTACCGACTAAAACCATCACGTGGTTACACCTGTTCCGTTTACGGTAGGAAGCTAGGACGCTCTCACATACTTCCTCAAACCCGCGGAGACTGACCAGTAAGAGGGTGCTAGACGTGTCCATATCAAAAATTGTTTAGTGTCCTGCGACAGGTCAGGTCTGTGGTGGTCCATGTGGAGAACAGACAGAAAGGCCCGCGATACCGACTTCTTCAGCAGCCTCACCATGCTTGCAATCTAACAGTGTTCAGCTCGGCAATGCTACGCCAGACAGAGAGAGCGGTAGTCAGTATGTTGGTATTGCTCTCCCGCCGCGGCCTCCATCCCACAGCCATGATGCTCACCACACAACTTCACGGCCGCCTTGGTTGCGTCTACGGCTACTGAATTCCTGATGGGTACCCATGAGAAGTTCGAAAAGCGCCTCCAATGAAAAATGTCTATAATTTGCCGTTTCCATACAGAAACACTCTAAATGTTTATTTGTTAGCAAATGTCTGTGAATTTCATTCACAAAATGAAATAAATATTTTACATAATCTATTCTGTTCTTATCTTCTTTGCCCTTATCTTTTTGCTAGTATTCTCGAGTGTAAACTATAGTGTTGATCCAGTGGCTGGCAGAGCCAAGATTAATAGGAGTCTTGTCTAGATCGGTCGTTAGGTTTGTTCGAACTTTGAGGATTCTACGCCATCAATCTTTTAGAAGATGATCTTTTGTGCTTGTCCGCAAACAAATAAAGTTATGTTTTTTAAGTGAAAGAATGACCGCGCTTTTCGCCTGATGGAAAACCAACATGCTCATAACAGCACAATGCCAAGTAGGTATTTGAATACGAAGAATCCATCACTGCTTAACACTACTGAGTACTGAAGTCATTAACCAGAGATATGAGATGATTTATCTCGTTGCCTTATAACTAAACACCAAAGGAGAGTCAAGGAGAAACAATCCATCTCGCTGTCCAAGTTAGAGTTGACAAATCACAAATGTCCTTAATATTTTTTTGGAAAACGCTGGTTTCCTCACAATGATTTTCTTTCGCCGTTAACTCCAGTGGTGCTATTTTTTCCAAAATTATTTAGAAAAATGTGCAAAGGTGCAGGCGGGATTCGAACCTAAGACCTCACGACTATGAAATTTGACTTTCTAGCCACTAAGCCACTACGTCCAAATTATAAATGCATGATGCATGAAGCTGCATCGAAATATCGGGGGCTCGTTCTACTATACAATTAACGTTGATATCGAATACAGTATTTAATGAACTGCCTAGTAGTGAACAAACATAAATAGTAAAACAATGTTAGCTTTAAATGTAATATCAAAGTGGGGATGAATTAATCGGTTTCTTTTTCACAAACACATTATTTCTCAGTCATGTCACGTCAGAAGAAACATGTCAGTATGGTCATGAATAGAATATGTGTATCACCTATTCTGCTATTTAAATAGCAATAGATTTTTTATCGAAGTATCTTTTTACTAAATTTAACTATACTCGGTTTTGTATCCGGCTGTCACGTTCGTAATATTTATATGAATTCTCCAAACTGGCTCGGCCCAGCTGAAAATTCCAGACCAGTATGTACTGATAGAGTCGGTACTATTGCTTCGGTATGTACAAGTTCCAATAGCTGCGTGTCACTGCGTTGTTATTAAGTTAGTGCATAGCTTTTATCGCGGGCCTGGGGACCGAATTTTAGTGTTCGTGCATCTCTATCTTATGTTCACAAGAAAGAGGGATGGAAGACCGTAACGCCGTCCTCCCCACTCGGTCATTCGACTTTGAATCTTATTTGTATTAGCTTTACAGACTAAATGCTCTTAGCAGTGTTGCCAACTTAACGCATTTCCCGTGATATTTTTTATGGTAAACAAATGTCACTAATGTTGCTTATGTTGATAAAAATGCATGCAACATGCAACAGCTTTACCGCGGCAGTCCCCGAGTGACACACTTCTTTTTTATTTATTTATTCATTCAATGAGCACACAAAACAGAATGTAATAATCATAAACTATAACATAAGAGTATACTAAGAGTACAGAACATTCCAAACTATGTGGGCCTAGAAACAACATTTATTTAAATACAGTGGTTTGATAATAATATGTAGTATTTATGTGTGTTATGTAGTAGGCATGTTGCTTACCATCAGGCACATGTACTGATCGTCTCGTCACTTAAAAATAAAGTTAGCTTTTGTTAGCAGGAAACACCAACAATATTAATTTGAGGTGGAATATGCTTCCACAAACAAACCTCAGTCACTGTAGTCTATGTACTGTTTTGTGTGACGGCATGAATACTTTCGACGGGCGCGGTTATTTTTCACCGAAAACTTCAGCAAAATTTTGAGCAATTTCAGCGTAGCAGGCTTCACAGGTGAGTTATTTCATGAATTGCAAAAGCAATTTATATTTTCACTTCAAAGTTTTTCAGCGAAGGTATTTTTAATTGTTTTTGATAAGCTGTTGTTAAAAGAATCGGGATTCTGTTTTAGTAAAATTATTATTCATTGTTATATCATCTTCAGTAAGTTTTTAAATCATATTCATATTAGAATAAAAAAAAAAAAACAATAAAATTGATCTTAACTATACAATATTTTCTTACAACCATAAACAGGTACCTTAATTTAATTATTTCATATTGTAAAGCTGATGAGTATTTGTTTGAGGTGCAAGACCGATTTAAAAAAATCTTTCACCATTGGATAGTACTTAGCCTTTGAGTGCTATATAGCCTGTAGTACTACTGAGACATGAGTATATTTATATATATATATATATATATCACGGGCGAAGCTGGGGCGAACCGCTAGTTAATTTCTAACGTTTTTGATGATAATAACATAATTATTATTTCCATTGCAAATATAAATCAAATGTATTCGTTTGCAATAAAGCGACAAGTGACGTCAGATCAGAGGTGAATAACTAAAAATAATAATTGTTTACTATAAGGCTCCCCTACCTATTCGCTTCGTCATCTAATCTTTTAAAAAGTGTATCTATACCTACCATTATTTACTAATATTATAAAGCTGAAGAGGCTTTTGTTTGAACGCGCTAATTAAAGGAACTACTGGACCGATTTCAAATATGCTTTTTCCGTTGGATATGTACGGGATCCCTGTGTGCTATTGGCTCTATATAATGTACCACGGGCGAAGCCGGGACGGACCGCTAGTTTTGTATTAAGGTTTGGTGGTCAGGTGTACAATGTGTGTGATATGTGTGTTTGTATGTACCTATCTATCAAATGTCATATAGTATGACACAACCTATTAAAAGCTAAAAATGAAAAAAAGAAGAAGACTTTATAAGCTGACTATTATTATCATTGTATAAATATTTTAGTAGTATTAGGACTCCTGGCAGAGTCCACCTGGAGAAGTACCACACCTTTGCCAGTTATTCTACCGCCAAACAGTCATGTGAAAAATTACTGTGTTCCGGTTTGATGGGCAATGTTTCCAGAGAAATTAAAGGTAATCTCGTACAATACGATTATAATTGTTATTGAGCCCAAGTGTAATTAATAATGTTTGCAATGGGGCCTTCGCTCACAAGAAGAGAGTCAAAACCATAATCCACCACGTTGTCGTAGGGGTGTTAGTGGATGACGCCTTTCATCGAAAGGTATCTTTCTTGGAACATGTCGGTTTATTGTTTTGGTAATGTGTTTCTTAGGTACAACATGACGGAGTCCTCACGTTGTTTTACTTCATCGTTAAAGCCAGTGGTAGCAAATACCATCTGCACTAGGTTAAATACGCAAAGGTGCCGGCTGGATTTCAATCCACGACCTCACGACAATAAACCGTGCTTTCTTGCAACTAGGCACCACCGCTTCAATTTCCCCCAGCTTAAAAACCTTTAAAAATACGAACAAAATAAACACCTAACTTCATAAAACAGGAGACAGCGTACACATAAATGGCGCCATTTTTTCGCGAAAAACTTCACGGGCCGGCTCGAAAACAAACAAAAATGAAAAACAAAATAAAGTTGTCCAGTTTATCCCATCATTACGGCTTAAGGCGGGTATCATTACAGTCGTTCCTAAATTAAAAACCATAATTTATTTTTATTGCAACTCTGGCTGGATGCAAAGAAAAAATATATACGAAATAAACCCCTGGCGTCCCACTTTGATCGCGATTTAATTGCCGAAAAAGGGTAGGATAGGGAAAAGTGCGGAGTTCCAAGTGGAATTAAATTTGCTTAATCGTGCACAGTTGTTGAAACCATCCATTTATAAATTCTTGGCGGAACGGATGACCCGTTGTGGGTTCCGGGTCCGTGCGTATAGCATGAACTGTAACATATGCAAACAAAAAAATAAATGTGGTCAAGTGCGAGTCGGGCTCGCCCATGAAGGCTTCCGTAGCAGCAAGTAACATAATACAAAAATCTTGTACGTTGTTACTTTAATCAGTATTTTAACAATAGTCAATTTATGACGTATTAAAATAAAACTACTTACTAGAAATCATTCAAACCAATTTTCGTTGATATTTTACATGGTACAGTCCGCGAGGTATAAGGTGAGCTTTGCATTAGTGTGAGTGAAGTGTGAAGTGCGGCAGGAGCGCGGCGAGACAGAATGGCGCCGCGCCTCAGGCCGGTTACCCAAAATCAGTTTAAACCGGTTTTACCGGGCGAAAATGGCGCCGCGCCTAAGGCCGGTTGTTACACCTACACTATCCATGTACACTCACGCAAATGCAAAGCTCAGCTTATACCTCGCGGACTGTAACGTACATCATACCCCTTTTTTATTTTTAACATTCTCTTATTTTAGAAGTTACACACACACACTTTTTACTACTTTAGAAGAGTCCCTCGCGCAAACTATTCAGTTTAGAGAAAAAAAATGTTAGAAACCTCAATATCATTTTTATGACCTATCCATAGATAGATACACAACACGTATGGTATTGATCAAAAATTTTTTGAGTTTCAGTCGTATGTATGGGACACCCCTAAAAATGTTTGTATTTTTCTATTTTTTGTATCAAAATCTTAATGCAGTTTACAGATTACATCTACCTGACAAGTTTCAATAGTATAGCTTTCATAGTTTCGGAGAAAAGTGGTTGTGACATTCGGACGGACAGACAGACATGATGAATCTATAAGGGTCCCGTATTTTGCCATTTGGCTACGGAACCCTAAAAATGGTCATAGGGACTGCAGCTAGAAATGAAAACTTGTAACTTAGAATTTTAGTATGAAACATTGATTTAGTACTACAATACGCCCCTGTATAGCTGTTATTCCAAACGTAGTTAACACAAACTCATAAGATTTCACATAAACAGCTCACCAAATGTTTCCACCGCTGAGACTCAGGGCCCTCTCGCAAGGAGAGAGTTAAGGCCAAAATCTACCACGCTGGCCTAGTGCGGGTTGGTCGATGACAAATAGCTTTGAAAGATTCTAGGACATGTACATAATATATACATAGACATGTTGGTTTCCTCGCGATGTTTTCCATCACCATTTTAAGCTAGCGGCATTACGCACATGACTTCGAAAATATATACGTGCACGTGGTTTTGAACCCGGGGTCTCCGGACTGGCAGTGGCCGTTCTCCCGACTGCTGTACTGCTGTAGCTTCACTAGACCAGCCGTAACTTGCCACAAGATTTCACCTATCCAATATACGACTAATGCGTGCGTCCTGCTCTGCTCTGCCACTCTTCCATTACTTTAGCGTGTCGGTGAAGCGAGTCCATAAGAGCTTTCCTTACCATAAATTGGTCAACATGGGGAAAGAAGTTTTTACTTAAATAATTTTCTAATTCAGTTTTGGCTTCATAATCTTGTGATCACTATGTCCAAGACGATTCAGAATGACAGGTCATTTGGTAACCCAGCCGTAATACCCTTCGCGAACACAGACTTTGGAACTGTCTGCAACAGAAGCTTCGTGCTTTGTACTTGCAAGTCAGCTTAACCTCGCTTTGGGAACTTGAAATAGTTTAGTCTTTAGTATGTTAGTCTCGATATTGTGATGATGGTGATGGTGTTGTGTGTGAATTGCCATCAATATTTATTTATTTTGTTTATTACTGCTAACCTGCGGTTTTTTTATTTCACCTATTTTAATTCACTATTACAATTAGGGTTTTTAATTTGAGAGTGAATCAGTTTCTCTTAGATATGATAAATACATTTTGACTAAATCATTCTTTATGTGGTACGATAGCGGTGAAGTGCAACGTATTTTCGGTCAAAAACAGACCAGGATTTCACCAAACGTCTGATGGAAAGCGAGATACGACCTAAGATATAACACGATTCCTGATGACGTAACCAACATGCACACACATGCCTTTTGTTTGTATTCTTTTCGTAATAATGAATGCAAATTGTATGAAAAATAACCTTCCTTATACCATAACCGTGAAAAACAAAACACGTGACGCGATCATAATAATCATTCGCTGGTTTTTCCTGAAGCAACACGTCCAAATCTTCTCAAACCCCGATTAACCGTGTGTTCTTGTCAATTATTTAACAGGCTGGAACGATTTTGTCCCATTCTAAAAGTCATTCGATATGATTTACAAAGTGATTGCGTATATAAGATTTTATTTTCATGCGCGAGTTCTGTGTTAAGCCACCAACTCGCCTGGTGGCAAGCCACGGAAAGTTCTAGTATCTGATAGTATCTCTTTAGGTGACTTGGATTATCTTTTACCATAACCAACTCACTTTGTTATCACTTCTAGGGTTCTCTCACATAGTAACCAGTGACCGGTAAGAAAATTATCGATACACGGCATTAAAATGGCATGGATCGAGTATATCAAAATAAAAGGTCCCATCGAAAACAATTTTGTTTTACTACATTGTTAATTTACCCTTCCACTGCAATCGTGCAAACGTCCGAACACAAAAAAATTTTTTTCAGCCCCCCATAATTCTAGCAATATTATAAATGTGAAAATTTAGATGTTCATTGCGCAATCACGTCGGAACTTCAGGAAGTATCGGATACAAAATTGGAACACAATTAGCTGACAAGTTTTGGAATGGCACATATTTTAAGTAGCACTTTCATATCTAGAAAATAACAGGAACGGTAACCTTGCGGGTAAACCCGCGGCGTCGTACTAGTTACTTTTATTATTTTAAAAACAACATTACCGAAGGCTTTTATAAATATGTTTCAGAGAGTTTAGTACGGACTTCAGTGGGTGTAAAAACGGGACGTGACGTTCGCCGCCGAATGTGCTACGAAATTTAGTTTTTAATATTTGAATAGCCTGGGAACTGAAACGTGTTTGACATTATTAGTTTTAGTTTTTCTTAAAAGTCCCAATAGGGGATATGCATGCATTTTTTTTATATTTTTAATTCACTTTTAACATTATTATAACACAATAAAAATATAAATACTCTTGTAAATGTACAAATTGATTTTTAAAATAATATTTAAAATATCGATATAATTTGTCCAGTTTAAACGCCGCCATCTTTCCCGCGCCTGCATGACGTCACAGGCCACGACCTGTGTTTGTTTACTACAAGTGTTGCAGTTACTTTGTACCGATTTTTGAGTTGTGCTAGCTAATCAAACGATGGAGAATACGACTTTTCTCTCTAACACTACTAGCTCAGTACGAATACCGACACCGTTAAAGCAGAAAACATGCCATGTGACGTCACATTTGGTTTCCACAGATAATGATGCGTTTCGCAAACTTGAATTTCCCGCGCCTATTTTGCACGTTTTAAATAATATTTTTTATAATTAATAACTAACTAAATAATAAAATAATTGTTTTGGCATACTGGCGGGACATTATGGATTCTACGAAAAAAAATCAAGCCAATTTAAACTACATGCATATTCCCTATTATCCGTTGGAGACGAGCACTAAAGAGTTTGGCTAAAATATTTTATCTAAGACGAACACATAGACAATTCAATATCCTACTAATATTATAAATGAGACATTTTGGATTTTTTCATGTTTGTTGCTCAACTTCGTCGCAACGGCTGAACGGATTATTTTGAAATTTAGAACGCAGTGAGATTATAATTTAGAATATGACATTTAGTTTTAATGAGGGAAAAGTGCGAGAACAGGAACTAAGCAGGAAGAACCGTAGGACGTTGCTAGTCTTTCGCAAGAATAATTGTAGAAATATCACAGTAAATAAATAAATAAATATAATAGAGTGCTAAACGAGCTGCGAACCCGCGTGCGCACTCTCCTTGAAAAAGATCGCCGGACGCGATCGAAACTTGAGTCTGACTGGACTGACTATATTAAACGTGAGTTACCCGTGTATTTATGTAAAATGTGTAATAACCACGTTAGTTTTCATACTAAATATAATAAATGAATAAATATTGGTGGACAATCCACACACAACACCATCTGACCCCAAACTAAGCAAAGCTTGTGTGATGGCAGCCAGATAGCTGATATAATACTTATATAGTTTTAAATACATACTTATTATACATAGAAACACCCAGACACAGTGCAAACATTTGAATTCATCACACAAATATTTGCACTGGGTGGGGATCGAACCCACGACCCTCGGCTTCGCAGGCAGAGCTACTACCAACTAAGCCACAAGGCCAGTCATGTTCAATGTGTCAATGTTTTTTTGTTTCTAAAGTAAACAAAAGTGGACCGCGATAACTTATTATTATGTATTCATTTTAACATACATTCATAAGTGTTTACTGTATACTCGTATTTGTCTACTATAGAGGGCGTAGCAATTCGCTTAATATTTGTTTTTTAGGACCTGTGATATATTAATATATATATAGCAATATATTATGTACCTATATAATTTGATTGACAGTTTTAGTTGTCTTATGCGATATTTGTCATATAATAATATATCCATACCAACCCATAATATCCATATTATGTAGACCCATGACAACCCAGATGACGACGCTAGGCATCTATATCACTAACGAGATATCCTCAGCATCATTTTTTTTTTCTAATATCATTTTACAAAAGTCAATGAACTGCGCAAAAGTATGACGTTAACTTTTTCCGCAAATTATTTCATTATATTCCACGCTAACATCACCTTTATACGCTGTGGACGTAAAGGTTATTTTGGCAGGGATAAGCCTTCGAACGATTAAGGGTAGGCTATATCTATTTCCCGGCTTACCCTAAGAGATGTACTATACGAGGTTGGAAAGGGATGCACACCCCTTATGTTTCATTAACGATTGTTTGTTGTAGAGCTACGTATGTTGCAGAATAGATAGCAAATGTTTTTATCATAAAAAAAAATTGTGAAAAAAAAATCAGTGAAATCTTCTTTAGACATTTTTCCGTAGGCTGTAAGTGAAGCAGATCCGCCACGCTCAGAGATGAAAGGCTCGACTCAATGAACTGGAAACCTCTAAGTGTATCTGAATGAGAAAAATACAGACAGCTGTTCTTCACTACTGTTATTATTAATAATAATGAAGTTTCCACCTCTGCCGTGCGGTTTGTAGGACACATATTTTTATTCATTTTGTTTTGTTTAGGTACAAACTTTGCTAGTATGATTGATTTCCGAGAATTTACTGTCGCTGCATGGTGGAATGGATAAACATCGGTACCTATTTACTCCAAGATGGTGCACGGAGTTGCATCTTAATATCTGGGGTCGCGCCACTAAATTATAACCACGGTATATATTCCAAAATGAAATTAATCATTGTATCAAAGTACGTATAATAGATATATTAGGTAATATATAATAAGTGCTAAACGAGCTGTGAACGCACGCGCACTCCCCATGGCAAAGATCGCAAGACGCGATTGAAACTTGAGTCGGACTGGACTGACTATCAAACGTGAGTTACCCGTGTATTTGTATAAGTGTGTAATAACCACTTTAGTTTTCATACTAAAACGGAATAGAATAAACTAAATATTTATGAACTATGAAGTGACAATCAGCCTGCATGCAGTATTGTAGACTGTATTCTTCATTCTTCAACGGTATCAGGAAACGTTTTTCTAAAAGTCGATAAATATTAAATACTTTCATGTAATACTAGCTGTACCCTGTCACGCTTCGCTGTGGCACATTGTGATGCAAAAATTAGATAAAAACAATTCTTGATGCGGATTATATATCATTCTAAAATTTCAGGTCGATCGGTGTAGAGCTTTTTGAGTTTTTGAAGCGTACACAAACCAACATAACATTTTTATAAATATAGATTTTGGAAATGTTGTCACTGTTTTATAATTTTCCCGCGAAAAAAAAAACTATATTTTAAACCATGTATTCCATATTTTTCAAATTTCAATTCTATACGTTTAGGCGTTCTGATGTGGTTAAGCGAAAAACATGCACACCTTCACAATTATATTTGTATGATTTACTTATTTTGGATTGAAAAAAATCTGATTTGGTCTGATAGCTCAATTTATAGGCAATGATAAAGTGAAAGTCAAAGTACTGTGTATATTTAGATATAACAGAGATGCACCTACACAAGGTGGCGCTGAGAGAAAACATTTTTTCAACTTTTCACCTGGAACCCTTTTCCTAACTTATCGCCTCTCAAGCTTATTTTCAGCGCTATTTTATAAAAAAAAATATAGTGAAAAAGACAAAGGGAAATCCGTTCTAAAGTCTACATAGTCCGGGAGCCGACACAATGACCCCGCGTAAATCTCCCGACCTCCCGGACACCGGAATTCATAAATTATGATTCACTTGCTCACTGAAAACCTTTTTTATGGTAACGCTTATTCGGTGAAAAGCGGCCATTTTTATTTCATTCGGTCGGTGTATTTTTATCAGTGGGATTTTTGTGTCTGGCTCCTGTACTATATTCTAGTTTGGGAGATCTTAGAAGAAGTGTATTTCGATCTTATTATGACTATTGGCAACATATTACTAAACTAACAACACCATTGTTCGAAAAAAGTGTAGGAGCACGTACGTGTACGTGACTGATGTAGTACATAAGTGGAGGACAGCGGAGAGCGAGCTAGTCTCTCGCCCCGCGTCACTTGTACAGAAGATCAATATATAACCAGCAGTTTATACAGTGACGTGGTTTCATTTCATCTCCAGTACCAGCAACACCTACAGTGGTGACCCCGACGTGATCTGTTCCCGACGTGATCTGTTCCCGACGTGATTCGAACTCGTGATCTCCTGTTCCCGACGTGATCTACAGAGGGTCTACAGTGGTGACCCCAAACAGAGATTGAACAGAAAATTGAACAGTGAAGATTCAGAACAAATTTTTTGGTGTTGCTGCGTAATTTTTGTATACTTCCAACAATGTTTCCGCAAACGACGTCAGTAAGTGGGCAAGCGGGTCAGCAAGGCAAGAATGATGAGCGGACACATTCCGATGATTTGACCCTGGCCGCTGTAGGTGTGTCAACGAGACTTCCTGATTTTTGGGTTGACATGCCGCGGTTATGGTTTGCCCAGTTTGAAGCAGTAATGACACCGCGGAAACAAGGAGATGAGACAAGATTTAACATCTCAAAAATGGGGAGAGACTCAATTCGACAGGTGAATGACCTGTTGACAGCGCCGCCGGAAAACAACAAGTATACGGCGCTGAAGGACCGGTTGCTGCAAGTTTACGAGGAGAGTGCTGAGCGACAGTTCCAGAAGCTCATGTCAGAGCTGGAACTGGGTTCGCAGAAGCCTACGCATCTGCTCCGGTGTATGAGAGAGTTGGGACGAACAGCGCAGGTTTCGGAGCAGACGATAAAAAGCTTGTGGCTATCCAGGATGCCAGCCTCCGTCAGAACAGTTATTGCGGTATGTCAAGACCAGGCGCTGGACAGTTTGACAAGTATGGTGAACATGATCGTAGAGAACACCTCCGCCTACGACATTGCTGCTGTATTCGGGAGCGTCGAGAATGAAGACCAGATGAAGAAACTCGCTTTAGAAGTGGCCTCATTACGCACCGAGGATCAAGGCCGAGAGCGCGGGAGAAGCAGGAGCCGGCAGAAATAGAACGGGAATAGGTCTGGTTCGCGGAAGAGAAGAGCTCCAGGTGATCCAGATTGGCTGTGCAGGTTCCATTTCCGGTTCAAGGAAAATACTACGCGTTGCGAGCAGCCATGTGCGTGAAATAAGAAGCAAGCGGAAAACTAGGAGCGGTTGCAGAAATATAAAATGGCAATGAATATAGGAAAATGGATTTTTGAGAAAAGTTAAATAGATTTTTTAGGTTACGAGGTCTCGGAAAATGGATTAAGTCCTTTACCTGACAAAGTCAAGGTTATTCAGGACTATCCAAAACCGAAGACGGTAGAGCGGTTACGCAGGTTTTTTGGGTATTTTAAAGTTTTGTAGAGCGCCCATAGCAAACGCTGCACAAGTGCAAGAAATCTTTGATAAGTATTTACATGGCGCAAAAAAGGAAAAGAGTAGAATAGTATGGACTGAAGAGGCAATTAGAGCATTTGAAAGGAGTAAGGAAAACTTACAAAATGCTGCCACGTTATCGCACCCGAGTCCAGGGGCAGAGATAACTCTTATGACAGACGCGTCAGACCTTAGTATAGGCGCGGTATTGCAACCCACGGAATCCCAGAAAAGTACTGTACATACGACAAGGAACTTTTGGCGATTTATTCGGGTATAATTTATTTTAGAGATTTGATTGAAGGTAGAGATTTTGCGGTTTATACAGACCACAAACCACTCATATATATGTGTTAGAAAATAAAGTCGAATAAGGAAGTACCGAGACGTGCCCCACAGTTATTGTTTATTAGTGAATTTGCAAGTGATATACGTCACGTAATGGGAGCACATATGCTGATACATCGCTGATGCATTGTCACGCGTAGAATCGACCACATTTACATCCGCGTTCCAAGATACGGAAATTGCAAAAGAGCAAACAATTCGCTTTAAATAGGTTAAACTAGAACGCTGAGTGAGCAAAACGGTTCGAAGTCATTGTGCCAAGGTTAGCAAGGAAACATAGGTTCATGAGACAAGTGTATCGTAATGCGATATTGTAAACAAGTTGTGATTTAATAATGTTTTTTTGGATTGTTATATGTTTTTCTCCTTTTTTTTTAAGAAGGGGGTGTATGTAGGAGCACGTACGTGTACGTGACTGATGTAGTACATAAGTGGAGGACAGCGGAGAGCGAGCTAGTCTCTCGCCCCGCGTCACTTGTACAGAAGATCAATATATAACCAGCAGTTTATACAGTGACGTGGTTTCATTTCATCTCCAGTACCAGCAACACCTACAAAAGCTTCAAAATCTTAAACATAGCCACAAAATTGCTAGGTTATCAATTTTTGTCGCATACACTTCGGAGAGTGTCCACTGATCTGCGTAATCAACCACCCTGACTTTTTCTATCGGACAGCTCTTGAAAAAGACATCGTTACGTGGAGGTCATTCCAATTACTCGAAGAGGTCAAACTTTGCTTTTGTGATAAGCACGACTAGGCTGTGGAATGCCTTGTCTGAGTGGATTTTTCCTGATGGTGACAAGCTCGAAATCATAAATCGAGAGTGAATCGGTTTTTGTTAGGGATGCATGTTTCTTCGTAGACCGCGTCTGACGAGATACCGTCAAGTGTAAACTTACAATAGATAAAAATGACATAAGCAGTCCTGTAAACTTTCTTCCAACAGACATTTTCACTTACGAAGAGTCCAAGCTCATAATCCAACATATGAATGCGTGTGTGTGTGTGTGTGTCTGTCTGTGGTATCATAGCTGTAGCTCCCGAATAACAAATGAAAATCGTTTGATTCCTTTCTGTTTGAAG
Organism: Ectropis grisescens; assembly: GCA_017562165.1. Taxonomy (NCBI): domain Eukaryota; kingdom Metazoa; phylum Arthropoda; class Insecta; order Lepidoptera; family Geometridae; genus Ectropis; species Ectropis grisescens. The sequence goes on from CM029788.1 coordinate 25,431,885, forward strand.
GATTATTAGTGTTAGTAACCTCGATGAACATCTATCTGTTCAAGATGGCCGCCTCCTCTAAATAACTATTTTGTTGTGGCAGTCATTACGAACGCCATTTTGACTTCATACGAGTATTAATTTCATCTTCAATGTACCCACATTGAATGAAACTTGATTCGTAGAATGCTAATAACAGGGCTTAGAGATATAATAGATCTCTGGGTAACGAGCGCAGTGCAGTGCTAGGTAATGATTTGGACTTTGCACGTTCCAATAGCTTCATGCCACTGTGCTGTTATGGGCAGGCATGTCACTTACCTTCAGGTACATGTCCAGCTTGTCTCGTCACTCTATACTATTTAAAATTGCTGTACATTTTTACATTCATGTTATTTTTAACCCCCGACCAAAAAATAAATTAATACTCATAATAATACTAATAATTATTTAAAGGTGTTATAAGTTTGACGTCGATGTCTGTCTGTCTGTCTGTCTATCTGTCTGTGTGTGTGTCTATCTGTGGCACCGTAGAGCTCAAACGGATGGACCGATTTCAATGCGGTATTTTTTATTTGAAGGTAAAATATCCGTGCGGATGTTCTTAGCTATGTTTGGTTAATATCGAATCAAAATGGCCGCCTCCACAAAATGGCGGACAAAATATTTATTCACAGCCTACCCCAATATGGGTATCAAATGAAAGGGCTTGACTAGTAAAATACTATACAATATAACAAATTTCAAATCCAAAATGGCCGCCATCACAAAACGGCGAATTACATTATTTTTTCACTACTGCCTCAATATGGGTATCAAACGAAAGGGCTTGACTAGTAGAATACATTGCACTATGACAAATTTCAAATCCAAGATGGCCGCATCCACAAAATGGCGAAATACATTTCTTTTTTCACAACTCCCTTAATATGGGTATCAAATGAAAGGACTTGATTAGTAGAATGTTGTACGGATAACAAATCTGAGGTAGTCGGGGGTTAGTCAAAATTTTTAATTTTGATCTTGTTATTATCTTTGTTTATTTTTTAACGAATTTTATTTTTATATTATATGTCATTCTTCAAAAATTTGCACAGAACCGTCGGTGGCATGACAACCGAAAACGGTGCCAAATCTGATGTCAACACCGTGATCGTAAAATGATATATTATAATAATTTTAGATGCACTTTCATGTGGCTTTATGAGTGTTTTATGAATGTAGTTCATTGCGCATGATGACGTTCGGTTGGAAATGCTTCTGTACTAAATTCGTCACCGACAATAGTTCCTTGAGGCGAAACAATGATGAGTTATACAAGTGATGGAAGGGAAGCGTTTTAATTTCTTAAATCTCTACGTAAATGAGAAGTTTTAAAACTTTATTGTATTAGCTATCTGACTTTTATAGTGTAAGGTTTGCTTAGTTACGGGCAAGATGGTGTTGTGTGAAAAAATCCAACAATATTATATTTATTATTAGCGACACGCCCTGGCTTCGCACGGGTGCCATGCTGATACTAAATATAAGTACACCTACTAATAAAATTCCGGTCCGGCGGCAAGACGTTTCGTTTTACGTAGTCACATAAGTCACAGTTTTTTGTGATGGATACTTTTTTGGCGCGACGAACGCACGCAATTATGATTGATGGAACGAAACGTGCTTCACACCAAAGATGGCGACAGCGATTTGTTTCTCAGTGCCATCAGAATTTAATAAAATTGTCCATAATCCGGATTTTGTTATTCATATAAATAAGGTTTCAATCAAGTCTACCGTACCCTTTGACGAAATTATTAATATAGATAGATTTATGTTATATTTTAAATATATTTTTGATACACGTGAAATAAGAACTCAAATTCATTAATGTACCGCATAATTACAATAAATGAAAATAATATCTTCGATAGGTACAAAACATGTATGTAGTAAGAACGAATATCTAGTCTGTATTCAAACCACACAGCTCCGACATTTCCCCCCAGCCCGCACTGACCTACCAGTAATCCCCGTGCCCAGCCGTTATATCGGGAAAGCTGACAAATAAAAATATATCACCATACTTACCGCCGCTTATCCCACACCCGAATATACGAACCCATAAACCGAACTCGCATAAAAACCGTGAATATTCTTACAGTTCGTAAATTTTACTACATCCAGCATACATACATAATGGTCAAAGCGCACAGGGAACCGCAGGACAATGCGACACTGCGTCTGATTTGTTTTCGACAGACAAAATAAGAACAGGTTCTCAATTCGGTTATATATTTTTTTGTATGTATGTTTTGTGATAGCTCCGCTAATCGTAAATTGATTTTGATGGTTATTATTTTTTTGGTATATCATAGCTCAGAGGACATCTCATGTATCTGTACATTTAATTTTGGAAATTGATGCGGTAGTTTATGAACTACCAATATAAACTAAAAGTTTCTGACCTTTATACGGACGACGTCGTCGTAAATTTCTCAAATATTATGAAATTTAGTGAACTTCGAATTTAATTTTGATTTGAAGTCAGTATTTGTATATTTGTAGACAATGAAATTATGTTTAAAAAAAACACACGGAATCTGAGAAATAACAAATTGCATATAAACTTATGGACAAGAGTACATCATGCACGGACATCGTGGCACATATACATATGTCCTATGTACATTGTAAATTACAACAAAATATGTATACATTCCTATTTGGAGGAGTGTCGGTTGCGGTAGCAGTATTGCGAGTTCAATTGTTTTCCCATCTCAAAAAATGCCCTACGCACCTGAGAACATCATCATCATCATCAGACTATTTAATAATCGTCCACTGCTGGACGAAGGCCTCTCCTAATGAACGCCATAAGGTGCGGTCATCTGCTATGCGCATCCACTTTCGACCGCCAACCTTTCGCAGATCGTCGCTCCACCTGGCTGCAGGGTGTCCCACTCTACTCTTGGCGGTTCGCCTGAGAACAATTCTCTTTAAAAAGGTGAAATGAAAACGTTACATAATTACTAAAAACAATATTATATATCTACTAGGATCGAGCTACCACAAAACGCAAGTTGAGTCTACGTAGCATAATGCACACTGACCCTAAAAGTTATGTTATGTATGGAAAATTCATGTCAAGACAGTATCTGAGCGACGGTTTATTGTCTCTGTTGACATTCGCCTCGGCCGATACGTGCGGAGCGGGCGCCGTAAACGTGTCCTGTAGTTCCTCGTAAACTTACACTTATTTTTGGCACTGAAATAATCTGCCTTGACAATGTAGAGCTCGAAGAATCAAGTATTGTCTGGCCTCGTGGGTTAGTTGGTAGTTTACTGGTGAAGTCCGAGGTCGTTGCTTCGATTCCTTCTACGACAAATATTTGTGTGTGAAAACAAATATGTGTTCTATGTCTGGGTGTTTCTATAAATGGTGCGTATGTATTTAATTTAAGGTCCACCCCGCTTCGCCCTTGGTACATATATCCTATATACACTTAGGGATTATGAACACAGCCAGTGGTGAAATAATTTTTGAAATCGATCCAGTAGCTCCTGAGAGTAGCACGATCAAACAAACAAACTCTTCAACTTTGTAATATTAGTACAGATTTTTTTACTCTATTTTTAACAAAATTTATATGATCAATATAGAAAGTTATGACGTTTGTGATGTTGAACTCAAACCCTTGTACTCCAAATATTTACACCGTTACCCGTTCTGATTGACTGAATGTTTGGTATGCATTGCCGTGGTCCAAGGATCGAATCCTACCAGCAGCGTATTTTTTCACTTGCAAGTAATGGCTGATCACTGGCTTTAACTATGAGGGGAAACGTGAGAAAATCGGTACATTGTTAGAAAGACATTTTTTAACGATTTGTCATAAAACAACCCGCTCTTGGCTAATGTGGTGGTGTGTTATGTCTTTGATTACATTGTTATTAAAACAAACTCCGAATCCTAATAGCGGGAAAGTAAAGGTGGCTATTTATGCTACTGAAAACTCACACGAGCCAAAAACGTCAAAACGGTATAGAAATTTTCGACATTTGCAACGTAGTGCTCTAATATTAGCTATTCCATTTCTTAAGTCAAGGATCCGCCTTGAGATACTTTTACCATTAAATCCTTAAGCAATACTAAAGTGCCAGTAGGCTTCTTTATTTTAATAAGTAGATTTTCCTACTAGGGTAGAATTTAATATCGCAAAAAAACCGAATGAATCATCGCATAAGGGCGTAGGTCTGCGTTTAACTGCATAATGATTACTTGCGAACGACACTTCAGTCAACGCGATGCCCTTCGCCCGTTAAAACATTTTATACCAATTTTAGTGGAGTACGCAGATTGGATGTGCTGAGCCGATAGGGATGAGAACCAATTGATAGATCTTTTTTTATAGTATAGAGTGATGAGACAAGCAGGACAAGAGCCTGATGGTAAGAAACATGCCTGCCACATAATAGCAAAGTTATTTGAACATAAAGACACCAAATCATTATCTAGCACTGCACTGCTCTCGTCACCCAGAGATATAAGATGTTTAATATACTTATTTATTATTAACCAGTTCTATCTCTATGCTCGGCATTTTCTTTGGAAACATTGCCCTTCAAACCGGAACACAGTAATGTTTGCACGTTACTGCTTGGTAGAACTACTGGCACAGGTGTGGTACCCAGACGGACTTTGCAAAAAGTCCTACCACTACAACGTAGTAAGTTGCTGTAATATTCCAACAATTAAAAAGCATAATATGTGCTATTGCAAACTAAAATTTCACAGGGTTCCAAATTTCAATTGAATCCGTTATGCCGTTACAACGTGATTAAGCAACAAACATCCAAACATCTCAACTTGATATTTATCAGATTAGTAGGATAACATGTTTGTATATTCTATAATTGGTTTATACTTCCTATCCTATATAGGTACTACAACAGAACTGGCTCCGCTTGGCTTAGTATACCTGTTCTATGTAGCCCAGCACATGCCATTTCATTGTGATTCATAACCGAAAAATGTTTAATTGTAGTGTTTAGTGCACTCTTTGAAATTCAGAGGGGAAGAATTAACGATTTGAAGAGAACTAAAAATTGCGTCACCCCAAAGATCTTAATGTTGGTTGAATGGTCTACGATTTTCATGAAATTATGTATACAGGGGGTTTCGGGGACGATAAATCGATCTAGCTAGGTTTTATTTTTTAAAAACATCATTTTATGCGCGTTTTTAGACAATGAAAAACTCCTACAATGTCATTAAAATACGATAACTTATTCGCCACTGTTCTTTAAGTCTAAATGGGTCAGACGGAATATGCTCGCCCTCGGAGTCAACAGGCCCCGGTTCGAATCCTGATGGTTATACTCGGGACTTTTCTTTTTGTTCTTTTTTTCTGAGAAAATCTTATACTTAGAGCCTTTTATAAACGCATTTAATTCATATCTAAGTAGGTCTAAGTAAGTCATCACTACGTAATTCGTACCTGCCTAAATGTCATTTAAAAAAACCGAGCAAAGCTTGGTCAACCAGGTACTTTTTTATATAAGTACGCTCCATCTTTTACCGTATCGTTTTCAATGACATATCGTTTGGCCGTATTATTACCGTTACCATTTGATTACTGTTAAGCTTCATAAGAGCACACTTATTACCGATGAAAATGAAATCTATATTTTCCACACAGTACCAACTTATCGACCAATTTAACAACTTACCTCTTCAAAATATATTGGTATAGAGCTCTAGACTATCACCGAGCATAACCTTATCTGGAGCAGTTCCAATAAAAGAATGAGCGACCCAGCGACCTCGTGGGTCTATTTACCGACCCTCGGGTAAACACGAAACAAGATGAAGATAGGACTTCATTCCAGGGGAAGGGGTTGTCCTAAATACGTCCCGTCAAAGAGCCGTGACAAACGGATTCCGGGCCCGCGGCTGGGATCCTAACTTACTTGCACCAGTGAACACACGGGAAGGAAGTCTGCGCGGATGCGGTGCGGGTTTTGAATTAGTCACATCGGCGTTTAGCGTTGGGGCTTCTCAATTTTCATAAGCAAAGTTTTTGAAGTAAACTATATTTAGGGCATCAGGAGCAGCAACAAATTAAACCAAGTTTATTAAAAATGTGTACTACTTGCTTGAGCCTGTTGCAGATGAATGCGATTTGCTCGGTTCATGTCAATCAATAGCGATGCTAAGATACTTCAAATGGTAAGCAAGGTAATTCGCTCTATTACTGCACATGTAAGGTTCGGTCCTGGATGTTTACTTATTTTGATGGTATGTATGTGTAAAGTGTAAAATAAAATGGGTAAGCATAATAACCGCAAATAACTACCTCTTAAGGTTTTGGAGACTTTATAGAAAACGAAGTGAAAACTGATTTATAATCATAAATAGTTTGTGAGCATATATTTAAAACAAAACTACGAGTACAACTTCTAAGAACTACGATTGACCAGTGTCACTACACCACCGTAGTAAGTTTTCTGCAATTTTCCCGTATCGTCACAACTGTTGCCCGTATGTTTCCATTCAAAAGATCGTCAGATATTCATGGCACTTTCGGTCAAGAATGGCATTTTGGCACTTTTCTTTACAGTATTAGCGGCGCGCGGCCGCTAACGATGTTTGCTGACCCTTGCGCAGAATAAACCATAGTGCTGACCTTATTTCCAAGGAAACTTTTTTTTCGACTCATTACTGTGGGTATTACAATTTTATTTTTCAACTAGCTGAACCCGCTACTTCGTTCGCGTAAGCAGATGTTACTGACTTATAGGTACATTAGTTGGAAGTATCGTAAGACAAAATATTTGGATAAATAGTCATTGAAAACCCGAATGAATTTGTACAAAAATAAATTTAATTTTATCATCTTTATTTTTCTTTTTTTAAACAAAATCAAACATACTTAGTAAGCTTTCGTAGTATCGAACATAACCGCAAGTGTTAAGTTTGTAGGATTTTATAGGATACATTATGAGAAAGTCTGAAGCTGATGTGCATGATCTGATACCTACTTATCTCTTTTAATCCGCAAGCTGTTTTCTAACTGTTACCCGCGACTTCGCCAGCGTAAAATTTTGAAGGAAGCCTGTGTGGAATCAAAATAATTAAAATTTTGAGTTTTAATGATATTCAAGCAAGTTGAACCCGTAAATCTAAGCCAAGTCCTAGTGAAATGTTTGAATTTAATTGTAGGTAACACAGAAAAAAATCAAGAACGAAAGAATCCAAATTTGGCATCGTAATCCTTTTAGCAGCAAAAACTTATTAGTACTATTTAGAATACCAGTAACGCCACCTAGTGATGAAAGAAAAAATACATACCACAATAGCAAAACATCGATTTAAATGGCCTTTAGTGCTTTTAGATTTAAACTGGCATTAGCGCCATCTAATGAGAATATTATGTTGCTTGTTATTTTGATTGTGAACGCAAATCACCTATATTATCTACGCCAAAACGGGTGCATATATTTTTCATATTTGGCTTTTACCTTACCATCACATCAAGTTCCTTACGAAAATATATGCTCATATTATATTAATTTGGAGTTAAATGAAAATGTAGACTTATTAGCCCATGTGAAATTTTAGACTCTAAACTATATGTGTTTCGTATGTCAACCCATATCGTTGTGCCGTTTTGACGTGATAGTTAATATTTGTTTCCTTAGGGCCCATGCTTCTTTTCAGGTTGATAGGTAATAAATACATAAATGTGGTATTTCAGACTATGAGTTATTTCTGTTTCAATTTTCTACTAAATTTGCTTAGTCTTTCCTACGTCACAGTAACCTATAAGTAACCGATTTGCTATTACTGAGTTCAAACTAACGTGTGTTTCGAATTCCATCCAAATATGTTCAGCCGTTCCAACGTTGTCCTGTAAATAGTATGAATGTCACTGTTTGGATGTTTGTTACGTAATACATAGAGTACTTATACATAGACAATGTTTAGCCTATGTGTTCTTCCAGACTGTAATCTAATTCTATTTCAAATTTCAACCCGATCACTTGATACGTTCCGCCATGATTAAAGCGGCAATAGAAATACATCATCTGCGAAAATTTCAACTGTCTAGCTATCACTGTTCTTGAGATACAGCCTGGTGACAGACGGACGGACGGACGGACGGATAGAGAAGTCTCAGTAATAGGGTCCCGTTTTTACCCTTTGTGTACGGAACCCTAACAACGGTCTGCTTCGGTCACCGAAGCTTGTTGAACACTACCTTTAAATTTTAAACAGTATTTGGATTGAAATAATACGTTTTATAATAAGTTACGGCTGGTCTATTAAGTTACAGCTGACCTAGTCGGGAGAACGGCGACAGTCGATCCGGAGACCCAGGGTTCAAAACCACGCGCACCACTATCTTTTCAGAGTCATGTTCGTAATGCCGGTAATTAAAACGGTGAAGGAAAACACCGTGAAGAAACCGAAATCTACCTATAATCTAAGTTCTAAGTCATATGTCATCCACCAACCGACACTGGGCCAGCGTGGTGGATTATAGCCTTGTCTCTCTCCTTGCGAGAGAAGGCCCCGACGCCCAGCAGTGGGAACATTTAATGGGTTGTTTATGCTGCTACTTATTATGCTGATATGTTTTCTCCAAAATACAAAAATCTACTTCGATGATAGGTAATTTAATTATGTCATTCGACTAAATTTTATAAGAAGGTATAACTGTGTCGTACAGATAAATCTAAGCTGATTTTAGTTTTTTGTTGATATTTGAAAACTACCTCCTGTTTTCGATATCTAAGATCGCCTCTGAAGTATTTTCTACCAAACAAAAAAGGAATTATCAAAATCAACTAACAATTAGCGGAGTTATCGCGTAAAATAAAACCAAATAAAAGAACATGCAACGCGATTGAGAACATCCTCTTTGTTTGAAGTCGATTATAACCGAATAATGTTTGTTTTTCCACACAAAAATATATTTTTGACAATTATTTTGTCATCCAAGACGACGCGACGCGATCACGTGGGCACTTTCTAGAATCTAGAATCTAGATATTCTGTGGATCGTCTGTGATACACAGAATACTTAGAAGTTAGTATGTACCAAACGCGCCGCGCGTGTCGTTATTATTTAATGTTTGTGTAATTTCCGAACCAACAAACCGATATTGTTCAAATCTTGACGGGACAATATAAAAAATGTGTTCTTTCTAACAAAAAAATAATTGATGAAATTAAACAACGCAAACATGAGTTACAACCAAATACACATTCTGACTTTCACCCCTTCCCGCAAAAAAACCGATCAGAATTTGGGGATCAAAAGTAGCGTACAGCAATGTCCTTAGTATAAACTAAAATCATGCCAAGTTTCAGCTGAATTGAATCAGTAGTTTCGGCGTGATGCGTGATCCCTATACAGAAAGACAGACAGACAGACATGAAAGAAAAAAAATCCAGTTTCGCCATTAGTATCGACTATGGAGTGCCCCAAAAAAATTTTTTTCAAAATATCTTCAATGTACAGAATTCGACCCGTTACAGTTTTATTATAAGTATAGATTTTAAAGATAATACAGATACCGCACGTATTTGTCAAAATCCAAACACATTCACAATCATCGATATAATTAAAGAAACGAAGATGAGGTATGCTATAATCTAAAGACAATAAATATAACGTGGCGAAAATTTGTTTGAAAAATTTGAAAATTGAATTGTCAGCGAACGTACTCAATTGTCAGCGAACGTACACAACTCCTTGTTGCGACTGAGACTAAATCAGGAGACGTCACCTGATTTTGCATCGCCATAGTAGAAGCGCGTTTGCCGCTTCTGCCGTTTTTAAGAGTTCGATGTTCACAATGTATCAACTAAACGACGTGACTGCTCTGGGTGACGAGCGCAGTGCAGTGCTAGGTAATGATTTAGACTCTTCATGTTCCGATAGCTGGGTGTCACTGTGCTGTTATGTGGCAGGCATGTTGCTTACCATCAGGCACATGTCCAGCTCGTCTCGTCACTTTTTACTAAAAAAAAACGCAAATGTTTGTTTGTAATTTTCAAATCGCTCTTACCGATTCTGTAGATCTGGGAAAATTGTACAACTTTTGACAATTAGTCTTACCGTCTTGTAAGCATTTGCTCAAAGCTTCGCAAGAAAAAAATCAAGTCAAGTCAATCAGTAGAATCGGTATGGCTATTGGTATATTTCCCGAGCTTATCTTTCGCAACCTCATAAGCATCATACTAATTTTATAAGTAAATGTCAAAATTTAGTGTTTTTTTGCTCAATCGCGTCGCAACGAATATAATATATAATAGCTAATAGACTATCTTTCTCCCGGGAAAATAAAAGAAATTGCGCGGGTAAAACCGGTGGGCGCTGCAGGCAGAAAACAAACCGAAGAGAAAAAATAAACAAATAAAGGAGTAAATACCAATATACCTAATTTCAACTTAATTTTCCATATACCTCGATAGTTAGATAACAACATTTTAAATTCATGAACGAATACATTATTAATTCATGAAACAGTAATTAAAACTTTCCATTCAATGCGGTCAGCGCTAACTCTATTGCAGTAAAACATTCTATACCGTACTTTTGGGTGCCTAAAATACAGTAATACAATACATTTGCAAAATTAATAATAAATATTTGTGGACAATTCACACACAACATCGTCTCTCCCCAAACTAAGCAAAGCTTGTAAGATGGTGGCCAGATAGCTGATATAATAAATACTTATATAATTCTAAATACATAGAAACACCCAGACACAGTACAAATATTTGAATTCATCACACAAATATTTGCACTGGGTGGGAATCGAACCCACGACCCTCGGCTTCGCAGCCAGAGTCATTACCACTAAGCCACGAGACCAGTCAATTGATATTGGTATAGACAGTAAATTTATATTTATTTTTTATTTTTCGCTATATCTAAAATTTCTCATTAATTTTCTATGCAAGTCAGTGATAGGGAGGATACATGTATTCAGTCATAGCATTATATTGGCGACGGTCGGGTGCACTAATGCCCCGTGACGTCGTAAATTCAAGGCGGGGGGTGTACCGGGCGGAGGCAGGCGGATCCGGGGCCGTGATTTAGTCTTGTTTTTCTCGAACTACTTGCAGAAAATACGATGGAAAATTGTGTCTTATTTTCTTTACTTGCAAAATAATGAAATCTTATTGCAGTAATGTTAGGATTTAAATAATTTTTGGTAATTCAATAATTGGCGCTCTGTCATTAGTCAACGGCGATCTAGATTTGCTTTGGCATAAGGACTTCGATATGCTTATACTGCTGGAATTCGGGGTTTATCTTACAAGGAGAGAGTTGAGGCCATAATCCACCAATTTCAGGTTGGCGGATGCCGCATGCCCTCGAAACGTGTTTGTTTCGTGGAACACGCTGGTTTATTCGCGATGTTAAAATCATGAATCACTTGTTGGAATCAATGAAACATCCAATAAAACGGTCTTCAAACTTCATATCATATCTTCATATCTTCTGATAATAATGTTTTTTTTATATTCTGGATATTTATATATCTACAGTTATTTTTTATACATTTATTAGTATATTTTACAAATATTGTATGTAATAGTATGTAACCCCTATTAGTATGTACGTTTATTTATTTATTTACTTTTTACAGTATGCAAACACATTTAATCGTATTACTATTCTTTTTAGCACGCCCTGATTTTTGTTACTTCTAAAAACATTTCCATCCCAAGGTTGTCTGGAAGAGATCGCTTTTAGCGATAAGGGCGCCGATTGTAACAAAAGTTTTAATGTGTTTCTTTTACTGTATTGTTTTGTTTTGGTGTGTACAATACAGAGTAGGTATCTATCTATCTATCTATCATAAGCTTTTACGTAATTTCAAACAAGTAAATGATGTAATATTTTACTTGTGATAATAGGTTTAATGACCACTTTATTAAATGGAGGCAGGGGTGGTAAGAGTCTGTCGATGATTGGAGTGTACAATGCACATACTGTGCGTTTCTGGCTTATTTGACTATATATTAATTTTTTACATCATCGCCATATTGGCTAATGTTAAGTGAAGGTACAGTGTGGGTCGGTACTGTGTATTATCCTTCCACCTTCAGGCTGTGAGCTGGGCTATGAGCACTGCCGGGTCGATGTAAATAATTTCCCAATATACAAACATTGACATAAAAGTATGTACCACTGTAGTTTTCATACCAGTGAAATCCCACTAGAACCTCTGAGTATTTTTCAGTGTAGATGTACGTGTTTGTCATCATCACTGGCCTTAACGATGAAAGAAAGTATCGCGAGAAAACCGGCGTATTCTAAGAAAGACATGTATCTAAAATGCAAGGACATGTGTCATGCGTCAACTGGCACTTGGACAGAGAGGTTGATTATGCCATTAACTCTCTTTTTTATGAGAGAAGGCCCGTAGTCTCAGCAGTGGGAACAAAAGCACAGTAATATTATCTATCAGTAATTTAACTGAGCCGTTTCTTTGAAATTCATACCTACAGCTGCGAGCAAGCTTATGCGACTTACACGACTCGGCTACCTTATGTCATGCACGTTAAGATAGAGATTGCATTGGGAACACGTACCGAGCGCGCCCCGAGATCGAGGCGCGTAGGTACAGCCCGCGTTTCGTCAGTTTGTATGAAGTCGAAATACTGGTAGTTAATATTACCGTGACAAAAGTTTGGCTGATTGATAAATTTCATACTAAAATTTAGAATATAAAACGAGAAAATAAAGTACAAATTCAACTAAAAACCAACCGCAACCCTATTACAAATCAAATCCATTGAATAATTACCGTACGAGCTCAAATTAAAGTTTAATCAGCGTTTCCACACGTTAATTGCAGGAGCTGAATCTTAATTTACGCTAACAAACTCATTAGGGGAAGGAAGCGTTCGTTTCGAGCGATCGACGAGTCTCTGTCGGGAAACTGTGCCTTACGATTAATTGAACTTCATTGCTTCAATTTATGTTGGACTAACGACCCGTTCCGACTCTGTCGAGACTGAATTATCTAAATATATATGATCTGCATGATTTCGTCCCACTTAGCTTTGTTAATAAAACTGCCTCGAAAAAGCGACATCGTTTCTTGGTTGCTGTACTAAAGATACGAACGAAGAAGTTAGCCTCTATTTTTGCGATATGAACGTCTAGCCTGTGGAATGCATTGCCTGAGTGGTTTTTGTGAGTGAGTAGAATTAATGTCGAGAAAATCACAAGAACGGGTCCTACGTGAGTGAAACCGCGGGGTAGTGCTAGTTTTACCCGCAGTTTTACCCGCACAGTTTCCGTTCCGTTATTTTCCCCAGACTAAAAAGTAGCCTATGTTTTCTTCTAGACCAGAATCTATTTGTGTTCCAAAATTTCAACTCGATCCGGTCATAAGTTACGACGTGATTGAGCAGCAAACGTAAAATATTTAAGAATCCATGCATTAACAGTTTATTACTAGAACATAAAATCAAACACAAAACATTACGTGTGCATCACAATGTGCCACAGCAAAGCGTGGCAGGGTACAGCTAGTAGTAAATAAAAAAAGATCAAAGACATAGAATACGTTTATAAAACTCCACAGTGACTTTTGTCCCTCAAATAAAACCTTTCAAAGGAACTTTTCTCCAGCCAATTACATCGCACTAAAATGATCGCACTCGAACCTACTCCGAGTTTCCGCAAATGTACGATACAATTGGAACTAACTTCAGCACACGTACCAACTTATTAAAATACTTTGACCGAACAAATGAACTGTATTTTTTTCTTTTAAGGTAATGGAATTTGTTTGATAATTCGATAGTGGTGATATTCTTGGGCTACATGGCTGAGTTAGCTGTATTGTACAATTTTAAACTCGGAATCGGACTTATTCGAAGACTTTGGACAAAGCTGAGTCGACTTTGTGAGGGAGGTACGTCCCAACGACTTTTCTTGGGGGATTTACTGTTGGGATTGTAGGACATCTAGTATCTGTTTTACTTGTTCTTTTTGTCGTAAGGACGATGGCTGACGTCAGTGTAGGACTGATGACGGGTATGTAGTCTTACATACCCGTGAACAAAATTTATGGGCCATATGATACAGCAGGAGACCTATTTAGGATGATAGAAGGGTAAAAAATAATAGGATTCAGCACTATGCTGGCATTTGAAAGCTGTCCAACTGAAGGCCAATTGAAGAACGGGGGTTGCGACCCTCGCTCTTTCCTTTTTGTCGCATGATTTTTGTACGGCATTGCGGAATAATGGATTAGAACAGGTATTGAAACTGTATGGAGCCAATGCCGTACATAATCAAATGACCAAATTTACTCTGAACATCGTCGGAAAATCATTATTTTTCCAATCAAACTAATAATTAAAAATATCAAATTTTAAATTTTTATAGTAAGGTGTAGTAGTGGTAGGACTCTTGGCAGAATCCGTCAGGGGAAGTATGCCTTTGCCAGTTATTCTACCGCCAAGCAGTAAATGTGAACATTACTGTGTTCCGGTTTGAAGGGCGATGTTTCCAGAGAAATTATAGGACTTAGAGATATAACATCTTAGGTCTCTGGGTCACGAGCGCAGTGCAGTGTTAGGTAATAATTTGGACTCTTCATGTTCCAATAGCTGCGTGTAACTGTGCTGTTACGTAGCAGGCATGTTGTTTACCATCAAGCACATGTCCTGCTCGTCTCGCCATTCTGATTTTATTATAAAAAAAGGTTAACCGTGCCAGGTGTCCTTAAAATATGCTCTAGAGCTAAAGATGGAGAATATTTCAGTTTATTCCAGTAATATGGACAGCTTGTTTGTAGTTAATAATTAAAATTTCTCCAATAAAGCAAAACAGATTTCAATTTAAATTAAAATTCTGACAGTCATCGATATAATTAAAGAAACGAAGATAAGGTATGCTATAATCTAAAGACAACATAACGTGGCGAAAATTTGTAAATTGAATTGTCAGCGAACGTACACAATTGTCAGCGAACGTACACAACTCCTTGTTGCGACTGAGACTAAATCAGGAGACGTCACCTGATTTTGCATCGCCATAGTAGAAGCGCGTTTGCCGCTTCTGCCGTGTTTGAGAGTTCGATGCTGACAGTCGACAAAATTTCATAAGTAACTATGACTAAGTCGTCGTTGTAATTACAAAAATCGCCTCATTGATTTCGAAAAATCTTGTATGGGACCACCTCTGAAGTATTTTATATCAAACAAAAAAAAAAAAGAATCAACAAAATCGATTTAAATTAGCGGAGCTATTACGTAACACTTGTTAAAAAAACACATAATAACCGAATTGAGAACGTCACTCAACAAAAATTCTTAATTTTTCGACGTAAAAGAACTAAGAGACAAATTTGATGTGCTTAGCGCGGCGTTAGGTCTGGAATTTTGAGATGATGAGTGTAACTTGACCAAAATATGTAAAGCATCCAGTAAATGAGACACATGGCAATAAACAAGTGAGCGACGACTATAAACTCAGATTTAAAACCTCACTATAAATGAGTGAAACATGACCTTAAATGTGTAAAATATGAACCTTCATATTTTATGTAATACACAATCACAAATGAGTGAGAGATAACTATAAATGAGTGAAACGTGAATATAAAGAAGTGATATTATGAGCATAAAAATTGTGTACCTAATACATAATTAAAAATGTGTGAAATTTGATAATACGATAAGATAATAGGTCAGACGTGTCTCACTCACACCATAATTGATTCGTCTAATTTTAAAAGAATATTAAAACTGACTTTATTTAACATACCAAAAATCTCGAAAATTTTAAAAATAATTTGAGTAAAAAGTTTGTAGTAACAAGAACAAAATTAAAAATTTTGACTAACCCCCGACTACCTAAGATATGTTATCTGCACAACATTCTACTAGTCAAGCCCTTTCATTTGATACCCATATTAAGGGAGCTGTGAAAAATGAAATGTAATTCGCCATTTTGTGATATCGGCCATCTTGGATTTGTAATTTGTCATAGTGAAAAGTATTCTACTAATCAAGCCCTTTCGTTTGATACCCATGTTGAGGTAGTAGTGGAAAAAAAATATATAATTCGCCATTTTGTGGTAGCGGCCATCTTGGATTTGAAATTTGTTATAGTGTATAGTACTCTACTAGTTAAGCCCTTTCATTTGATACCCATATTGAGGTAGGTTGTGAAGAAATATTTTATCCGCCATTTTGTGGAGGCGGTCATTTTGAATCGATATTAACCAAACATAGCTAAGAACACCCGCACGGTAATTAACTTTCAAATAAAAAAAACCGCATCGAAATCGGCCCATCCGTTTGAGCTCTACGGTGCCACAGACAGACACACACACACAGACAGACAGACAGACATCGACGTCAAACTTATAACACCCCTTTTTTTGGTCGGGGGTTAAAAATGTTTTAAGTGAAATTAGTATGAAAATGCAGGTTTTTTTGGTACGCAAAAGCATTGGGTAAATGTTATGAATACGGCGGTAATAATAGCCTACGGTGGTGTGAATCCTTGCTGCGTATTGACGCTCGACCATACAATCATTTTATTAATTACCGACTGTCTCTGACAATCGTTCAGTAAATCATTACCCCCGCCGAAGCCCCGTGACGTCACTAGCACGACGAGGCATCATGCAATTTATGACGTCACGCACTATTAGACTGCGCTCGCCTGCTAAATACATGCATAGGGGTGGCCAGGCTGCGTGAATTTACCCACTTAATTTGGACTTTTTTGAAAAATCAGTAATGCTTTTGTACGGTAACGCATAGTTCGTTTCCTATAGAATTCATTTTAAAATTACAAACGTCATAGAAAATTGAAATGTAATGAAAAAAAAAACGTCAATGTTTTATTTTTTGTTACATATGTCAATTTAACGTCAATGATTCATTAAAACCTACACACATGTTGAGATTCGGAATACTCTGAGCCAGTTCCCAGGACCGCCAATCTAAAAGTCTTACCTAAATGTTTGCAGCCAACTCCTCGATACGAGCCACTTATAAGCTGTGCTAGTGAATCACCTTTTTCTGCAAGCAATTGTTCTATCTCTATACCACATGTTAAACTATGCTTCCTTGGGGCGTCGAAGAGTGTAGTGAAAAGTTTTGTCTTTATTTCATTTATAAATTTTTGGTGCATAACACAAGATATTTACCATAAAATACAAATAGAATAATTACAGTTGTTTTGAACTAAATATGTGAATATTGTGTAACTTTTATAAGATCTTCAACATAATGACTTACATAAATAAAATAACTTCTATTGAACGGAAGATATATTTTACTTATTATTAATACATAAAATAAACACCAGCTGTATTAATTAATACGTGTACTTACTTATTAATAAAAGATTTGCGCTTGACTTCAAGCACATGTGATAGATGTTGCTAGAATCCTATCCTAGAATTGACTATTTTTTATTTACGATTTTGGTACGGAAAGCTTTGAAACATGGTAACCTCGGGAATCGAGTTTATAGCGATGTCTCCAAACCACCGACTTGCCTAACTGCAGCTAACTCAGTTTGTGTCCTGGGTACGTTGTTGTGTTGCATTTCTGTTACGTACATACAGCACTGTCTTTGTCAGTTCATAATCCAGCATGGAACATATCCTTCAAAGATGTTTTTGGAACATCTTAAATTACCTACTCACGATGATTTCTTCCACGTTCGTACGTACTATTTGTCATTTAGATATTTTACCAGTAGCGCTTTGCTGTTACACCCGCGTAATTTTTCTTTCCGTTTTTTGCCACAATAAAAAGTAGCCAGTGTGCTATTGCAGACTGTAAACAGCCTATTTATATTACTAGCAACAACCTGCGGTTTTAATTTACGTTCCCGAAATTTTCTCGCCATGTAAAGTAGTCTATTTACTATTTGAGACTAATAATTAAACTACAAAAACTTAATACGTGTTCCAAACTTCAACCCCGCTCCGTTCAGGCATTTCGACATTTCACATTTATAATATTTTTAGGAAATTGGAGCACTATTAGTAGGAGCCATTGCTTTAGATTCACCCATAGCTTTATGCTTTCAGTCTTCCTTCCACCTCATTACCCCAAACATTCCTTTGAACTCCGATCCATCAGTAGTCGTAAGATGACGCATCACGAATCTAGCAGAAGAGACAGGAACCGAGGCAGAAAGGTTCGACTTCCTTCCCCACTCAATTTCGAACACAAAAACAATCTGACGTGCCCTGTGACGTCAGACATTCTCAATGTCATCTTCCCGCTTCGAAAAGATGATGTAAAGACGAGATGTAGAACTAAACCGTAAAAATGATAGATAATTCACAGGAATAGACTCATTTAACTAATAAAGTTTAAAAAAAAGTGTATGTCTATTCAATATGTTTAGAAGTTCAAGACGATAATGAGCTATACAATTTTCGGCTCGATTTCTATATGGTCACATAAAAATAAATGAATATTGGTGAACAATTCACCCACAACACCATCTGATACCAAACTGAGCAAAGCTTGTACTATGGCAGACAGATGGCTGACAAAATACTTATATAGTTTTAAATACATACTTAACATATATAAAAACCCAGCCACAGTACAAACATTTGAATTCATCACACAAATATTTGCACTGGGTGGGAATCGAACCCACGGCCCTCTCTTTCGCAGGCAGAGTTACTACCCACTTAGCTACGAGTCCAGTCGTATTACATTGTGTGTAGTAGTTTTGTGTAGCATTTTATAGTAAATTTAAATATTTGCTAATACTGTGGTCTCAATTCGTATTTGTTAAGTTTTTGATACAATTAATAGCCCACTAAATGTTTCCACTGCTGGGACTCGGAGCCTTCTTGTGCAAAGAGATAGTCAAGGTCATAAATCGCCACGCTGGGTCAATGCAAGTTGGTAAATATTGCATTATGTTTGTTCTCTTCGTGTTCAAATAACGCTAATATGGGAAAGCATATTGCTTACCATCCAGCACGTCTTGCTTGTCACGTCATTCAATATTATACA
The DNA here is from genome assembly GCA_017562165.1 of Ectropis grisescens. Classification (NCBI taxonomy): domain Eukaryota; kingdom Metazoa; phylum Arthropoda; class Insecta; order Lepidoptera; family Geometridae; genus Ectropis; species Ectropis grisescens. Next base: position 25,450,900 of record CM029788.1, read on the forward strand.
AATTAAGTTATCATATTATAACTTAATTAAGTTATTATATTATATAATTATGTTTAAAACACAATATTTCTTTTCCTGATGTAGAATTTGTAGACACTGAACTATTTAATAAGGTTTATTTAATCTACCCAAGATTTATTTTATTCATCTGTGTTTCCATAATCTGAGGCGTTGTGCAGTCAAAGTTGAAAGTTACCTCGTAGTCACCCCATGCCATTTCCCCTGCATTTCCCCATGTAGTTTCCCCTGAAAGAATGCACTCAGGGTGGATATTAAACTCAAATCATGCAGGGTGGCGCACTTAGCGGCGATAGATGCAGATCTAGTCTAAGAGAGGGTAGAAAAATGTTGTAAAAATAATTGCTTGGTTGTGCAGCTTTTTGGTTTTAGCAGTATTTCGTGATTTATTTTGATACTTATTTAAATTTATGAATTTTGTTATAAATTTAATTCTAGCATAAGCACAAGCAGCCCACTGAATGTTCCCACAGCTGGGACTCGGGGCCTTCTCTCGCAAGGAGAGAGTTTAAGGCCATAATCCACCACGCTGGCCAAGTGCAATTTGTTGGATGACACATGACCTCGAAAGATTCTAGGTACATGTCGGTTTCCTCACGATGTTTTCCTTCACCGTGTTTAAGTTAGCGGCATTACGCACATGTCTTCGAAAATACAGTGGTGCGCGTGGTGGGATTTGAACCCGGGGGCTCCGGATCGGCAGTCGCCATTCTCCCGACTAGACCAGCCGTAACTTTAATTCTAAAACCATCTAAAATTAACCATTAAATTGACATGAAATATATAAATTACTCATATATCGAAATAAATCAGTGAAAATAAAGTACATTTACAAATATACGTCGACGAATGTAGTTCACTCCAGTACTCGTACTCACTGAAGTGAAGACTTACGAAGACGTCAGGTACTGGCTGGTGATGGTACGTAAATTTATCTCAGGTATTTACTATTATTTAAATAAAAAATAATAAATTCAATGATTAGATTGATTATTCTATTACCCACATAATTACATTTTACGTTCATAATTATATCAAACTATGTACCTGATATCAAGTAGAATTATTATAATTTAAGTTACAAAGCACGATTAAATGAAATGAAATTTAATTTAGATTAAGATACATTTTTGATTGCTCTTTCGAGGCTTAATTTGCAAAAATATATTTTTCAATTCATTATTGCATACTAGGTATTCAAAAAAATTTAAATCATAATAACGAAAATTTATTCGTAGTAATTAAATACAAATTAATTAACATTTCAGTAAGAATATCTATAGCTATTATACGAGTAATATGTAACATAAAATATTATATAACTACGACGTAACAGTACCCTAAAAATCGCCAATTCTCGTCTCTTATACTATAAATCTCAGCGCAACAAACTTACAATATCCTATTGCTTGTAACTAATGACGCGGGGTCAGCTAGACCCTGGGGTCAGTAGCAGGGGCCACTAGCAAGGGCTGTCATCGCCGGGTTAGGGATGCGCTGTAAAGTGCCCGCATGTGGGGTAATGGGGCGGAACGGAGTGGCTACATTGTCTCTACATTGAATTTTAATCGATCTGTTTGTTTATCGATAAATGGGATAACATCGAGGCATTTCATTTATTTCATGATGATCATATAAATTAATGATGGCTTTGTTTGAATCATTTTAAGCGCCCAATCCTAAATATTAACTCAAAACTTTCGTGAACCAAATATATGGATGTAACATTTTTGAGCGATTTCTAATAATAATTGGTAAAAAAAGAAAGTTTCAAATGTAAGTAACGTCACATGATCGTCTTCTCACGTTAACAGGTGAGAATTTTTCACACCATTACAAATTTTTTGTACTACTTTGTAAATATATTTTCTTATTTTCTATGCACGGCAAATATTTCGATACGTCTAATACCACCGGTGGAATGAATAACAAAATTTTAGGTGAACTCTAATGTCGATGGCGTTTATCAAATACGACCACATACGTGAAATTTCACAAGTAGGTTAATTTTGCTTCGGGTGTTTTATATTATCATCTTATTTTTTCTTCTTCGCTTGAGTGTTAGAAAAATTTAAAATGGCGGCATAAACTTGCGTATTTCAGTTATTTTTGGTGCGCCCATTATAAAGAAATAAAATGCGTTAAAAGATGATAAGAATGCGTGGAAATTCCTCAAACAATGCTAGATAGCCCCAAACTGAATGTACAAATGTAAACTAAATCCATGGGATCCAGATAGCTGGTATAGTGTGGTTGGCTGAGAATAATGGGGAAAAGTTTATTTTCACAACTAACTTTTTATGTTATTTTTCACTACACCACACATTTAAAATAAGTTTAAGAATACTACAAAATTATCTAATAACCGTAGCTTACTTCAACACAATTAAAAAAACCGAAAAAAATCCTGATAAGTAGGCCCTCGAAAAACAAAAGCTTTCCTTGGGTTTCCATAATGTATATTACAATAGTCCCTCTATTGAAATGGAAAATTTAGCCTGAACTAACAGAAGCTGTCTAGATATAAAAAGACTAAAACAAAGGCGCTCCTATCACGGTCTGTCAGACAGATACAAAAGCGGAAAAATTAAACTTATTCACTTTGTGCTCAAAGCCGTCGAGAATTTACTTTGTAAAGAAAATACCGTTTATTATTATGGAATCTTGTCTATACAACTAGTTTTTGTGATAATAATAATATTACACGGTACAACTTAAAAATTAAGGCAGAAAGAAAGTTTTTTAAATTGTTTATTTGGAATAGATGAATACAGTTGGAAATCAACATGTATTACCCGAGTTAAACATGAGATTGATGCATCGGTGGCTTAGGGGCTACAATATCTAATTTCATAATCGTAAGGTCGATATGAACTTATGAAGGTTCGAATCTCGCTTGCAGTTTATCATCATTACTGTCTTTAACAGTGAAGGATAACATCGAGAGAATAATCGTGTTTCAAAATACATCTTTCAAAGACATTAGTCATCTACTAACTACTAAAACACACTTAGCTAGTACGTAGTGTATTATTACAACGTAACGTAAACGACTTGAAGTCTTTTTCGCACAAGGTTTTTGACATGCATCTTTATTTATTTATTTATTTATGGTACACAAAACAGGAAATTTACAAAATAATACAAAGAGAGAAAGCATAATAGTTCTGAGCAGGTAAATATCCCTAAGCATGTGAACACAGAAAGATTACACAGTTAAATTACAAATAATGAAAAAAGAAAATTAATAATTACAAATATTGTTAAGCATATTGTTATCTCAAATGATTCCAGAACCTCCAGCCGATACTCAGCCGATCCTAGTACCTAATAAGTTTGATAACATAGGTCTTCAGATTGGAATATAGGAATACTCTCACGTTACAGGTTAGTGGCGAAATAATTGGGAATGGTGACACTTCCTCGCGTGGACTCTGCGTAAAGACTACTACTACATTGAAACGGTAAATATGTTCGACATTTTACGCAAAATAACATATTTTATTTATTTATCGACAGAATCATGTTGATTTGATGGATAATAGTACCATAAGCAGACCACGAAATGATCCAACTGCTAGGAGTCGGGACCTTCTCTGTCATGGAGAGAGTCAGATCCATAACGCAACAATGGAAGAAATCATTTTTAGGGATAAGGCCGCTGTTTCACTTGTGTTACTGTTTTCCTATATCGTATCTATCATTGTAATGGTGAACAATAAACAATGTTCGTTCATACATTCATACATAACGCGCCATGCTGGCCCAGTGGTTGGTAAACGACGCATGACCTCGAATGATTCAAGGTACATTTGGGTTTCCTCACGATGGTTTCTTCACCGTTATTAAGTTAGCAGCATTACGCCTATGACTTCGAAACGACAGTGTTGCGCGTAGGATTAGAACCAGGTGCTTCGTATTGGGAGTCACTATTCTCCCGATTAGACCAGTTGTAAGTTGTTAGACCAGCCGTAACTTTAGATTATATGAAGTAGCATAAAATAATTAATTATTTTTCTAGTCTCGAATTTTCTTTATAAGACCGATGGGTGTCGAGCTCGGGTCGCGGCTATTTTGCGGGGCTGCAGAATTGCTGCAGTGCGGATGTAATGAACGGCCGGTTTTTGTGAGAGCCGCGTCAATTTATTACTTTCCGCTTCAAATAAATAGAGTTTTTTTTATATTTATTGCAGCGTTAGTGATATAATAATAATGATATTAAAGCCATTTATTCCAAATTATGCTTCGATACGAATTAAAAAATTTGTTAGTAAGTTGTTACTGTTTACGCCTGCGTAATTAGGAACGCAAGATGCAAGCGCGTCATCATGTTCCTGTCTATACAATATCTATATTTTTTATTAGTTACCTTAAGTGCATTCCCAAACGTCAAAAAGAGTCGAGTCATTCATTCGTATTCGTATCATCCGCGCATCAAGCAACACGCACAAAATTTGTACCAATTTTATTCTACAATATAAGCTGTGAAAGTTGGCTGGGAGTTTTATTTACGGGTCCATCTGGACTCATCCATCTGGCGACCGAGACATCACGAAGAAACCTGCCTATGATATATTGAAAACATCGTTGTTGAAAACGGACGGCGCAGCTTGAAAACCATTGACGTGGTTACATACAGCCGCTGTTCCTACAAACAAATATATTGTACATCACGGGAATTTTGAAGAACATCCATTGCAGCCACCGCCGGTTGATCAGCCTAGCGTCGAGCCGCAGCACAGGCCAATGCAGATAAGTTTCATTCCTAAATTATTTCCGTACATCCATTACCTACTCAACCTACCAACATTCCTCATCCACTTTTACCTATTTTTGGCTTATATTGTACAGATACTTGTGCTAACTATCCTAATTATACACTTTTCTATTAGAATTGACCATTCAAATCGTTAAAAGGCTAGAATTATTTGCTAAAATATCGAAAAAAAACAAGTTTTATATATCTACCCACTATTGGTGCATTAAAAAAAATTGTTCGTCAATTGTTGAAATTATCAAAGATAAGTGCTATTTTCCTATTTTCGATCGATTTATATCCGTTTATTACTATTATCTTTTGTTTGAATTGCATATTTCATCGTAAAATACCTAGGAACGATTTTTCCCCGCTTATTTTTGCAATAAGCTGACCCCCATTTGCCGACTATTCCAGTGACGTGGTCATACACGAACCGATCCCGCTGCCACGGAACACATCCCGACTTGCGACCTGCAGCCTGGGACCGCGTCCAGGGCAGTCAGGGCCGGATTAAGGTGACGCCAAAGTGAAGGAGCGTGAGCGATTTTTACCTATACTTTTTAGTAACTTGATTGTTATTTTTTGTGCAAGTTTGCCTTGAGTTATATTTGTTTGTTATCAATAATTTATTATCTTTCACAATGGGAGGCGAAACTGGTACAAAGGATTCACAAGTTTTACAAGATCTTTTTGTTAAACGTAGCTCGATAAAGGGTCAGATAACTAAGTTTAAGAATTATTTAAATATTGTATGTACCAAGGAACGATATCTTCAATTGAATTAGCCGAATTAACACTTAAGCTTGGAAAGTTTGAGTCTTTGTCAAATCGCTACGATGACTTGCAAAATCAGATCGATGTTTTAAATTCTGATAATTTAGAAAACGAAATAGACGAGCGAGATGATATCGAACAATTATTCATCTCAAACATAGCCGCTGCACAAAATATTATACAAAATATAATTCAAGAAGGCAAGATGAAAGTGCTCATAATGATTTAAATACGTCACACTTGTCATCAGCCCAATGTACTAGTGTCGATCATCAAAACCCACTGGGATTTAAATTACCTCAGATACATATTGCTAAATTTGACGGATCATACTTTCGATGGCTCGAGTTTCGCGACACATTTGTGTCTTTAATACACAACAACGACCGCATCGCGCCCATTCATAAGTTTCATTACTTAATATCCTACTTAACGGGGACGCAGCGCGCGTTATTTCAAACTACGAAGTTTCAGATTGTAATTATTTAGATGCTTGGAAAATTTTGTGTCAACGTTTTGACAATAAACGACAATTAATAAATCACCATTTGAAATCATTGTTAAACGTACAACAAGTAAATCGCGAATCACACGGATCCCTAAGATTTATGGTCGATCATATTACTAAAACCTGCGTGCACTATCTAGCCTCGGCCTTCCCACAGACAAATGGGATGTATTAATTATCCATATTATGAGCTCCAAGTTAGAACCCCAAGCACTGTTGAAATGGGAAGAATGTCGCGGTGCGTCGGATGATATACCTACACTAGATTTTTTCTATAAATTCTTATCAGATCGTGCTAACATTCTTGAATCAATAAATCGAAATGTAATCGGTAAACCACATTCAAATAATCATTTCCCATCCAGGGTCGATTCCAGGTCTAATAATCGGGCTCAGACAAAATCATTTGCTTGTGCCAGCGACTCTAACGAGTATATTTCTCGTCCAATTAGATGCGTTGTTTGTCATGAAGGGCACCGAATCTATGATTGCCCTACCTTTATTGCAAGGTCTATAGATGAACGCATTGCCGAAGTACGCAAGCTAAACCTATGTTCAAATTGTCTACGAGTCGGTCACAAAGTACAAGCCTGTCACCTGGGCCCCTGCTTGAAATGCAAAGGGAGACACAATAGTCTCATACACAAACCACCCAATACAAATAACAATAATACTAATAATTTTCCGTCTTCCAGTGTTGCCACTACAATAGCTGACAACACTGACGATATTACAGCGAATTTTTCCGAACAAAATTCGAAACAAGTTCTTCTTTCTACCGCAGTCATTGAGGTTGTCAATCCTAAGACAAACCAGACCGAAATGGTTCGTGCTCTTCTTGACTGTGGAAGTCAATCATCTTTCATAAGCCAGTCTCTTAAAAATAAATTATGTTTACCACCTAGATCTAATTGTCATATTAATGTCATAGGTATAGGCAATAATCAGACCGGTAAAGTAACCGAGTCCTGTGTGGCACAATTAAAATCACTAAATACTCCATTCAACGTCACATCAGGCTTTCTAGTGTTACCCCAATTAACGGGACACATTCCAAAGGTTCCTATTGACCCTAAATTATTAAAAATATCTGATAATTTTAAACTTGCCGACCCAATGTTTCACCAACCAGCGCCGGTCGAGATTCTCATCGGTGCCGATTTATTCTGGGATATTATTGGCCGCGAGCAGCGCTCTCTCGGCCCTAACAATCCAAAACTAATAAGCTCCCAGTTTGGTTGGATTATTTCAGGTCCTATAATGTCAAGTTTTGTAAATAAAACAATACAATGTAATCATTCCATCATGTCAAGTACATTGAACGACGAAGATATACAAATCCATCAAGAACTCACTAAGTTTTGGGAGCTGGAAGAGGTTCCTCTAAAATCAAAATTTAGTGAAAGCGAGAAGGCATGCGAATCTATTTTCTTATCTGACACATTTCGTCTAGATTCCGGTAGATTTTCTGTCGGACTACCTCTAAAGGATTCACCAGACTGCCTTGGAGATTCTTATAAATTAGCAAAAAATAGATTAATAACTTTAGAAAAACGATTTCGCAGGCAACCAATTGTCAAACAACAATATGTTGAATTCATGCGCGAATATGCCGACCTAGGTCATTTATCAGAGGTCCCGAAACCCAACACAAATAATTCATATTTTCTATGTCACCACGCAGTTTTTAAAGAAAAAAGTGAGTCTACTAAAATCAGGGTAGTGTTCGATGGCTCCGCCCCGTCGACCTCCGGACAGTCAGTCAACGATATTTTATTAGTCGGGCCTAATATACAAGATTCACTTTTCTCCATTCTCGTGCGAGCTAGACAGTACAAGTACTTGCTGACCGGCGATATCGAAAAAATGTACCGTCAGATTCTCGTACATGATGAGGACCGTCGTTTTCAACTTATATTATGGAGGGAGAATGAATCTAGTCCCATTAAAACGCTACAATTAAATACTATTACTTACGGTATGGCAAGTTCTAGCTATTTGAGTACGCGCTGTCTCTGGCAGCTGGGAGAGGAATGCCCCGACTCTACGATTAGAGAAATTATTCAACACGATTTTTTCGTTGACGATCTCATTACAGGCTCCGATAATGAAAATGCATTACTTTATATACAGCAAGCTGTAACTGCCGCTCTATCAAAGGGCTGTTTCAACTTAAGAAAATTCAAATCAAATTCATCTTCTTTAATCAAATGTACTGCTACTAACTCAAATAATCAATTAGTAATTAGCGAATCTACATCGACTTTAGGCATGGGCTGGAATCCATCTAACGATCAACTTCATTTTCCATTTAAAATTCCACTCCAGACAAATAGTTCTGTGCTAACCAAACGATCCATTCTATCATCGCTTTTCAAAATTTTTGATCCGTTAGGACTACTAAGCCCATGCGTGATAAAGGCAAAAATGCTACTACAACAATTATGGTTACATAAGCTTTCATGGGATGACCCAATTCCCGATAGTATTGAAAAGGAATGGAATAAATTCATTGCGGTAGTACCCAGTCTTCTAAAATTCGAAGTACCCCGACGAGTGCTATGTGACGACCCAATTTCGGTATCTCTGCATTCCTTCAGTGACGCCAGTCAGAGGGCTATGGGGGCCTGTGTTTACATGCGCTCCGTCAATTCAAACAACGAAGTTACGGTGAGACTACTTTGCTCTAAATCAAAGGTAGCTCCTATTAAAGCTACTACAATTCCACGTCTTGAGCTATGTGCCGCTCTATTGGCCGCCAAGCTATGTAAGGCTGTTAGGAGTCATTACGACACAAGGTACAAGAAGAAGTCCACTGGTGTGACTCTACTATAGTATTAGCTTGGCTACGTAGTAGTTTTCAAAATTTAAAACCTTTGTGGCGAATAGAGTACTAGAGATCAGTGAATTAACTGACTCTACTTCGTGGCGTTACGTACCAACAGCTGTTAACCCTGCTGACTTGATATCTCGCGGCGTCAGCCCTGATCATTTAAACAACATGAGTCTATGGTGGTCAGGTCCGCCTTATTTAACAAATTTCGAATATACGTGGGCTACTTTAAACAATGTTAAAATAAACACTGAAATTTTACCTGAAACAAAAGGCACGATTCTAACTAACTTAACGACTAATACTGAAACTGTTTTGCAATTTACAAACTATTCAAGCCTGATCAAATTAAAACGCACATTTGCATATTTATTGCGGTTTTTACATAACATAAGAAACCCAAAAAATCGACTTACAGGTCCCTTGTCAGTCGACGAACTACATAGATCATTTTTACATCTTTGCCGTTTATCTCAACAGGAATCATTCCCAGTAGAGTATGAACTCATTTCTGATAACAAAAAATTAAGCTCTAAGTCTCAACTTTTAACTCTAAGTCCATTTTACAGTGACGATAAACTTATTCGCGTAGGTGGTCGTTTAGACGCCTCAGATTTTAATTTTGATAAAAAACATCCAATCCTTTCACATTCTAATCATCATTTTACTAAAATTTTATTTGAATATGAACACAAACATAATTTACATGCCGGACCACAATTATTGTTAGCGACAATTCGAGAGTTCGTGTGGCCCGTCAATGGCAGAATGTTGGCCAGAAGAACCTTTCGTAACTGTTTCAAATGTAGACGACTTCAAGGAAAAACAATGCAACCAATGATGGGTAACTTACCCGCCGCACGCATTACGCCAAGCTTCCCTTTCAATCTGTGGGCTTAGATTTTACTGGTGCATTCTATATATTAAACAGAAAAGGGCGTGGTGCCAAACTAGAAAATGCTATTTAATGATATTTGTTTGCATGCGATATAGATGCGTCCATCTTGAGGCCGTGAGTGACTTATCAAAAAATGCATTTATCATGACATTTCGCCGATTCGTGGCACGTCGTGGTCGACCTACGGAAGTATTTTCCGACAATGGCAGCAATATAGTATCTGGAGCTAAAGAAATAAATAAGTTTTTAAAGATAATTCAATTTTTTTACTGATTTCGCAAGTAATGAACAAATAAGATTTAATTTCTCTCACCTTACGCCCCTCATTTTGGCGCACCTTTTGAAAGTGTTATAAAAAGCGCCAAATTTCATATAAAACGCGTCATGGGAAATGCTCATTTGACCTTTGAAGAAATTACGACTCTTTTCGCACAAGTAGAGTCAATATTAAACAGCCGTCCGTTATGTCCTTTATCCTCATCACCAGACGACTTCCTTTGCCTTACTCCTGAAATTTTCTGATTGGCCGTGCTCTTACTGCTCTCCCGTCACCAAACATAGAAGACTGCAATCCCAGATACATACAACGCTACGACCGAATTCAGCAAATTTATCAACATTTTTGGAAGAGATGGCAACACGAATACATAGCGGAACTACAACATCGTCGCAAATGGAAGACTAACTCTTCAAGTCCAAATGTAGGAGATTTGGTCCTAATACAAGAAGATAACGTTCCACCTCTCTGTTGGCGACTTGGCCGCATTTCAAAATTATTCTACGGACCCAAAGACGGAATACCCCGAGTAGCTGATGTAAACACGTCCAGAGGATGCATTCGCCGCCCACTGGTCCGCCTGTGCGCCCTACCTACAGCAGAAGAGTTAGGAGGTTGAAAACCGAAGTTTTCAACGGGGGCAGGATGTTTACGCCTGCGTAATTAGGAACGCAAGATGCAAGCGCGTCATCATGTTCCTGTCTATACAATATCTATATTTTTTATTAGTTACCTTAAGTGCATTCCCAAACGTCAAAAAGAGTCGAGTCATTCATTCGTATTCGTATCATCCGCGCATCAAGCAACACGCACAAAATTTGTACCAATTTTATTCTACAATATAAGCTGTGAAAGTTGGCTGGGAGTTTTATTTACGGGTCCATCTGGACTCATCCAGTTACTTAATTGAATAAAGAGGTTGCTTATATTTAATGTTAATATTGTTATTTTGAGATTTGGACCCCTGTTTTGGTAAAGGCCTCCTCCATCCTTTCGGTAGCGTTAGTGACGCGAGGTAGTTATTATTTTAAAGACAATAACGTTCGAATTAAAGTATTTTTGATCTTACACTGACGAAATGAAAAGCCTAAACGACAATGTGCTGATTATTAAGGATGTATTATAGCAATAGGAGTGAAATTTCCTAATAATGACGATTTCCCATAACTTCGTAGTGTTTTTTTTTGTATTGTAGTGTAACGAGCAGGACATGTGACTGGTAAGCAACATCATCATCATTAGCAGCCGCAAGACGTCCAATGCTGAATATAAGCCTCCCCCTAGATTTCAACAATAAACGGTCCTGCGCCACCTGCAACCAGCGGTTTCCAGCGACCTTTGTGAGTCTATCCATCTAGTGGGAGGCCGTCCAACACTGCGTCTCCCGGTTCGTGGTCGCCACTCGAGAACCTTTCTAAGCAGCCTGCCCATAATTGCACGGTGACACGAAAATCATTACCTGACACTGCACTCATCACCCAGAGGTATAAGTTGTTTTATCTCTCTCTGCCCTGTAATTTCACTAGAAACATTGCCCTTCGAACCGGACCACAGTGATGTTTACACATTACTGCTTGACTTATTAAAATAACCTGCAAAGGTATGGCACTTCCCCAGGCGGAGTTTAAAAATAGTCCTGCCATTACAAAATTATCTTTATATATCTATGAAATAAGTAGAAGTATGTATAAATAGTAGTTCCACGTATCCATATAAATCCCAAACGGCTCTCAATACTCCACAGGCTTCCGTTGAAAGCCACCGCCGCCATAAATCGTATCGGAATTTAATATAAAGACTGAGGCTCACCATAAATTGCGTTACTTATTTATAAGTTAAAACCCCGCGGTTCGATGAGAGCTGTAAGTCATGTACGCTACGAAACAGCTATAAAGGCTTATAAAGTTAACATTAAACAATCAATCAAGGAAATACATAATCATTTTAGTAACAAAAAACTTGAGAGGTGTCAAGGGACACCCGGATGGAACGAAGTTCCTTTCGATTAATTAGTGAAGGAACTATTATTATTTATTATTTACAAAAAACCTGTATACACTCAACAAAAATAATCGTCGCGACACCACACTGTTCAATGCGAAATAGAAATGAAAATATCTGGCTTGATTTCTATAAGAGAGAGAGACAGACAGACAGAGAAACATGCGACGCCGCACAGCTTACAATAGCAAAAAGTGTCGTGACAACTTTTCGTAAGAATTTTTTCCGTCTAGCCCCCTTTCACAACGCGCGATAAGGAACTTCGTTTCAAAACATTCTGTATAGTCACTCTACGGACAATAATTTTACCTGATGATCATAAGAAAACATTGCTGGAAAAAAAGTTAGCCACTCAGTCTTATCCCTGGCTTTTGTTCTCCAGCTGCCTGGTCCTTTACGTATATTGTCACTCTACCAAATATCAGGGCATCCTACGCTACGTTTGCCAATTCAAGTTCTTAACTTTAATTTTCTTCAACTCGTACAAACATACAGAATTCGTTTATATAATAAGTTGATGTATAATTCGTAACTGTAAACACCTGTAAAGAGTGTATATGTTACAGTAAGAGTGAATAATTGAAGATTATTAATAATTATCTTTTATTACCTATTAATTATTACCGAAAGTAGAGGTTAAAGTGATAAATTAATCACATTTGTCGATTATTATTAATAATTTAACCCTAGTAGTGATAAATGTAATAAGTGGCCAAGGATTGCAGGGCGGGTGGTGTGTGCGACGTGCGAGAGGTTTAATGAGAACCAGATTTAATGAGAAATGCCTTGAAATAAAACCGGAGAAAGGAAAAAATCATCGTGTGAATAACACGAGATGAATATTTTAAAACCTAACCTATAATAAGAAAACACCCCTAACCTAACCTACATATATTATTTACCAATATGTGTCGTGAATTATTAATAATGACTACTAAAAGTAATACATTTCGATCGTTTATTCACATTTACCAAAAATGTGAATTTAAATACCAAAATTTTAGAAAATTATTAAAAATTTTCAATTAATCAGATTTACCGTGACATTTACATATCATGAAACATTGTGAAATTGTAAATTCACTTACTTAATATGTGTACTATTGGTGTTTCTTTAAATAAATAAACTCGTTCTGAAAATCGTTTAGCTTAGAACACAAAAAAGGTTCACAGTTAGACTGTACGCATTGTTTGGGTTCGTTGGAAAAAAATAATTGAATTAGTTTTGAATCACAGCTAAAAACACTTTACTGATAATGGTAGATTAAATTAAGTGGTCGAGCCTGTCCTCAACGCTAGTTTTAACGCCGAAGAAGCATCGTGAGGCAACCGGTGTGTTGCAAAAAGACATATTTCAAGGACAAGTGCTATCCGATATACAAACATAGACATTATAATTATCCCAATTTACATTCCCACAGCTGGAATTCGGGGACTTTTATCACACAGGCAAGCCCAAGGCCGTTCATGAGATGTTATTCTTGGTTGATGACAGTTTCCTCATGATGATATCCTTCACAAGGTAGAGGTAATGTTAAACTTGTAGATTTTAATTGAAATATTATTTGGTTATTTAAAAAAATACAGTACAGCACAATACAAAAATACATGATCAGAATTACATAAATTTCAATAAATCTTATAGACGTATCGATATGATATTAAAGTGGAGGCGAGAATTGAACCCACGACAATGCGCTTGTGAAAACCAACGTTTTCATCGACAAGCCTAATGATAATACTTTTTGGATATTGAAGGACCAACTAAAATATTATTTTTTTGTTTATTTTTTCTCCAGACTGTCTTGCTTTCACTTTATTTCAATATAAGTCAATGGAATATATCTTTATGTCCGTAACTCGACTCCAATATAAAGGTCGGGAAATGAGTTTCCACGAGACGATCGGGACAGGTGGAGAACCCAATTTCAATTCGGGGATTTCAAACGTCAGACAAAATAATCTAGCCCAGAAATGATTTACTTTCAAGTATTATTCTAGATGATTTAAATAATACAATTAAGATGATGACTGAGTCAAAATACATTCCAGTTAGTCAGGTAAATTACGCTGCTCGCGCCCGCTTGGGCCAGCTTGGTGGATTATGGCCCATCTGTGGAAACGTTTATCAGGCTGTTTATGTTTTATTCTTAAAATAGTTATGCTTCTGCATTAGCCTATGAATTATATATTATTTTGTAATATGGGTATCAAATGAGAAGGCTTGACTAGTAAAATACTGTACATTATAAAAAACAAATCCAAGATGGCCGCCACCACAAAATGGCGAAATACATTTCTTTTTTCACAACTCCCTTAATATGGGTATCAAATGAAAGGGCTTGACTAGTAGAATGTTGTACGGATAACAAATCTGAGGTAGCCGGGGGTTAGTCAAAATTTTTAATTTTGTTCTTGTTGAAATATTTTTTTATTGTTATTTTATTTTTATAAAACGTCGCATGGACACACGTTTGTATTGATAATTACAGTTCTCGGCTATCTGAAGACCTCAATAGCGACTCAGCGGTAATCACTAACTTTACCCACTTGTGCCATAATCTATTAATATAGTAATTCATAGGACATCGAACTCCACAAACGTAACGTTACTTGTCCCTCAGGGCTGTGACATAATAGCTGACTTTATAACGTCTGCACTTTGCACATAACTTGTCGGGTGCAGCGTCGTGTCTCCGCATCAAATTGAAGCTACGTTCATGTGCAATCTAGATTTTGTTCAAAGACTTACAGCAACTGGAACTGACATATAAATTACTGAATTCTCTTTAGGAACATTTTTTTGGAGTGACGAGACGAGAAGGACATGTGCCTGATGGTAAGCAACATGCTTGCCACATAACAGCACAGATACACGTAGCTATTGGAACATGAAGAGTCCAAGCCTATTGTGTATAACCTAGCTCAGCATTTGTCTCCTACAACGGCTACTACGGTAACAATTGTTCAACCCAACTATTTTATAGGCAATCGATAGACCTATTATTATTGCAAAATATAAAATATAACCACAGACACTGCTAGAAGGCTCACAGGTGTCATACAGTTACCCAATTGAATTTCGGCTCATCAATAAATTTTATCAAACAACAAAATAGGTTCTATAAAAATAATGAATATCTGGCCTTCATGACCTCACGAAGGCCAGTCTGATAATGCCAGATGATGAACGGATGATGATGAAATATGATGGTGAATAGTGCTTTATTTATCTTTATAGTTTACTATTAATTATAACCATAAGCCACATCCAGTATGAGCTAATTCACCTCTCTTGGCTCCGGCGCCCGACGAACCCAACCAACTGACCTAGATTTTTTATTTCGCTTCAGAGAGAATGAAATTGCCTGCAGCGGGCTCTATATTTTTTTAAACGCAAACTTTTGTTTTCATATTACAGTTGTTGACAGGGTAATCATGAAATGGCACTCAAGCACTCAACGCTGCGATGGAGTGGGAAACAGTGAGGAGAAAGGAGTGGAAAAGGGTTAGTACGACTGGCGGTTTATAAGTTAGCTAAAATCTGAACCAAATCTCATTAAGTTAAATGATGTATAAGAGATTACACAAGTATTACAAAGGTTATCTGGAAGAGAGAAAAGAAAGAGAGAAGAGAAGAGGTTATCGTCTTTTTAATTTTAAGTTTAATAACTGTTTTTCTGTATTGTTTTGTGGTGTAATAAACTGTGTTGTTGTCTAATTGTACAAGTACAAATAAGTGTGTTCGAGTTTGTCATCACAGTTGGCTTAACGGTGAAGGCAAACATCGTGAGGGAACTACCATGTTTCAGTGAAAGTAATCAGCTTAAAAAATAATCTCTTATAGAAAAAAAATCAGCCCGTGTTCGTCCACTGCTGGACATACGCCACTCAGCCCGATCCTCGGTCTTACACTTCCAACCGCCACCAGCTGTCTTTCGTATATCGTCACTCCATCTAGTCTCAGGGCGTCCTACACTACGTTTACCAATTCGCGGTCTCCACTCCAGAACCCGTCTACCCCAACGGTTATCGGGTCTGCGACAAATGTGACCGGCCCATTGCCATTTCAGTTTGCTAATACGCTGAGCTATGTCGGTGACTTTAGTTCTCTGACGAATTACTTCATTGCGAATGCAATCCTTCAGAGAAACCCCAAGCATAGCTCTTTCCATAGCTCGCTGAGCGACTTTGAGCTTTCGGACCATTTTGACTGTCAGTGTCCACGTTTCAGCACCATAGGTCATAACAGGTAGGACGCACTGGTTGTATACTTTTGTTTTGAGACTTTGTGGGATGGGTGACGAGAAGACTCGACGAAGTTTACCAAATGCTGCCCAGCCCAGCTGGATTCTTCTCATGGCCTCACTCTCAAAGCTACATCTACCTAGTTCGAGCGTCTGCCTTAGGTAAACGTATCTCTGAACAATTTCGAGAGTGGTTCCATTTACGGCAATCGGCCCCGGAGCAACAAACTCGTTGCACATGACTTTGGTTTTATCCAAGTTCATCCGGAGGCCAATGCGTTGAGAAGCGTTAGCCAAGCTGTCCAGCATACACTGCAAGTCCTCCAGCGACTCTGCCATAATGACGATGTCGTCTGCAAATCGTAGGTGAGAGATGTACTCGCCATTGATGTTTAGGCCATGTCCAACCCAATCCAGCGCCTTAAACATATCCTCTAGGGCGTTTGAGAACAATTTCGGGGAAATTACGTCCCATTGTCTCACGCCTCGCTGCAGAGGAATATGTCTTGACTGCTGGTCTTGGATTTGGACTTTCATCGTAGCGGCGTCATACAAACATCTCATCACCTCGATGTATCGCCAATCGACTTGACATCGCTGTAAGGACTCCAGAACAGCCCAGGTTGACTGAGTCGAACGCCTTCTCATAGTCCACAAACGCTAAGCAAAGAGGCCGATTGTACTCCTTTGTTTTCTGTACAATCTGCCGTACCGTGTGAATGTGGTCTATGGTGCTGTACCCACTTTGAAATCCAGCCTGTTCCAGGGGCTGAAACTCGTCTAGTCTTCGGGCGAGACGATTCGTGATAACTCTCGAAAACAACTTATAGAGACATGGCTCAGAAGCGATATTGGTCGATAATTCTTCAAAAGGGTTTATCTCCTTTTTTGAAGAATAGGATGACCACACTTCTGTGCCATGCCTGTGGAGTTCGCCCGGTGAAGAGGACGTCATTAAACAACCTTTCAAATCACCTTGATCAAAACCTTGGTCAAACGAGACCATAGTAATAATTATCAATAAAAGCTTGCTGATAAAATTTGCCGCTAACTTAAAATGGTGAAGGAAAACATCGTGAGGAAACCGACATGTACCTAGAACCTTTCGAAGTCATGTGCCATCAACCAACACGCGTGGTGGTTTATGGCCTTAGCTCTCTCCTTGCGAGAAAAGGCCCGAGTCTCAGCAGTGGGAACATTTAGTGGGCTGTTGATGGTGATAAAATTTGCACCAAGGTATGGTACTTACCAAGGTAGATTCTGCAACAAGTCCTACCATTACATTAAAGGGCAATGTTTCCAGGGAATTTACAGGGCACAGAAATAAAACATCTTAGGTGATAATTGAAGATGGTAGAGGAGAAAAGAACATTAGGTGTTAGGTGAAGATGGTAGAGGAGAAAAGAACATTAATGGAAACAATAGAAAACAGAAGAGGGAAGATGTTGGGACATCTGATACGACACGACAACTTCATTAGAACAATAATGGAAGGTAAATTAGAAGGGAGGAGGAAGAGAGGTAGACCTAGGAGAAGTTACATGAACCAAGTGAAGGAGAAGATAAATGTAGTGTCGTATCAGGAAGTCAAGGAGAAGGCGGAGTGTAGAAGTACATGGAAGGAACTCCACCGACAAGAGCGTCGCTCTTAAATTATGAATGAATGAGGTGATGATTGCAGTGCAGTAAACGAGTAAAGATTTGAACTCTTCATATTCCAATAGCTGCGTGTCACTGTGTTGTTATGGGCAGGCAAGTTGCTTACCATCTGGTAAAACATGTTCTGCTCATCTTGTCACTCCAAACTGTAAAAAAAAAGTTTTGAACCCGTTCAGCCGTTATAAAGATACGTGGATACACAAAAGTTCGTGTACTGTGTATGTTCGTGTTCGTGTTCGCCTTTAGAATTTCTATATTTCATATAGTCTATATTTTATGAAACTTTAGATTTAACTAATGTTAGATCAGATAATATATTGTAATGGACAAGTTGAATCAGATTACTCTATAATATATTGTGAGAGTTCTTTGAGTAGAGGTATACGAGTATTAAATTTTATACATGTTGACATTCTTTTATATACATTGACATTGTTTTATTATATACATATTGAATTATTATTATTATTTTTGATTACTATTTTTTTATTTTTCTATACATAATGACATTATTTGACATTGCTCACACGGCTGAACTGCAAGAGCTACTACTGCAAGACCTTGGATTCTACATGAAACCACACACTTGTCAAAGTCCATAACAGCATCCTGCTGAAGCACAAGACGTTGGCGTAATTGTGCTCACCAAACATATCACACTAACATAACACAACGGGATAGAAGCCAGAAATTAATAGACGATGAATCAATACAATCGATTAAAAGTTAAAAATAAAAAAAAGAAGAAGAAGACTTTATCAGCTGACTATTATTATCATTGTATAAATTCAGACCAATGGAAACTGCGTTGCCAGACATATTGCATGCCTCTAGAAGAAGATACCAGTTTGTATGGGTCAATTATTTAAATGTTTTGTATCATCTTATCTTACCTGCAAACAGCAATAAAGATTTTTGTATTTGTATTTTGTATTTGTAATATTAATAAAAATGATTTGAAGTAATAAGATACGTTTTGAAACGGAATACGTATAGATATAAAACAAATTGGGAGTTAGAGCAGAATTAAAAGAGGATTTTTGGGCGATTAATTAAAACAAGGAAAGGGTCGTCCTTAATAATATAAAGGTCGTTAGGAGTGCAGCCGAAACGCCATTATCTTTGAGGCTGAGGTGTGGCCATAGTGGCAGCGAAAAATTATTAAATTCCTAATTTTACTATTAAATGTGATAATTTATAATGGTTATAGCTAAATCGCATCGGAACATTTAAACGAATAAGTGTGAATTTAAAACAGAGTGTTTAGTTTGAAATAACATATAGGCTACTTTTTTACATTGGAAAATTACAGCGACGGTAACTATGCGGGTAAAATCGCAAACCATTGCTATTAATATCATAAATGAGGATGTTTGGATATTTACTATTCAATAACTTTAGGACAAAGATTTTACAAGTTTACATATCCTACGTATAGAGTTAGATTTTCCGCACGATTCCTTTGTGTCAATCGTAAGCAGATGACGTGCATACTTTATATGGCAACAGAGTGAGTGAGGTGTGCCGCGACAAAAGCGACACTTCCACAAGAGCGACAATGCAAGAAAGATGCTACCCGTGCTTTCGGTGTAAAGCGTTTGTGCCAACTCTATACGTAGTATGTGTAAACTCTTAGCTTCAAGACATCAGAAAAGATCGGTGTGTTACTCGAAACACAAATACAGATAAATAATGTCTGGAACAAGAACAAAATTAAAAATTTTGACTAACCCCCCGACTATCTAAGATTTGTTATCTGTACAACATTCTACTAGTCAAGCCTTTTCATTTGATACCCATATTACGGGAGTTGTGAAAAAAGAAATGTAATTCGCCATTTTGTAGTATCGGCCATCTTGGATTTGAAATTTGTCATGGTGCAAAGTATTCTACTAATCAAGCCCTTTCGTTTGATACCCATATTGAGGTAGTAGTGAAAAAAAAAAATATAAAGCGCCATTTTGTGGTGGCGGCCATCTTGGATTTGAAATTTGTTATAGCGTATAGTACTCTACCAGTTAAGCCCTTTCATTTGATACCCATATTGAGGTAGGTTGTGAAGAAATATTTTATCCGCCATTTTGTGGAGGCGGCCATTTTGAATCGATATTAACCAAACATAGCTAAGAACACCCGCACGGTAATTAACTTTCAAATAAAAAAAACCGCATTGAAATCGGCCCATCCGTTTGAGCTCTACGGTGCCACAGACAGACACACACACAGACAGACACATAGACAGACAGACAGACAGACAGACAGACAGACAGACAGACAGACATCGACGTAAAACTTATAACACCCCTTTTTTTGGTCGGGGGTTAAAAAGACGAGGCTACTTTTCGATTGAAAATTACGGGAAAGAGAAGTACACGGGTAAAACCGTGGCTGTTGTTAATTGAACGTTCCCTCACTGGAGGGCTTACTGCCTAAGGAAACGGCCCCTCTACCGCTTAAGTAAATCGGCTATGGCTTTGCTATTGTTGTCTCTTTCATTTCAAGCGAGAAGAAAAGAGCGAGCAGTATCAAAGCTAAAACATTTTTAGTTAGGCGGTAGACCCCAGGGTGTAGCTTTATGTTACTACTATATTGCTCTCTTTTCGCTTGAAACTATAGAGACAGCTATAGCAAAGCCAAATGATATATTAAAGCAGTAGAAGGAAGGAGCATTTGCGTGTAATGTATATAGATTCGCTTTGAGCATTACATTACAATACTATCTCCCTGACTGACGACCTTCCTTCCACTCGACACCACCAAAACGACACCATCGGTGGTGTCGTCGTATGGACTAGTGATTCCATACGACACCACCGACTAATAGTGAGGTTACCTACATACAAAGTTGTTGATATGAAAACTCCAATTAAGTTCAAGCAGTTTCATTAATGAGGTATGTAATTTGATAAAGTTTATATTTATCTGTCACTCAAATGGTCATCTTGACATTGTTCATTGCAATTTGCATATTATTGTCTTTCCGTCCGAATATTTTAATTTTTCACAATGGACATGGATACTAATACTGACGACACAAAATACATAAAAACTAATGGCGGAACAGCACATCACTAGGGTGGTGTCGTATGGACTAGTGATTCCATACGACACCACCGATGGTGTCGTTTTGGTGGTGTCGAGTGGAAGGAAGGACTGACGAGCGTTCGCGTGTAATGTAACATTATAAAGGTACTTACATAGATTCGACTTTGAGCATACTTCTATGTATTCTATAGTTCTGATTTTACACTGTTGTAATTCATTGCATATTTTAACTCGCTGACTTATTTATTATTTTACTCAGATGATAGTGTGTGTGATTTAAGAAAAGAAAATAAATAGAAGTACGTTGTAACAAATATTTTTTACGGAATTTTATAACTCAATCGCTTTCAATCGCTCATTAGAGTAAAGCCACACGAATATTTTGTTTTTTTAGACGAAGCAATTAGAACTGAAGACCCCTCGACCTCTCGAAGGCTTGGAGTTAGAATTAAAATAAAGCGATATCCGCTCCAAGAATTAATTATGTCTGATGGATAACATACGGGGTTCTTTCAATTTAACCCATCAAGTTTTTTGAGAACATTTTGTTTTATCTGATGGTCACCAACACTTTTCTATAACAACACAGTGCAGTGAACACTAAGTGTTCATAACACAATCTAGCACTGCAAGCTATCGTCACCCGGAAATTTGCGAAAATGTTTATTTTCGCTTTTTGTCATTTCTGGAAACATTGAAAACAAAATAACTGGTTAAAGTGTGATACTTACACGTAGAGTTAAATAACAATTAAAACTCATCATTTTTTATAGTATAGAGTGACGGGACGAGCAGGAAATGTGCCTGATGGTAAGCAACAGTGGGCAGGTGCCTATAACATTAAAGCCCTACGCCACGCAGCTATCTTATCTTATCTTATACCTTTAAACGAGCAATTCTTGTAAATATATATATATAGAATTTGAATCTCGGAAACGGCTCGAACGATTTTCATGAAATTATGTATACAAGGGGTTTCGGGGACGATAAATCGATCTAGCCAGGTTTTATTTTAAAAAAACGCCGTTTTATGCGCGTTTTTAGATATCGAAAAACTGTTACATAAAGATTAGAATGTGATGGTAAATTTCGCAACGGCGCGCAACAGTATATTTATTAGCTCAGTCGGGAATATGGGTGGTTGAAATATGGTAGGTCCGGGTTCGAATCCAACCGGCCGCGTTCTTTTTTCAAGTTCATTTTTTTTTTAGAAAATCAGTATGTATCCGAGCAAGATCATCCAGGTACTGACCTTTTAAACCGGAACACAGTGATTTTTGCACATCACTGTTTCGCGGCAGAATATAGGCAGGCATATAGGCAGAAGGCTTCCCAGGCGCATTACACAGGGTCCTAAACTCTGAGTAATTATAGTCTATTAATTGCCCAACTTAGTGTAACCGAAAGATAACAAGTTTTTTACGTTAATATTCATATATCGTCACAAATATATTTGGCCTGGGTGCGAATTCAACAAAAGACACACAAATATTTAGTATGATCAAAATGATTAAAGTACTTAGGAGAAATCGGTCTCATATCAGTCAATTCTAGGATTCTAAATTTTCCCACCTACCGGAGTAGGTTTCCTCACCATGGTTTCTTTTAGTGCCACAAATCAAAATAAATCCTAGTAGGTAATAATCCCACAGGCAATGTTTCTTTTTGGGCTCTTAAACTCCTTTCCTTATGTTAATAGGTTCACAAACACCATGTAAAGTGCCAAGCTTCTTAAGAGATTCAGATTCAGCGGATTTTCTCAAAGTTACTCGTGCAATACAGTTGGTGAGCAGTAAATTAACTTACTGAGCTCACGAACATCATAATCATTTACATTACGAAACTGTAGAACGATCTACCTAGACCTATACCAGAGTCTCGGTAATGTGTGATAATTTATTTACTACGAAAAAAAGAAGAAGTGTGGCACTCGGAGACTGCTGCGGTAAAGCTATTGCATGTTGCGTGCGTTTATATCAACATAAGCAATATGGATGTTAACAATTTTTCGAAATTGCTTTTATTTTGAAGAGTGACATTTGTTTACCATAAAAAATATCACGGGAAATCCGTTAAGTTGGCAACACTGCTAAGAGCATTTAGTCTGTAAAGCCAATACAAGTAAGATTCAAAGTCGAATGACCGAGTGGGGAGGACGGCGTTACGGTCTTCCATCTCTCTTTCTTGTGAACATAAGAAAGAGATGCACGATCACTAAAATTCGGTCTCCAGGCCCGCGATAAAAGCTATGCAATAGCTTAAAACAAAAACCCACTTCAATTCAAAATAAAATTTTGATCTTTGACCAAATTTCACAAGAAGACATCATCGAGGTATATCAAAGTAAATTTTAGTTTTTTGTGCATATTTTAAAAACCGCCGTCACATCTGAACCCGTCCCAACGTTATATATTTGTAAATGAATGTTTGTCTGTATGTCTTTTATAATCGTAAATTATGCATTTGACCTTTAGCAATATTGTTCAGTCTCATGCACTTAAAGATAATTTCTGTTGGTACGGCCAATTTTCGACAAGTGGCGTAGCAAATCGCGCGAGGTACAGCTGGTTATACATAAATTAAGCATTTCCAAGCTCATCATTATCATTTCGTATCAATGATCTGATTTAAAGTAAAAAAAAGAAACAAAAATAATAAATAACTAAATCAATATTTTTTTTCTCGATTCTTGTATTTTTTTTAATTTGAATAAAATTTATTTTGTTTTTTTTTCCGTGTTTTAAGATTTAACACAATTTTGTTACCTCATTTAATTCTTTTGTCATCACAAACTTCGAAATATCTGTAAGTACTGGCTTCAGTGTACTCATAGATATATCATTATCTTCATTATCTAGGCTTGAGTAAATATTATGTTCTGGATACAGCGATTATTGTCTAACTGTTCCATTCTGTACGAAGAACAAATGTGAGCGAGTAGGCCTGCTCGAACTTTGCACTCAAACGATTGTAAATCGAGATAAATGTTTGATGGGATTCGGAAACTTCGGCTGAAACGAAATGAAGTCTTTCCAAGGAATATTTTCCAACTTAGAGAAAGGTTTGAGAATTTAAACGCTGAAATGAATTCTATTAGCGTCCGATCCGCCATCGACTTGCATCTATCTGTTTATTAAAAGATCACCATCAACATTGCAGCTGATTCTTTTCTTCTGTCATTCTAGACATTTATTAAATTGACTTCCTTGAAAGAGTTATATTAAAAAGTCTAATTTCTGGGAGAGAGCAAACAGTAATGTTTAGTGTAGTCAGCTTGGTGACGATGATAGATGTTTTGTTTTAGCCATGTATTGTACAGATCTTACACACAACCTGAACTTCTGCAGGTCTCCAGGAGGGCAGTTCTCAGTAGCTCGGACATTTAATGTCGCCAAGCGTCAAGATTCTGCTATCAATATAAGATTTTTATGTCATCATTTCTATCCACTGGCAGACGTTTATAGCACTGACTAGATCTTATCCAGTGTTTCCCACACTATAAATAAAGAAACCAGTGCTGAAACGGGCCAGTACTTCGTTAGCGAAGGTTTTCTTAGCTGAAGTGGTAACTGAACTGACCAATGCGCCTACGATGGTCAACTGTCGAAATAACATTTGAATCACGCTTATCCCCAATCTCGCGGAATTATGATCAGGAACTACCATTCCTCGTGTTGTCATTTCTACGTACGAGACTACGTAAATCTCAATAGCTTGAGCTAGACATTCACTCACTCACAGAAAAAAACGTCTAAATCTGCAAATGAATCACCTGCTGTCGGTCGTAGAAACTATCTCATGCGGAAGTTCCACTCCGGGTTCATGTTTATGATTGTGATTATGCAACTGCCACCAAACACCCCATCGCCTCTAAAGACACCTGGCACTAGAAGGAGACGCAATTCTCTTCTGCCAACACCCCATGGCTCACAACATAGATAAACAATTACAACGTCACTAACAATTACTATTTCAAAGGACATTGAATGTTTTTGAACTGTAATAAACAACTATTCATATGACAGCAATTTTGTACCAATTTAAAAAGATTTATATCAGCCAATGATTACAGAATCATGGCCTGTTTACAATACTTATCTCGGTTAATTTTTGTTTTTCCCGTAACTGGAGTTTTAACTTAGGTCATCCTGTTTTTTGTGGTTAAGTGATATATTCTAAATGCCAATGTTTTTCTAGTCATAGTATTACCTATTGTGATTGAAACTAGAAATAAGTTGTTGTGTAATGTCTGCAGCATCAAAAACGATATTGATATTCGTAGTTTTGTTACAGCTGACTGGCACACATGTTGCAGAAAAGGTATTCAAGTATTTATTTATCGGTACAGTATTCATACTCTATAATCGCAAGCTTTTTTATCCTATATGCTAAACAGCTAAAAGGTCTTAAATACTTCTAGCAACAACCTTTAAAAAATAATGAAAATTCCATACAAACTTTACCAAACCACAAAAACTAATTTAACCTTTTAGATCTCTTTCTTTGCCTCAGTCAGGCTCTAGACTATATTTGTACAAATACAAATACAAATAC
The DNA here is from genome assembly GCA_017562165.1 of Ectropis grisescens. Classification (NCBI taxonomy): domain Eukaryota; kingdom Metazoa; phylum Arthropoda; class Insecta; order Lepidoptera; family Geometridae; genus Ectropis; species Ectropis grisescens. Next base: position 25,476,473 of record CM029788.1, read on the forward strand.
AAAAATATTTATTGCTGTTTGCAGGTAAGATAAGATGATACAAAACATTTAAATAGTTGACCCATACAAACTGGCCTCTTCTTCTAGAGGCATGCAATATGTCTGGCAACGCAGTTTCCATTGGTCTGAATTTATACAATGATAATAATAGTCAGCTGATAAAGTCTTCTTCTTCTTTTTTCATTTTTAACTTTTAATCGGTTGTATCATATATGTCATATGATTCATCGTCTATTAATTTCTGGCTTCTATCCCGTTGTGTTATGTTAGTGTGATATGTTTGATGAGTACAATTACGCCAACGTCTTGTGCTTCAGCAAGATAATGTTATGGACTTTGACAAGTGTGTGGTTTCATGTAAAATCCAAGGTCTTGCAGTAGTAGCTCTTGCAGTTCAGCCGTGTGAGCAATGCCAAAGAATGTCATTATGCATAGAAAAATCAAAAAATAGTAATCAAAAATAATAATAATAGTTCAATATGTTTATAAGAAAACAATGTCAATGTGTATAAAAGAATGTCAACATGTACAAAATTTAATATTTGTATACCTACTCAAAGAACTCTCACAATATATTATAGATTAATCTGATTCAACCTGTCCGTTAAAATATATTATCTGATCTAACATTAGTTAAATCTAAAGTTTCATAAAATATAGACAGTGGACACTAATGTGGCTAATGGAATTTAATACAAAATCTATACATCAGTATTCCAATTAATTTCCCTATCATTTAAAAATTCTTTCACAGTGTAATAACATTTGGGTACCAGTATCTTTTTTAATCTACTTTTGAACATGGATAAGTTAAGTTTTTTAATTGCATTTGGCAGCTTATTATATAGAAGAGGAGCCATACAAAAAATGCTGTTACTCATAATCTTTTTCTTGCGTTTGCCTATGAGCAGCCTACACTTATCACGTCGGTTCCGTTCCACTTTGTCACTCAAGAGAGGAAAATAATGGGAGTTATTCCTTACAAAACACATAACTTCAAAAACATAAAGGCTTGGAAGGGTTAAGATTTGGTTGTCTATGAATACCTGTCTGCAGCTATCTGTAACTTGCATCCCGAATATAGCACGAATGCATCGTTTTTGTGCTTTGGAAGCTAGGCCTGTATCCGTTGAGTTACCCCAAAAAATTATCCCATATCTCAAGACTGATGTCGCAAATATCTTTCAAATCCAAAAGATCGTAACTTAAAAGAAGTGAAAATACTATGTTTTCCAGCGACGGTTCATGCGGTACATCTATATTAACAAAATTATATCCTTAAAGCTACAACGTCTTGTGGTTGATGTTCCAAAGATGACCGAAGATGTATGACTTTTTGAATATGAATATGAATATGAATATGGATGTATGACTTTATTGTCATAAAACGAACATTCTGTACTTGGGAATGAGTTGCCTGAATATTATATATTTCCTAATTTCTTTAAGTAAAGTGTGAATCGGTTTCTTCTAGGTTAGTGTTTTTCCATTTTCATCACCATCATGGACTGCATTGTCGCTTAACAACAGTCGAAAAGGCGGTCAAGTGAAAACTATTCTCGTAATCGTACAATTAAAATGAAAAGTGACGGTTTATTTTATTTTAACTTGTATATCACATTACAGGTTAGATACATCAGCACAGAGCGGCCCGCTCTCAAGTACTGGAGCCCTAAATACTTTAACTACTTCAATGTGAGCTGTCGCCGGTACGGGCGACACGATCCTATATACTATTTTGAGGCCCATTTCGAGGCCAAGTACATTTGCCCCAACAATCTTACGGTTTGACTCTTCTTTTGTTATACTTACGGTCAAATAATACATACTGTTCAAGAAAACTTTTTCCATTGGATAGTATCTGGGCTTCTTCAAATCGAGTGTAAATAAATGGGTTCTTCCAGACTAGCGTGTTGGGACCGTTGCTTTATAAAACAGCTTGTTTTGGGGATAATTTTATTATATCAAGTGACAGTGGTCAAACGCACGCCGATGTTTTATGAAAAAATATTAAGAATATTTACTTAATTTAGAAGAATTATGTAAATTATTACTTATAAGTTTACGTGTCTTTAGCTGAGTAAAACTTGCGGCGTAGTTGTCGTGAGAGATATTGTTGATTCGTATCTGTGAGTTAACTTTGCTTTGGGCGAACCCAACAGACCATATTCTTGAAAGGCTTAAGTAGAGTTGAAACCAACAACAAGGTTCATGGTTGGCTTAACACGTTCAATGCCATCACGATATTTATGAAGTCTTCTTGAGCATATTTATCGTGGTGTTTCATTATTATTGCCGCAAAAATACGAGTAGCTTATGTTCCCATGACTGGGGGTTAGGGCGTCCAGGGTTTTATATCTCCGGAAGGCAGGAGATCCCGGTTCGCCTTCGGTTTCACGGAAGACACTGGACAGACGTGTGCTGGAGACATGCCCGAGGGAGGAGGAATAGCTATCGGCTAGGGATATCCGCGGTCGTGATAGGTGACCTCGCACTGGCAACCATCTTGGCAACCAAGCGTACACTGGACGAGCCACTCGGGCTTTCACCCTGTCTCCACTTGGCAGACCTGGGTCGTCAAACATTTAGAGACGCCGGGTACCCCCCTCTAGGGATAAGCCTTCCTAAAGCAGTGCCATGCCGCGCCGCTGGGTTCTAGCGTGTTACTAGAGCCAAATGTAGACGTCTATCGCCCCACGAGGTAGGCTCGCAAGGGTGCCGACGGTTGAGTCTGACTGTTAGTCTAATGTATTGTAATCTTATTGCTTACAGGCGGATGTGCTTTTTTACCAGTTTCTATCCAATCAGTACAAGAGAAGCTTTGTTGAAATGCACTTCGTTGTGTGTGACGTCATTCAAAAAGATACGTTCTTTGGTGATGTTTTGAAACAAGGGAGGTTGAAAGCGGGGTGTCCTATTCCACCGGTTGGTATGAGTAATGAAGTAAAATTTGCAGTTATAGGACTATTTGCTGATGAGACATGTCCTCGAAGACGTTTCTTAGAATTTCTAGAAAAACTATTTAGAATTGCAGCCAGGATTCGACCTTATGGCACCCCGATTGTGATAATTATAGCACGTTCTCTCTACTAAACCTCTACAGTTACATTAGACCACCACAGCATAATTACTTTTTATGGATTAGCTGCTTTTTATCGTACGTTACGTTAAGGAATGAAGACCACATTATCAAAAAAGTTTTTAATGGATGACTTTGAATGGATTTTTTTTAATGGAATTGTAGATGGATGTCATGGTAGAGGCCGACCAAAAGAAGTGTGGATGGGCTGTGTGAAAGAGGACGTGAATGGGAAAGGAGTAAGCTTAGATCTGACAAATGATAGAGATGTATGAAAAAAAACATACTCGTACAAAGGTAGGGCCTACTATTATCACACTATCATACTGTCATCATCATTTGCATTATCATCGCCTACCTGGTAGGCGAATGATGATGACAATTCGTTGACAAGACGTTACGTTAAGAAGATCATAAATGTAGAGTTTTACGCACCACTTGTATATAATGACGCTTCTGTTTTGGTTTCATACAAAAAAAAAAAATATATTTCTTATCTTATCTCTATATCTCTTCTATATTCATATCTATCTTATTCATTACAAAAAGTTTTTCTGTTTCAGGGTAAATTTGATCTGTATAACATATCGATTCCGACACAGAACATCCCACTAAATTTCCCGTTCACAAAAGGCAGGATTTCTCTAAACCTAACTTCCACCAACGCTGCAAAAGATACAGTGTTGTATGGCTACGTTGATATGGAGATTAAGGAATTCAACTTTAAACCAAGGAAAATACCACGAGAAAAACCTACAAAACTTAAATTGATGTTAACAAAATAAAACACAAAAACAGACTGTATTTTATTTTGTTTAAAACTAATGTTTGGCCCGATTCCTATCCTGAGATACTTATTGTATCAATGAAAGACAATGCTTTCGGCCACTCGTTCCTGAGTTTGGAGAAATGCTACGAACATCGCACAAAAATTGAAAACAGACCAGTTACTTAGAAACTTGACAAAGAAGTTTGTGTCAAAATCACGAACTGTTAAAACACCTCGTAACCATAATTGTTTTATAGATTTTAGATAGGCAAGGCAAAGAGCGTAAAATATCCTCAGACGATGTTAAGCTACCAAAATAAACTAACATAATGGATGAACGACGCAAGTTGAAGACTTATCACATAGCTATCCAGTGATAGGAGAGCTATGCTCTGCCCCAATACGAACTTGTAGACCTCGCTGCTGAAAAGTGACGCAAAATGCATAATAGGAGAGCCATGTGCCCAAGTTTTCTATTCGCCGGAAATACTGTAGTGTGGACTCCTTCTGGAGTCCGCCTGGGGACTTTATCAAGTAAAGTATCTCAACTTGTTTACCTTCGTTACTCACATGAGATCTTTTGATGGCACTGAGTGCTAAACAAACAGCGGTCGCTCTCTCCTTGATAAACGGCCGCTGGACTCGGCTGAAACTTAAGTTGGACTAGACTTGTATATCACGCGAGTTACCCGTCTATTCATTTAAAATGTGCAATAACTTTCTTTGCTCACGTCGATTGTGAATTCCACCAAAAGATTTATTTTTTCTCACTTTGGTGATTATTGAATTTTTCCCTCAATTAGATATCATACGTACATTCACATCATTAGCATATATATATATACAAGCTGTAACAGGTCCAGACGGTTCAACGCCCAAGCGACAATCATTCAAAATAAAGGTCGTATTATCACCGATCTAATATACAACATTTAGACCGATAAACACGACCCAATACTTGTTTGAGGACATTCATTATGTTTTGGTAATAATGTAAACCATTTACGCTAAATAACAAAATAAAAAAAATTGCTGTCATGATGATAAGCTGCATAATTCATCTAATTTATATAATACTTTTAATTTCCAAATTTTGTTTTGTGGTTTTGGCGTATATAGCCAAGCGTTTCCTGTTTTTCATCCAACAGGGATTAGTTGAATAGTCTACTTAAAGTTTTCAAGAGACCATTGCAGTATTGTTTATGAAACAGCCAACAATCATTTTTGTGGTGATGTCAACGATGTTATTTACAACTACATTAATTTTAATCCAATTTACTGGTTTCAATATTGGAGAAAAGGTAATAGTAGGAGATCCCGCTATACAACGACCTTCACCGATCTGTTTATTGGATGACAAGTGTTTTATATGTAATTTAATATGTGAACAAATATTGCAAATGGGTTGCCTAAAAAATTTCAGTCCAGAAAATGATTAATTAACAATTAAAAATTATTTTTTAAATATTTCACTTAAATTGATTGAATTTAAAAAAAACTATATAACATAACTTATTATTTTAGCTTTACTCAGTGATTACGAAACATCATTGACATAAAATCAACACATGAGTATTTTTTCAAGTATAGACTATAGACGCCCAGGGTTGTCGTTATCAATTTAAAAAAAATGTTTTGGAATGAATATGTAGTATTAGTAGTGGCCGGACTCTAAGCAGAGTCCGCCTAGGGAACCACCACACCTTTGCCAGTTATTCTACCGCTAGAAGTAAAGCTCAAACATTATTGTGTTCCGCCTTGAAGGGCAATGTTTCCAGAGAAATTACAGGATTCTCTGGGTGACGAGCGCATCGCAGTGCACCTAGCACTGCACTGCGTTCGTTGATGATTATGATCGATGATTTTATTTAAAAAAAAAATGTTACATTGCAGATCAGATACATTGATACCGAGCGGCCTAACCTCAAATATTGGAACCCTAAATACTTTGTCTATTTTAATGCAAGCTGTCGTCGTCATGGGAGGAAAGACCCCAAACATTATTTGGAAGTACATTTTGATAACAAGTATACTATGCCGCACAATGTAACGGTAAGATATCATTTAATGTTGTTGTATATTTGTCTAGAAAATAGTGGCAAAGGAGCAGATGATTGGCTTAATAGTAAACGGATGTTCAGTTATGCGTACCTCCAATATTAAAACAGTAGACGATGTTTGCCAAACCGGGGGTCCAACAGCTGACTACTATAAGTGCTCTTCAATCGATCGGAAAAATTTATGTCCACAAAATCCAGAATTCGCGGAAACCTCATCTTCTGACTGAGATATGAGGGATCAGTATAATATCATTGAAGTAACAAGCAGTTCTTCACATTACAGCAACAGTAGCTTCATTTTTTTTCTTTGTTACGTTCATACCCTTCCGCATGGGGAAGACGGTGTGGAACTTGACACCATACGAACCGACTAAAATCTCTATGGGGTTCCAACTAGGCCGCTGACGGCGGAAACACGGGGCCGGTCCGGATTACTCCGCGAAAACGCCGCGGCTTGCTCGTCTCCGGCCCCTTTTCTAGGGTATAACCCCCTCACCGATGCACCTTAATCCAGGATACGTTGTGACCAACCCGGGAATCAACTATTAAGTGGGTGCCAGACTCCCCCGCGTCTGGATACCCCTGATCTCCCGCGACGGGTCAGGTGTGTAGTCCCACCGGGTACCACTTTTCCACTGCAGTGGGTAGGGATATAGGGATATAGGATAGAGTGGCGCACCGCAATACCGACACTCTTCTTCCCCTGTAGCGTCACCGCGTTCGCCATCTAAAGGTGGCAACCTCGTCTAGGCCGCGGCGGGTAGGGAGAGCGGCGCAACGTAATACCGCCGCAAGTATGGTCTTGAAAGGAGTATCGTAGCCAGGTATCTATGATATTTCGGTACAAATACACGTTTGTGTCCGTACGGATTATAGTAAACTGCTTGAAGTAGTGCTTCCACGACCGTGAAGTACCCCCTGTAACAAGTACCTCCTGTTCAACCGTGATACATCTTAGACTTTAAAGTTTAATAGCATAGATAGATAGATAAACTCTTTATTGCACTTAAATTACAACGAAAAACAATAAAGAAATAAACCTATAATAAAGTAACAATTGGCGACCTTATCGCTAAGAGCGATTTCTTCCAGGTAACACAAACACATTAGGAGTATATAGATACTTCCAAATAATAATCTGATATTAATTATTATCTGATATATCTGATACAATTATTTTTAAATACAACAATATAAATACATAATATACCAATTTTACGTCCTAATACACAAATAATTTTATAATAATAGACTAATAAACTAATAATAATATGTTCAAACGAATGAAAATATTTGAAGATAAATAGATTATAATTTTATTACGACTTTAAGGAAAATAATGATTTCAACTACATGATGGCTGTAATAAATAGAATTCTTTGACTTGGTTCTTAAAAAACAGCAAGAGAAGGCGCTTGCCTAACGTTGACGGGCAAGACGTTCCACAACTGGACAGCTTGGAAAGCAAATGACTTCCCATAAAAAGTTTCGATGCGCGCCGGCGGTGTTTGAAGGAACAAGTTATATTTTGACCTAAGGAGCAATGCACATGTGCTCCAATAGGTAAAAAGTTTTTTCAAATACTACGGGAAAGAGGGGTTAAATAATACGCTATAGAGCAGGGACAGAATATGAGCATTCCGACGAAAGCGAATGGGGAGTCATTTGAGCTGTATACGAAATTGAGACACATCGTACTTGCGTAAGCCAAATATGAATCTTATACAATAATTTTGGAAACGCTCAAGTTTATCTAGCTGATCTTCTTTGAGGTCAAGAAAGCAGACGTCTGCATAGTCGAGGATGGGGAGAAGAAGTGATTGTGCAAGCGCAATTTTGGTAGCAGTGGGTAAAAAAATTACGCAATCGTCTCCATGACCCGCCCGATGCAAACAGCTTACAGCTTATCGATTTCAGGTGTGATTCCCAGCTCAACGTGCGATCAAAAACAACACAAAGATTCTTAACTGATTCGGTATAACGACCCCATTAAAAACAATTTCAGGGATTGCGGACCAATCGACTCTAGCTATCATGTAAGCACTGCCGAGTATAATAAATATCCTGGGTTTTGTTGGGGTTTACATCTAAGCCGAAAGAGTTACTCCAGTGTACAATTTGTTTAAGATCGGCATTTACGAAGTCAATAGCCACACTTAAGTCAGAGAGTCCAGCTTGTGAGTAAATTTGGAGAGCGTTTGTATAAAGGTGGTAGGAAGAAGTTAAATAGTGAGGAATGGAATAGAGATGAGGTGGGCTGCGGTTAACTATAAGGCCATTACTAATAAACGTTTCTTTTTTTAACCGACTTCAAAAAAGGATTATACACATATATCGCGTCACATATATATATATATATGTGACGCGATAGCTTTCCAATAGTGAATCAATTTTTTTTTGTTTGGTAGAACATAGTTCAAATATGTAAATTTAGTGGTCTCATATAAATTTTATTGCCATCTTTGTGGCGGTTTTTGAAATATGAACAAAAACTAAATTTACCATTATTTATCCGAACGACTTAGTGATAGTTTCTAAATTTACCATTATTTATCCGAACGACTTAGTGATAGTTTCTTATGAAGTTCGGTCGAGTATCTGAATTGAATTTAATTTTAAATTAAAGTCGGTTATTGTTTTTTTTTTTCGGAGAAAATACATTATTGTGTATTTACTACTTGCTGTGGTAGGACTCCAGATAAACGCTGAGATAAATTACAAGATAAAGAGATTGTTCATTGGATAACTCTGGGTGATGCACAGTGCAGTGCAATGACCGAATATAAACTGAAAATATAACTAGAAAGTAACTGAAGTGTATAAAACAAGAGTATATATAATACTAGCGACCCGTCCCGGCTTCGCACGGGTGCAATGCTGATACTAAAAATACGAATAAAATGGTTAGTGTGGGCTATCCCTAAGAGATAGACATATACCTATACATACATTGTTGACTTTTCTGTAGATCTTTTTAAGGGGTACAATACTGCAGTACATTATTTTAATCCATCTCTTAGGATCCAGACAGCACAGGAAGCGCAAAAAAATGTGTTTATTTATGACATAAATTTATTAGTGTTTCTCTACTGTTGTTTGCACATATTATACCTACATATAAACCATCCTCTTGAATCACGCTATCTATTTAAAACCCAGCATTAAAATCTGTTTGGTAGTTTTAAAGATCTAAGCATACATAGGGATATAGGGACAGAGAAAGCGACTTTGTTTTATACTATGTAGTGACTATACATATGTTTATTGGGTAAACGGGTTTCGGACGCGTCCGGCGGCCTTTTTAAAGGAGAGTGCACGCGTGCGATTGCTGCCCGTTTGGCCGAAACTCTAGTCGGATTGATCGACCATATTACATATGAGTTACCCGTTTAGCCAATAAATATGTGTAGTAACCACGTTAATTCTAATACTAAGAGTATAATACTTTGCATTTTTGTGAACAACTATTAAAATGCAGTGAGTATGTGACACTTTGATGCTATTAATAGTCGTGGTACTTACCACGCATATTTTTCTCATTTTGTCAATACATATGAAAAAATATGAATAATTAAATTTAAAAATTGTTACAGGCACAGGTAATTTTTTACCAATTTCTAAGTAATCAGTATAAAAGAAGTTTTGTTGAAATGCATTTCAACTTGTGCGATGTGCTTGAAAAGGATACGTTTTTTGGTGATGAGTTTAAACAAGGAAAGTTGAAAAATGGATGTCCGATTCCGGTGGTCAGTACGTTATTATAACTATGCCAGCCTTTTAGTTTATAATTTCATTATAGGTTTTGTTTCAGTCCTACTTAATATTATAAATCTCAATGTTTGCATTTTTGTACTCGTAATGATGTCCAATCACGTTAAAACGGCTGAATGGATCGAGCTGAAACTTAGGACACAGATAGTTTATAGTCTGGAATAACACATAGGCTAAATTTTATCACGAATAAATGCACCGTTCCTTAGGGGACAAGTATTAACTGTAACGCTTGAACGCATAATCAGATTTCATTGAAATTTGAGACACATTTGATGGAAATGTGGCGGGGCTAAATGAATCCCACCAACGCAACGTTATGAATGTATGAGAATCATATTGTTTACTTATAAATCTACAGATTCAAAAAGCAATCCATAAAAAATCAATGTCATGTTTTTTTCATTGCTGTCTTCACTTATTTTTTAGCCGACTTCAAAAAAGGAGGAGCTTCTCCGTTCGGTTGTGTTTTTTATGTAAGTTACGTAATAGCACCGCCAATAGTGAATCGAGTGTGATGTTTATAGTATACACGTGTGACGGAAAGGTCCAACAATATATATATATATATATATTCACTACTTCGTGATTACTTACAAAATCGAAAGAATTAGGTCGAATGCCTGAATTTAATTTTAAATTAAAGGCAGTTTTTGATTTTTCATAGCAAATAAATTATTTATTACGCGCATAGATATTTGATTGCATATTATCATGACTAAACTTTTTTTTATTTTTATTTTTAAACTATCAACAATTTTAGTTACCACTGAAATGTCTACTGGATCAAGAAAATAGTTACAATTTTATGGATTCTTATAAAACACTATCTGTACCCTGCCACGGTTCGCTGTGGCACATTGTGATGCAAAAATTAGATAAAAGCAATCCTTGATGCGGATTATATCTCATTCTAAAATTTCAGCTCGATTGGTGCAGATCTTTTTGAGTTTTTGAAGCGTATACCAACGCGCATAAACCAACATAACATTTTTATACACAGAGATTTATGTATATACAATGTTTCCAGAGAAATTACAGGGCTTAGAGATATAAGATCTTAGATCTCTGGGTGACGAGCGCAGTGCAGTGCTAGGTAATGATTTGGACTCTTCATGTTCCAATAGCTGCGTGTCACTGTGCTGTTATGTGTCAGGCATGTTGCTTACCATCAGGCACATGCCCTGATCGTCTCGTCACTCTTTAATTAAAAAAAAAAAATGCATACCTTTTCAGACTTATAGAGATAGTTTAGTTAGTACTTATGAAAAATGTTTTCACTTTTTATTATTGTTAACATGTTTTATTAGCTTGGTATGTATGTTTCTATGTATTTGCGTAACGGAATCATGGAATGTGATTTACACCACTTTCTAAACTACGTATTGATTTGAAACTGTGCACACTTATCAAGGATGACAATAAAATAATTTGTACAGTTTGTCTTCTTTACCATTCATTCCTACCATAATCGTCAAGATTAATTTCTTACTTATTAGTTGGATTTTCTGTAAAAGCGTGTTTTTTTAGGTTTTTTAAACTATTGTTTATTAAATTTACTGCGTGATGGCTTAGCATGAAGTATGCGCGATTCACAATCCTAGGTTCGAATTTCGCCTACACCTGTATATTTTTCCAAGTGTAAATAGATATACAGATTCATAATTGCTATTGGCTGATGGAAACATCTTATAAGAGCGAGGCGATGGACGCCATGTTATAAAAGCCCCATCAGTGGAAAAAATATTTGGCTGCTTATGCCATTCTGCTGCACCCCAACAGCTGCCTATCACTGTGCTGTTATTGGCAGGTATGTTGCATACCATCAGGCACATATTCTGCTTGTTTCGTGACTAAAATGAAATCAAATTGTACAAAAATATTAAAAAGCAGAATATTATCTTTATCATATCTTACTGGCCTGACCTTTAACTTTAAAGCTTACTTAAATCGCATTCTTTCTCTTTCAGGGCGAATACCACATGTACAACATGTCTATTCCGACACAGAACATCCCACACAATTTCCCGTTCACAAAAGGCAGGATAGGTGTAAACCTGACTTCTACTAATGGTGCTAAAGATACTTTGATGTACGGTACCGTTGATATGGAGATCAAAGAACTCAACTATAAAGCCACGAAACACAACGAGAAAAACCTGCAAAAGTTAATTTTTAGTTAAAATAATAAAACTCTAAAACAAAAAAAAATATTCTGATCTAATTACAATCATTGCCTAAAAGTAGTATTTCTTTATACTGTGCTACAACACCTTATACCTTTAAACGGCCAATTCTTGTAGGTATATATGTATGTAGGTATATATATATATATATATATAGAATCTGAATCTCGGAAACGGCTCGAACGATTTTCATGAAATTATGTATACAGGGGGTTTCGGGGACGATAAATCGATCTAGCTAGGTTTTACTTTTTAAAAACATCATTTTATGCGCGTTTTTAGACAATGAAAAGCTCCTACAATGTCATTAGAATACGAGAACTTATTTTACCACTGTTCTTTAAGTCTAAATGGCTCAGTTGGAATACGCTCGCCCTTGGAGTCAACAGGCCCCGGTTCGAATCCTGATTGTTACACTCGGGACTTTTCTTGTTCTTTTTTTTCTGCGAAAATCTTATACTTAGAGCTTTTTATAAACGCATTAAATGGAGCAAAGCTCGGTCAACCAGGTACTAGTATTTATGTAACAACCACAACAAAGTATTGCTGCGAACAGTAGAACAAATAAGAGCGAATCGGCGCCTGGCATAACATGAGCAACTGTACTAACTTGAAGTTCTAGGTAGAACCTTTCCGATTTTTATTAATTACAAAATTATAACAGCGGCTAGTAACTGTAAACTATTAAATTTGTTGAAAGGTTACTGGATCGATTTTAAAATGCTTTTAACGTTGGATATGTACGGGATCCCTGAGTGTTATAGACTACAAACATGTACATGTTGTAACGGCTCAGCTGAGCTAACCCGTCAGCAGTCTCCAAATATTTCAATGATACTATGTATTTAGTAATAAAGTGTGATTTACTAATGTTTAATTGCATTGGTTATTGATTATTGGTTAATCGGCTAAATATATTTCATTGTAATAAAATCTTGATATTGAATACATCTACCAATAATTTAATCAATAGGGAACATACCTTAGAAGATTACATTTTACACCTTGAATTGAGAGTATTTAGGTAAATGTCAGCATCGGTGATAATTCCAATAGAGAGGTGGATTTGTTCCATGTTGAAGTAAATTGGGAATGCAGGAGCCATCACTCTGGTTCCTTCATAGAGCATCAGTTGTAGTCTGAGGAAAAGATATAAACCAACAAAGTTACATTTATTACTTTATAGAACATACAGACAAATGAAAGGGCAGAATACATGGAGAACATACCTTGTAAAATCACTTCATAATTGAGATATGAGATATTGAACTTCATAATTGAGATATGAGATATTGAACTTTCACGGGGAAAAGGCTGCTTTCTTGTGCGAAAGATTTCACGATTAGATTGCCTAGCCTCAAACACGGACAAATTACACTTTTGCGTTGAATAATTTAAGAGACCGAATATATCTTTCAAGAGCGGTTTCCAAATACCTAACTACGATGTTAGAAATTCACGAAAAATTCACACCTTGAAAGTTACATATTCTACATTATTGACGTTGACAGAGGAATTATCTTGAATTTACAAAATTAGTGAAGGGAAAATAATAAAATTTTATGCTAATGATTAAGTTCAGAGGAATCATCATTTTAACCTCAAAAACTTCCAACGAGACGAAAATGGCGGAGTGTTCACGAAATTCATTTGGTCAACGAAGCACATATCGTCATCGAAACACATTTGGTCAACGAAACACAAACCGTCAGGAAAGCAGGAATCGTCGTCGAAACACATTTGGTCAACGAGACACAAAACGTCAGGAAAGCAGGTTTCGTCGACGAATTCCATTTGGTCATCGAGACACAAAACGTCAGGAAAGCACAGAACGTCCGCGAAATCCAAGGGGCGGAGCTTAATAGCTAGACCACTATATATTGCAGTAGAACGGGAGCTCGCGGCATTAGTTCCTGAGCTCTCCGAGAGTAAGGACTCATTTCGGTTTCGTGAATTTTGGTGATGTAGTCCATGTAAATTGTAAATTTTTTTAAATTGTGGGTTTTTGGATTTTGTACTAACGTATACTTCGCAGTGAAGATATTGCTATGTTTTTAATGCAAAGGAACGTTAGCTCATTTTGAAGTCGGATTAAACCGGTACTCCACGTGATTTGGTTTTGAATGTAAACCGATTGTGGGGAGTGAACCTTGGTGTCTTACGATTTCAAACTATTTGAGTGTTAAATTTAAATTTGGGGGTAGTTTTGTTCTTGGGGGATATGGACTACTGAACAAACATATCATACATGGTTATGATAGGGGTAGCGCGCTTCACGCCTACCTCACGTAGGGACAAATACTTACTCAGGGTTTCTGAGGCGGCCTGAGGTCGATTTTGCCCGTTTTTATGGGATCGACAAATGCCTCCGTGTTCGACTTCTGGATTATTGAACCCTAGATGACCTCAATTTTCGCGGGTTAGTCAGGCTGTAAGCTTGCTAGATCAGTTCAATGATTCATTGGCCGGACATGTCTTACGATAGGATTGGTTGGCTTCTGTTCGATTCCAAAAAAAGGATTGGCTTTGTGTTAGAAGCTGGTTCTGGTTCCCCGACATTTAGAATGGAAGCCTGCCCGTAGGGATTGTTAGGGATCATAGGATTTGTCAGTCTGATCAACTGTTAGGTAAATTTAGTGATTCAATGTTAGCAAGGGTTTTGCACTTTATGCCATGACACTTGGATAAAATAAACCCTTTTGTTAGTTTTAGATTTTAAATTGAGATCCGCGAATCTCTTGCAATTAGGTATGTATTTCTTAGCTGTTAGGCCATGTAGGGTAGGATGGGTTTTCACTCTAGGTATAGTCGTTACGTTGGACCTAATACGTATAGTATGTGACGTATCTGATCAACGGAACATAGGGAATTTATTAATCCTTTGTTTCAGGTTATTAACGAACAAATAGTTGGAGAATAACATAAACTGGTTGTTGACTAGACTTTAATTGAGTTTTATAACAATTTCCACTTACACAATACCTATATTTACAATCTTTTAAAAAAGAACTAAATTCCTAAATCTGTGTAAGAGCCGTGAACTAGTGTTGGTAATCTGCACAAATAATAATAAAACAATAAAAAAAAAACACTTTTTGAGACGATCTTCTTAGCATTCCATGGATTCACCGTGCGGGTGCCGGGTCCATCGTGTGGCAGAGAGAGAAAAACTCGAGTAGTTCCCGAGACTTGTGACTCGGGCGTAGGTTTAAGGGGCCCCTTTCTGACGTACATCAACACTCACCTTCACCACTCGCTTTTCTCTCCCTACCCAGCCAAATCTGATATGAGCCTACTAGTGCAGCTTTAGATACACGTTCTAGTATAGAACTTACAGCACTTCTGGATAAGCCAAGGTCTTTCAGTAGGTTATAGAGAGATTTTGCTGGTATACCTCTCGCTCCCACTTCTACAGCGTATAAACTAACTACATAGCCGTTTTTTGTTAATTCGTTTAGGAGGTCGTAATACTTATTTTGTTTCATCGCGTGGTCTTTAGGTATATTAGTTTCCCACGGTACGGTAAGTTCTACAAGGACTATGCGTTTCGTAGCTCTAGAAAAAGGAAAATGTCCGGTCTGGATGACGAAACACCCACATCCTCTGGGATTTTGTAGTGCTTTTCATACGTGTCCATTAAAATAGTCCAATCAGGTGCTGTACCCAGGATTGAGTAAGGCTTGTTCCTGGAGTTTGAAGTTGAGCCTTCTTTTACAAAGTTAATTTGTCTGTTGTTTGTCGTCAATCCCTTTTGGGCTCTAGCTACCGAAAGGCTCATGGCTTCACGTATGATTTCAAGTACTCTGTCATGACGCCGTGAGTAATGACCCCATTAAGGAGCACCTTGCATCCCACCAATATGTGCCTTGCTGTACATATCGCCTCTCCACAAGTATAGCAACATTTTTCAGAGGCTTTTCCCACCTTACCAAGTTACTCTGGTCAGGAGGGTCATTTGGAATGCATTTAGATAAAATTTTAATAAGGCAGGGGACCAGTCATAGATCAAGGTGCGCCATTTTAGAGCTAATGGGATACAGAACTCACCTATGGTTAACCACTCACTTTGCATTTCTAAATTCATAGCGTGCACTTTGTAACCGTCATTTTCGTCTTGTTGTAGAAAGGTTTTACCATGTCTCGGTCTTCCTTTTTTTCTCGCACCCAACCCAGCAGTATTTACTTGTGCACCTGCCATAAATTGTTTATGGAATTGAAGTCTAGATTCCAGGTCTGAAGCAGTTTTGTCTTTTGGGAGAGATGTAATTAATTCGTCTTGCGACTTTCCCAAAACATGCGTTTTTGTAACTCTTAGGTGTTTGTAAAGTTCAGACGGTTTCTTTAGTTTCAGCCCAAAACTATTGTGATCCCTAAAAGAGTAGAGGGATCAGCCGGATGTGCCAATCCGAACCATGACTTCAATATCTTTATGACATTGGCATCTAGCTTTGCCAGGAGAGTTGTACCGATGTCATATACTAGGAAAGGCCAAGTGAGACGTGATGTGAGGTAGTTGTCATATATCCATGCTTTTTGATATTGCTGATAGGCTGCTGGTCTACCTTATTGAGGTTGTTCATGAAATTTTCAACAACCACCTCTAATGATGGTGTACGTCCTTTGTGATCTATCTTTCTACCAAGAAATTTGAAAGGCACTGCCTCTGCAATTGTGGCAACTCCTTGGCCACTTATGGAGAGTCCCGGATCGTAAGACGTATATTTGGTATTTCTTCTACCCAGACAAAGACAATGACATTTAGATGGTTTTGTCCTCATTCCTCCGTCCATGTACAGAACTCATCGACTTCGTTCAACAATTCTTGACACTGTTTGGGATTACGTGTAAGTATTGCAAGGTCGTCCGCAAAGGCCAAGATTGACTCAGTGTACTTATTGTTGGTTTTAAACCGGTAGCCCCATTTCTTTTCACGGGATATTAATTTGTCTACTAAAATATTTATAACTATATTAAATGCTATTGGTGATAAGCAGCACCCTTGGAATAGTCCTACATTGTATTCAAGTGGTTTTGTGTATTCCTTGTTTACTGCTATGACGAATTTTAAGTGGCAATAATAAGAATTAATTATGTCAATAATTTCAGCAGGAAAGTTATACCATTTTAGGGCAAATATCATAAGTTCATGCTGGACAGAACCAAACGCGTTCTCTAGGTCTATCCAGCAGACTGTAATTTGCCTCTCATGTGTTCTGGCATCTTTCAAACTTTCTGCTAGTAATGTATTGTGTTCCAGGCATCCAGAAATACCAGGCAAGAACCCTTTCTGGTGATTGGGCCTGAAATACCTATTGCTAGTCATAAATGTGGTCATTTTGTTTGCAAAATACTGAAAAGATTTTAGAAATTGTATTGGTTAGGGCTATCGGTCTGGTGTCTTTGGGATGAGTTACTTCCTGCTTTTTAGGGATGAGGACAAAAATTGCTCTTCCAAATGCTACTGGGACTTGCTTTCTTGACCAGATTTTAATGAATATATTCAAGATATGTTTACGAACTGATGGACACTTTTATACACTATGTAAGGAATGCCATCTGGGCCAGGAGCTGATTTAGTAGTTTTCTTTTTAATTTGATAGTTTACTTCCTCTTCACTAGGTGGGGTGCCTTGAAAGCCTGTCAGAGGATCATTAGGTCTTTGGATGTTTGAGCGAAAATATACATCACGAAGTACATAACGGGATCAGGAATTTAACAAAGTTTTCTGAATACCAATATTTACATAGATCACATTTTAAATCTTGGAGACTATCTAATAATCACCTAGGTATTTATTTACAAACCTAGAAACTGTACATTAATTACATCACAATTATGATATAAACCTTATTTACGGGTTAACAAATACATTTGCAAATTCAATCAAGCAGGTTAAAACATAATATTGTTCGATAAGCCTTTGTGTAAGAGCTTCAATGTAGCTTCAACTTAAATATTACTTAACCTTATGCAGAAGTCTGCTAATTTATGGACATTCCTTTAAAGTCATACACGTGTTATGCAGTCCAGAGATCTAGCTGAAATGGGATCGAAGACATAAGTTATGTCCTGAAATTATCTGATTAGGTCGGTTGCACCCTAGTTAGTCTTCCCACATATACAAAGGAAGATCTAACATATCTGCATCGAAATTAATAGCTCGGTAGAAGCTAAACTATCAAAGTTACATTGGAAACTTGACCTATAAGGCATGTCTAACAAATTGACTAATTATTGTAAAACTAGTAAACATTTTGTTATTCCCGAAGTAACATTCCAATGCTGTCGATCGATACAGTAAAGTTCTATGTGACTCCAACGACTGACTATGTGACTCTGACGTCAACTATAGACTCACAATAGGAAATGTAAACTACTCACAACCCTGAATCAATTCTCCACATCCCTTAAATAGCTTAATTTGGCAGGGAGAGAAACACGGGAGGTGAAGGTGAGTGTTGAAATTTCGGAAAGGGATCCCTTAAACCTACTCCCGTGTCACAAGTCTCGGGCGCTACTCGGAGTTTCTCTCTCTCCCACGCGATGGACCCGTCACTCGCACGGTGAATCCATAGAACGCTAGGAAGTTCTCTCTCTACATGACTTGCTACTATAGATGCGAACCATAACAAAACCATTATTACGTCGTAAACTATTAAAGTCAAACTGTTTTTCATACCTACTATCTAGAGCATAATATCTAACATGACACCAAGTACAAATCATATACTATAACTTATTACATGGCGATTATACACTACGGTTACATAATTTCATTGACGAGCTCTGTCTTGCTATTTTAGAAATTAATCATGACAAAATTACTATTACGTCTTACGCTAATAAAACTATAATTTAATAATGCAGGCGAGAATATTTACATAAATTTACTTAAGTCACCTCAAATAATCTTTACTGTGTCTATCAAAATTAATTCTTATTCAAATATTGTCAAGTTAGAATTCTAGAATCATTAGGTTAAATTCATATTTTTAGAGGTAGATCAAAGGTTCATCGCAAATCTGTCTGAGTTACAACAACGGTTCACATGCGTAGAGTCCTACTACTAGATGATCACTGGCCAAACTAAAGTAAGTAGACGTTAAAGCGATTACAATGTTTAGGTGCGGATAAAAAGAATTAAAATAGTGCAAATAATTTAAATAAAAATCATTATTTTTTTTAGAGGGGGGGGGGGGGTCGTTACAATGTGATGTACCACGGGTGAAATTACACAAATTTCATGGAAATAATAATAAAAAAAAACCGATGTATCAAAATGTCTGCAAGCAGCTTAATATCGGATCTGGGACCGGCAAATAAAGCTGCTAAAACAAACACAAAACACAAAACTCTGAAGGTGAGTATTCTCATAGTTCGAAAATATGGCAGCGCGGGAGTGTCCCAGGGCTTCCGAAACACCGCTCACTTTTCTCACTCTTGGATTTTGAAAACGCACTACCAATCAGCAGCGCGACCCCAAAGTTCAATACTATATATTGTAGAAATGAGTGTACGGAGCTAAAGTAATACTATTGCACTATGTGGTACGGCAGGATCGCGAACATTTGTAGCGCAAAATAGGAGCGTCCTAATTTATCACAAAATATTTCATCAGTTTGCGTTTCCCACGTTAGGCGCGGGACAAATACAAGAGGCTTCGGGCGGAGGTGAGGCGTGAGCGCAGAGCGGGCGCGGCGTCACTTCTTTAATATTTCATACAAAATGTATAGAAGTGGCGGGGCGAGACATACTGAAACGGCGGGGCGTGGGCGCGACGTGGGCGCCGCGTCCGCGCCTTTTCCTCGCCCTCAGCGCACCCGCTATTAGCAGTGGCATGCCGGTTGGTGTACACAAGAGTGAACTAGACGGCGAAAATGCTCCGCCGGCCGCGTCTCGCCTTTCCGACACCGTTTAGCGCGCCTGTTCTACGCTGTACTGGCGCCGCGCCCGCTCCTCGTCCGCGCCTCGCCCGCGCTTCGTCTTCGCCCGACGCCTCTTGTATTTGTCCCACGCCTAAAACCACAATCGATTTGAAAACCCGGGATTTGTTTTTTTTTCACTCGTTCCATGTTAACCTCGTCAATTATTGTTACATTCAATATTAGACTATTCAAAACAAACCACGTGTTCAATTTACTGGCTACTTTAGCGAGTGTCCGCTCCGAGACGACGACGTAACGCCAGCAGCGACATCACAGCTTGTTCGTCTGAAATATTTTCTGGCAAGAAGAGAGAGCGTTAAATTGCAGGACAAAACATCGTACGCTAACCCAATAGCAGTCCTTAAAGGTACAGACTAAATTTTCCCGACATCCACTACTACGATCTGTTCGCGACCTGTAATGAACTCTTTTTGAAGTTTACTAGCGAGACAGTCGATTCCATAGTACTGTAGCTTCGCTGCTAGCTCATCGTGGTCGACCATCGAAAGCCTAAGACAGACCACAAAAGTTGTACTCTCTCGGTACTCTCTTCGACGCTCTTTCTGTTGCTTATCAACAATCTGTTGAAGCCCAGTGTTCTTTCTTTGGGTGCATTTTTGGGTACGCAGTATATAGCATCGTTGTAGAGAGTTATAAATCTAGCACGAGAGCCAGTGGACCACAAAATCAGGTATTGAGAAAAAAAGTATGACAGAGCGTTTGAATTAGGCTCTTACGGCCAAAGATCTCAATACACAGATGTGCCCTCCCAAACTTCAGGGCGCACGGAATCATGTCATTGTTGGAAAGAGTGAGCTCACTCGTTCCGTTCCAGTCGGTTGCAGGAAGCGGTGAACGCCGGACGTTTTTACTTATCACTATTCTTTGTCAACAACCAAAATAAGTAGAACCACAGCATATCGCGCCGCTAGCGATTCTAGGGGTCAAGTAGGTTGGTTATGTGTAAACTACTTACGACACACATAGAGACGCAGTTTACCAATTTCAAATTACTCAGGGCACATCCATTGCTTTATATCGATGCTTACGGCAGTCTCAGATTAAGGCGATGCCAATCTGGTCAAGTTTAACGAGGGAAAGACAAAAGCGCAAAAGTCCATTCTAACAAACTTCTATTTTTCGAGATATATTTGTGTCGGTTTCTGATCATCTCGAGCTTTTGATCAGCTCGCAATCAATAGCTCGAGCTCGGGCGTTAATTTAACATTTACATTCAACTTTGACTTGTATAGGTGTCCTCTCCCCCTCACCTCAGTTCAATAGCAATGACGGAGTGAGCGGCGCGTACGTTTTTACGTAGCAAAATATAAATTATGGTCATGTTATCTAAGGTAAGATTAACTTTAACCTCATGATAATTTTATTCAGTACTGTTAAATACAAAAACTGTTGTGTTTCTGGCTTTCTAATATCCTTAATTTTGGTTTTTAGGCCATTTCAAACTAGTCACGTTGCTATAGGTAAGGTTATTCGACATTTAGTAAAAAAGTTAACTTTGGGGTAAGATGATTCCCTTCCTTGTGTACAAGATGATCCCGGGGGATCATCTCGTACCTTAACTTTTACACATTGGGTATGTGTTTTTTTATACAGATTTTTTTAAGTTTACAGAAAAAGCCTGCGATTGTTGTTTTTGTATATATTTTTTTATAAATAGTATATATAGAGTGACTAGACGAGAAGGACATGTGCTTGATGGTAAGCAACATGCCTGCCCATAACAGTACCTACAGTGACTCGCAGCTATTGGGACATGAAGATACTAAATCATTACCTAGCACTGCACTGTGCTCGTCACCCAGAGATATAAGATGTTTTATCTCTATGCCCTTTAATTTCACGGGAAACATTGCCCTTCAAACTGGAACACAGCAAAATTATTTATATGAAACAGAACTTAATTACGAACTAAAATTATTTTATTAGATAATATAAATAATATGTGTTCAAATCGCGAAAGTTTAAAAACAATATAGGTAGGAACACAGCAATGTTTGCACATTACTGCTTGGTATAATGGTGGTGGGAAATGTGTAGTACTTCTTCAGGCAGACTTCAAAGAATCATTTCACTACTAAAATTGCATAAATACACATTTATATAAACACATTTTTTTCAGGATTTTAGTCAAATATGCCGCGTAAATATATAAACCACTCGAGGTGACTGGAATGATTCATCAGTGTACCTACTGTACCCGTTGATTTTGTTAATTTTATAAACCGTAGCTCACGTTAAGTTGTATTTCTGAGATTATTCTAGATAAATACGTAAGTATAATTTTAATACATTTTTTATTTACCTTTTTATTTTTAAATAAAATTAGAAAAAAGAAGGGTAAGATGATCAGTGGAATCATCTTACCCCAACCACAGGGATCATCTTATCAACCGGGGTGTATAAGATGATTACTTTGTAGTATTTAAAAAAAACAAATATATTTTTATGAAAACTTTAAAAGTTAAATATACTGAGTATGACAAAAGTTAGATAGATATATTTGACAGAAGGAAACGCCATTCTGTTTATTCCACATAGAAATATGCATGTCTTACTTCGATTCTCGCTTAAGGGGATCATCTTGTACACCTTTCCCCTACATAGTTCAGCTACCTTACACTAGATGTCAAAAGATTTAATGAGATGGGACGTACTAAGAACTTTAATCTTCAAAAAAAATTATAGGTAAATAAATAAAATTATGATATTAAAGAACATGCTTTTATTACTTGTAAATAAAATGAACTAAATATTTGAAAATAATTTAAACATGATAATAAATGTATAGGCAACATTGCAACCTTTGACGATAAATAAAGCTTCTTCTTCTACGTCACTATAGTCATAAATATATCGTAGAAACCTAGATGTATATATTTATTATCAAACTCCAACGGTCTTATTCATAAAGAGTTATAGCATGTCTAAAGTTATGCTATAGTACGTCTTAAGAAAAATGTTATTCATAACAGCATTTTAGCGCTAAAACGTGCTATAAGCCTCCTATAAAGTTATTAGTTCTGAAAGGAACATAATATAAAATTAGTTGGTAAAATAATTTAATTCTGAATACGGCCCTGGATATTTCTCACGTTGAAATAGTTAATGCTACATGACGATAGATGGCAGCCCGTTCATAAAATAATAATAAGAGCTGTAAAAGTACTGTTTTAGCTACTAAAATGTATTTAGGACTAAGTGTATAACAGTTTTTAGTATTTACGTATTATTATTACTATATAATACTGCAAAATTATACGTAAACTTATGTATTTTCTTCCCACAAATGTCGCCATCTAGTGTCAAGTAGTAGAAATTTAACACGGAAAGCTGAGAATGTACTAGAACTTTTATATTTAATTACTTTTAAATTAGGTACTTACAAATGAAATGTGATGCCATCCATATTATCAGAACGTCTGTCTGAGTAACTTTGACAAGGTAAAACACAACACTTCATTCTTTTCTTGTTAAAAACTCAAAAAAACAGACCTAAAATGCGAGTCTCGTCACATGTGCACCTGACGAACGCTGATAGCATACTAACTTAGACCCCGCCCACCGTGATGACGTCAGGACCTAATTGAATATCACAGTGCACAGTTGTTTAGGGCAGCTCCTCTTTGTGTTAGCTCCGTGCTTCAACATCACCGAATTTTATCGGCTACACTTCGAAGAGTATGGACTGCGCGTAGCTCAAAAAAAGCAACATTTTTTCATGGTTGATGTTCCAAAGAGGCGAATGAAGTAGTTGTAGAATGCGTTGCCTGATTTATTTTTTCCCCGATGGCTACAATTTTGGTGACTTCATATTGAGAGTGAATTACTTTCATCTGGGTAAAGACTCTCCATCGTAGACTGCATCGTTTAACATCAGGTGAAATATTGCAATTTAAAAAAAAATAAAATTTTTGATGATGTTGAATTGAATGTAGATATTACCTAAATAACGCCCTAAAGCTCTAGAAACTTTAGATGGTCAGTACTCTGGACATATACACTTTGAAAAGTAAGTTCATTGGCCAGATTATGACATCGCTTCATACAAAGACTCTCGCAAGAGCCAAGTTGAGACGTTCTATTCTCTCTCAGTGCCTAAGTATGTATGCACTGTCCAATTTCGATAGCCGATATCCTTGTTTTATCCAGCAGACAAAATAGCTTGTTAGAAATGCTTCCAATGTGCTTCTTAGCTTCACTCCAGATGTGAGTACACTATAATATCCCTCATAGATCCGGCAAAACCCGTATGGCAGTCATTGAGTAGGTCGTTAAATCCTAGGTGCGCTAAACCCCTGTGGTTTAAGACACGTTCTACAGTCCTGCAGAATATCGATGTAATCGGGATGACCCTGTAGTCGGCTGGGTTAGCATGAATACCTTTTTGGTTACACCTTTACTTTGCCTTTGGTTTTCCTTTGATTTTGGTTATCTTTGGTTTGGTTGCTTTTTGGCACCGGTTGTACTTAGGCAAGCTTCCATGTCTTCGATACTTGGTCAGTTTGAAGAGAGACTTGAAAAAAGTGTATCAGTGTCAAAGACTACTCTGGCGCACAAAATAATAATACTGAAAATGTATACCGTCCGGGCCATTGGTTTTATTCATATTCGGATTTATAGTCCTTTATGAACCTTAATTTGGCAAATATGTATTTTAGACTTAGAAGTCAAGTGGGGTAGGAAGTGTCACCCTGACAGGATCTAGACGCGAACATTTGGCAAACTAAAACGCAAGCAAGTTTGACTTCTCCATTGCAATGTGAGATAGCATCTTATCAGGTTTCAGCATTGGATTTACAAAAAAAGCTAGGAGGTTTTCAATTCCTAGACCTGTCACGAGAGGGTTAAACTATAATTACCAAGCTGGGGATGCGAGT
The DNA here is from genome assembly GCA_017562165.1 of Ectropis grisescens. Lineage (NCBI taxonomy): Eukaryota > Metazoa > Arthropoda > Insecta > Lepidoptera > Geometridae > Ectropis > Ectropis grisescens. The sequence continues at coordinate 25,501,161 of CM029788.1, forward strand.
CAGTTATTTCAGGAGCGTAACTTCTTGTTGTTGTAACGCTACTAAGTAGTAGTTGTAGCTGTTGTTACACCACCCTGATTCCACCTGATGACGGTAGATCAGTACCTTATTATTTGTAAGCTACACCCTAGTACCAGGGAGTACTTTCGGCCTAGAATAAGTGTAAAAAAAAAACAAAGTACCTAGAATGCTGTTCAAGTCAGAAATAGATTGCATGTGAAACAAATCAAGTATCAGCTGGAGGCTTTGGAATTGATCGAGAGACGTGCCATTCAAAGTCTTGAACATCGCCGAAAAACTGCTAGCCTATCGGTTTTTTATCTTCGCTAAACTTCGGACAGTGTGCTTTAGATTTGCATGATTTAATACCACTGCCCTTTTTTCTATCGGAATGCTCGTAGCTTAAAAAAAGCGACATCGTTTCATGGCTGATGTTCCAAAGACACAAACGAAGAGATTTGACTCTACTTTTGTGATAAGAACTGTGGAATACGTTGCCTGAGTGGGTTTTTCCCGATGATTACAATCTTTGTGTCTTCAAATCGAGAGTGAATCGGTTTATTCTAGGTAGACACACCCCATCATAGATCGCAGTGTCGTTTCACATCAGGCGAGATGGCGGTCAAGTGTACCTAAACCTATGAAAGTAAAAAAAAGTAAAGTAGAAGTTTGGACTGCGAAACAAAACAAATATTTATTTCGTATTAACTATTAAAATTGATCAATTTGATCTCGAAAGAAGAATCAGAGAGAAGAAAAAAAAAGGCCAGGGGAGTTGAACGCTCAGAAGAAAAGTATTTAAAACTAGATGCCCGCCCCGGCTTCGCCCGTGGTATATTATAGAGCACTCATCGGGATCCCGTACATATCCAACGGTGAAAGAATGACTGAAATCGGTTCACTCATTCCTGAGAATATCGATTTCAAACAAAAAACCTCTTCAGCTACCTGCTACGCCACCTGTCGGAAATTGGTCGTACCAACTCAGATTGAGAAAAAATAATTTAGCAAAGGTTTATATTCAATGCACAGATTACTGAAATTCAATGACGTAATCTTTGACACATGCTGTCATGTGTCATGTCAAAGCACGAAACGTACGAAAACTCTCAAAAGGGGAATATTTTTTCCCGATTTTGTTACATTCTTGTTTCATGCTCCGCTTCAATTTTAATAGTAGAGTTATTTTCTATAGCCGAAAGCCTTCCTCGATAAATGTACTATCCAATAGAAAAAGAATCTTTCAATTCGGACCAGTACTTCCCGAGATCCTAGCGTTCAAACAAACAAACAAACAAACTCTTCAGCTTTATAATATTAGTATAGATTAGTATAGATAAAGGCCGTATGGTCAACGATCTAATAAATGAAATTTAAAGCTTATTGCGGACGCAACGCAATACTTATTGCGGACCATGAATGTTTCGGAAATAATGCATCCAATTATTTAATGCATTTACGCGAAAGCACAAATTTAAAAAGATTAACATCATGTTGATAAGCCGTGTAATTCATCAAATCTATGCTTATTACAATTTTCATTTCCTTTGTTTTGTGGTTTTGCCGTAGTTAACAAGAGCTTCCTGTTTTGATCCACCGGGGATTTGTTATATAGTCCACTTAATGTTTTCAAGAGATCATTTTTACATTATTTTGAAACAGTCAATACACTTTATGGTGATTTCAAAAATGTTTTGTTTAGCGATAATAATTTTAATACAGTTTATTGGTTTAAACATTGCAGAAAAGGTAAATTTGACATAACAATCATTACGAGATTTCATCTCATAAAAAATTTGATAGTATAAACATCATTAGTTGTGACGGAATTAGTAAATCGTGATTAGCGGTGATAACTAGGCCAAGCACCGGGGTTTTTTTGCAACGTACGGGACCTGGTATTTTTCGTACGTTGCATTACAAACCTACTTTATTTGCTGTTGCTCTTGGACTAAAGTTTGTGCTGGTACGTTGTTAATTCTAGCCCCACTTGTATGCATGAAACTAATGCATGAATATTTTCGAAGCGCTGTCGTCCAAGTTTGTCGTTATAAATAAAAGAAAGAGATTTATTGAAATGTTTTGTCAACCCCTTAAGGTAGCGGTTCGCCCGGAGACCGCAACGCGAGACCGCGACGCGAGACCGCGACGCGAGACCGCGACGCGAGACCGCGACGCGAGACCGCGACGCGAGACCGCGACGCGAGACCGCGACGCGAGACCGCGACGCGAGACCGCGACGCGAGACCGCGACGCGTGACCGCGACGCGAGACCGCGACCGGAGACCGCGACAGGCACTTGACTGTATAGAATTGTATAGGCGCCAGTTCGCGCCGAGACTGCGACGGGAGACCTAGACACGTGTCGCGAGACATGTGTCGCGGTCTCGGCGCGAACTGGCGCCCATACAATTCTATAGAGTCAAGTGCCTGTCGCGGTCTCCGGTCTCGGTCTCCTGTCGCGGTCTCATGTCGCTGTCTCAGCGCAAACTTGTACCTTTAGTCTGCGTTATAGATGATGACTAAAGGTAGCAGTTTGCCCAGAGACCGCGACATGAGACCGCGACGCAAGACCGCGACCGGAGACCGAGACAGGCACTTGACTCTATAGAATTGTATGGGCGCCAGTTCGCGCCGAGACCGCGACAGGAGACCGAGACACGTGTCGCGGTCTCGGCGGTAACTGGCGCTCATACAATTCTATAGAGACTAGTGTCTGTCGCGGTCTCCGGTCGCGGTCTCGTGCCGCGTTCTCCGGGCAAACTTGTATCTTTAGATTATTCTCTTGTGAGAGCAGACATATGTACAATTAAATAAATAAATATTGGTGGACAATTCACACACAGCACCATCTGACTCCAAACTAAGACTTAGAATTATTGGAGTAAAGTGGCTTTAATCTGTAATGGTCATCCGTACGTTTCAAAATGGTACCTCCTACATCGTGTATAGGTAGGATTAAGTATTTTGGGTAATATTTAAACTAAGCTAATATGGACAGACTATTTTTGAATTGTAGATCACATACTTAAGTACTGAGCGACCCAGAACCATATATTGGAACCCTAAATATTTCGACTATTTCAATGTAACTTGTCTTCGGAATGGGAGGAAAGACCCAGTGCACTATTTTGAAGTTCATTTTGAAAACAAGTACATTATGTCTCATAATATAACGGTAAGAATGTTGTTTATATTTTTAAATAATCATATTACTAAATAACAGATGATTGGCTTAATAGTAAGTAATTGTTCGCTAATTCACACTTTCTACATCAAAGCTGCAAATTATGTTTGCCAAACCGGAGATCCAACGCCATAAAAGAATATTAGTCGTTCGGAAAAAGTGATGGTCAGTAATTTCAAAACCTTTCGGAACCTCTTCTTGAGACAGTGATGTGACTTGATATATAAGCAGGGTCGACTCACTACTAACTACTCACACGACTAACAGTTAGTTTATTAATATTGTTGGCGTTATATTAGTTGTTACCTTGTTTGAATAAAGTTAGGCAGTTTTTCACATCAGAGCAACCGAAACTACAATTATTTAAAAAATTCAAGATGATTTCACATTCTTCGTTCTTATATTTCATCTAAAAGTTTGAACTCATTCTACCAATTTGCAGTCGAAATATCTTGCTTTAGCATGAAATGCCAATGTTCGCCTGGAGGGAGTACCACACCTTTGCCAGTTATTCAACTGCTAATCAGTTATGTGAAAACGTCATTGTGTTCCGGTTTGAAGGGAAATTACAGCGCATAGAGATAAAACATCTTATATCTCTGGGTGACGAGCGGAGTGCAGTACTAGGTAAAGATTTGAACTCTTCATGTTCCAGTTGTTGCACTGTGCTGTTATGGGCAGGCATGAAACTGTGCAAACACGAATTAGTTTCCGAGTGGATTAGAATATATGCTTGTGTAAGATAGAGTGATGCTTTCATTCTTCACGCCAGTAAGATACTGGTCTTGGATGCAACATCTCAGGCTTTAAACTTTAACACGTTCATTGCATTATGAGGTCGAACAAACCACATGCGTGGCTTCTCGCAGGTGCGGCAGTCAAAATTGCGTTGTCTCACTCTATGCGGGAGGCGACCATTTTAACATTTCTATGAGTATAACAGCGATAAATATATAAAATCGCTTTTCTGCCAAAGTCTAGCCTAATAACTATTGTGGAATGTTTAGGTATTGAATATGTATAAGTGTGAATGTATAAGTATATCGTATACCCATATTGAGGAATGACACACCTATACCTCAATTAAAAACTAAACTTTTGTGGTGGGAGCCATCTTGGATTTCAAATTCGTTATACTGTGTAGTATTCTACTAGTCAAGCTCTTTCATTTGATACCCATATTGAGGTAGGTTGTAAAGAAATGTTTTGTACACCATTTTATGGAGGCGGCCATCTTGAATCGATATTAACCAAACATTGCTAAGAACAACCGCACGAACATTAACTTTCAAATAAAACAAAAACAGCAATCGAAATCAGCTCATCCGTTTGAGATCTACGGTGCCACAGACAGACAGACACACAGACACACATACATACAGACATCGACGTCAAACTTATAACCCCCCTTTTTTTGGTCGGGGGGGTTAAAAATAGAAAAAAAACAAAGTTTTTAAGGAGTGTACCACACATAGAACTGAAACTAAAAAAAAAATGTTTTATCGATACCATAAGTGTGGGGTATCTGTAATAGATAGGTCACCAACAATAATATTGAGGTGTCTAACAAATTTTTTTCTAAACTGAATAGTTTGCGCAAGGGACTCTTCCAAAGTGGTAAAAAGTGTGTAACTGTAACTTCTATAGTAAGAGAAAGACAAAAATAAAAAAAAGTGTATGATGTACGTTACCATGTAAACTATCAACAAAAATGGTTTGAATGATATCTAGTAAGATATTATTATTAAAAGTTTATTTTAATACGTCAATTTGACTAATATTAAAACACTGATTAAAGTAACAACGAAGAACAAGAACTTTTGTATTATGTTACTTGCTGCTACGGAAGCCTTCATGGGCGACCCTGACTCGCACTTGACCACTTTTATTTAAGTACATAAAAAATGCAATATGTGATTTTAATTAAAAAATAAATGTATATGTTACAGGTAGAGCTGATTTTTTACCAGTTTCTAAGTAATCAGTATAAGAGAAGTTTTATTGAAATGCGTATGACGGTGTGCGATGTACTTGACAAGGACACGTTTTTTGGCGACACGCTTAAACAAGGAAGGTTGAAGAATGGATGCCCAATTCCGGTGGTCAGTGCATTATTTTTTTCCAGTATTTCATTTTCCATCTTAAATTAAGATATTATTATGAATATAAAATTGTATAGGTAAACTTAGGGCAAGAGCTAAGCTGTCACAGATTTCAGATGAGTGGGTAACGCTTATAATAAATAAATACATTTATTTTTCGCTTTGGAGTACCCATTTGTGCTATTGAAGTTGGTATAGATAGATAGATAGAAACACTTACAGAATTGACTAAACAACAAGATACATTCTTAAATTTAGTGAAACAAATGGCAGCCTTATCGCTAGGAGCGATGTCTTCCAGGCAACCGGCAAAAGACGGGGTAAGGGACAATGTGCCGTAAGGTATCTAATACATTTACAAATTAACAACTATAAGAAAATAAAATACTTAAAATACTTATATTACAATTTGTTGGTAAGTATACTTAATATACTAATAGACTAATACATAACATATACGAGTACATACATTAAAAATATAAGCAAGACAATTTGAAGAAGGCATCCACGTACAATCAGTGTGGTGATAGCTGTGACACGTATTAAAGCCTTAACTTGGTTTTTAAAAACAGGCAGTGATGGTGCATGTTTGATAGACACGGGCAATGCATTCCATAATAGAACTGCCTGGAATGCAAAAGATTTGCCGAAAAATGTTTTTGAACGTGCTGATAGAGCGTTCAACGACATAATATAAAGGTCAAATATTATAAAGAAGAGAGAGGATATGAGCATTCCAGCGAAAACGGATAGGAGAGTACATGAGCTTATTACAAAATTTGGATATGCGATCATATTTGCGCAAGCCAAATATAAATCTAATACAGTAGTTTTGGAGACGCTCAAGTTTATCCAGCTAGGCCTCGGTTAGATCAAGACGATCAAGAGAAGCAGACATCTGCATAATCAAGAATTGGAAGAAGTAGACCCTGAGCAAGCGTAACTTGAGTGGCGGTGGGTAGAAAATTACGGAGTTAGAAAGATATTTAGGATTTTTATTTATTAAGAATTAGGAGTTTAAAGATCCACCAGAGGCAAATAATTTGCAGCTTATGGAATCCAAGTGCGCTTCCCAACTTAAAGTTCTATCTAAAATCACACCGAGATTTCTCACCGATTTGCTATAAGGAATGGTTACCCCGTCAAAAACAATTTGAGGTATTGTGACTCAACTTATTTATCAATTGCAATATGTATGTTGGAGAGTGAAGCTTGTGAATAAATTTGTAGGTCGTCCGCATAAAGATAGTAGGAAGAAGTGAGATGTAGAAAAATACCATTTTTATGAAAATTGCAAAAAAGAGTGGTGATAGCTCGCCGCCTTGAGGGACGCCAGTTCTAGTACTACACCAAGACAAAAAAGTGTCGTCTCAGTGAATACGTTGCTGCC